>JAWWEO010000001.1:16736860-16750950 GCA_035582975.1 Ormyrus labotus | reverse complement strand
CCCCCCCCCCCCCCCCCCCCCCCCCCCCCCCCCCCCCCCCCCCCCCCCCCCACCGAGAGAGCGGAAAAAAAGGAGAGCGAAACAAAATCCGAGCATACCAATTAAACGGGTGGTTGTTATTTATTACGTAATAAATAAAGAAGCTCAATACACCGATAACGATGTCGCGGCCGATGCGTACGCAAGGAAGAAAGAGAAAAGAGGAACGCGCGCTCGACAAAGTAATATCGGGACGCGCGTAAAAAATGAGCATCTGCATGCTCGCTTCTATCTCCCTCCTCGCTCCTTTCTCGTTATACACGGCGTACGCTTTTGCCGCGCCGAGGAAATTGAATGATTCTCCGCAATTCGGAAAATAAATTGCGCTTTCCCCGCGACGATCGCCCGGCTTTATCACTGACTTTGCGCTCGGCTCTCATAAATATTTATGCCTATTATAACGTACACGTACGAAAACAGTGCATTAACGAGGTCGCATTAATTTTTGTACGCGGAGGACGCGTGATTTTTAGGTTTTATGGTTTTGTGTAACAAGCGATTTTTTTTTTTCGGTTGGCAGAAACTGCTTTCTTCCGTTCGCGCGAAGGTGCAGGGAGAAAAATTCTCTAGTAAAAATTACAATAGTTTCTTAAATTTACTACAGTTCTAGTAAATTTTCAAATAGTTCCTTTTAAAATTCACAAGAAACTATTGTAATTTTTCCCAACAATGTCAGTCTGCGAGTCTATTGTAACTTTTAGTATAGAATTTTTCTCTGTGTATAGTGGTGCTTTAGTTTTCTTATTAAAACGGGTTTAATAAGTTGTGACATTCAATTAAACTTTCTTTAAGCAAAATCAATAAACTTGTTAAACTTCGCGGCAAGTCTAGAATATGCGTTGTAATCCGAAGATGCGTACTTTTTAATTACAAAATATTGATCGCGGGAGTTTCCGAGGCAATAGTTGCGAAGTTATTGTACGATATAAATTGAATTACTATCCAGGTGTATTAATTAAATTTCGGGAAACTGTTCTCTAACGAACACGACGAGAAAACCTTTGAGAAACGTAAATATAACGGGACGCGTGTCTTTATTCTAAAAAAAAAAAAATCATCGATTCGAATGCAAGAATTTTCCTTGAAAAAAAAAAAGCGCAGCAGGCGGACCATTGTTCTTTTTAATTAGCGAGCACTTTACTCGAGCCCGATATATAAATTAGAGCCGAAACGATTATCTATTATACGCTCGTGCTCTCGAGACAATCCGACACTCGAGCGCGGCACACGGCGGCGGCGGGGATAAAGTAAGTATATATATCGAAGGAAAAATAAACGGGGATGAAATAAGGCAGAGAGAGAGAGAGAGAGAAGTCTATTTCGTCGGGAGAACGTTAATTTCCATAAAAATGACCTGCTGCTCGCCCGAGGCAATGAGCGTAATTAAGCAGAAGAAGCAAGGCGAACGAATGGATATCCTCCCTTTATGCCGCGCGCGCTCCTTTGTTTCAACGATTCCGTCTCTTTTTTCCGAGCGCGCGCGCAACGGCTGCCCTCCCCCGGATTAATTTATATATCGAGGCTTCAGCGGAGATAAGTGTGTAAGCTGCTTCCCGTATTCTAATGAAAGGCGCGGCGGCGGCTCCGTTTTGCGTATTATACGGCTAAGTGCGGGTATATCGCGACGAATGCAGGCGATGCTCAGCCTCGCGACTTCCGATATTGTATGCAGGGATATTTTATTTTACTTCTTCGAGAGAAACTATATTCGGCTCGAGTGAGTTTTAATGATAAAGGCCTTTGAACGCGTTATTTCTTTGCAAATTTCGACCGACCGACTTTTCTTCTAAAATCAAGGGAGACAGCACTCGAAGGTTCTTCTCAAACTCGGTAGAAAGAGATGTCGATTTGACTTCCGGAACGAAATTCCGGTTGTTCCGAAATATCGCTCGCCGTTAATAATTCGCACCTACTCGAAAATACTGATACACCAGGGCGAGAGAGAGAGAGAGAGCCCGCATTACGCCTCAAGTTACGTACAGTTACACGCTCCTTTGAAACTCGGCGAGAGCTTAACAGTCTATTAAGCCGCGCTCCATCAGCGACTAGTAATTAACAAAGTGAATATTGCAATTATCAAAGTGTTGAGTGTCTCGGGCCAAGTGCGCGGATAATGGCGATATTACGCGAGATTCCACGGGGAGAGAGAGAGAGAGAGAGAGGCCGGGGCTGACTGTGCAGACGCGCCGACATTATCGGACATTGTCTGCAGAGCAAGATGAAAGAGGTATGAGGCGCGGACGGTTATAGAACGAGAGAGAGAGAGAGAGAGAGAGAGGGAGCCCATTAAAAGTTTCGCGCCTCCTGGTAAGCTCTTAAGACTGATACAAGTTTTATCGTGATACCGTTCGAGGCGCCCAAACGCTTTGCAGGTTCTATGAGCCGCGATCTTTTTTCTTTTTCGAGGAGCCCCCGGGATACTTTGCTTCAATTTCAAATTGTCGAGTAGTCGATCCCGGGATAATTTATGAGCTACTAGCTCGAGTATAAGCTCTTATTCACTCGCTTTACTTGTGAACTTGTTTTTCGATTGAATTTGAATGCGCGGCACGCCGTCTTTTGGTGTTTGGAAGATGAAACGCTGCTTAGTTCTTGAAGGACCGATTCGGGACACGAGTAGTGACGTGGAAATTTAAATAGCTGGGACTAATTTTTCTAAGTACATAATGAAAACTTTTGTTAATTTCAGTCAATCACGTGAAACGGCTGCACTATATAGAAATAAGAAGAAAATATTTTAGGAAGATTTTCGTAATACAGAATAATGACTCTGTTGGACTCTATTGATTTGGAGGTTCGTATTGTGAAAATTTGAAATTCCAACAACGTATCGTTATTATTAAATTAAATGTTGTAATAAGCGGAAACGCTAGATGTTGATTACACAAAGCAGAATCTCTTGAATATTCGGCCGTTAATGCGAAATATCATTTTCAGCGGTAGTATCATTAGCAATCTAAATAGTTCAATCATATTCAATTAAAGTGAATCTGAAGTGAAATGCAAATCTAATTGTAAATTTATGGATTTCTGCTTTATTTATGCCCTAATAATTCTCTACTTAATATTGCCTATAACTAATAATGGTATCAGATTTTTCTAATACCAAAATAACATACATGCGATTCTCAGAATTAAGCAACGTAATACAACTTCTAAATTGTTCCCTTTCTATTTCGCGGAATAGCCTGAAAAAAAACGTCAAAGACCCTGTTAGAAATGGAAAATATTTCTTACTTATAGGTAATATAGAAAAGACTAAGGAACGAGCTAATCTTTTTAGAATATAATTTCCTAGCACGAAACGTTTTTCTCACGTGAATTAAACATTTAATAGAATAAAATCTTTAATCCATTTTTAAGGTATTAAGTAGCTAATCTAAATGTTCTAAAGAAGTAAGACTATACACAAATTATACGCTACATTTATATTTATTTTAATTTTATATTAATTTATTTACGTTTAATGTTCTATAATGAAACATAAAGAAAGATTTATAATTCAAGTTTTGAAAGCTGATAATTCTATTGTTAGGTATTAAAATCAAATTTTTTAGTAATTTAAAATTGGGAATTTTTTCTTACGTATTTATAAGGTAAAACTTATCGTGTCATGTTAGGATATATTTCATACTGCAGCAATAACTTTTTTAGCTATTTACTAGCCATGTCAATTTAGAGAGAAAATTATCAGCCCATTTCATCGTACCCAAAAAAGCGTTTTATCGTGACCAATTAAATAGCCACGGGATTTATCTATTAACTATTTTCTTGGCCATTTTCAATGCTGGAAATTCTACCAGGGGAATAGAGTGGAAAATGATATTTTTTTTTCAATTGTATACAAATTATGATAAATTAAATCACAGAAATATCTGCAATTAATTCTTTATTCACGTTGTTAACATCGGCGCCGTAAAGAAAATCCAGCTGCAGACGTATACGAAGCAAATTCAAAGGCAAAACAATAGAAGATTAAGTCAAAAGTAGCCATAAATAAGATGAAAAATAAGCGGCATTCAGCCCGGCATTATCAGGCTTGTCACGTTCGTCTGGCGGCGGTAGCCATCGCATTGCCAAGTATTTCGCGCGAAATAGTCGAGGCGTGATACATCAAGCCTGAATAATACACGAGAGTGCGAAGTGCGCCCGCGCGCGCCGAAAAGGAAAGTGTGCGAATGAACGCGGGGGAGGGCGGCGGGGGGGGGGGAGAGGGAGGCCGCGTGATGAAAGATTATTGCCGCAGCGCCAGCTAAATCATGGAACCGGCGACGCTACATCATTTATCGAAAGCCCGGGAGGAGGAGGAGGAGTTCGGCGCAAAAAAAAGAAAAAAAAATAATCAGCCGGCGAGGAGAGACGCGCGTTTGTTGTCTGCGTTTCGTTAAACGCTCGCTAATTGCCGCTTGCCGGCTGTTTGCAAAATGTGCATTAAGGATTAAGGCTAATCGAGATTTACGGTTTCGCTCTGTAATCAGTGTAATGGATGGGGAGGGGGGGGGGGGGTTTGTACAGTTACAAGAGACTCGGGCTAAGATAGGTGCCCTGATTGCATAATAGAATTAGGCGTGAATTTTAATAAACAAACGATTGGATAGTGGGATGCGAACGAATGTTTTTTGAGTGCTCCGGTGTAGGCTAGAATGGAATTTGGAAAGACAGGCATTTTTTTTGCTTTTGAATAAGAGATTTTTTCGATAATAAATGATATAGTTTTGCACAAATTTCTTATGCTCCTGTAGGTGTTTGTTCTCGAAGAAGTTATGAGGCGCGTTTTTGTATTCTATTAGGTGTCTAGAATAAAAAAAAGTGGTAGTGTAATTAATTTTCAAAGCGTATATTTTATATATTTATAAAGTAATGATATTAAAGCTGTGTATACTAGTTTTGCTGAAATTTAATTTTTAAACGAAGGAAAATGAAAAATTAACTTTTTACGCTGAAGGTGTAATTTAATACGGTAAGAAGGTAAATGTCAGGGAAGTGAAGGATGGTAGGAGTTGCTTTATTAAATTACGACAAGAGCAATATTAGGAATTTCGAGCATCAATATTTTTACGAAGTTACCTATGTACTTTTAAAAACTTTGTATAATAAAGTTTTCTTCTTGATTTTTATCGAATTATTAGTACAGAAATCTTGTTAGAAAGTAGATCCAAGATTAAAATCTTTTTTTTTTTCGTGTAATGTTTACTAAAAAATTATATTTGAACGAATTAACGATTTAATATCAACCGAGCCACTTGAATTAACTCGACGCCTCAACACTGTCAGTACAAAAGATTCCCATTAATTTTCTTTACAACTTTCATCGCATATACATCACTAGTAAAAGATTAGTTAGCAATCAAAAGATGAGTTACTTCAGTCGTCGGATGACGAAGCGAGTTTTGTCAGCCTTTGTTTTTCCTCGGTTCTGTCGGAAAAAAAAGTGTTCCATTCGGCCGGGCGTCGACATTTTTCTCACTTTACGCGGAGTTGTTCTCCGAGTCCGGGGGATATAGGCACCCGTTATATTTTTGATAAGGCATTAAGCGAAAGAGGCGACAGCTCGCAGGATGGATGAAAAAAAAAAAAAAAAAATCCATAACTCATCGGGGCGAATTATCCGTCGCGCGCTCACGGAACACGCCATTCGTCTCCGTCGGTGTGCGTTGCGCGCAAATAAAAGCCCTCGGTGTGCGCTTTCATACGTTATTTCAAGATTTACTCGGCGTCTCTTCCTGGTTCGGCTGCTCTCCATTGCCGAGTCAAGTAGACCATACGAATTTTCCTCCGTCTCTTCTGATGTATTCTTTTAATTATTTATTTTGCAATTGTTTTCGGAACGACGTCGTTATTTTTTTATTTTTAACTTGTTTCATACACCTGTTAGTGTGACAAGTGATATTTTTATTGAAATTTTATTTGAACAACTTGCTTCTTTTGTCTGTGATTAATCAAATTTGAAGATTTTTTAATTTAAATTTCTCTTCTGAAAAGATAATTGAGAGTTAATTTTAGTTTAACTTTCTTTCTATAATCATTATGTAACATTAACAAGCGATTTATTTAAATCGATCTCAATTCCTAATACAAAAGGCTTCCACAAACGATAATTATTTTTCATTATTTTAAAATTTCCTAATAAAAACCAATCATTACAAAATTTTTTCCCACTTATGTATATGGCGACTGTCTCCTAACTGAATTAATTCGACGCAGTTTCTATATTCGCCGTTAAATTTCCTGCAAAAGTCTTGCAACCTCCTCTCTTTTCATCCTCTTCCTGCGTCCTTTTCACGCTGCCCCGCAGATTCTTCTTCGCCAGTTGTCCTTGCAGAGCGGCCGAACCCGCCTTGAATTATTAAAATACAGAAACTCGCACTTGGCGTTAACTGCCCTCCTCAACCCGTAAAGTCTGCGCGCGCAGCAAAAGGAGAATAAAAGAGAGAGAGAGAGAGTCCAGTGTGTTACACGGCCACGGCGGCCGTCCTCACGTAATCGCGCATTTGCATATAATGCGTGCGCGGGCCGCTTCTGTTTCGCGAGAGAGAGAGAGAGAGAGAGAGAGAGAGAGAAAGAGAGAGAGAGAGAGAGAGCCGGGCGCACGCGCACGTGTGCGTGTTTCGCTATGCGCATTTTCGAACGGAGGCAAGAAGTTCGCTCCGCGGACGGCGAGAGCGTTTCTCTCTATCCTCCCTCGGAAGCCGCGGGGGAGAGAGAGAGAGAGAGAGAGAAACTCGGGGACAAAGGAAGTTCCGCATGTAGTTTGCCATGAAAAAAGGAAGGAGGTGAAGGAAGGGGGAGAAACAACTGGAATTTCATTAATCTGCGCGCTTTTTTATGCCTTCTGATTCGCCGCTCCTGCATGGCCTTTGTTCCACTGCGCGATATTTTTATTGTCATTTTCCGTTTCGGGATCTTTGTTTAATGAATTTTTAATTAATATTTATGTTGCGCGATTTACTCCCTCGCGTTCTTTTTGCTGAATTAAAATGAATTAGTATGTTTAGTTTCTAAATACACTACTCAAATAAAGTATGGCAAATTTAGCCATTTTTCGTAACGTTGCAACTTTGTCAAAAATCGACCAAAAAAATCGTTTTTTTTTTAAATTAAAGCTTGAACAATGTCTGTACGGATGTATGTGTGTATGTGCGTGTGAGTGTATACGTCGTATCTCAGCTTCTACTGAACGGATTTTCATCGTTCACGGCTCATTTTTTTCTATTTTTTTGTGATGGCGGCAAAAAAAATCTTTTTTTGTTTAGCTTATTTGGTTTTGTTTTATCGCAAATTTTCGATTTTTGAAAAACTTAATTTTAACCTTTTTTTATTAATAGGATTGAGATATTTGAATCGAACAAAGGCCAATTTAAAGAGCATAAAAATACCTATAATTTCAGAGAAAAAGTTACCCTAGCTCTTGTGGTTCTTTTGTTTTTAATAAAAACGTGTTTTTTTTTAAAAAGCTTATAATTCTTAAATTAAATTATTAACTGCTCTGAAAAAATTTTTGGTAATTAAGAATAGATGTAGCTATAATCGGTAAAAATTTCAAGCCATTTTGTCAATTAGTTTTGGAATAAAAAGCTGAAAACCGAAAAAAATCCTAGGGGAAATGATTACGGAAGTAAAAAGACTTTAAATTACTTGAAATTTTGGGAAAAGGTAGATCTTTTCATGTTCAGAGCTGTATAGTTTTTCTGTTTATGTATTAGTTCAAAAGATATTAAAGTTTTATTTATTTTGTTTCAATTTTTTGAATAATTGTATCTCAGTGAATAATCGATCTCTTTCAATGATTGACCACTTATTTTTTTCGTCTTTAACTAAAATTTCAAAATTAAAAAGAATTTTTGAAGTTCATCTACTAGTTTTTGTTTTATAACGATTTTAAATTATGGAGGATTAGTACTTCTTTTTAATTTCGCGTTTTTGTAACTTCTTACTGCTATAAATAATAAATATATAGAAAAATAGAAAAAGCAGACTCGAAAAAGAGAAGAAATTGTGCAGACAATTTGTAAGGGAAAAAATGAAAGTTTTAAGAAATATTCGACGTTATTTTAGCGCCTCATTCGATTCTTTTTCAACCAGCCAAATGGCGAATTCGATCATTGGTAGTCATTGCCATTGGTCCACTTTACATTTGCACAATTATTATTATTACTATTGCAAGTTCCCTCTTATGAATTTGACTGCCGAATTAATTGTCAGGAGAAATGTATTCACTTAGTGTTGAGAACGGTTAAGTTCTCATTGTAAATATTTTTTCTTTTCATTTTATAAGCGCTGTGTGAGCCGCAAAAGAATTCTTTCATTTTCTATTTTGGTTGAATTGTGGTAAAAGTTTGTACCGTTTAAATTTGTATTATTTAAAAAAAATATATATTTTTGTTTTATATGAGAGGCGAGAGTCATTCTCTAAATAATGAAAACGGGAAGGCGCGATTTCGGTGGGATTTTTCCGTTCACGGCGCGTCGGATTTCTTTCGAACTATAAATAAAGTTTTGTAGCGATCATATCAGATATATGACGCGTAATTTAAGTAATTTGGCGGATTGCCTTTTTTGGTATTGCGAAGCTCGCGACCGAGCGCCTCATCGAGTGGAATTTTTCATTTGAATTTTATATTTTGAAAAGCTGTTTAGAATTGTTTTGTAAAGGGACTAAGCGTGTCCTCGCGATGTAAACAAAGCAAGGAATCCCTTTCGTCATTTAAACTACACGAAAATTGTAACAACACAACAGCGATTTCAAATGAAGAAAAAAGAAGGAGAGCCCTCAGCGGCGCGGCGGCGCGACGACTGGACGGCAAGAGTCGGATGAAGACGAGCGCGGAGCTCACTCTCCGTTTTGTAGTTAACCTAGACGGACTTAAAATTTAAAATAAAAGCTTCAAATATTTTCTATAAATTCCTTTTGTTTCTTTTCCACGCCTTTCTACTCCTACACTTAGTGTTCAAACGTTACTGCATTTGAATACTCACTAATGACAAGGAAATAAAGCCATTTCATACTCAACATAAATATCAAGATTTTTCGTTAAATAGTAGATCCTTCTTTCTCGATTCATCGGGTTAGACTTGAGTAGAATGACATTTCTCCGTTGAAAGGGAATAAGACTTGAATAATCTACTTTGTGGTACCATTTTAAGTAATAAAAAATCTTCCCGGAGTGCTCATTCGGTGCAGATTTATAGTACAGGTCGCTTGTGCCTCAAATCAGAGTCAATTTAGCAGCCCTTTAGCAGATACCTCCATGGGAGATTCTGGGCGTATAATCCACTCCAAAAAACCATTTGAAATCATAAGCCGTCTGCCAGAAGCGTCTACTTTTGGAAAGTAAAAAGTACAGGTAGCATGAGTTTAAAATCGGCCGTTTATTCTGTCGAGGACTGGGATTCCTCCGTTGAAAGAAAGAATGACCTGAATAATCTACTCTATGGTATCATTTTATGTAATAAAAAGTCTTCCTGCTTTGTTTATTTAGAGAAGATTTAAAGTACGAATTGCATTTTCCTCGGATCTGAGTCTCCACTTAGCAGCTGTTCATCAGGTACCTCCATGGGAGATTCTGGGCGTTTTCGCATAGGAAAAAGAATAGCTGGAAGTATAAGAAAAAGTATAACAGGATCAGTCTGCGTTGTCTTACTGATGAGCCCTGCAGGAAGATGCGGGAAGAAACGCAATAAATAAAACGGGTTATAGATTGAGGATGAAAGAAAATATATAATAAAATCGCTAGCTCGGCATAAATTTGAATATTATATGCCATGAAATAATTTGGTAATCTATTTCTAAGAACGTAGTTAACAAACAATAAGATCAAGAACAATATATACAATATAACAATAAAAATAAATGTATAAAAATTAATGTAAAAGGTGCTCGAAAATTCCTCCTCCATTAGCAATACAACATTGAGCTCGTTGCAGCATGTGGTTCGAAGTCCGTGCAATCTCACGCGGGTCGAGGTTATCCGCGTGCTCTTGAATCCTGTTGGATAACTTTGCAGCATCATTGGGCGCGCCACCATGGTACACCGCTTCCTTCGAGGCTCCCCAATACCAATAATCGCATGGGGTTAAATCCGGAGATCGTGGTGGCCAGTTGATTATTGGCCGAGGACCAGCATTCACGGCCCGACCAATAACCCGCCCGCGAAAAACATGATCGAGATGATCTCTTACTTCTCTAGAGTAGTGTGGTGGCGCACCATCATGAAGAAAGATTATTCGATCTTGCTCTTCGCGGGTAAACATGCCATCCATTAACTCCGGGAGATCGTCTCGTAAGAACCCTAAATACGTTTCCCCATTTAAATTTTCGGGTAACTCATACGGTCCTACGATCCGATCGCCCTTGATTCCAACCCGAACGTTTATTTGAGACCTGCGTTGGAAGCGATCTAAAAATAATTAATTAAAGTTTAGTAATTAGTTTATAAAAAGATATATTTGCATTTATAATTAGAATAAATTTTAATTACGTTCACGAGTTGCGTGAGGGTTTTCCCCGCGCCCATTATGCTCGTTCCGCGTATTATGAATCCCCAAACGACCGTAGGCCGACTCGTCACAGTAAAGGATTCGATTCAGGACGCTTGGATCTTCTTCGTACTGTGGAATCGCAGTGTCTTGCACAACTTTCCGGGGAATTGCTAGAAACCTGGCGCAAGCCGCAGGGGAACCTATGCCCGATTTTTTCAAGTTTATCTTCTGGTGAACTTGGTAAAAATTGGGTACAGGTTCCCCGGCGTCTTGCACACCTTTCCGGGGAATTGCAAGAAAAGTGGCGCATGCTGCAGGGGAACCTATGCCCGATTTTTTCAAGTTTTGTTTTTAATTTTTAATTTTTAATTATTTTCTGTAGTTCTAACTCAATATGGAATTTATTCCAACGGAGTTCGAGGCAGCTACGGAGGGTGCTGACTACAGCCACTGGCTGACAGCTGCAGATTCCGCAGCCATTGCGACAACATGTCTAAAATTCGACAGCAGTCAATTCGACATAGTTGGTTCGCTTCAACAATTACGGACGGTAGTGAATAGATTTTTGTGCCAAACGGCCATATCAAAAACTTATGGCATTATATACAAGGTCTTCAAAAAGTATCGGACCCCCCCTGATTCGCGAAAATATTCATTTTCGTAAAACATCTGAAAAAAGTTTCAAATGACCTTCAAGGTCACGCCAGAGGTCAAAGTAAAGCCCACCATTGGATTCCCCGATCAAAATTATGAAACCTTTGTCTCGGACATGTTTTACGAAAATGAATATTTTCGCGAATCAGGGGGGGGGGGGAGGTCCGATAGTTTTTGAAGACCTTGTATATAATCTTCGCAATATGCATTGGGTGGCTATAATGCTCCACGTCGATGGCTCTACCAGACGTGCATTTTACGTAGACAGCGTGGCACGAGAAGAAAAAGAAATGAGGGCTGAATGTGGAGACGCTTTGATAAATTTTCAAATTAATTTCTTGAGCCAAAATAACCAACGGGACGGCTATAATTGCGGAGTTCTGGCCCTCCTTAATCTCAGTGCATTATTCAAATACATATCAGGGTGCGAAGATAGCGAAGTTCAGCGATACTTACGGCTCGCCACTGTCGTCCCAATCGCTAATATCGATGCCCTGAGGAGAGAGTGGGCGAGGATTTTAAGAAGCGACAGGTAAAAAAGCCCAATAACCCAAGAAGAACCCAAATACATTTCTTTTCTTTGTATAGGCTCGATAAAATCGCGAAGGACTCTATCAGGACCCGGTCACTCAACCCTGCCATAAAACGTAAGCCGTTCATAAAAAGTATTTGCAACCTTGAAGGACCTCAGGCAATCAGTGTCCCAATGAAAAGACCTCACATATTTGCGAACGACGTTTGCAAATTCACAAAAAAACGAAAAATTGAGGAAGCTGACCAGGAGTAAGTATACTTATCTATTAACCCAATAACCCAAAAATAATGTATCTCTTTTGCAGCCCGGATTACGAAATTAATGAGTATCGTCACGACCTTGATTATAAATTTGTCGCTCGTGAATGTGCAACTGCTTCTTTGACGGCTAATATCGATATCGACAGCTATTTGATTTGCAGCTCAGAATTGCGGTGTTTCGATTCGAGCGAGAACATCCAGTTGCATGTTTACGGGCAGTATTACCGTAAACCGGAGAATATGAAGTTAATTCGTCGATTGGATGCTTTTATTGAGAAGAAAGACGCACATTGTTGGCTTGAGGGTGTCCTGGCTTCCGTAGATAACGGTATGGTAAACGATCAAGATCCGGAAACAATTTTGTTCTTTGATTGTTTTTCTAATAAACTGTAGGCTTTTTCGAACATAACGCGGATAACCTCGACCCGCGTGAGATTGCACAGGCTTCGAACCACATGCTGCAACGAGCTCAGTGTTGTATTGCTAATGGAGGAGGAATTTTCGAGCACCTTTTACATTAATTTTTATACATTTATTTTTATTGTTATATTGTATATATTGTTCTTGATCTTATTGTTTGTTAACTACGTTCTTAGAAATAGATTACCAAATTATTTCATGGCATATAATATTCAAATTTATGCCGAGCTAGCGATTTTATTATATATTTTCTTTCATCCTCAATCTATAACCTGTAACGGTACACCTTGCCATAGGCAACCCGTCGTACTCCCGGGAGTAAGCACGCCGCGACCGAGTACGCATGTACATATTCCCTGGTAGAAACCAATAGTAATAAAATGCGGGGAAAATTTCATTTTAGGGATTTACGGCCATGGCACCGAAACACCGAAGGCGCCGGATCCTAAAACGATTACGGGAAAAAAATCTCAAAAAACGAGTTAACTCCGGAAATATTGGGACAGTTAATAGAAAGAGAGAAAAGACTAATAGGCATTCTGGAGCAAGCCCAGGAGATAATAAAGGGTGGAAGACAGGAAACAAGGGAACCACCGGGAAGCGGCAGTGACGACGACATACTCGTCATAAACCTTGAGAATGACACGTTCTCAGAAATCAACTAAGTAAAAGAAATTAACTAATAACCGCTAAATCCGCTAACAAAAAAATTGCCTATGCTTCCTGCTTTCAATAACAAATTCTTCTCAAAAACGTTTTATAATCTTTTCTTTTGTATGTTACATAGATGGCACCAAAACATCAGAGGCGACGGCAACGGAACAGGCTGGAAGCTGCCATCAATGCCAAATTGCAGGAATTGCAGAGGCTACAAGGGGAAGAGATGGCAGCCCAGCAAGCCAAAGAGGAGGAGCTCAAGGCACTCTTCCAGGGCCAAACCTCCAGCCGCGGTCCGGTGGCCGAGCACAGGTGGACAGAGGAGCGAACTAAGTCCATAAAAAAGGTCCAGGACTGACTGGAAAGGAAATGGGAATTGGCGACCTCCTCCACACCCGAAGAAAGGAAAGAAAACAGGGAAAAATATCAAAAAATCCCAGGACTATCAATAAAAAAGAAAAAAAAGCATACACACGCCTATTCTATATACACTAGAAACACAAACTTCCCCTTTCACATATCCCATCCGTCTTTTAACACAGGCCCTGGAGTTGCCGACTTCAGTTACCTGCATTAGTGCTAAATTGAAATATTAAATATAAGTGCGTTCTTCTTGTATCTGTTGACTCCACTTCCCGCGTTAACGGTATCTGCCGACTTCATTTACCTGCATTAGCGTTAAATTAAAATATTAAACAGTAGTTTTGAAATCAAAGCATTTTTTTTGTATCGGTCGACATAACACGAAATTAAAACGTTATCTGCCGACTTCATTTACTTGCATTAGCATTAAATTAAAATATTAACCACTAGCTTGGAAATTAAAGCATTTCTTTTGTAGTTTTGAAATTAATGCGTTTTTTTTTATCTGTAGACTGCCGGGAAAATTAAGAAAAAAATAATCATAATATTTTTTCTCTTAATTTGGGGGGACTAATGTAACGGTACACCTTGCCATAGGCAACCCGTCGTACTCCCGGGAGTAAGCGCGCCGCGACCGAGTACGCGCGCCGCGCGAAAACCTCGCTCCCGCAAGTAGACTAGGC
>JAWWEO010000001.1:16690064-16728610 GCA_035582975.1 Ormyrus labotus | reverse complement strand
CCCCCCCCCCCCCCCCCCCCCCCCCCCCCCCCCCCCACGAGACATAGTGCTGGGTTTGTTTGGCCCGCGCGTCGTTAGGCTCGTATAAACCGTATTGACACGCCGCGCGTCCGGCTTATATGCACTCGGCGTGTCTGGTTGGGAAGAGCGGGGGATTTCTCCCCCGAGTGCGTTTTTCGCGGTTCCGGCCGCTGCTCTGTTTTTTATATTTTTTTTTTGTTTCGTCGCCCGCCTCTCTCGTTTTGCCGCGGCGCGCGAGAGACGGGACTCGCTCATTTTCACGGCCGATTTCGGGATTTTACGTACTGCGTCGCCACTGTGTGTATCGGTGATTTCGGCGCGGAATTCGTTGGAGTGCGGTATTTCGGAAGGAGTAAATAGGAGGGAGGACGCGAAGTTTATTGGTTTTTGGATGCGATGTCGAGAGCAAAAAGGGGATGTATTAAGAACTGGCAAATGGTGAAAAATTGTTACGAAATTTACGTTATTCAATGACTTAAATTGCACAGTTAATGAAGGTAAATTTTGATTTCGAGCAGTCGGCTTTGCATAATACGACCATTAAAATAATTTCCGTAATTAAACATAATTTCCTCAAGGCGCAAAATTGACTAACGACAAACTAATTGTTCCTTTATCCGCAATTAAACAAAAATCCGTTCGGATTGAATGAAACGCCCGAATTAAAAGCCCAGCGCGGACTTAATTTCGAAATTAGATTTTTAAAAGGCTCGATTTAATAAGTTTCTCGAAAAAAAAAAAAAAAAAAATTGCCGTCGCGAAATGGGCTTTTAATACCAGTACCATTAAAATCCTGTCGTTACACAGCTCTCTCTCTCTCTCCGGCTGGGTATTCCGCGATATCATCTCCCCCCCCGATGGCAGATATTAAAAAATTCATTCGCCGATATAAACACACAAGGTACGATACGCGCTTTTAAAACTAAGTTTCCCGCATTAAATATCGATTCGAGTCATTACCGGCGACCGGTTAGCTTGCGAGGTTTTAGTCGCACGACACACCGAGAAGAGGGTAAAGCGAGAGAAAGAGTGTCCAGGAGCCGATGGCTTGTAATTTCGCTCGGGCACGATTTAATATGCATCGAAATTTCATCGATCGGCGCAGCGGCTTTCGCCCGAAAAAATTCCACGTGTCGACGGGAGGCAGATTCCTAAGGTTCGCGGACATTCTTCGACTTTGCGCGGCTACTCTTTTGGGAAGATTGCACTGTCCGGAGATGGAAATTAGTAGGTTTCAGGGCGTAATAAGTAGCTCTTGACAAATTGTATAATGTTTGGTGAAAAGATATTTTAAAATTTTGCTTCGGAAATGTTAAATCGAACTTTAAGAATAACTTGCATTATTTTTTAAAAAAACTGTTCTTTACTATATCATTAGACCTATTTATTCGACGATGCAACGTTGGCTTTAATTATCCGATTCACCCTTAAATTAATTTTATTTATACCGTCAGAAGTGCACTCCTAAAGTCGTACATACCCACCCGATTTCTCGATCTTAACCTTATTCCCCTCGGCGAGTAAAATTATATCCTCTAATAAAATGTTAACAAACCGCGCGGCGACAATATCGCGGATCTCTCGGCCTTGCGCGCATGGCCAATTTCTCTCATTGATTGGGAGCGTGTGAGGTCCCCCTGAAATATTTCGAGTCGTAATTGACCCGCTTCCCCTTTTATCCCCTTCTCCTTTATAGATATTGTAAAGGCGCGCACGGCGGGAGAGAGAGAGAGAGAGGAAGAGAGCTCGCTCGCGAGATCGCCCGGTAATCGCGACATTTTTTCCCCTACTCCCTCGTCCGAGAGAGAAACACTATCATTATCCGCTGTCTCTTAACTTCGTCTTCTCTCTCGGTGCGGCTCGCTTGTATATATACCTTTCGACGTCGTCCCTCTCTCTCTTTCTCCTAGGGCAGAGGCGATACGGAATCGCGTAATGAGACGTCTCGTTCGCTCTCGATAGCCCTGCGCGCCCTTGAGGCTCTCTCCGTTGGCCGTACGGTTTTAATGAAAAATGAAAAAGAACGAGCAATTTTTGCGGAATTTGCTAGACGGAGGCTTTATTTTATGGCTTATTTGGTTTGTTGATGCTACTTTGCGGACTTCCTTTGTAGGTTTGGTAAGTTGCGAGTGTACCAACTGTATTTTTTAAATTATATTGAATAAAGAGTAAAAATTGACAGAAAAATCCAGTTAAGTTTTGTCGAATATTAAAGTATTTTTTTTTATGAATTACGTTATACGGAAATAGTTAAAAATTTTTATGGGCTAAAAGCACGAATTCTGAACGGTATAATTCAGGAATAATAAATTTTCTTGATTGAGATCAGCGGTTAAGTGTTTTCGTAATACAACAAAATTAATAAAGGACAAGATTTCTCTCGTCAAAATTTTCACTCTTCAATTTTTTTACTCTGCCATTATCTTCTTGTCCCGCATTGATAAATTTAAAAAAGAAACCGCCCCCCAACACAATCCAACTCATTACGAGCCCCATTTTTCCTCGTTACATCCTTATACAATCCCCGGTGCAAACGCATTTACTCCCAAATAAAAGTTCAAAGGAGAAAGGCAGCCTTAATTCCCGGCGAACCGCAGAAATCAATCACTCGGCCGGCGACTTTTATATCGAAGTGCCCGCACTTTTGCGACACTCTCCGAGAGAGAGAGAGCCCGCGGATTTTCGGGGACACACCACCGCCGCTCGCACCTGCCTCTCTCTCTCTCTCTCTCGTGATTGCGCTCCGCCGCCGCCGGCTGCCGGCCGCAATATAAGAACGACCGCCGCGCGTATAATCTCGGCGTCATTACCGGCTCTCGGTGTGTCGTTACGACGACGAATTTCGCGGTGCATTATATCGCGAGGTATATAGGCTTTCTTCGGGACAAATTTTCGGTCGATCGGGGAGAGAGAGAGAGTTTTGGGGACGAGCAGCTGCTCTCGGGCCCTTTTTCTTTTGGACGGTCATTCGAATATATCGGGGAGTTCGATTGGAAGGCAATTAAGCGCGGCGACTGAGACAGCCGCGCGGTTCGGTATATAAGACCTGCCTTTTTTATTTTTAAGACGCCGCTAATGAGAATGTATTTGCGTGCTTTCGGGCGTATTTTAAGTTCGTTGAGTGCGCAATTATTGAGGATCGATTTCGTTTGAAATTGAATGTTTATTATGGAGTGAGTAATTAGTATTAGATTGAAATTCGAAAGAAACCCTTCGTGTTATGTTAATGGACAATAATGTATATAATAATGTTTGTAAATTATTTTATGTATCGTGAGGACAATTCAAAATTGTTTGGCATAGTCCAGTTAAATGCAGTTAAATTATAATCGATCGTAATACTTTTGTAAACTTTTATTGAACATTACTTCCCAAGTTAAATAATGATGCTACATTCCTCGAATTGAATTTTCTGCAACAATGAGATAAATTTACAAACAATGTGTCCCGCCACTCGTGATTTTTAATAACACACTCTGAAATCACAAATTGCATTACGTAAAATTATGGAGAATGAATGCTTCAGATTCGTTCCTTCATAAATAATAAAAGAATATAATAACTGAAAAAAATTCTCGTAACAGCGAGTGTCACTCCAACGGCTCATTTCCTTGGGCGACTTTCTCCCGATGACCGACGATAAAACCTCAAATTTAAAAAGCCATAATACTTTTGGCAGTCGTACACAAAATAACACGGCCGCCTTTACCTTAATTACTCGCTCGAAAGCCCCGCGCGACGTTCTCCTCGTTTAAACCGCGCCGCGCGGCGGACGGGCAAAAAACTCGGAGCTCTCCGCGAAACGCGACGAGGCGCACTTCGGAAATTTAGAAAAATGCCGAATTAACGAGGGACGACAAAGAGATGATAGTGACGAGCGAGCTGCGCGGCAATTTGCTCCGCCGCGTGCAGCAAAGTGGCGGCGGCGGCAAAAATAGCCCTTATCTCGATCGACTAAGTAAGTAAAAGGAGCAACGAGCAAAAAAAAAACAGCCCGAGTCCAAGTCGTTCTCCTTTTCGACGTTGGTCATCAAGCCGAGGCGATTCCGAAGCGAGATAGGGAGAGCACAGCGGTCTCTCCCCCCTTTGGAACTCGTAAAGTGTGCCGAGCGCAAACAAAGGGGTGGAACTAAAAAGGTCATCCCGAGCGGTCGGGCAGTTCGAATAAATTTGCCTTATACTTGCTCACGTCGGGAAGTAATGACGCGCCGCCGCCGCCGTCCGGAGCATTAGGAGTTTAGTTGGGCTAAAGTATCGACCGCGGCGCTTTAATATCCTCTGGCACCTGTAATTTTTTTTTCACTTAAAAGTTCCTCATCGATTTGGGAAGCCGGATATACGAAGGAGAATTAGATGCGATGTAAAATAATGGCGGCGCGAAGGATGGTATTTAGGGAAACGAGTGGATTTCGGTATTTAAATGCGTTATTGTAATGTTTTGAGCAGAGAAACGGAGAAAGTGTATAGTTTTACCATTAAATTAATGTGAAAGTAGACTGAAGCACACAAATTTCTTACCTGTTGCTAATTTTATTTGTTGAATTAACACACTAAATTTTTCGAGGTTTAAAACCGTAACCTCTTGTATAATATAAACTACCACTTCGCCGCGAGAGTTAGTAGCAACGTTCTTTAGCCAGTTTAAACTGCTCCGAATTCATGGTGCAAATTACTCGTATTTGCCGTAACGCTCCAGTTACGTTTCAACGACTGGCGGAGTAACGTTTACGTAACTCGCAGACGAAGCTGAGATTATACTGTATTAAATGATGCCGGGTTGACGTTTCGAGCTGCGAATGTTGATTTTTACCTGCACTTTCCGAGAAAGCGTCAGCTCATGCGAATCTTCGACCGAATATAAAACTCATCGGTTAGCTCTATTTTCGTGGATGAAAAGTGGAGCAGACTTCCTGGGAAGAAGTTTAAAAAAGTTCGAAAACAATTGCCCTAAAAAGCCGGCCGCAGCCAAAATGATTTCCGCTATTTTTGCGGAACTCCTCGAATTCCATCGAGTGCAAAACGGGGTCGGCGGTGTATCCGTCTATTTAGCCAATCTGTATGCATTGTACCGACGTTTCTAACGTACTTTGCGTAGCCATCCTTCTGAGGTCTTGCCCGTCTGCTTCGTATACGTACTCTCCCTCTTATCTCTATTCTCGTAGCAATTGCTATTCCTATTCCTGCTCGGTGTGCCTCTCGGCTCCTCGGAGCATCGCTTTGTAATATAACGATCAGCCCGTTCTCTCTTGCCCTCGAGGCTGCTGCTGCTACGCGCTTGAATGAGCGAACGAATTGTCATAATACCGAGCGATAGGATCTCAATTTCCTCTCTCCCTCTCTCTCTCTCTCTCTCTGTCTCTCGCTTCTTTCAGCGATTGAGTTGTGCGTCAGGAGCGATTGTTTGGACAAGATAATGTGTACATTGAGATGTTGTTGCTGCTGCTGTTATACCTCGCTCGCTGCGCGCACGTAAAATGTAGGTTTCTCCGTCTGTTTGGCAGAGTGCAAGTCCGTTATTTCATCTTGGTAGTTTTTTTTAGATTAAAGTGGGCTGAATTGTGATATTTATGAAAATCAGATTTGTATAACAGTATTTAACGGTAAATTTTACCTTTTTCTTCGGATGCACATTTTATCTGAAATTTCGAGAATCAAAATGAATATTTGATTTCATTTTAAAAGATGTTTTAGCTTTTCTTCCGCATAATTGCTAAGAAAGTAATGAAAAGTTCATAGTCTTCAAAAAACAGCCCCGCGTAATGTTGTTTTTTATTTAGCTAATTATTATTAAGAAACTAAAAGCAGCTACAATTTCTCGTTCAGTTTATTAACAACTCATCAAAAAAATTTAATTTTAAAAAAGATAAAATCGAGAAAGATTAATCGGCGAAATTTTCGAGTTTTCCGCAAACTTTTTAATAAAAAGCAAAAGTGTGTTTAATCAAAAACTCGGCTCGCTGAAAACTGCAGCCGAGACTTTTAACGGATTACAGTACATTCTACATCGGCGAGTAAACAATCCGTGCACCCTGCGTTAGATGAATGAAGCCATGCGATATTGTCTACGAACAAAAACTGCATCACCCGGCCGAATGTTTACACTGCTCTCTCTCTCTCTCTCTATCTCGGGTAGCGCGACCCGGTCGATCTGCCATTTTTCTCGGGCGAATTCCGCCTGATTTTTCATACAAAAAACTTTTCAGGTACATCACTCGAGGCATCGGCTGTTTTACGATTTACGGCGCTCGCCTCGATCAATCAGAAAGCGGACACGCGGCGGCGGCGCAGCGAAGTGCTCGCGCGCTTTTCCGGTTATTTTACGCATAATCATAATAATAATTGCGCTCGGGAGAGAGAGTTATGCCGCGACGCGCCGTGTTTGATAATTGGGGGGGGAGGAGGGGGGAGTAACGTCTGATTTACGGCTGGCCGAGGCGGATATTTATAAATGTTACGCGAGAATTCGCTTTGTCGTATTAATATTTAATCACCTTTTCGTCGCGTCCCATTATTTATGCGCCCTACGCATATCCGCACACCGGTGTTCGCAAAACAAAAGCGCGCGACCGACGCCCCGGTGCGCGTTGAACATGCGCGCGCGTGTGTATGGGTTATGGAGCAGCGGCTAATGCGATGCATAGATTTTTGCCGAATTCATTAATGTCTCACTGACCCACTTGGATCCGGACGGTCAATTCAAATAACGTCCTTTCGCGCCGGTGATATTTTATTCGGCGGCGCGCGCGCTGTACTCTTCTGATGCGAAATTACGAATGGGGTAATGAAAATTGTGATTTTTAATGTTCTTTAATTCATGAATTGTCAGGTTTTTTTTTGTGCTTTTGCCGGGCAAACTAACGTTTATTCATACGCGAGGAAAAATTTTCTAGAAAAAATTATACAATAGTACATTTTAATTTGATCAGACTGTAAAAATCCTAAAAAATTACCATAGTTTCTAATAAATTTTACGAGGTCAATGATAAATTTTCATATTTAGACTTGTAAAATTTACTATGAACATGGTAATTTTTTAAGATTATTACAGTCTGTGATCAAATTAAAATGTACTATTGTAATTTTTACTATAGAAAACTTTTTTCGTGTACTGTAAACTGACGTTTTTCGTTGACACAGCGTTATTTCGTTCTGTCCTATTTTCTATTATAATCCTAATTTTCTATTATCTCTTTAAATTTTTAAACTCGAGCAAACAACACTGCAAGTGCACTCCTCGCGATTATTTTTAAATACTTCGTAGCTGCGCTTATTAAGCACGTAACTTTTATCAACTTACCGTTCTCCCCCCGGCAAACTTTATCAAAATGCACCCTCGAACGAATTCGTAAACCGGCCGAAAACTTGGCCCGGCATTTAATAACTCTTACTCTCGCTCCAATTAAAATCGCGGATAAAGAGGTTTCGCCCGGCGGCTGAAAAGTCGCTCTCTCTCTCTCTCTCTCTCTCGCTCGTCAAAATAAAAAAGGAGAAAAAGGCACACCGCCTCGGCGCGCATCTGCGTAAAGTAGAACTGAAAACTACCTTGACGGTAGAGGAGAGAGCTCGGAAAATTTCTTAGACTTGGAATAGTTTTTACCGGGTCGCTGCCGAAGAGGGGGAGAGATACGAAAAGAAGAAGAAAAGGAGCCTCGAACTTGAGGGTCGAAAGTCGGAACTCGTAAAGCAACGGAGCAAGATCGGTGTATAAAGTTCCCGCGGAGGAGAGACAAGGACGGCGCGCGAGTCTCCCGTCCCTTATCACTCCTCCCTCCGCGACGCAGCTCTTTTTCTCCGCCTCGTGCCGTGGTGCGCGTCTGCCAAGGTATATATATATATATATATATATATATACTGCAGGGCGCGCAGCGGCGCTACACTTTATTCGGGAAGACGCAGCTTAAAGGGTCGTCTCGAGTCCCCGGACTTTTCTCCGAGGTATGTGTTTTTCGACAGTTTCCGCCTTTTCGGCGGGCGGGAACAGACGTCATCTTCCTGCGAGGAATGCTGCTGCCTGCGCTCTCGGGGGGGGAGAGGCAGTAGGTTCGACTGGAGTGCACGAAAGAGGCAGCGTTTGCTGAGGAAGGAGTTTGATCGTTTCGAGTATATCGTTGCCGGGAGTTTAGACCTCCTTATTCCGGGATCTTGCTTAAACTATGGATTTTGAAGCGCGGGAGAGCCGCGTTGGCAGCTCAAAATAAATCGGACGTTAAAGTGTACTGTAAAGGAAAGGACTATTTCGAAACAAGAGAAATGTTTCGGGGAGCTGGGTAAATTTTTATTTTTCTAAAACCAAGATTTTTCGCAAATTTATTAACGCGCAGCGTGAAAAAGTTTCTTTTACGATTTGAAGTTTTTGCGGCTTCATTTAAAACTAATCTCAATATTTCTGGTTAGTTGATGTTGTTGCACCAAAAATGCTGATTAATTTCTTAAATTCATAACAGTGCCGAGGGACCGGCTTCGAAAGCATCTAATTACGCTTAAAAGTTCTGCATATATTGTCCGTCAAAAGTTCCGTATCGGTTGGATAGTTCAACCGAAAACTCTTTGATGAAAAAATATTTCGGATAAAACTTTCGGGGTCAAGACCTTCCAGTCAAGTTCAAAGTTCGACTGTTTACCCTGAAACTTTTGTCACGAAAATTTTTTCGAAAACCACATTCCCCTTGAATTATCCGACTGATACGGAACTTTTGTTAGGCCTTTGTACTTGAAAATAACGCGCTAAAGAAATCTATAGCAAACTTTACCACCACCGAATTTCCACCGACTCTCAACCGATTTCCCATTAAAAATTCCAAAAAAAAGCAATTCCCCGTTATTTACTTAGCCAATCCCAGAGGAGCATCTCCAAACCCACGAAGCCCCCGTCGATCTCGCGAGACCTCTTCGAGCTAGGCAGCAAAATAACCAGAGCCGCGGTGCGCGTCTTCGGGATAAATTCCCAAGATCGACCTTCGCTCCCGGCTCTCCCCGACATCCGGCCCCGCGAGCGCTTTTAATGGTCTCTCTCTCTCTCCGCGGCACCTCAGCGACGCGCGACATCCCTGTGATCTCGGCGGCGCGAATTTCTCGTCTCCGCGCGCGCATTAACCGTCGTCGTCGTCCGCTCTCTCTCTCTCTCTCTCTCCCTCTGTGCGCGGAGAGCTGTTTCGGGCCACGCGCAAACGCACGTATCGCGTGCCTTCCTCGCGTGCGAGCCTCGTTTCTTCTCTCGTACACGGCGGCGGGCCGACCGCACGAAGGAGCCGCCGCCGCCGCGTCGGTGCCTAATGAGCTTGATACTCGAACGTAATATTTACGCCGCGCGGCCGAGAGCGCGCGATAATGCGCGCGGAATCTAGTTTGAGCTTTCGTTGCTTCTTCTTTTTTTTTTTTTATTTCGGGTAACGAGCCGCTCTCTCTCTCTCTCTCTCTCTCTCTCTCTCTCTCGCTGCATCGAGTTTTCGATTTAATGATGTTTGGGGTGCGTTGCGGCGATATACGCCGGTGAGGGAGGGGTTAAATATACAAGAGAAATTGAATGTGCGGCGTACAATGTGGTGGCCGTTCTAAGGCGCGTTGTTTCGAACGGAATTGCGTTCGCACAGGTTCTGGGCTGCAATTATACCCCCCAAGAGAGGGATACAAAGAATTTGCAAATAAAAACCAAAGTTTCGCGGAAACTAGCACGTTTTTCCCCTTACTTCAAAAGTCCTTGTGACTTCTTTATTCGCGGAAAACAAAGGTCGAAGTCCCGCATTGTAAACACAATCGAGCCGCAGAAGAATCTTCTCTCGAACAATATATATGACACCGCGAGCGTTTCGCACGTTGTATACTCCTTAATTCCATACCATTCGCCGGATCCTCAAAGGACTCTCTCTCTCTCTCGCACGACCTCGACGAAGAGGCGCGAGCGTGTCGCCTGCGTGCGCGCTGCTCGAGACTTACGACTCGGCGTGCACACGCGCGCGGGCCGGTAATGAGTTTTTCCGTTTCGTCACGGGCTCGGTGTCTCTCTCTCTCACGCACGCGCGCACCGACGCACGGAGGGGGCGGTGTCGTTGGTTTTCTTTCTCTTGGGCTGCCTTCTTTTTTTTTTTAAACTCTCTCTCTCTCTTTCGTTCGGTCGCCGCTTTTGAAACGAGAAATTTCTAATTTAACCGCGAGCAAATTGCCGAGTTTACGCGTTTCTTTCGCCGGCCGGGGCTCGCGGTCGGCTGATTTTCGCTTGCCGCGCGTTTTAATTTAATAAACGTTACGGGAACTGAGAATTTTTGCGCCGCGGCGAAAGAATTTCCGGGAGCTGCGGGCTGGAGTGTCTTTTGAAGTCGTAGTTTTTCCTCGTGCTGATATCCTTAATGGGCAAGAATTATTGCCGGAGTCATGCTGAATTTATGGAAACTTAAAATTTAATTGTACAATTTGTAAAGGCTAAGTTAGTTGTAAAACTGCGGATTCGTGCGTTTTATGGTGATTATTCGGAATGCGAGGTTGCGCTCTGTTACATTAATTCGTATTTATTACTTGTTGGGCAACAGAACGCGGCGAGCTTTTTACGCTATTAAATACGAGACGTATATTAGGTATAAATACAACGGCAAACAAATTTTTGCAACGAAAAAATTGAACGTAACATCGTAATTTATGAACGTGGCAGATTGATTAATCGCAAAATCGGCGCAAATGAGAATATTTACCGAAACGTGAAAGTGAGAGATACTTACGACTGAAAAGCGCTCGATTGCACTTCTCTCCGTTTCTTCTTTTCACTCGCGCTCTTCTTTAAATAGTAGGGTTCTTTTCCCACCTGACGTCCACAAGTGAAACGCTCTCTCACGTCGGCGAAAAAAAGAAAAAAAAACTGTCAAGGTAAAAGTTACCACTTAACGAGAGAGATCGATGCCGTTTCAATCATTGGAACGGATGTTTTTTTTTCTTCTGCAGATTGTGCAACGATTTAACGAGATTATACAAGCTCGTTATTTTTTAATTAATGCCCTCGTCGAACTTTATCGAGTTAATTATTATATCGCGTTAAGCTTTCAGCAGCTGCAGGCGCAGATGTCGAGTTACCGGTAAAAGCTTTCTATTCAAATAATGTATATTATATTTAATTACGCCGCAAATACCTTGAACGTGAAAAGAACCAAAGTAAAAAATTACTGTAACACAAAACAATTACGCAAGCTTTTCCTGAATTACAAAATGAAAAGTGACGCGGAACGAAGCGGGCGAATTCCTCGTTGAATTTAACATTATTCTTCGCCTAAGCCACCGCACCTCCCTCGGCGTAGCAGCTCTCGCGCAACCTACATATTTTCCACGGCTGGCCATCTCGGAGAATCGGGCTCATCGAGTTATTCAAGCCCGGCCAAGCTCGACTTCCTGCCTCTCTCACTTTGCCGGGGCTGATCGTTCAAAGGAGTCCACGATCTCTTTGAAGTCACCTTACGTCTTTCTCAATGGAGCTCCGAGGGTCGCATAACTCGCTCTCCTCCTCGGCGAGTTGTTCTATTTTCGAAGCGGCCTTCCTTCGTCGCCGCCTATATTTACGACGATTCGCCGCAGAGAGAGAGAGAGAGAGAGAGAGCAACGCGGTGACGAATGGCACGCGGGAAAAAAAGACGAGCGCGACGAGTCGCCGCGGACACCTAATTTAGAGGCGCGCCGCGGCGTTTAACAAGCCATTGAGCGAGGAGAGAGCTGAATGAAGAAAGGCTCGGGAGAATGGAGGCGAGGATTTTTTTATTGACCCTGTTGGGCTTTCTCGAATCACTGAGGGGGGAAGAGCGACGCTGCTTTTTGTCTTGTTTGGATTCTTACCGGGGATGTCTTTTGCGAGATAGAGTTCGTTTGAAACTTATCTGACGAGGAGAAAATATGTGAATCTAGTAAGTAATTTCTCTTTGGTATGACTTTAGTTTTTGATGAACTTGTGTAAAGAGTGAAAGTACGCCTGTTAATGCTTCTTTAAATAAAGTACATTTTAATTGTCTTTTTATTCAATGAAATATTGTATTCTAGATTTTCCATGATACTGTGAAAATTTTCACTTACGAAACACGTAACTTTCCCACAAGAAGCAAGTAATTACTTTTGCAAAAGTTAATTTTCAGAATTCCAAGTTTTTTCAAGGTTCAGGAGGAAATATGTGAATTTAGTAAATAATTTATCTTCAACTCTGGTAGAAATTTTCATTCACTTTTTGTTAATTTGCTGTTCTTTTGACTTATAAAGTTAATAATTTATCTTTAAGGTTTTTTTAAAAATTTTTAAAAGTTATGTATTAGACGTATATCAGTATAATTAGAATCTCTTTTTTTATTAAGTGTATATCGTTTCATTTACACTGTTAATTTTCACAAACTCATATCGTCACAATGTCAACTTTGATTTGACTTGGTGCATTAAAACATCTAGTAAATTTTTAGCCATAACTTACTAAAAAATTTTACCAATACTTTGCGAAATGAAATCGCTACGCCAAAGATTACCGAACCGAGGACAAAATCTTCTGCGACTTCAATACACCAGCTGGGGTATAATAATTTAATTATTTTCAGTATCGATTAATCCGAGCAAACGGCGCTCCTCTTCGAATTTCCAGTTCGAAAATACTGATATAAAGCAGCTACATATCTTCTCCCCCTAACAAGACGTTGCGTCATGTCTTCGGCGGAGCATGAAACATCGGAGTCGCTGAGCGAGTGTTTAGCCCCCGGGGAGTCGTAAGGGAAATATTCGCGCTACGTACAGTTTAAAATTATCTAAACCGAATGCGCTTCTCGAGATTAATTGGATCTTTAAGATGACTAATGTTTCTCTCGTGTACGCTTGTTTGTGCTTTTCTGCTTTTTTATCCTTGTCAATCCTTTTTTTCTTTTGCATTCTAAATATAAGCAATAATACGAAGTGTCGGCTATATTTCTACTTCAACATTTATTCCAATTGCTTAGAACGAAAAAGAAAATTGTTATCCGTTTGAATGAGGAATGTATAAGCGTTTAAAGAGAAGTAACTAGTGTTATTAAATGAATGAAAATTAAAATTATCTTGATAACTTTTTTTAGTATTCCTATAAGTATCAATACATTTATCATTTTAAAGAAACGGGTATACATGACGCTAATTATGCTGCTTTGCATTGCAAACGAATCATCTCAAAGCAAACTTCGGTTTTTGGCGAAAAGTAAACAATAAACAGATTTTCAAATGCTCGACTTAAAAGAAGTAGGACGAACCCTTCTCCAACTTTGATCGTGCGCGTAAGCCGACGACGCAGGTCAGATTGAAAATTCATCAAACTACCCTCCGTATTTCTGGAATCGACGTTAGCTCGTCGGGTTAAAAGCCAGTCTCAAATTCTCACCCACTTTTCAAAAGTCCTCTATACACTTAATTACAGAAAAGCCCTCGCGAAGACGGGGCGTCGGGCATTATTAAAGCGCAAATTATTACAGCGTTTACAACGACGGCGGCGGCGGCGCAGTTTTCGATGCATTTTACGTCGCGTCGGATATGCACCGTCGACCGGCGGGCCCAGCTCCTATATGCATTTCGCGTCGGCGGAACTTAATTACCGCCGGTAATGAAATTCGGCCATCCGAGTGAAGTGCAGCGGCGGCGGCGGCGCTGCGGAGCCTTTCGACTTGTTTATTCACAAGGAGAATGTAAGCCCGGGTTTTTACCCCCTCCCCCTGGCTGGGCGCAGCGCGCTGCAAATTTTTCATTATAATCCCGGCAGCTGCCGCTGCTGCTGCAGCGGCGAAGTTTCAGGTATGCGCGCCGGGATATTAATGATTTTGCTTGATGCCTCTCGTTTGATGAATCTTTCATGCTTTTTTGTTCGAGATAGAGAGAGAGCGAGTGGGCGGCCTTTAACGTTTTTGATTTTGTTTAGAAAGTGCGAGAGGAGCGCTGGCTTTTGTTGTTCCTTCGCGTCTTGTTTGCTCTGAAAAATTGAGCTTATTGGATTAAGCGTGCTTGAGTGTGGGGCTTAATAAAGCAGCCCTTGCAAATTCATGAGGAGGGAGCCTCTCCCGAAGAAGCTAATTTCGAACGTCGATAGTATTTTTAGAGGCTGTATAAAATATGATCCGCGCGCTCTTATGTAATAATGATAAACAGGCACTTGCTACTCGTTACGGAATTGAAAGTTCTCGTCGAATTACATTAAAATACTCATTTTTAATAACACGTTTCGTTACATCTAGAATATATTAGAGAGATTTTAAGGTAGAGCTAATTTTAATTTGCAAAGTTAATAAACTAATTATTATTAAAATGAATGTTAAATGTTGTTTAAATAATTTGAACATAAAATATAGTTTGTAACTATGTGGAAATTTAATTATTTATAATACAAGTTTATAAATGTAAATTAGTTTGACTTTGCGCAGGCTTGTACAATACGCGAACTTCGCGGCGGACGTAAAATTATAATTTCCACTGTAATTTTTGCGCTGATTTTTCACGTCCAGTATTATTTCAAAATTTACCCAGGAAAATTGACACGGGTTCCGACCGAAAAGAAAGAAATCCCGGCGCTGAAACGGCATTAAGATGATGAAATTAAAAAATATTACGGAAACGAGCAGCGAAGCTATTAACGAGAGAACGTATTCCAGCCGCGGATCCGTTTTTAAAACGCTTTACAGATAAACAGCTCCCTCGCGTAAACGCCGCATTTACTATTCGCCGCGCAGAGAGAGGCGAATAATTTTTTAAACAACTCGGTTAAGCGCCCGGAGACGAAACGCGACATTAACGTCGCCGGGAGAAAATTGTATTTTTAGAGAAAACCGCGAAGGACTTCCGTCTGTCTTATCTATTTTTACTTCTTTATCTCCTTTTTTTACGATTCTCTCGTCTCCCTTTTTTACTCTCATTCCTGTCATTTAGTGCTCCGCGAGTAGAGTATGAAAATTTTATAACACGTCCGCGTCGGTTTATGAAAAAAAAAAAAAAGAGTTGCGAAACTTTTACTGTTCTCTTTGTACAAACGCTATTTTACTTGGTCATTTTCTTAGTGAAAAAAATATCATATTATGAAATAATATAGTGGTTTTGTTTTGGTAGTAATTTTATGGCAAATAATTATGTAAAAATTTTCAGTCTGAATCACAGTTTTTCAAATCTCATAAAGTCATAAATTGCATACGAAATTAAATTTAACCGTATAAAACTGACTCGCACATCCAATTTCCAGATTAATCACAATATAGGATAACTATTAGCTATAAAGGAGTGCAGAAGATATAAAAACTAAAAGCGGAAGAAACAAAACAGTCGCGTAAAAAGCTTCGCGCCTCCTCCATATTTATATACACACTCGTCTCTTTCGGTTCGTAATTACGATTTGCCTCGGCTCGTTTCTCTCTCTCTCTCTCTCTCCGTTTTTTTCCAAGAGAGCTTTAAAAAAAAGAGCGCATATTCGCGCAAACATCGTAACGACGACGGTGCAACGGGGGCAACCAAAACAAAAAAAAGGCAGCGCACACACCGGCCACACTCTCACTTTGAGCGCGGCGAATCCGAGCTCGGCGGTCGCCGTCGCCGTCGGCCGGGCGTCGTTAACGGCGCATATGCGCCGAGGTCTATTTGTATGCAAAACTAATTTCACGGGCGTCCCCACCCCCCTCCCCCCCGTCCTCCCCCGAAACTCGCGAGTCAATCGGAAAGGTGACGGTGAAACTCGAACTGCTGCTTTGCCGCTCGCCGCGGACGCGTATAAATTCGATAGTCGACCGAGCGTTAATTTGCTAATTTCTCGCAGCTTAGAAAAAAGCGGGAGAGAGAGAGAGAGAGAGAGAGAGAGTTGCGCTCGGGTGTATTTTTGCATGCGCCGCGCGAGTTCGCCGGGCGGCGACGAGCGCGCGCGGAATAAAATCCGTGCCTCGCGATATCGTTGGGAAACAAACGACGCGGAGGATACGGGCGGGCGGGAAACGAAAAAATTGCGACTACGCGCCGAATCTGGTTGGATACGGGGAATTTCACGCTTTCTAAACGTATTTGCTGTTGTTTTAGAGGGAGGCTGTTGGAGCGGGGATTTTCTTTTTTTGGTTTTTTTTAGGGGAGCTTGCGAATTAAGCAGTAATTAAACAAGTAGGTGAATGTAGTGGTAAAAGAAAAGTTATTGCTTGCTTCGATTTTTCTTTTTTTAAGGCTCTAAGATTTTAGGTTGCCTAGTAAATACAAGTATTAAGAAACGTTTTGCCTCGCTGATAATTAAATTCCCATTTCTCAACAGTTAATACGGCACAGTTCGATCAAAACAATTTAATTCTTTCATAACTGCGTCTTTTTTGGGTGATTAAAAAAATTCAGTGAAATAAAATCATAAAATTAAGTTTTTCAACCCAAGTAAGATGCAACGAAGCACCACTGTACCAGAATTTCTATTTACTGCAAAATTATTGCGCCCTAATTCCGTTTGTGCTCGTATTTCAAAGGAAGAAATGATATATAATATAGCCAACTTCGCCAAGAGCTCGATCGAAATCATTTCGATCCTCGAAAGGCTGGAACCGCGTTCGGAACAAAAAAACGAAAAGAATAAAACGACACCCAGGCGAAGAAAGAAAGAACAAGGGCTCTCGGACCGGAGGCGCGAGGAGAAACAGAGAGCGAGTCGGCGAAAGATCGGAGAGACGCGAAAACTAACTGGCAATCAGGAAGCTGTCGGCGAAGTTGTTTTAGCAACTTACTCGGCCGCGATCGCGGCGATGGCCCCGGGAACCGAGTCTCCAAAGCCGGTCGGATCCGCCGGGCCGGCCGACGCCACAATTGCCCGATAAACTGTGTTTCTCCCCGGGCCGGAGATCTAACTTTCCATCGGCCGCTCGCGATCTCCCAATCCTCTTTGCACCGCCGAGCGGAAGTCGCTCTCCGCGAGTGTGTGGGTATACGTGTCCTCCTTTTTTTTTTTTTTTTAAGCTCTTAGGCCACTCGATCGATCGATAAATAACGTTGACAAGGTAAAGCCATCCGAGTTTCGCCAATGAAATTCCACTTCTGCGGGGGGCTTGCGTTTGGATTAGGTTTTCGCGCTCGGCGAATGACTGGGATGATAGCTTTTTAGATGGGGATTTTAGCTGAGAAATCTTGTCGGTCGGAATTTAGGTCGAGTCGTAGGCGTGTTTTATTAAAAGCTTTCTTAAAAGATTGATGATTTTGATTGCGAGTAGCTGCGAGTAAGAAGTTTTTTTTTTTTTTTTTTGAGAACAAAAAGTATTGTTTTTATGGAATCGATCATCCGTTGAATTAAATTTTTGTGCATTAAAAATACGGAAATGAATCAACTCGCACGCGAAATGAAACAATGCAACGGCAAAGCCGTGTATTAAAATATTTATATTTTTGATTTATAAATGACCTGAATTAATAAAATTTATGGGAAACGTTACTGACTTACTGAAAGCTTCCCTGATATACGATACAATAAAATATAACGACTTTATTGCTTACAAAACATTGGAAATTTTAGTAAAAAAAAAAGTCAGACATTCCTTTAAAGCAAATATTTAGAAAAAAAATTGTTATGCGACGAAAATATTTTGTAATTCCGCTGTTCTCCGTGAATTTTTCAATTTTTATTCAAATTCAAGCGACAGTCGGAAAATTTCGTCCACATTACAAATAAAAAAAAAAAAAATATCTTTCTCAAATGACTTTATTCGCACACAATTTTCCCCGACGATTCGCGGTCAATTACTAAATTTTTTACGGCGTATCCTCGCGTTACAGCCGTGTCCGCAAATTAACTCGTTATAAATGCATGAAAATCGTAATGATTGTCTCGGCGAGTCGACGCGAATAAAGCCATCAATCAATGCGCTTCCCTTGCCCCATCGGCCCTTTTCACCTTTCTGTTCCTTTTTAATTCAACGTGTTTGCTCCCTTCGCGTACACACACTACACACACACACACACACAGGTAGAGAGAGAGAGAGCCACGACATCGAACATCCCGGGCATACCAATCGCGAATTGGTCGCCGCCCGCTCCGGGGCGGCCCTAATTGATTTAATTAACGTCCTTCCGCGATTGCAGCGAGACCGTACCAATTATCTTTGACGTCCTTCGCTCCGTAAACGCCTGTGTATACGTGTGTGCCTCCCCACTCTCTTTCTCCCTCTCTTTCACTGTCGCGTCATTAGGACTTAATTCTTGGCTTCGAGCTTGGAAAAAGCTGCCAAGAGAGAGAAAGAGAGACTCTCGGCCGCTCTGCGTCGGGAATACAAATGTTCCATTACCATAAGCAGGAGCCGCCGCGGAAGCGTTTCCTCGCGCCTTATTGAATGCGCGAGAGCGCCGGGGATTCCCTCTGCTTTTTTTTTTCTTTTTTCTTTTTTTTTAATATCCATTAGCGGCGCCGATGCAGCTACCGCTCTACCCGGAAATAAAAGGAGCCGATCGAGAGCTCGGCGTTTGTGTATACGGGAGTACGGGCTAACTGTTCGCGTCTTCGTTCGGGAATCGAGGCCTGCCAGCAAAAGCGGATCCGCGATGATGTCCGGGATGAAAGACGGCTAGATAGGGGGTTAATTATGATGATTTTGGAGAGAGAGAGAGGGGGAGAGAGATTTTGTGGATGACTGCGCCGAGCTCGTGACGTCTGCAGTTTATTAGCGCTGATCCACTTTGGATTTTGATGAGCGTAATTGCGGATGAAAATGTTCGTCGCGGTATTATTCGCGGAAGTCTCCGTCTGTAATTGGATTTTGGCTAATTAGTATTGGATGTTTAACTGTTAAGTTTATTACTGGCGCAATTAAATCGGCCTGAAATTTATGTCAATAAAATCTATGTTGACATTCAATAAAAATAATGCTTCTAATACCCATTGAAGTTGTTTTAAATTCATTACGTTACATTAGCATGCGTGTAATATTCACTGACTGACCCTTAATAGGTTAACGGATTTATTAATATTACCATTGTTACTATTTACGGTAAAATAAGATCCGCGCACAAAGAAAGGAAAAGAGAACTCCAAATGGATTTTAATAGTTTTTATTGAAAATTATAAGTTTTATAGAATACGTCTTCTCGCTTCGGTTACTAAAACAGTTCTGACAATTTTCTTCAAGCGTTCGCTCAATTGTCCGATTGATTTGTTATGTTACTAAGCAACCGTTTGCCATTCAATTTTATATAAAAACGACATATTCGGAACAGACAAGTGTTCTTTTGGCCAAACGTCCGTGAAAAAGCCTCTGTGCGTTTTTCACCCCGTGCCTTCCTTCATTTTCTGACTGACTTATTTCATGAAGTGATATTCATGTCACAGTCATCGAAGGAAGAAAGCGGCCCCGGACGATCCTCTACGAAAGCCGTGCACGCGGCCTAACGAATGGTTTCGACTTTTACCATTCGCCCGAACACTTGTCATTAGTTTTCGAATTCAAAAAGAAACTTATTTGAATGTAATTAACGTCAAACTTTATTGTTATAGACAATTGGCGTTTACAATTATTTTAACGCTTTAATATTTTATATAAATTAAATTAAATTAAACGGTAACAACCGTTTATTAACAGATCTACAAATCATAAACTAATAAGATGCCGCAAAAGAAAGAATTCCCAAATTTTCCAATTCCTTTCGCTAACGATTCGACCGCCTAATTACACGGTTAAAATCTCGACAAACCGGCCCCGAAGTCAGCTCTCCGCCCAATGCCAAAATCTCTAAACAGCATACGAACTTGGAAATCTCGCCGAAACTTGCCCGTAGCAACAGTAGCCGATCGTCCCGTACTCGAATCCAGCGTCGGCGGGCCGCGCGAGAGACACTTCACTTTCACGGCCGCGCGTCACCGCCATCATCATCGTCAGCAGCAGCCAGTAGCATCGGGTCCCTCCGCGCTCTTAGTTTCACGAACCAGCGCCTCCTATCCCCCGATCCCATCAGGAATTTGCATACGCGAGAGCCGGCCGGGGGGACTGCCGACCTTGACTTCTTCCAGCGGCAGCGGCAGCAGCAGCAGCAGCAGCAGTCGCCGGATGGCAAGTGCAGATTGGCCTGTTTAATCACTGGTTAGGAGTTGGCCTATCAGCCTCTCTTCCTCCGACGGGGGGGCAATCAGGGTGTTTGTATTTGCTTTCAGGTTTACGGCTGACTCGGCACGAAAGTAGCCTCCGGTTCTCTCGTCGGTCCTCCCCCTTAAAAGGCTACCGATCGCCGTGTATACAGTTGGACCGGACCGCGCGCGGCTACGGTATGGATCCAATAAGGCCTTCGGGGCTAAGGGAAAGTTCGGAGAGGGAGAGAGTCGGCTTGTGTTGTTGGAACCGGGAACGAACGGAGGCAGAGAGAGAGAGAGAGAGAGAGAGAGAGAGAGAGAGCGACTGGGATGGATCTGATGAGCTCCGGTCGATCTCCGCGCGTGAATAGTCGGGTGGCCTCCCGCCGATTCTTGATCGAGCGCTTTTCGAACTGCGAGGGACTTAATTAAACGGGAGCCCTTCTGGGATGTGTGTCATTGGCTGAATGGTCGTGCCTGGCTGTAATGTAAATGGATCCGCTAATTGAATAAAAATGTTTTAATGGGTATTATAAAGGCTGAATACGACGAAATTAGAGATTCAGTTGCAGGAGGAAAATATGTATCGTTAACCTTTTAATATTGTATACCGTAAATTAGTTTACTTTTCAAATTAATTAGATATTTATTTAAATCAGTTAAATCTGTGCTAAAATAAATAATCAATTGCAAATTTTGTAAAATCAGCAGTGGTTGTAACGATTAATAAATAATAAATAATGGGTATAATTAATAATGTAAAATATAATTACAAGAATACTGATTTAATCGTATTTACTTAATTTTAAAATATTCATAAGCATTCAAAATAAGTAGATTACTGATTTATTTCCCGCTCAAACAATTCATGGACACTGGTAGAAAATAAGTTTAACATATTTTGCTTCTCTTACGGTAAACTAAAAGAGACAATGCAACGTTTGGCCAAAAACAGTGATCCGGCACACCACTGTGGTTTTTCTTTCTTCGAAAGGAAAAGTGAATTACTCGAACGAAATAACGTTCGTCCCAGTTCCTTTTGAAAATCGAACGCGAATCCGGATAATCGAATTTCCATCTTTTCCTTCTTATTTCCCCCTCCCTCCTCCCCCAAAACGCTATTCGCTGCGGAAACTTCCGCTTTTGACCTTTTTCGTGCGTGCGCACCGGAAGCGAGAAACGTCATCTCGGCAAAAAACACGGGAAGCGCACCGCGAAAATTCAGTTTGTAATGGCCTCCCGGCGAAGGAGCAGGACTCGAAGAAGATCGAAAACGTTATATTCCCCGGCGCTCTTTGTTTCTCCGAGTGGGTGAGGGAATCGATCGAGGCTCGATAATAAACATAGCGGACGATGTCGCTGACTCTCTTTCTCTCTCTCTCTCGGTGCAGGTATAATCAAATCCCATAAACATCAAAGCTTATCGCCATCTCTCCGCCGCGGCTAAGGCCGTACGATAGTTTTTTCCTCTCTCTTTCTCTCTCTCTTTCAAATGCTTTTCCGAGCTTGTCTCGTTGGCTGCACGCAGGCTTTATGGTTATTGGATTGCGGGGGGATGGGAGAGGGGCGACGGATAAGTAGGAAGTCGCGCAAACGGTCGCTAAATACTTCGTTTGTTTTAATTAAGCGGACCTGCTTAGGTGCCGTTAAGGATGCCGAGATCGCTGCTTCGCCGCTGAGCTATCGAGGAAAGGCAAATAATTTTATCGCGTGCTCAAGTCGCCTCGAATGTTAATTGTACATAAAGCTTTCGATTGTCCGGGAATAATGGTTACGGTACATTGATTGACTTTAAGGCGGTGCACGTTTTGGGAAGCGATTTTTGAGCGGAGATTGCGGTAATTTTAAATTTTCAATAAATAACTTAAGAAATTTGAGGAATCGTTTGATTTTCATTGATATCAAGATGACGAATGTAAAAAACGATGCGTTATCAATTATTGTCAATTGTACTATGTAATTTTCGAAACTAAATGACACGTTAGAACTATAACTTTTCGTTTTACATCATTTTACTTTATAAATCGGCACGCGTCGCAGTCCGAAGGCATAAATATCATCAAAACATTCTATCGGCGCGATAAAATCGCGCTCTGGAATTTACCGTTGTTCGATTAACCGCTAACTACCTGGTAAATCAACGCGAAAGCTCCGAAATACACGCGGAAGCCCACTTTTTATACTCGTAATCACCCTCGTGTCCCCAACCGCATAAAAACTCAAGAATTTCGGTTACGTCGTTTACAACGCTCCCAATGCCCACATCATCGATCGCCGTCGACGTTCGAAAAAAGGCGCAAGAGAGAGAGAGCTCATCTCGCTTAGGAAAAGCACGTATATACTTTTTCATTAGCATTCGCGAGCCAGCTCGGCTCGGCAGATATCCTGCAGTGCGCGCGGCGCGTAACTCACTCGCTTCTCTCTCTCTCTCTCTCTCTCTCTCTCTCTCTCTCTGTACTCGCGCGCGTACGTACAGCTTGTGTAATGTAACGAAACGTATCGCGTGCATGTTGCCTTAATTGGATTGGAGTTTACACGAGAGAAATGCATTATAAGCGCCGGCGTCTATCTGCCGCTCTGTTTTCTCTCCTCTTTCTCGTTCTGCGAGTGGATTTCCCTCCCCCTATCTACTTCGTCATCTTTCTCATTTAAAACGGGGGGGCCTTCCAAAATGCTAAATCTTTAAAGCGCGCGAAGCTCTTTGTAAATTCGTTTTCGGATAAGAATCTAATGTACGCGTGTACAAATGGAGGATATATAGGAAAAAGTCGGTTTTACACGTAATTGTAGCGTTTCAGTTTCAAATGTCATTATAACGTTTTTCACTAATTTTTAGACTTTTTATTAATTTTAGACCCTAATCGTATAGAAGTAAATTTAAATTAATTTATTCAAAGTAATTTTTGTTTGGCCGAAACCTAAAGCTTTTTTGTTTTATTTCTTTTAATTAAAATTTTTTGATCGAGTATTTAAAAAATTTTTTAAATTGATAAAAATTACAATAATTCGAAGAATAAATTAAACAATAATTTTATTCAGTTTTAATAATAATGCTTAAATGACAATAAATCTCGACGGAGAATACATTTACTTTCACTCGAACAAACCAGAATAAATTTAGCAAGGTGTAAGGCTGCACACAACAGGTGAATCATCTCTATAAAATTTATTTTATAATAAAAAACACAATCTTACGACATGGACGATTATACGTATACAATTGTATTAGCCGCAATAATAAACCTTTTCGGTCTGCCTTCTTGCGTCTATACAAGCAACCCCAATCATAAAACAAGTGTTCTTCCTCCTCTCTCGACCACCGCTTCCTCCGCAGCTCGCATTCCGATATCTCCCTTCCTCGTTCTCCGTTCGCTATACTGCTCAACACCCGCTCAACACGTCTTCCAGCCTCGTCACCGTATTTGCATTAATATGATCGTTTGCTCTCTCTCTCTCTCTCTCTCTCGGCCGACGGGTCCCGAGGGGGTAGTAGCGACGAGGCGGTGGCAATGACGTTGCAGCCTCGCTTAGCTTCCTTGTTATCTGGCTCCGAAGCGCAAGCCACGCATCCGGGGCTCTTCGCCGAGTAATCAGACCCAACACCGAGATGCGCGCCGGACTCTACCATTGCTAACCGAGAGTGCAATGCCTCCGCCGAGTCTTCGGGCGCTACTTGGCTCTCGTTCCTTTACCTGGAAAGACCGGCGGCGGCGGCGGCTGTACGAGAGAGAAGACGTACAGCTCCGCGAGGAGCACACCGGGGAGGCTGCAGAGTTCGCTTTGCTCGTTTCGCGTTGAAAAAGCGCTCTCGATGACGGGGATGCACACTGAGATTTGACGGCTTTGTTATCCGCTGCGTAAACGAGCGGAAATGGCGAGGGATTGCTATTAGAGATGAACGTACTTGATAACTTACTTAATTTTAGCGTTGCGCGGAATATACTTTTGAATTTAGCGGCCTCTTGGAAAAAAAGTATGAGTGCGTTAAATTACTTAAAAATTTGCGACAATTATCAATTATTACAAAGAACCCAAAATTTAAGGTATAAATCTTTACGTTCCGAATCAGTAATTTAAACTTACTCCGCCATTACATCAGCATCCGAAATTACAGTTTCCAGCAGCAGCAGCAACAATAGCCATTAGGTATTTAAATATTTCCCAATTTACAATTCTAATCTCCGCGCTCTGCAATTTCTCACAAAGCCGCGCGTCCCCGCATTAAATCGCGAGACGCCCCCCCCTCGCGGGGGGCCGCAAAAAAAACAAAAAAAAGGAATCCGCGCGCGTCCCCTTTAATTTTTCTTTTTTTCTCCCTTTTTTTTCTTTTGCTACCGGAAGTCCAGTTTACACGTGTAGTTTGCGATGCGGTCCTCAAACACAAGAGCAAAGCAAATACACACTTACCAGCCGCCCCGCTCGTATTTGCATGCGCCCTTACGCGCTCTCCCGCATGCGATCTCCCCCATTTGTTCTCTCCGCCGCCTCCCGCCGCGTGTTTACCCCGTCCTAAATATAATATATCCTCGCGGATATATCGTCGGGGGCCGGTACACACCGCCGCCGTCGACGTTCTCGCGCTCGGCGCAGAGGATGAAGTTCGCTTCCGCTCGGCGGCGGCAGCGGGAGAGAGAGAGAGAGAGAGAGAGAGAGAGCCGACGTCCCTTGGGCTCTGCTCTTTTGCTTGTAACGACGCGAGAGCCTTTTCCTTTGGGGGAGGGGGAGGGGGGGGGGATGTGTGCGCGGGAGGCCGAGTCTAATGGAATCGTCTTTCCGCTGCTGCTCTGTCGGCCAAATTGCTCCCGCTGCTTCATTTGCCCCCCTCTCTCTCTCTCTCTTTCTCTCTCTGTACCGCCTTTCTCTTTCTGCTTCTTTGCCGCTCTCTCGAGCGGCGGACCGCCTCTGGATATTGCCTCGCGCCGGGAAATGACCGAGCGGAAAATGAGGAAGCTGCGTTTTTGAGGAAGTCGGATCGCCGAGTGGGATTCGTTTCGATTAAGCGCCGATGCGACGCTGCGCGGATAGCGGAGATTTCGTTTAAAACGAGCAGCCGCTCCGGAGAGAGACTTTGATTTGCGCGGCGAGAGAAAATTTAAGGTGGACATATTTTTAATAATGAAGCAAGTAATAGTTTTTTTTTTTTTTTTTAATTCGTAAAGATTTAATTTAAGTACAAATCAATTGATTATCAATGTTCGATATTGACAAATTTTAATCGACATCCGAAGCTTCTATTATGTCTGCATCGAGAAATACTTTGCAAATTTGAAGATCAGTATTTCTTTATCAAAATTCGTGACCTGGAAGAGCTCGATCCACTTTGTTAAAATAGATTGCTCGGACAATAAAGGATATAAAATTTTTAATTAAAACCTGATTTCATTCTGACTGACATAATTAATTTTCAAGTTCACTGGCTCGTAATGGATCTTTACAGAAAATTACTCGAAAAAGCATATACTTTTTCCCTTGCAACTTTTTTTGCCATTCCGAATTCGAAAACGTAAACAGCCTCGTCGCAATTTAAATATTAAACGACGCAATTAACGCGCGAAACACAAACACACACACAGCGTCGATCGTCAAAACTCCAATAAAAGTACAAAGTGCCATCAAAACTCGAAAGTAATTAATACCAGCAACAAAGCCAAGACCCGCGCGGCATTAATAATACAGACGCATCGTAAGATAGGCGTAACCTTTAGCGAGCGAACTTTTGTATTAGGAATTAGCCATTTACTACAGAGCTCGCAGGTAGAGCAGAGAGGGGTTGAAGGGGTGGGCTAGCCGAGCGGCTACGGCGTAATAATGCGTCAAGTGCGATAAGAGCGGCAGATAAGTCGACACTTGAAGCAAAGGTGTTCGTGCGCGCCGCTATACGGAGAGGGTAACTCTCGGCGCTTGGCGCGCCCCGCTAAGTCGTTTTCATGCGCGCGCACGATCCCTTGGGCCAGGACTTTATAGAGCATTACGGCTCCGAAGGGCCACGAGAGAGAGATACGGAGGGGGGGGGGGGCGGCGCGGGGTGTAACGCGCGAAATAAATCGAATGCCGCGCGGCTTTATGAATGTAATCTTATGCGCGAATTTCGATGCCGCACTTCGCTCGGCTGCACGTTGTCGGAGTGGGTTATATTGCGGATTCTGCTGGGAGATTAACGGGTAGGTCGTAGGTTCGCGAGTCGGTAGCAGTCTTAGAATGTTATCTGGGTGTTATTATATTTTGTCGTTGTATGTAACGGTAATGGTTGTTTAGTTTCTTACTTTGATGGGGCTAAAAATATGACTGACTTGTAAAGTTTGTAAATAATTAACCGTTCAATGCAGAACAGAAGTCATGTCTACATTAAGAGAAGAAATTCAGTACAAATTACAAAGTCACCACAGACTGTCAAAAAATTACTATACTTTGTAAGAAATTTTACTATAGTATTTGGTAAATTTTCCTATAAAGTATACATTTTTTTTTACAGTCTGTAGTGGCCCTGCTAGGCAGAATGGTAATTTTTGCCAAACTTTTCTTTCAGTGTATTCACTTGTGAAATTGTTCTGTTTATTTGTATTTTCTATTTTTGTGCTAACCCAGTTATTTGAATTTTCTTATATAAAATATTATCTTAAAAATTTCAATATTAACATAATTACATCAAAATAATTCGGTATCGAATTTTCCAAAAGAGCGCCAATTGATGAGCCGCAGCTTCGATCGCGGAATTTCACCAGGCTCCCCCAACCTATTAAAAAGCCAAAACTTCCGCAAAATAATAAATGCTCGAGCTCCCCGGAAGTCTAATATCGACTTACCCTCAATTTTCCCGCTCCGCCGAGCTCTCGCGCCGGAGCTTATTTTTATTTCAAGATACCCGGGCTAATGCACTTCATTTAGTCTCCTCTCGTTAAAGTTCTCGCGTGCCCTCGGAGCGCCCTGAGTTATTGGGAAAGGCGATTAATTCATTGGAGGGTTTTCCTACGGCGGCAGAGAGAGAGAGAGAGAGGGAGAGAGTCTCGAGGGTAAGAAGTCCCGGTCCAGCCATGAATCGCGGATAATTACCGGCTTTACTGCCATCTTGATTCCACGGCCGGCGTTAGACCCACCCGAGCCGCCGGCGCTCGTAGACCATCGACTTATCTGACCCGAAGATTTCCCGATGAGAATCCTACGAGGGACGTTTCGTTATATTATATCTCTCGGGCGTCGGCGCCTTTTATTCGCCTCTATCGGAGCTTTGTTATCGACTCGCGGGCCGGGGATGCTGCCGTGCGCGCGCCTCGCCGGCGAAAAATCAGTTTTCTATTGTGGCCGACTGTAATAATTTTTCTTAAGTGAATGCTCGCGTGCTGCGAGAGCGGACCGGGCTTCGATAGACGTTCTTTGTGGCGAGAATGAATGGACGTTTTGGATGATTTTCGTGAACTGTGTATTTCGAGTAAGTTATTAAATGGTATACGAATTTTGTTTTTTTTTTAATCTTATTTAACGTCGCTTTATTTATGCTGCCAGGGTTTAACAGCGTCGGGGGTTTGTAAATAAATCACGTGTGTTTTACCACAGTGGTGCTTGTTTCTATCGGAAAAGACTAGGGCCTTTGAGTTCGCAGTACAAATCAATTCCCTTCGCTCTTACGGATCGAGCCACGGAAAACCCCACCAAGCGAGGCTCACGAGTGAGACCTGCAACAGCTAGCCTTATTAGTACTCATTGTAAGCGCAATCATTGTACTTAATAAAGTAGCTGCAGATCAGGTGCAGCGCGATACTCCAGCACGATGGACGGATACTGGATAAAAAAATTCTGCAAGATTCTATACGAAATTCTCATCTGTAGAAAAATAAGTTATTAAATTGCAGATACTCTTTTTAAAAACTTGTTAGGGCAAATTTATATATTCCAGAGCTGTATTTTCTGATAAAAATTAGATTATTGCATAAATTTTCTAAAAATTATTTTGTATACTTTCAAGAAATTACTAATCGAAAAAGTACATTATCGATACGATAAAATTATTCTACTAATATTTAATAATCTGAATTAAGAAATCTACATTTAATTCACATAGTTCTGAATATTATAAAGCACGATTTAATAAAGATGAATAATTAAATTGGTAAGGTGCGTTTTATACACATAAGTATCGTACACGTAAACATTGTACACAATTTAGCACGGCTCAGTATATCTATATATAAATTTCACCAATGTTAAATTGTGTACAATGTTTACGTGTACGATTCTTATATGTATCAAACGCACCTTACCATTAAATTACTGTCTACAGTGTAGTGATTGCCTTCAGTTTATTCCTCACCACCTCGGACAAAAAAAGCAGCTTGCCAAGAACACATAAAAATTCATAAAAATACAAAAATCCACCCAAACCCCATAAATATACCCCCGACGAATATCCCGCAGCAGCGCTCCTCAACAACACCCACCGTCGCGGAACAATCGCAGGTAAGACTCCGCGTCGCGGCGTCAGTATACACTCGCAGGGATGATCGCTCGGCTGCACAGGAGCACCGGATGCGCAGCGCGGCCTCGGCGCAGCCAATGCAATTTCGTCCATCCGTCAAGCGCGTAACAAGGGTTTTGCGCGCGAGCATCATCCCCCCGGCGGAGGCGCGCTCTATGTCTCTCTCTCTCTTTAAGCCCGGCGGCGCGTCCTCGATTTCAATCGGCGCGGCTGCACTTTGGCCGACTCTCCGCGCGCGCCGCCCGGAAGTTCGCTCTCGGAGCGCGTAATTAAAACGATTAGCTTTGTGACGGGCTGGTTTCTGTCCGGCAACGAGAAGAGAGAGAGAGAGAGAGAGAGGGGCACCAGGAGTTGCCGGATCGCGGAGCGCAATTGGTATATTAAATCGCTGCGGCGGCTTTGCGGAGGCGGGGCCCGATTGGCCGAGGCAGCGGCGATTGTTATCGCCGGGAAGCTCGCGCGGATTAGATGATTGGTTTCGGTTTCCCCTGCTTAAGTCCGAGGCTCTCCGATGCCCGGAGTGCTCGGAGGGCCTGATTTTTGGAGGCAGCGGTTCGGGGAGCTGGAACGAGGCGAGGACTCGTTGGTTAAGGCGGGGATTAAGACAGCGTAGTCTTGTCGTACTTTACTGGTATACTACTTAAAGTGGGATCCTTGCAAGCATAGTTCGGGAATTTGATTTCTTATAGTGATCTATGTGGAAGAGATTGAGACTTTGCTAACTTAGTTGTTACAATAGAGAGTCTATTATTCATTTCGGAAATTGTGTTAAGATTTATCGATTTACTGAAGCCTCAGTTTGAATTCTCTGTAATTACAGTTAATTTTTGTTAATAAAAACACAATTTATTATCAGTCGGCTTACAGATTAATGCATTTTAATATTATTTATCTACATCTACATACCAATTGTTTGTTGGTTCTTACTCGATATTTCCTGCCAAAAATAAATTTGGAACATCGCCTTAATTTTTCATTTTCTTTGCCCATAACTTTAAGCAATGAATTCAGATACTCTGAACTTACGTTTTACATCGTTCAGCAACAATATATATAATAAATAATAGAACCTCAGCCGCAGCGCGACATCCGAAAATTGATTTTGCAGATCCCGAACGCGTCGCGGGGGCAGATCTCACCCGAGAATCCCATATCCTCGGGTACATCGTCCGAGAGCAAACAGCCGAGAGTGAAAATCCCGATCGCCGAGCGTCATCGTCCGTCGAAAATCCAAAGACGGAGACAATACGTCGGCCCTCGGCGACTTGGGCGCACCGACTCCGGTGCATCGGGGCGCACAATGCTCGCCCTGTACACATATTGGCCGAGGCGACGACGAGGAAGGCCGAGTCGAGTCGTTCGGGGGATATGCAGCTCGGGGGAGGTCTGTCACGCGCGTTCTCTCTCTCTCTCTCTCTCGCGGCGCGCGGTAGTACACATATAGGTTCGTAGGGTACGCGCGTCAGGCGCATCTTTGTTAGCCGTCCTGATTGCACTATTTGAGTCCCCGCTTAGTTATGCCTGGTGCATTCAGCCAACAAGCAGCATAACTGCCGTCGGTGTGCTGCCGCTTTGTTGGCGCCGGGATTATCGCGGTGTAACGAGGACCCGCATTGACGTGCAGATGCGCACCGCTGGCTCGCGTCCTCGTCTTCCTCTGTTGACTTCGCTCTCTCCCTCCCGGCTTTCTCTCTCTCTCTCTCTGACGTGCGTTTTCCTCTCTGGAAAGCTGTTGCTCCCCGCGAGAGCGAGTCTTGATGTATGCGCTCGCCTTCGCTCCGTATTTGCGCGAGAATATGCATAACGGAGTCTCCGCGGGGCTCTCTCTCTCTCTCTCTCTCTCTCTCCCCCCTGCACTGTCGAGGCTTGATTGCCCCTGACGAAGAAGACGGTGTTTTGCATTCTGACCTTGGGTGTTTGTTACGACTCCGGGGATTCGGCATTTGCTTACATGCAAATATAAGCATTATATTAACCGCGCGACGAGTCGGCTTGGATCGCGTGACCCTTACGTAGTCCTTACGTCCGATTCCTGATTTCGCGTCGATCGGACTTCTTGCGCGCGCGTATCCCGGGCAAATTATTAGCTTCGAGTGTAAATTTAATTATCGCCGGTAATTACACCCCGGCAGATCAAAACAACCAAAATTGAACCGTCAGATTGATTGCCGCGGGGCTCTCCGCAGGTCTAATTCAATGGATTTGGCGTGCATCGCGCCGAGCAAATCAGTAATTGGCACGGAATAAAGGGGGGAGGGGGGGGGCTTCAGAGACGACAGGAGCAAAGCCTCGCTGATCTTGGTAACAACGTGCAGCAAGCCTCCGCCGTGTATACATCGATTCAGTCTTCTGCGTGGCGCTTCCGATCGAAAGTTTCTAATTAATGGACAGATTTTATCGTCGGTAAGCTGCTGGTTTTCCTCTGGTCGGTATAATGTTCAATTCGTATAAGCCGACTGCTGCAAACGTGTTTTCTTTTTGTTAACGGTTTAGCAGGTCTATATCGCTTCAACAAGTTGTTGTTTGAAACAATCGCAAGTTACTGCATTGCCGTAAGTACTCTGCTCGAAGCTGTAATAGCCTGAAACGTAGGCACTTCGCTGTTATTGTCACCGAGACGCTCGTTACGCGATATTCGAGTGTTGATGCGGAGAGTAAGTGAAATTAACTCGGCGAAAATATCCCCAGCCGAGAAACTAGTTTGCGTTAATTTCATCGTTTCGTTCAGTTTATCTATTTTAATTAATTATCAAAAGTGAAAACAAGTAAATCATTTGAAGGTGCATACAAACCTCGATGTGTATTTATTTAAATCCAAAATCATAAAAAAGTAATTACAAAGCCAAACGAGTCTCAATTTCAACGCTCATCCGTCCGTACGATTTATCCTCGCCTAATTTCCAGCTGATACAATATTCCCGAGGACTCCCCGACATTCATCGGCCGCCTCGATCCGTCCGTTTCTCTCGTCGGCCCAAGAAGACGAATCTCTCGCTCCTCGTCTCTTATCTAGCTCGCACGTTTCGCTTTATTCTCTCTCCCCGTCCCGAGCTCCCTCTCGGCGCGGCACTTCCGCTCTCGCTCTCGCGGTAATTCATACAGCCCTTTGTAAACGAGAGTTCGGGATTTGTTCCGAGACTTAAGAACTTGGGCGCGCGCGCGGATGTTATATACGCGAGATCTTAAGGTGTTGCGAGAGAGAGCGAATGAGAAACTTATATTACGCGCCGGGATATCTTTGTTGGGAATTCAGCGCGCGGCGACGGGGGAGAGAGAGAGAGAGGGAAAGAGCGAGGTTGATTCAAGCGAGACGCGTTTGAGGTTTATAATTATTTCGCTTTATCTTGTTACTTTGGCGTAAACAGTGCTGCGCGGGTCCTGGATTAATAAGCGGCATTAGAACTTTGCCCTCTGTGTGCGCACAATTAATATAACAATCGGTTAAGTTTTAATTGGACACGATGTAACTTGTGTTTCACTATCTTGGGTATTTTGATACTGGGAAAAACGAAAACTTTTAATTATTGATAACTGAAAGAATAACTTTTTGTGCTTCAAATATTTATGTACACGGAGAAAAATTTTCTAGTAAAAGTGACAATAGTGCATTTTAACTTAATCACAGATTGTAAAAATCTAAAAAATTAATGATAAATTTTCACAATTTTCATGATAAATTGCCACATTTAGACTTGTAAAATTTACTAGGAACATAATGATAATTTTTAAAATTTTTGCAGTCTGCGACCAAATTAAAATGCACTATTGTAATTTATACTAGAAAATTTTTCTCCGTGTAAGGTAATGTGAGTATTGACTTACACTTAATCAAAGGTTTAATTATAAAAATATGTCTTATATATCAGGATCATTAACAATAAATTTATACTGTTGCCTAAAAGATTAATAGAAAATTAAACCATTACGCTTATAAGCTTAAAATATACGTATGTCTCGGCTACTACACTACGTAAAGTCCATCACTCAAAGCTACCCCTGATCACGCTAACGTCTTCATCTCCGCGTCCCTCCTCACCGAAACTCTCTCAATCCGCAAATAAGGCCCGGCAGCCCGTCGACATATCCCCCATCCCGCGGCCCTAAATCACGAATTCAATAAATAGAGGGCTCCGCTGAATTAACGACCATTAGCATCCACCGCCTCCCCCCCCCCCCCCCCGAGGCGGTTAAAAAAAATGGCGGGGCCTCTCATCCCCGCGGCCATAAATCCCTCTCTCTCTCTCTCTCTTTCTCCCCGCGAATCTTGAGCCGCGTCGGAAGCTCTCGCGGTAAATTGTAAATAATCGGGCCGTGGCATCTATTTCAGCCTGGGCGAGCCGCGCGACTTTAATTGTGGCATAACTCATCGGGCACTTGCATAATCGATGAACAAATCGTCCGCGGCCCGCTGAATTATGGATATTCTCTCGGGCCGATATCTCCGCTGTTATATAGGCGTGGCGGCGGCGGTGTCGCTCGCACTGCTCCTGCCGCTGAATCATTATCATGCAGGCCTCGATACACCTCTCTCTCTCTCTCTCTCTCGGCTCCCTTCCCCGGACTATCTGTCTTTCAGCATCGGGGTCTGTCTGTGCCTGTCGCTAGTTCGCTCTCTCTCTCTCTCGCGGCGGCTGTACGAGAGGAGGTGTGTTACGCGCCGGGAAAAGTTAATGCGGTTCTTCGAGAATTATGGACGATCTCGCGGACGAGTCGCCTCGGTTGCCGATCGGTTTTGAGATATCGGCGACGGATTTAAGAGGACGTTCGCGATGTTTATGCGTTTTCAATTATACCCTGCCGCCCCCGGATGTCTATATAAATACGACGGGCGGCGCGCGGGTTCACTCTGAGTGAATTTCTTTTTTTTTTTTTTTTTTTACGAGCCGCGAAAACAAAGGTTGACGAACGCCCGATCGATTTTCGCCTGGAAATAATAATATTTGTACATAAAATTATAATATTCATTTTGATAGAGTACGCAAACACATTGTTTAAGGATATATATTTTCGGCGAAATTATAGGTAATCTGGCACAGCGCGCGGTGGTCCGAGGCGACGCGCGTCATCAATGAATAAACGCAGCTGAATTAATCACGAGTAACGCTTTCAATAGCACCAGTTTGGATATGCTTGTTTACATTTACGGCTTCGGACCATAAAGGGCTGACGTAATCATATTGTCGCCCTTTATTGTAATAAAGCCCATTTCCTTCGTCCTGTAAATCCGAGAAGTCTCGGTTAATCATTTGCTCGCTTGTATATGCTTTAAATAAAATTCATTTTTCACTTTGATAAATCGCAGCTCGGCGCATTCATCTAGCAAATGAATAATAAATGAAGGGGTTTCATGGCATCAGTGAAATATTTACCGACTTTTCTAGCAAATAGCTTGCTCCGATCAAGATCTACTATACCGGTAACGCAAAAACGAAAAAAAAGGCCTCGGACCCAACTGGACCGACGACAAATCGTCAGCGCGAGTAAAAAAGCGTTTAATTCGATTCCAATACACCGTTTCAATCGCGCCCAGTAGCAGCCGATATACCAGTTTGTCAAGCCCCCCTCTCTCGCGATTAATCAAAACCAGAAACGGGGCTCGAGAGATCTTAAAAAAAGAGAAGAAAAAAAAGAAAGAAAAATCAAATTTCCCCGTTCCTTTTATAATCGCATGAAAATTCAGCCTCGCCTCCTCTCTCGTTCTTTAATTCCCAGCACGCGGGACTCTCTCCCAGCTTCCCGCCGCGCGCGGACATCAATCTTGCTCGCGCTTGCTCCCCGTTCCCCCTCTCCCGGCTCTCGCCGTTCGTTTCTACACTTGTATTATCTAATTTTTCGCCGCCGCCGCCGCCGTCGAGTGCAAAATAATACAACGAGCGGCGCGTCCCATAACTTATACGCGCGCCGCACGCCTCGCGTGGGACACACGCCGCGTACGCGAATTGATATATTTATATAAACCGAGCCCCGGGATATGTTTAACACGGAGACCGGCGACGTATTGTATGCGGGATAAAATAATAAGGGGAAGCGGTTCGGGTGGGCAGTCGCCGAAGGAAGATAATTATTTGTAAAATGCGAGAATTTATGGCGGGACATGTCGCGGGACACTATATCACCTTGTTTATGAAACGTAACTGATTTAAAGCGATTCTAGAGTTGATTTATTAATTAGTTGGGGAGCTTCAATGTTTTTAGTCTTTATTTATTCAATAATTCAATTTATGAGGGCTGCAGTTATTTATTCATCGAAAGCACTGGTTTATTGCGGGAAGGGGCGTTTTTTTCAATCTGTGTTTATTGCAGCATATGTTTTTTTTTTAGCTAGTAAATATTTAAACTTCAAAAAATTACGTGAAAATAGTATTTTTTTTAGCTTTATTTAAACTTTTTGTAAAAAATAAACATTTTTTATATCGCCAATTATAACTATTTTTAGTATTGGAGTATAGTAAACTACGTCAATCAAGTAGGAAATGAGATTTTTAGTTATTCAAAGCATCAAGTAACAGATTTGCAGACTTTCAATCTTTTCGAAAGAGCAACGTGTCTTTGTCGCTTTATTATTATCTTTCTTGGGATAAGTCGCTTCCAAGAACAGACGCTTTTGAAATTTTAATCGAGAAACAGTCGCGTGTGAGGTCTCTTGGCAGAATTAATTCGATTTAGCGAGATTTGAGTATAAAAAAAGTCAGATATGAGCTTAAAATATAACTACTACAGTCCCGTTCTTCAGTCAAGTCGTCTTGCGTTCTTGGAAAATTATTAATTCCATAGATTGTAATTGAAATTACATTTATTTTCGAATTAACAAATCTCCCTGTAAAGAAGCTTTACTCGAAAAAAAAAAAATGGTTTCGTTAAATAATGCCAGATGCGCACAGTGCACAGAAAGAAATTAAAACGTTTAAACGCATGCGATTCGCCGGCGCAAAAAAGGAGCATCGGGAACAAAAAAAGGCCGGGGCCGGACTCCACTTTAAATCGCAGCTTCTTTAAATTTAAATTCAATCGCCGCCTCTTTCTGACTAAACACCTCTCATTACGCAAAATCCACACGCGCCGAAACAATCGGCGCCGCTCTCCGCCCCGAATTTTCAATTCAAATTCGGCGAACGGCAAAAAAAGCATCCCGGCGCAGCCGGCCAAAATAAAAGCCCGAGCTGCACCATCTGGAATAAGGGATTCATTTGCACATATATCCACGGCGTGACTCTCTCTCTCTCTCTCTCTCTCTCTCTGCTGGCCTTAAAGGAAGCTGCCGGCCACCTGGGCAAATGACGCGAAATCAGTTTTATTGTATCTCGCGCTTGTTCACTCGCATCGCGTATGGATGCAAATTTGCTTCATTAGGATATCTTTCTCAGAGGGAGAGAAAGAGAGAGAGAGAGAGAAAGAGAGACGTGGCTCGAATACGTTCTGCGTTTGGCAGTATCCCGAGAAACGACACGTCGAACAAGGATAAAGGAAAGGGAGCGCGACGACGCCGCGGGACACCCAGCGGATCGCCTCCTGTGCAGGCAGCGGAGAGAGAGGAGGAGGAGGAATGCACCAATTAAGACGCGGAGGCAATCGCTCGAAGACGGCTTAAAGACCCGCGGAGAACGTGCGAACACGCCGGTAAATGAGGCCGGGTCCGAGATAGGAGGACTGAATTTATGCGCCGGGGGCCTTTTATTAATTTCCCCCGGATCGCCGAGAGAGCCGAGAGGAGCGCCGCGCGGGGGACATTCGGAGGGAAACGGGGGGAAATCGGAAAAAGCCGATTGCGCGTTTTAAGGAGCTCGGTGAGAGCTGCGACGGGAGAGTCTTTTGTCGCGCAATTATGTCGAAAATGCTTTGGCGGATCGAGCTCTCGCGCGGGGAGTCGGAGATGCGCGCTATGCTATATGGGAAACGAATTCTACGAAGGCGACGTTCGGGGCTGTAAATGGACTTTAAAGCGATGTAACGAGGAAGCAATAAAAGCGTTACTTAAATTACGTTTTTGCATTGTGTAATATTTTCTCGTATAAGAAAATGAGCGTAAGATATATAAGAGGATTCCGAGTTGCAGTTTGAAAGCTAATTAAAGTTGAATAAGTAGTAGCTACCGAGAGTCTTCAGCGGTAAATACCATCTTAAATATAATTTCACTGCTGCGAGCTATTAAGGAGAACTTAGATAAAATTGATTGCACGGTAAGCAGAAGTTAGTTAATTAGATTTTTTACCGCTCGTCCTTCAATGAATCCTCATTGACTCTACAGTAAAAAAAAAAGACTCAAAATCCTCCTGCAAAATTTCATCCTCACCCCGATTTCCTCCTCTCCGCGACCAAAGAGCCACCGCGGAAACAATTGCGCAGCAAAGACGATTTCCCAAAGAACGCGCAAGAAGATCTCGTTGTCAGCGTCGCTGCAGCGAGAGACACCGTCGGCAAAATCCCCCGGCGTTCTCCTCGCCTCGGCAGGGACTTGTATACGTGCGCGACGTGTAATCCCGCGGCCTCGGAGTTTATATGCGTCGGGACGGCGTGTTATTGGCGCGCGCGATCGCGCGGGAGCAAATATTGGCGGCGCGGCGCGTCGTCGTCTCTCGCGATAAGTCGTCCGTCCGCGCACCGGAGAGGAGAGAGAGAGACCGCCCGCCGAGGATTTGGCACAAGCGGCCCAGTCGTAAAGCGGACACGCTGAGCGACGATTTACTGCCACTTGGATCTATAACGGCCGTGTTTCTCTCGGCTACTTGTTTGCGCGAGCCCCTGCTATTGAACTTACTCCCGCCGCGGTCGGCTTCCTTCTTTTTTTTTTTCGCTTTGGAAAGCGCGGCGTGTAGCTTTTAGTTTAGTTTTTGGTTTATGGCGAGACTTGCCGAGTGTGCCGCGAAGAATTTTTGCGGAAACAGAGCGAAGGAGGAGTTGGAGATTAAGGAGGGAAGCTTGTTTGGTCAGTTGGCGAAGGAGAGAAGTCGGAGTCTTTATTTATATATTTTGGAAAAAGAGAAGTGTAATGGTTAATTCAGGTTTTGACTCTGTTTCTTAATTTACTATCTGCAAAGAAATGTATAATTACAGTCGTGACGAACAACTATATTTTAATTATAAAAAAAAAAAAAAAAAAATGTTTCCCAGGTTCCATCCTTAAAATTCGTCAGCGCAGCTCTTGAACGACGCCGCAATCCATCCAGTATACAAATCGAGCGAGGCTTGGAATCCCGCTGAAAATAATCGGCCGTAATCCATAAAACGTAAGCAGCTCGCGCGGCATCTCAAGACGGAGCGCTTAGCCAGCAGGTAGGGTAGCGCATAAGCGATAAAACAGAGAGCGTTTAGTGCATTTACCCGCTCGAGCAATTTCCCCGGGCGACCTCAAGGAGAGAGAGAGAGAGAGAGAGAGCGGCTCGTTTTATTTCGCTGCTATTAGATGCGCGCGTAAAATTCTATTGTGCTCCGGGCGTCGTCACGGAGCGTTACCCCGAAGAGTCAAGGGCCACTACGTAACTGGGTCCCCCCTGCGTGTGTACACCTTGCGAGCGGCGGCGGCGGCCGCGCTTCCAGGGATTGCGATTTTCCGCTGGAAACTGGTTAATAGCTCGAGCGTCCTCCCCGTCGAGAGTTTGCGCATCGCGAGTAATGCATTGTAATCGTTTCCGCGCGGCCCTTTCTTACGGCCGGATGTTTCCGGAGGTGAGAGAGAGAGAGAGAGAGAGAGAGAGAGAGCGGAGCTTCCGAGATTTTCGGTCGACCTTGCCGGAAGGAGGTCTTGATGAGCCGAGACTTGTCTTAATGAGTCGAGAGATGCGCGCGGCTGTTTTCTCGGTTGGATTACTTGGATTTAGAGCGATTTCTGGTGATTGTTTGGGGGTTTTATTAGTGTAGGGACAAGTAGAAATTTTGTAAAATAACCCTGGTAGAGATTGAAAACATTAAATATCTATTTATAAGGTATTTTCAAAAACTTTACGTATAAAATAGGTATTTTTACTTTCTAGTTAACTAACTTTAATGTAACGATTTTTTTCATGGTCGGCGGACTTTTAAACTAGTTTGACTAAATTTTAACTT
>JAWWEO010000001.1:16665710-16676537 GCA_035582975.1 Ormyrus labotus | reverse complement strand
CCCCCCCCCCCCCCCCCCCCCCCCCCCCCCCCCCCCCCCCCCCCCCCCCCCCCCCCCCCCCCCCCCCCCGAGACTCGTCGGGAGAGAGCGCGAATATCAGCGGGCCGTTTTAATTCCGCGAGCAGATTTCAATTCCCGCCTGTGTGTCTTATCGGGCCGCTTCCATCTCATTTCGCTCGTACGCACCTCCGTATATATACGTATTATGCTCGCGCGGTGTCTTATCGCGGGAGAGAGGGAGAGAGAGAGAGAGAGACCGCGGCAATATAGCGACTATTCAAGCGGAATATCCGATAACCCCGTTGATCAGATGTGCCGCCGCGCTCGGCCAATGTAAGACCAACCTGGGTGCACACGCACCGATGCTCGCTCCTTGTGTTTACTTTGTACACGCGGAACATTCCGCGCTCAACTGGGCTGTTCTTGATTAAAACGTAGCAGTCGATTTCCGGTTCTGTATTGCTCGCCGTGGGTTTTTTCTTTTTTTTTTCGTCGATGCGTAACGCGGGCCGAGCTGTAATAATTTACGGGTAGCTCTGGATTTTAAACTTGAGATTTTTCTTTATTTCGTTAGAGATAATATTTTAATTAACTTTTTGTTACGTTCGTAAGCTTTAATTTAAATTTTGCTACCACAATAATTTGTTTATCAATTGAATTCGGTACACCTTCGATGACATAAATGTTCTATAATTTTTTTAAAAACGACAAATTTTTTTATCGTTGAATTCCCCCCCGTAAAAAAACGATTTATCTACACTCCAAGATCAGACAATTGGCAGGACCGATATCGCGAAAGGCACTTATTTCAAAATAAACGCCGCCGATAAAAGTCAACGAGGCGGCATACGGCGCGACTCGACGCGGAACGCCGCGTATATATATCCCGTGCATCGAACGTTATTCAGAGCGTCACGGTGCATGATCGATTTGTTATTCCGCGCGTCTCTCTCTCCCTCTCTCGCTCGCGGAGCCGGCGATCATTATCGGGGCAAAAGCTGCATTATATACTTCTCGAGGACTACCTGATTTCGCTCGTTTATATACGAGTCTATTAGCTAATTTGACTTTCAAGCAGCGGCGACGGCGGCGGCGGTCTTATATTCGCCTCGTTAAATTCGAGCGACGGCAGAACGAGAGAGAAAGAGAGAGAGAGAGAGAGAGAGAGAGAGAGAGAGAGAGCTTTATTATATTGTCGAAACGGATAATGTCGCGCGGATAACTCGAGAATGCTCGAAGCGGACTATTATCGCGTAACGCGTAATTATTGCGGGGCCCGCGGGAGAGAGAGAGAGAGAGAGAAACAACTTCTTTTTCGACGTTCGGCTATATACTCTGATTAAATCATTCGATTAATGGAATACCGCTGTCGCGCTCCGAGAGATAAGAGCTGATTGAGTCCTTATTTCCAGCTGGAGTGAAAAAAATATTCGAAAGCTCGTAACGAACGTTTGTGAAATAAACTTGTTTTTAATTAACGGTCTAGTTCTAATTAGACGTAATATTGACAGTTCTTAATTGCCTTATTAATCAGCAAACTTTTTCGAGATGAAGCGTACGATTGTCCGACATTTTTTTTTAACATTTTTAACGAAATTAACCCTGATCAAATTTCGAGATAACAAACATTTTCTTTTGTCAAACATAAATCAGTTCTCAAATTGGATTCCCGACTTACGAATTCCACCTGCACGTACAATTTACTGCTCGGCGAGTCCCCCGAAGGTTAATCAAAACGTAGCGCAAACCCTCGTAAATAATAAAATTGTATTATTCACCCAAACTGCTCCTAAGAAACGAGAAAAAAAAAACCGCGCGCACAGCCGAATTATCGATCTCCCGCGCGCGAACCTGCCCAGCCGTACGGCAAAAATGACAAGTGCAACATCGTTTTCCTTCCTCTTTCGGCGTGGGGTAGGAGGGGCTGGAAGTCAAAAAAAAAAAAAAAAAACCTGAGAAATCACGGCAACGGCTTGCGTCGACGCCCGTAAATTTTCGTCGGCATCCGCGCGCGCGCAAATAAAACCGGCGGCTGCAGCGCGCGCGGAGGCTCCGGTATTATCGAGACGCGCGCGGAAATCGCCGGACGACCGACAGAGCGGAACGCCAGACGTATGCAACGAGCGGAAAATGGAGGGAAAAACGAGAGGAAAGTCCCCGCGGAGCGCGAGCCACCCCTTTCCTTACGGGAAGCCGGTCGCGATAGATAAATAAAATGGAATATCTGTAAGAGAAATGCGCGCGCGCGCGGCGCGTGGTTCATTTTTGCGGGGATTTACGAGGATTTGGCGAATTTGATTTCCACGGGATTATTCGAATATCGCCCGAGCAAACTGTTGTTACTGTGGGGGGAGGGGATTGGGAAATTTTATATCGGGGGATCGTTGGATCGGGGGTTGTTATTTTTGCTTTATCAATATCTAAGAGTTATTGAATTATAGCTTGGTTATTTGAAAATTCATAAGGTAGTTTTTAACCTTAACTTATTGCTTTATTGGTGTGCTTTAAAGTTATTTCGTGTTCCCTTCAGTCGCTTTACTTTTTATTTACTTAAAACTTTTTTCTTTGGTTACTGTCTGAGCAATAAAAAAAAGCTGAAATTCAAAAAAGCAACGAAAATTTGTCGAATAAGATTTTCCCTTTTACGGCTTTCGCTGTATATGATAAGTATAAATTTTTACTTCTCTTTATTTGGCTTACCTTTATATTTTTGGAAGATAAATAAAAGAGCAATACACCTCGAAGCGATAAGCTAAACGATATTTTGATAAACTACTTCGGTTTAATGACTTACCGATTATTGATTTCGAAGAGAGAGAGCCATTGAATAGCGAATGCATTCAATATCTACTGAATCAAATTAGGTCGAATTCACGCGATCTCATAACATTCATAGAGAAGGAACCGCGCAAAAAATTTAATCAGCTATATGATTATCGCCATCATCGGAAAGCGCGAAAATGTGACCTATTTGCGCGGTGCCCTATTCGCGTTAACGCCGAACTTTGACTAAATTCATGCCCGTTCAAGCTCATTAATAATATATTTAACGTCCTCGAAATCAATTAAATCCCCCCATTCGCGCGGTGTTTTTATGGGCTTTCGCAAAATCGAACGCGCTCGGATGACTTATCGAACTCCGCGCATTTGGGTCAGGCTCTAGAATCCTTTTATTATTAATCTCGTCTATAGCGCGGCAATTCATAAAAAAAAAAAAAAAAAAATCGAGCGCGCTCCGCCCGCAACTATGTAGATCGGGTCGCCATTATTGTACGCTCGAAAAAAAGGTCTAATACAAGATTAATCACCGTCGGATGGCGCGGAGAAAGATAAGCCGGGGCTGGCTTTAAACAGTCGCCGAAAAAAAGGAGCCGCAGGAATCTCATTTATCCCCTCGGGGGGAATGATACCTCGTCGGGGCTTTCGCGCGCGCTATCGGTTAATTTGCTGAAAGTATAAAAAAAAAAGAAGAAGAAGGGGGGCGAGAGCCATATTCTTCCGCGTCGACGGGCACCGCACGCCGGTGAAAAGCGTCTGGCGCGGATGTTTAATCTTCATCGTCTCTCAGCCGAGCGGAGAGAGATCCTTTCCCGGACGACAGGGCTCCTTTGGGCTCGAATTTCCTCCTCATCGTTGCGCAAATCGTTTATTAGCCGGCCGCCAGTCTCGAGTCTCGTTACTTCCTTATTTTCGCGCGCGCGCGAGAGACCGAGGCGATTGTCGTCCGGAGCTGCCGGCGCGCGAGACAAATTGCTATTTCACTTTTCCTAGCGCTCCACCCGCCCGCGATTTTCAAGCCGGTGGAACGAAGGAGCCGGGGAAAAAAATTGGATTCCAATTGAAATCGCATTAGTCCGGTGGAGTGCGCCGGGCGCAGCTGTATATTGGATAGCTTTTTCTCGCGGCGCACGTGTGCAGTCATTCTTTTGTCGATTCCCGCTGCTAATGCCGTCCGCGTGCGAACGGGGCCTTGAGTGCGTTTTGAATGGAGGAGGCGATCTCGCTGATTTTCCCGAGGCTTTTTGTATTATCTTTATAGTTGCGCTTTCCTCGGCGGTTGGACTTTGTTTTCGGAATTGAATTTAGCTCTTCTGGCGGTTATTTCGATATTTTGTTAATTACTTGAGGAGTCGATCGGCTTGCTGGAGGGTGAAAATGATTTTCCGACGGATGGCTTCGAATATCTTATGTTTGCTGGTTGAGAAGCTTCGTTCGAATCGATGCGGTGTATCAATTATGATACAATATTGGATGCAACGCGTTGTGATTCGACGTAAATCAATAAAATACGAAGATTAAAAGCATTGATCAATATAAAATATATCCACAATACTTTTCATCTCAAAAGGATGACAAAAACTAAAAATATCCGCAATAGCAATAACTACATTAATTATAAGTCACTGGCAATATCCCTTTATTCCCGCGTGTCTCCTCGACACTGCAGCGACATTAATGGCACGAAGAAACCGGATGCAGCTAAATTCTATTTAAGCATCGCGACTCGCAAGAAGCGAGAGAGAGAGAGTGAGAGAGACGTCTAAGCGGAAAAAAGCCGAGCTAAAATAGACTCGAACCGAGAATCCACTCGAAGCTATAAGCCGGAAGACTTGTCTAAATGTCGAACCTTTCACCTGACGAACGAGACAGAAAGCGCTCTCTCTCACTCCCGGCATCGAATTACCGGCGCGCGCGGAACTCGAAATAATCGTGAAACGATCCGGCTGACAGATTTTAAATACCTGTAAGAACGGGAGAATGTGGAGGGAGGCGGCGGAGGAGTAGGAGGAGGAGGAGGCATGAGAAACTCGCGGCCGAGAAACGATCGCGCGGGATTTCGCTAATGAAAAAAATATCGATAACGAAACGATACTATTGAAAAGAGCTTTCCGGGTTTAAAAGAAAGTAGCGGGAATGTAGAAACCGCTCGGGCTTTATGTATCGATGGAGATTTTTACTGGGGGATTAGGTAATGTTCTCGGTAGAAAGTGTTCTTAAAGTTTCGGTAATTGAGAGGTAAGTGTGCATTCTAATATTTATTTTAAAGTTTTTAGGATTTAATAGACGTAATAAGCCTCATTTTTATCTTTGTGATAATAAAGTATAAAGGGTATACGAGAGATTTTTAAAACATTTTGCTTCTTAGAAACTGCAATGAGCAGCTCCATCAAATGCCGCTGTAATAAAATTAAGTAGAATAAAATAAAACGTTGAATATCCAGGTAACCTTAAAATAGTTCGTTTTAAAAAGTTTCATCCTCGCGTAATTCATTAACGTTAACGTTCCATTAAAGGATTAAGTTTTTGCAATAATTCCCTAAAAGCGCAACTATATAAATTTAATTACGCACTTCTTCCACTAAAATCTACTTTGAAACTCAAACTTTTGCGGTTTCGAGGAATTAAATTAAAATGAAAATCGCGCACTGCTACCCCTTTTTTATTATATACGCACCTCAATTTCAGGAAAATTGGCCGTTCTTGCTAAATACTTCTTCTACCCCGACGAACGACTGAATGAAATGAAAGGTTGGGGGGAGAGAAAGGTGCCATCACCGCCGAAAGGGGGGTGGGGTGGGGGGGGGGGGAAAGTTAAAAAAGAGCCTCCTTTTCGAGCAATGAAAGAGAGGTAAAAAAGACGATGAACCGGCCGGAGACAGTGATGAAAAAAGGAGTCGGTTCGCAAGACGCAAACGGATCGTAAAAAAAAGAAAGGAGAAACGAAGGAGAGAGCCACAAAGCGAGAGAGGCAGGAACGAAAAGAGAGCCGAAGGTGCACGAGAGCCCGGGGATATCGCCTTACAGCGGCTTTCCGCACCCGGAGAGTGCCGCGCGCGATATTTTCATTTATTTTTATTCAGAGCCCTGAAATCATACACCTCTCCTCGGGCTCTCATTGTGCGCGCGCGCCCGGTGGCACGCAGGTACAGCTGCGAGCGAAAATAAACGCGAGCCGGCGCAATTTTTCACCTCGGACAAGCGTTGAGTAATCTGTTTTCTGCCGGTTTTTTTTTTTGAGATGCCGCGGAGAGATTTTTTTTTTTTTTTTTTTTTTTGTTGAGCGACTAAATTTCGGGAGAATTAAAATGTCCGATTAGCCGAGTTACTTTAATCGTTCTTGTGTTTTACAAGATTTTTCTTAGTACAAAGTTTGAATTATTATTTCGTAGTAATATTAACATATTTATTAATAGATTTCAAAAGCAAAAGTATTAATTAACTTAGTACTTTAAATGATTTTTTACAAGTATCTATCTCTTCCTTTTTTACAAAAAAAATTAACTATTCAAAAAGTAAAAAGTAAAACATAAAACCTTGTAAATATTAACTCTGAAGTAATATAACAATGTGGTGAAACATAAAAATCGCATAGCATCCCGCACAAAAATCGTGAATTTTATCAAAATTACGCAATCGAACAGAGGCAATAAAAAATCGTTGAAAATCGTTATCGTGCAATACGATAATTCTCACTCGAAAACTTAGTCCGCAATTCAACGAGTACTTCACAACTCAACGAGTCCCCCGCGCAAATAGACGATCAAACTCAGCCGTTCAGAAATCGTCGAATTATTTAAGCGCGCCGTTAAAAGTCAATTCATTTAGCAGACACCATCGACTCCTCGAGTTTTAATTACCCCGAAATATTCTAATTAGAATCCAAGAGCGCTCGGCGCCCCGACGGGGCTCTGTGTGTGTGTGCGCGCGCGTCTGTGTGCATCACCCGAAATAGGAGAACTCTCCCATCCGATTAAATCCACGGCGCGCCTTCATTGATTAAAAGCTCGTCGGCAGCGAGTTTTGTGAGCAAACTGTACGTCGTCGACGGAATAAAAGGGCCTTTGTCAAACTTGTCCCAATATTTTGGTTTCGCTCGTCGAGAGGAGGTGCGTTTTGGCCCCCCCCCCCCCTGGATGTGCAATGAAAAGGGTGTACTTCCGCTTTCTTTCAGCTCCGTTTCTTCGTTTTGTTCCGCTCCGGGAGCAAACGTTATGCCGAGTGTAATTCGAGCCGTAACTCAACGGTGGGTCTTGGATATGTACACCAATTAAAGGTCGATTATAGGTGAGCGCGCTCTTTTTCTTTTTTTCTTTTTTTTTTTTTTTCTTCACGGATCCTTTTTCTTCGCGGATGGGTTTCTTTATCGAACCTCGAGTGATTGCTTCCGTTACGCTTCGAATGATTGTTTTGACATGTTCACACGGATCGTGTTGCATTAATCTGTACACCTGAAATTCAATTGCAGGAGTTATCGATTGTGAAGGTATGCGCTTCGAGTCGGCAGCGTATTTCCGATAAAACTGAAACAATTTTTATTAATATTTCATAAAAACGCTTTATTTCCACTAATAAATAAAAACTTTTTTTTGTTCACGTTTTCAAAATAAATAAAACGTACAAATATTTCAGGTAGTTTAAAAAATATTCTCTAAATAGATCATGTATATACGAAAAAACTGTGAATTCCGGTCGGTGCACCTAAAAATTCATGATAATTTATAAAAGTGTATTTATTTATAAATTGTAAAAGCCGATTCAATTTACGTATCGTGTCAATATTGTTTTATTTTTTACAGTAATTATTTTTAGCGCATTATTTTTTTAAAGATATCAACCTCCTTAATATTCATTATATTGACATTTCCTCAATATTAACCAATTCCACCCGATAATAAAAATGAAAATAAAACAAAGGCAATTAAAAGCAGCCGACTAAAATGTGACTTTACAAAGTCATAAGCAATTTTATAACAGCCGCAAAAGTGTAAAAGTATAAAACTCAAACTTTCTCAGAATCCGTCTATCGGGCGACGTTCGTCAGGCTTTGTCGCCTCTTACCCGACTCATTAAAAATTGATGAAACGCCGAAAAAGCCGCATCGCCGGAGTTCCGGAGCCTAAGACGCCGGCGGTATCAACTACATCTCTCAGCTCCGTATTCCTCGCTCAAAAGGCTCGTAAAGCTCTTACCTCCTTCAATCCCACGCACTCCATCATCCCCGGGAGCAAAAGACTTCCTCCCCCTCTCCTCCTCCTCCTCTGCACCGTTGACGCGGGGCGCGCGCGCGCGCGCGCGATGAAATTCCGGGTCACGGAGCGTCGGGGGCGGTTATTGCAAAAGCTAATGAGAGCGAGAGCGCGCGGGCTTCGGTTATGCGCGCAGTCGAGGCAGACCGTGGCGGCGGCGCGTAACCCTTAAGTAAAGGTTCTTCGCCTCCCGTGCATTACGCCATAATCTGCTCTCGGAACAATGCCGCCTCTCTCGGCCGCCCGCCGCGCGCGGTTTCTCACACCGCGCCTCGTGGAAGCTCCGGCAGCTGCCGCTTAATGCCCCCGCAGTTTCGTTCGCGACGCGAATTTCGACGCCTTGTTTCCTCGCTCTCTCTCTCTCTCTCTCTCGGAGGGAGGAGGATTCCTTCGCCGCGCTGCGGATGCCGAGTCCCCGGGTAAGTAAGCTCTACGGGGAGAAATAGTGGCACCGCAACCGGCGACGGCTGTTCGCGCTTCTCCTTCGATGCGGCCTCCCGTTTTAACCGATCCGCTTTGCCCGAGACGTGCGCCGTGGCTGCACACCGCCTTGGGAATTTAGCTTATTGGGTGTCGGGAGACACGTGAGCGTCGCGCGCCGATATAGACGCTTTTCGACGGGATTGGCGATGGCTATTGAGCGATGCGGTTCGATCGCTTTTTTTTCCGGGATTGATTGCTTTATTAAAAAGGTGGGAAATAGTTTGCGCCGGCTGGCGAAGTGGTTTAGCGAGAGATTGAAAGATAGTTGGTTTATCCGCGAGGCTGAACAAAATGAGTAATTGTACGATAAAACGTATTGACTGGAGGAAATAATAATATTTTACAGCTCAATTTGATTGGTTTTTTAATCAATTTTTTTTACAGTAAATATGTAACTATTATTAGCTAAAATATTAAATTTTAATGCACTCATACATATTATTTAAAAAAATACTATTTATTGACTACAGATGTATAATATTAATTTAATTCTTACTATAAACTTCTACCTCATAAATTTCACGTCAGATAATTTAAATTCCTCGTCACCTCCACGAATTCGCGAAAGTAACTTAAAATCCATATTTCATTAAATCCCTATCAAGAAATGATTGTACAGATAAACGGATTTAAAATATATTCCACTCTCAAACCCCCTCTAAACTCTTAGCATTTATTACTGGCGGCCGGATAAAAATCTGGTTCCCTTTTTAGCTTTTATTAAAACACCCCGGGTCTTCTTCGTCGCTGCGCGCAGAAGCGTCGGAGCAGATATGTATTACGGAGAAATAGAGAAACATAAATGACCGATTTGCTTTTGCAGCTTTTCAGCCCTCGAGGGGCACGACAGATAGAGAGAGAGAGAGGCGAACGAGCTGCGCGACGACGCGCCGCATCGATTTTATTCTACAAATCGAATCATGCATGTGTGGCAGCTTCGATGTGCCATTTGAAATTTACATATTTCTGCCCGGCGGAGGATATGTATCGAAAATCGAGGAGAATATTCTCAATGCCATTTTTACAGGGCGGATAATCCGGTTATAACTCCCCTCGTACAATTTTCGTCTCTAATACAGTTTAATAAATAAATTATATATTTCCCCGTTGGCGAGTCTCGTGAAAAAAGCGCTTCGCGTCGGTTCTTCGGTCAACTCGAACGAGCCGGCAGGATCGAAGGAATTAATCGATTAATAAAGCACGAAGCGCTCGAGTAAAAGGCAGCAATAAATGTTCAAACGATTCGGTAAGGTAAGTCCTTCAGATGGAATTCTCTCTTGCTTTAAAAAGCACTGGTTAGTTCGTTCGCGGAGCCAATTGAGCTCGAATAATTCGTGGATTTGAGCCAGAGCCTATATACGGATCTCGTTGGCTCTGCTCGGCAAAAGAAGGAACTAACATGTATAATGGAGAAATGGACGGGTGAAGCAAAAGGAGATGAGGACTGGGAAATGCTGTATCAGGAAGTAAAGAAAAATCCCGCAAGTATTTGAAGTATAAAATCCGAAGAGAAATGTAAATCCAATAAAGCTTAAGGTCTAAACAGAGCATTGCATATGAAAATAACCGCTCGCGGGAGAGAGAAACTTGCGCGAGATATTTTATTCATCGAAATTTTTAAAGTTTTATAAGACTTTCGTAATATTTCGCTGGCGGAATACAAATAATGCTGTATAAATACACTTATGTTTATATTACATATTTATTGAATCGCGGAATAACATATTCTGTCTTTAAGTGATTGTTTGATTTTAAAATAAAATGTATTAAATTGTCTTTTCCTGCATATAATATTTTTACCTTTTCCTAGAGGAAGCTTTGTGATAGTAATTTTTGGAGTTGATTGTATTTTAAGGTGTCAGGAACAAGATTAAATGGTTTTTGAAAAATGTCTATGCATGTATATATGTGTGTGTGTATGTGTGTATGTATACCCCTGAAGCTCAGTTTCTACTGAACGGATTTACTTCTTTCACGGCTCATTTTTTTTTCTTTTTTTGTGATGGCGAGAAAAAAAATCTTTTTTTGTTTAGGTTATTTGTTTCCATTTTATCGCAAATTTTCGACTTTCGAAATTTAATTTTTTTTTTTTTTTTAATGATAGAATTGAGATATTTGAATGGAACAAAGACCATTTTAAAGAGCATAAAAATACCTATAATTTCAGAGAAAAAAAGTTACTCTAGCTCTTATAGTTCTTTTGTTTTTAACAAAAACGTGTCTTTTTTTAAAATTTATAATGCTTAAGGTAGCTCTATAGGTACTCTCTAGTCAGTTGAGATATTAAAAAAAATTTCTTTTTAAACACTTTATTATC
>JAWWEO010000001.1:16639507-16655322 GCA_035582975.1 Ormyrus labotus | reverse complement strand
TAATAATTAATATCTCCGAAAATAAATGGTCAATCGTGTTCAAATTTTGTGAGTTTGTTCGTGTATTTGCAATTAACGTTATACAATTTTTTTATTATTATGGTATTATTTTGACATCACTGAGGATCCTCCTTAAAATGAAATTAACGATGTAAAAAACTAAGTTTAATTATTAAATATAAAACAAAATTTTAATAATATCAAATCCAGATAAAATTAGCATTAATTTACAATAATTAAACAGTAATTTTCAAATAAGAAAATTTCATAATAAAGAATAATTTTATCACTCCAAGATTAATCAAAAAAATCGCAGCTTACAAAACTAAAAATTCAAAATGGCCATTAAAGCGGAGCCAAGTAGAAAATGGGGGATGAAAATAAAAATTTCGAAAAACGTAAAAGCCGGCAGTGGGTTACGTACGATATCGGCGGAGGGTTGCCGGTCGGTCCGACTACGACCCGCTTGCATTGTACTCGGAGAGCGATAGATTTTACGTGTAAATGGAGGCGGAATGCCCCCGACTTGTGTGTGTATAGCTCGGCGCTCGGAATTTAGAGACCGTAAGGGCGGGAAGGGCGGAGCGCCGATTTCAGAAAGTTGAGGGAAGCCAAGCGTGAGGGAGTGCTGAATGAAAAAGGAGGAAATTTATCTCTCTCTCTCTCTCTCTCTCTCTCTCTGCTTTTATGCGCTCTGTGTGCTCTCCTTTTTTACGGCGCCCTCTTTTTTTGTTTTGCCAATAACAAAAGGCTCTCGCATATTTTGCGGAGTATTAAGATATACTTGTTTCGTTTCGCTTCAATTTTCGGCTAATTGAGAGGCTTTTATGCTGATTGGGCGCTTTTACACGAATTCCTATCAAAAGATTTTGGAGAGATAAGTTCTACGCGAATAGTACTGTTTTACGGGCCATTCTCAAGCTCTTTCATTCTTAAAATTTTATGTAAATTGCCTCAGTTGCAAATCTTTGATTTCCCTACGTCATAATAAAATAAATAAAAAAAATTGTTATCTATTTTATTTCATAAAAAGTAATTACTAATAATAAATCGATAAATATTTAGAAAAAAAATAGACTTCATCCACGTCTCAATTTTGAACAGTTACATCCGAAATAATACGTGCCGCCAACTCCCAAGACCCTTTACTCGACACTTTATTTCGATAAATAAGCCATAACCGCGCAGGGACATTCCTCCATTTTTCAAGAGAGCGTCGGCCGGCAAAACGGCCCTTTATAAAATACGCCATCAGCGTGATTTGTATCTCACTCGAATTCAATCGCGCCGCTTATCGCTCATAAACTCCCAGCGCCGCGCGTCCCTTTTCCTTTTAATCGCGCGCGCGGACTCGCGTCGTAAAGCACCTCTCTCGCCGGAAACTGCCCCCCCCCCCACCCCCCTCGCCATAAAGAAGGCAAATTGTTTTAAAAGAGTCAACACGAGAGGAGGCCTCGGCCTCGGCGGCGCGCGGCGTCGAACAAACAAATCGCCGCCGCCGCCGCCGCCGATCGAGCGATTATTCAAATGAGCGGCTGCGAAATTTATGAACCGACTCTCCCCCCATCTCTCTCTCTCTCTATTGCGCGCGGGGCAGAGAAATAAATAATAACGAGCCTAAGAGAAACTGCGCAATTTCCCCGGGACTAATAACAAGCTGGCGGCATAATGTACCGAGAGAGAGAGAGACAGAGAGAGGGAGAGGAAGAAGAGGTACAACCTTGCACCTTGAATTCGCGCGCCGGGCGCATTAAGCTCATATTGGCCCTCGAGGCTTCGCTTTCATGTGAAACAAACGCACGCAACGCGCGTCTGGCATGCGCAAGCGCATACACGCGAGAGAGAGAGAGAGAGAGAGGCGCATGCCGAGAGCGCAGGCAGGCAGGCATGTGCGCGTCTATGTGCGAGAGCCGGGATTTCGAAGGCCAGGAAACGCGGCCCGCGGCGGCGGCGGCGGCGGCGGGGAAAGCTCTTTTGCGCCGCGCTCCGGATTGCGGGGATCGGGTGAGATTTTCTCTCGGAGGCTAAAAATTAACGGCGCGGCGTCGATTTGCGTCGAGCGCCGCGTGGACAATTTCGCTTTGGAGGAACGGCCGCGGCTTGGAAACCTGAAACGTTTATCTTGTATGATCGCCATTAACTGGCATTAAGGCTTATATGCGCTCTTTGGGAGTCTTATTTTTCGCGGTGGTAAATACGGACGGCGGGGATTCACTTTGAGCGAGTTTGCTCGGGTGTAGTTTTACAAACATTCGTGATTAGTTTCGGAATTCATGCATAGTAATTTTATAAATTGCGCGCCGTTAAATAAAAAAAGACAACTTGACTGAACTAAGATGTCTGTAATAAGAAAGTGTTGAGTAGATCTGCACTGCACAACATTTTAACTGAAATGCGATGAAAAAACGTCGAATAAAGTGTTCGCGTATGAAATTGTTGCGTTAAAAATCTGTTAAGTGCCGTCAACTTTAAATCTGCCCTTTTTTTGCAACGTTAATATTTCCTTCAACTTTTCTTCAAATTAACAAAGTTTCCTAATTTTTGCACCGCCAAAGGGAAACGCAGTACTTAAACGCTTGAGGGCATTGAAAGTTTCGGATGAAAAATCTTTTAATATCACGGGAAAACTTCGTCCTCCAAATTTTCTGTACTTTACGTTGTACAAAGAATAAATGATTGAATTCTTTTTTTTTTTTTTTTTTGGCTGAAAAGTAAATTAAGTAGCAGCGATAAAAATTTTGTGCCCAGTAAAACCAAATTACTTTTAATTGTGAGCAAAGCGCACTAAAAATATGAAACAATTGCGCAGGTTTATTATTATATTTTTTTTTTTTTTTTTTTTTTTGTTAATTTTAATAGAAGGCAGAGGCAAACTAATTGCTGTTACAAAGGCAGAAAAAGCAGGGGGGTGGGTATGTGAAAACAGTTGGTCATTCCGCGTTTAACGAGAAAACCGTCGACTTTTCCATCCGAATTATTCATTTAATTGCCAAGCGCTGAAATTCAAAAGTTGAAAACGACGAAGCATTTGTTCCCGCTTTCAGGGGTTGCTTTTAACTGATACGGTTTACAAAAGAATTGCGTAAAATATATTATGGATGCAATGAATTTTCACTATTTGAAAATACAAAAATTAAAATAAGCAACGATGCATGTGATTTATTTCATAAAAATATTTTTGCAATGTAAATAATGTATTTTAGTAAACTAAATAAAGTAAACTTTAGAAAATTAATTCAAAAAGTTTCGTCATTTATTTCAAAATTAGCTCAATCAAAAACAATTTATTGATATTATCGTTTCTCGTCTGCAGAAACGCAAAAGTAGGCTCTAATTCGAACAATAACGAATGTTTCACAATCCAAACGAAGGCTAAAAAGCCTCGGCCGTCGGAGCTCGCGGCAAAGGGGCGAAAAAAAAAGCAATTTTAAACAGGAAATTCAGAGGCATTCCATTATCGAATCTCGCGAGCCAAAGTACGAAAATCAGCACGAAAAGAGCGAGAAAAGAGAGAAGGCCCCGCGATCGATGGCTGCAGCGGCGGTAAGGTATATATATATATATATAAGAAGCCGCTAAGTCGCCCCCCGTGGAAAAAGTCGTTTAATGGGAGCGTCGTCGTCTTCGTCGTCGAGAAAAATAGAGATCCCCGACGGGGGGAGAGAGCCGCGCTGCACTCGACTCCTCCTCGCGCTATCGGAATGCTATATATAAATGTAAATGAGTCCGCGCTCTCGGCGCTATCACTCGGTATGTGCAATTAAGAAGTTATGAAATTCTTCCCTGTCGAGACATCTTTCCCTTCGCCGCGCGGCGCGGCTCTCTCTCTCGGTCGATGATTTATGGGCTTGCAAAAGCACGTGATAGGATTACTATCCTCTCTTCCTTTCCCGCCGCCGCCGCCGCCGCCGCGTTCTCGCCGAGACCTTCCAGCCTTTTTTCCCTGCTCTCGCGCTCTCTCTTTTTTTCCGTTTCGGCTCTCTTTCCGTGGCGCGCGGCGGAGAACTCGATTCGGACTTCTTTTTCTTTTTTTTTTCCAGTTTTACAGCAGCTTTCCCCGGTGAAAAATTTTTCGATTACGCACCTCGGCGAAAGTTCGAGCTTCGGAGATTGAATTAAGTTTGCCGAATTTTTTGCCGAGCGGCTTCGAGCGGAGTTTTCGGGCTTGTTATCGGATATTTTATGCTGAGTGTTTTATTATTCAGGATACTTTATAATTTTGCAGATAATCTATTTAATAATTTTCATAATCACGAATTAGCAAAGTTGATTTTATACTGTTTAATTGCGGTCGAACCAAGTGAAGATTTGTTGAATTGAAGAAACATGATTTGATTTAATAATTATACAAAGTTTCTGAGAATCAATTGCATTTTCTTTTAAGCTTATATCAGTTTTATTAATTATTCTTTCAATTTAAGAATATCTGATATAAAACTTTATGATAATCATTTCGTTTTCCATTAAGTTCTCGTGCATTGAAAAATGCACAATTTCATCCAAAAATCGGTCAGTTCAAACGAGGCTTAATTTACCATTTAAATTCATTAAGAACCGCAACCGCCCCAAGATTTCCAGTCGAAATTCGCCTCGGCACAAAGGGACCTCCCAAATGGAGCTGCCATTAATTAAATCAATCCTGAAGACACCGTAGGAAATAATTCAATAGCAACAATCCTCTCCGCCGAGAGAGAGAGAGAGCTTTATCTCGAACCGAACAATAGGTCAAAGTTCGCCGGCGAGCGGAGCTACCGGCGGCGGCGGCGGGCACATTGGTCTGTACCTCGCTCGAGAGTCCCGACCAAAAAGCGCCCCGAGACCGCCAAGTTCAAGTTGGTCTAGCCCCGCGCGCACACAGACAAATGCGCGGTACTCGCGCACGCGCCCGCTCCCCTAATTATCCTAATGAATATTTATTCAATTACGGCGCAACGCCCCCGAGAGAGAGAGAGGAACCCGGGGGGCACAAAGGGCAGCAGGCCGCCGGATTTCGCGGTTCGCCACCGTCCGACGTGGATGATTCGTCGCCGTTGTTTGCCCTGCGTTGTCCTCCTCTATCTCTATCTCTCTCTCTCTCTGTTTTCTTTATCGTATGGCCGTCGTCCCGACGAAACGCAATTTTCTGTGTCGCTTCGCAAATAAGCCGCACGTTACGCTCTCCGATTGTTCGTTAACGAGCGACAGAGTAGATTAACCGCCGCCGTCGCCGCTGGAGTTGAAGAGGCGCCGAGGAAAGTGATTGATAAGGGATTTGCGTTTTAATGGCTCGAGATTTTAATGCGAGATTATTTAGTGGATTTTAAAACGTGATCAGGATTTTATTATCTTTATTTTTTTTTTAGCCTTCTTTGTGACTGCTGCCGTTGCATGAATAATAATGAGCGATTGTACGGTTCGTTTTTGAAATATCGACAAGATTAATAATTATTAAAAGCCGATGGTTATTAAAATAATATTTTCAACGTATTTCAATTTTACATTTTTTTAATGCAAGCGCTTTTAAATTTCGAAAAATTTTCATCGTCTTGTCAATAGGTATTTTATAAAAACACCTAAATTATTAGAAAAATGAATATTTACAAAATATTCAAAACTGCCGAATTTAAACGTTAATTTGAACACATTAAACAAAAAATAAATAAATAAATAAATAAAACTGCAGCACTTGGCGCGCGGCTAAAAATAAAATTTAATTGCACCTCGCATATAATCGACTCTTCATCCCGACGAATTTCTCCTCAATAATACACTTCGTCCCCGGGCGCACTTAAAGTCCGTCTCTCTTCTCTTGCGCGTCTCCTTCCGTCATAAATACCTTTCCAATTCCGTCGACGAAATCATAATGAATGCTCATTCAATTCGGTGCTCGGCTCATCTGTGCCTCCTCGTCGTGGGCGCGACGAAATAAAATGCCCTCGAAATAAACGAGATGATAATTAAAGCGCGACTTCCGCGCTTTCCGTTCGTTCGTGCGCCGTATCGAACAAAAAAAAAAAGAACCCGCGGAAAAGGGAGCCGCAACCGCGAGTCTTTCATTTTAGCGCGACGAACCTCGTGAAAAAAAAAATAGCAGAGATATAAAGCAAACGCGTGTGCCGCAGCTTCCTCGGTAAGTTCATCGACTGGAGCGTGAAAGGGGACAAAAAGTAGCAATCGCAACTGCGCCACTGCGCGAAAGAGGTCCTACAAAAGACGTTCTTTGAGGCGCCATTCGCCCGATTCCTTTTTGCGGTGCGGGTCTGTTCGGGTCTTTTTTGCTTTTTAAACGTACCTGCCTGGGGTGCACTTGAAAGTGAATATTAATTATCCTTTACACGTTGGAAGAGGGAAAAACCGCGGAGTCGAGGGTCGTGTCGCGCTGAATCTGAATTAAGCGAGGCGAATAGCTGCGAGAAGTGTCACGCGAATGACCGATTGTCGCGGCCTATTAATTTAGTCGAATGTGAGTTCTCGCGTCTTTGAATTGGACTGTTTGCTCGCTGCATCTTTTTTGCATGAAATAAACTGCTGCCTTTTGTTGCTGCGAGTTGCCAGTCGCTTTTCTTTTATTTATGAAGGTGGAGAATTTCATTTGAATGTTAAATATAAAAGTGAATCACTTCAGATACTTCTCAGCTCTTAAAATAAAATGATAATTAAATGCGTACGCTGCAATTTAATAAATTACGTCGAACGCATCTATCGAAATCAATCGATTATAACCGCGATGAAATTTCAAAAATCACCGCCGAAAAGCACTGCGATCAATTTTTCCTCGAAGCTCCCCGATAAATCTCAGCGCGTTCAATAGCAACCAGCTCGACATTAAACTATCCCCCCTTGGCATAAATCAAAAACAATTATCTCGCGGCGCGTCAAGACGTCGCCGTAAATTCCTCAATTTTCCCCTGGCATCTCGCAATCTCGAAAAGCGCATCCTCTCTCTTCCTCCAAAAAGAAAAAAAGAAGCCGCTCGCCTCGCCTGATTAACGAACAGTCGAACATTAATACCCTCGCTATCTGGCGGCTCGCGAGGCATAAATTAATTCACCTCTCTCTCCTCTCGTCCCTCGTGGATTTAGTTCGGCGCGCATAACCCCGAAGACGACGTCAGACGCGCGCGCGAGAGAGAGAGAGAGATCGCGGGTTATCTGTGGCCCCGCTAATGCATCAGCTCCTCGGGACGCGGAGACGCGCGTCTGCGTCCGCATCCTCCGGAGGATCTGAAGGAAGTGTATGGGGCGACCGCCGCACTACACGGGGCTCCCCCCACCCTCCCCGCCCCCCTTCGATTTTCGAACTTTGACGGGGTAATGAAATTACAGCGGAGCGCACTAACGGCTATGAATAATAATCTATTTCGCCGTGTCGTTTTCATCGATTCGCCCGGCGAAATGGAGTTTGATTCTATTAGGCGACGGCGACGGGGCCAAGATTATGGATTCATAAGGCTGCATGTATTAATTTTCTCGCGCGCGCGCGCGCGGCTTAGGTTGGTTTAGGATCGACGCTTTGTTTAAGAAATTGGAATATTTGATAAATCGGTAATAATACGGAGTTTGAAGTAATAGCGGGTTATATCGACTGTAAGAATGGATCATTAATTGGATTAATCTAAATAAAGCGTGTTTTTTTTTAAAACCTATTCAGATGAAGTAAATAAAATTATACTAATTTATTCCAAAAGCTAAAATATCACAACTGAGAGAACGTAATTTTAATTGTCAAATTAGTCAACGTTTATACGTCTAAGTAAAATTGGACTTGACTTTTCACTCGATCGTACTCGCTTATAAGGATCCTCAGCATTGTCCCGTTCATTAGCCCGTCCCTCGCGCCTGTCCTCCTCATTCGAACGATACACGCAATAGTGACGTTTAATATCCATATCCCGGCAATCATCTTTGCCTAATGGCATAATCTGCGAGTCGGCGATGGACTCGAATCACGCCGAGCTCCGCGCGCGCACGGGCAATTTTCTCCACTTCATCCCGGGCGAAACTTAATTTGCGAGAATTACCGTATAGGAATAACTGATGTCGGCAAATATTACGACTGAAGTTTATTCGGCGGTTATATCCTCGTGATCCCCGTCTGTTCGAGTCTCGTGACCGAACTGCTCATCGGTCGCGGCACGCTTATAAAGCTAATGCGCCAGAGAATAATTGCGTATTTAGGGGGTTAACGGGAATTTTTTAATTCTTTTAAATTATATTGCAAGCGTAAATATAAATTTGCAGGAAAGGGTTTATTATAATATGGTTTAAGTTATTACACGGATGGTATATGCAAATAAAGCTAAAACGCTGCTTGTGCAATGCAGTCGCTTACAACAACGGTACATGAAAATGAATGCAGTAATTAGATGCCTTTAATTAGAAACTATTGAGAAGACCAATTACCTTTATAAAGCTCGAATAATTTTCTGATCATTTTCCAATCTTCATTCCACGCAATTAACGTCTCCGTCAATCGACTATAATTGTTGAACTTGTCTTCCAACAGCGATCGTAAATCGCTTCGAAAACCAAGCCTCCTAGTTTACAAAAAGAGTCGGTACACACCAAAAAAAACAAAAAAAAAAGCAGAAAAAAACAAGCAGCACCGCTTAAGTCTCGACCGCACTTCCAAATATCCGCGCGGCCATAAAAAAGCTCGCGGGTGGTAAATTTTCGCGGGCGGCCGTAACAGTTATCGTCCGAGCCGTTGTAAATTACTCGTGCCCCCGCGCTCATACAAACAGCGTCGGCGTGGCTGCGGCAGCGGCAACAAAAACAACACTCGAGTCAATTACGCAAATTGCCGTTCGACTTTCGTCGAATATAAAGCTGAAAAGTGGAATCGCGCTCGCACGCGCGCGGAGAGAACAAGCCGAAAATCCGCGGGAGAGAAAAAAAAAAACACCGAGGCGGGGAGAGAAGGGCCGTAAAAAGCGCGAGCGGGAGGCGCGTCGCTGTACGAAGCCATTAACGCTCGGCGCGGCGCAGAGGCGATGAGGACCTCGAGGACGGAGGGGTTTGTTCTGCTAATTGGACCGCTAATGAATATGACGCCCGGCGCGCTCTGGCACGCATTCGCGTTTTCCTCTCTCGTTCCTTCTTCTTTCTGCTTCGATGTCGAGAGAGTGAGAGAGAGAGAGAGAGAGCTGCTGTGTGGCTGCGGAGGTGTGTGGGTCGCGTGAATTTCGCGGAGGGCAGCAAATAGAGGGAGTAATATTTTTTTCGTTGGGTATTCAGATTTCTGTATGGAAACTCGAATGAATTGCGAAAAAATCTGCATAGATTTTTTGCGGGAACGTAAAGATTTTTTTAAAAATACTTTCTGGTTCGCGGAATACTTTTATTATTCAGAAAAAACGTCAGGTTTGGCCCTTACAATCCTGCAAAAATATTTTAGTCATATTTTTAGGATGAATATTGTGCTCTTTTCAAAGGTTTTCATGAAAGGCCTTGTTAATTTTATTTTTATCGCTGATCAACCTTCAAAAGCTATCAAAAAGCATTCAGTTTCAAATGATACTGTTCATCAATCAAAACGCTCGACATTAATGGAGCTTAAATTGTCGAAATTGAGAGCTCAAATTAATATCAACAGTATATCAGCCCATAGATTTCATTTGCATTGACATAAAGTCAATCAAATAATTCTATAGTTAACCTTACACTTTTAAAATAAAAAGTTACAACTTTTATATAAACTTGCATCATCATTGTAATACATGGAGAGAAACGGTTTAAGAAAAATTACTATACTCGCCAGTAAATCGAGGACAGTCTTTCTATTAGGGTAAAAAGTTACTACACTTTATATTAATTTTTGTTATATATTTAGTAATTTTTATTAAAAGTTTAGCAAAAATAGTAATTTTTTACCCTAATCGAAAGACTGTCCTCGATTTACAGGCGAGCACAGTAATTTTTCTTAACCATTTTTCTCCGCGTACAAAGATTAGCTCTCACCCAAACATTCTCAGCATCATCCCTCCTCAATCACAAAGGCGCTCGCTCGTGGCTCCGCGAAATTTAAGGTCCCGCGTTCGCGGATCTCGGCGGTAAACATTCGAAAAACTATCCGGCACCCAAGTCGGGGGGGGGGGGGGGGACAGGCTCTCGAAATATTATTCCCGCCGCGCAAAGTCCGCGCAGCTGCAGCTACATCCCGCGAGAGAACGAGTCGCGGACGAGCCGGCGGCGGCGGCGGAGCGCACAAAACGCCGGAAATATAAAGGGGTTGGAAAACGAGTCGCGCGCCGCCGCCGGAAGAAACCGCCGCTTTACATAAATAGTCCCGCGAGCGCGAGGCGGCGGATGCGCGCCTCGGCCGATCCCTTCTTTAAACGTGAATTACGACGTTTTTAAAGGGTGCGCCGCGCTGCTGCGGGAAAGATGCGAGCGCCGCTTTTGGACGCGCGTGTGGTCGAGATGAATTTTTTTCCTTTTTTCAAGGCGCGATGTAAATGCGGAAAGTTCGCGTATGGTGGGTTTGTTTGTCAGTTATGTTACTGGGTAACGTTGCCGCAATTTCTTAAGTGAGATAACGTAGTAAGAATCTTGTAAGCGAGTAGGTTACTAATATAAATTTACGAAAGAATGTTGAAACATTTTAGAATTTATTAAGTTTTACCAGAAGTTTTATTTAAGAATATTTAAAAGATATAAGAAAATGTAAGAAACTTTTTAATTCTCACAGCTAAAATTAAAAATATCGCTAAGTACTTAAATAATAAAATAATAATTATATATTTACAATCAAAACGTAAATAAATTATTTTTCCGAAATATAAAAAAGCTCTCTGCCAAAAAAAAAAAAAACAAATCGCTTCTCATCGCAGCGTATACAAACAGCTCCGCCCGATGACACCAAGATGACGGCCAGAGAGCGAGAGAGAGAGAGAGCCGTCCCGTCAGTGGACATACCCAGGGCCCAGTCCAAATATTGGACGTCGTCGTCGCGCCCGAGGATTTGCCCGGTCGAAATGCAATTTGCCCGCTCTCCTGGAAATTGTACAGTCGGCCGCGCGCGCGCTCTCTCTCTCTCTCTCTCTCCGTATACGTAACGATTGATTCAATTGAGGAGCCGGGCCTCTCTCGCCGCGCGCGATTGCCCTCGTCGCACACTCGCGGGCGCCGACGCGATTTGTTGACCGAAGCCGAAACCCTATTGTTTATTGATGCCGGGTGCAGGAGAGCGACGGATGCGAGACTAATTTTAAGTTATATCGGATGCGAGATGTATTTTGGGCGAGGCGGAGATCTGTTATACGCTCGGGTTTAAAGAGCGATTAAGTTATTGGCGTTGGAGGGGTTGGGTTGGCTGGTTTATCGGAGTATCGGGGATTGCCTGTTCTTTTTAAGTAAGTCCAGAGAAGATTTGTTATGAAAAAATGTGCTTCGTCCGTGAATCGAGAAAAATTGATTAAAATAATTAATATAATAAACGAATTTATTTAATCCTTACTTTGGATTGCAATATTTCGTAAAACATTTTTTTATAAGCGTAAACTAATTTTTAGATTTCACAGTTATTGAAGTTTCCGCGAGAGGAATTAGATGAGTGATATAATCAATTAAAAAAAAATAATGACAAAAATAAATTTTTTTTTAAATATTTATAAGCACTCTAGTAATATAGAGCTATTCATAAATAATGTAATTGAGAATTTAATTAATCTGTATGCATAAAGTTACAAATGCTGCAATGAATCTGGAATGCGGTAGCAGATATAGCGTTAACTATACAGCTGCTCTAAAAATGATCAACCCTTCATTAGCTTAATGATTTTGGAACGCGAGGTATAGATAAAGCCGTTGCATATTATGTATATAGTAAAATTCGATAATACTAAAAAGCATTTCATTGGAGGATGTAGAAAAATTGTGGTTCACTTAAAAAAAAAAATTGTTGCATTTATTTAAAATTTCCGAAGGTGGATAGAATAAAGAGTGTAATTATTGCTGCAACGAAAGTTGTGTAAGCAACGCACATTATATATGAATGTACTGCAAAACTTGGATAAAATAAAGCCAATAATTTACATCCCACATAGTTCATGCTTTATTTTTGAAACTCGATGCCGCATCAAAGTACAAACTTCGGAATCCGAAATGAACGCAACGGCTCAGCAGAAAAATGCAAAATAATCCAATCTCGAAAGCAAAAGGAAGCACTTGAAAAATTGGCAAGAAAAAGCAAAGCTCGGGCGCGCGGAGGCAGCGCTCTCGCTCCCGCGGAAGCCCCGAGCTCTCTCTCCCTCCGAGAACGAAAGAAAAAAAAAAAGGAAAGGAGAGTATAACGAGAGACGGGAGATGGCCGCTTAATGAACGTCGAAGAGAGCCAAGCCGAGGGTTTGCAGTGCACTCCGCGGCGGGCCGATGGTCGAAAAATTAAAATTCATCGGACCGCCTCGTTCGCGTAACGAGAGAGATAGAGAGAGGGAGAGAGAGCGCGATCCCCCTCCGATTAAAGTTCACCCGCAGACTCTCTCTCTCTCTCCCGGAGTAATAATTGCAAATTGCGCTCGCCGGATTCATGTATAAATTAAGAGGCGCTGCTGTCGCCCGGCGCGCGTGTGTACACGTCGTACCAGAGGCCGCCTCGTCTAACGGACGATCGTTCGCCAAGCGCAACGCGGAAGAAGAAGAAGAAGCGCGGGAGTCGAGAGATTTAGAGGCCGGCCAGTTGTAAATATTCGCGGAGGCATGCGAGCCCCCGCGCGCGCCACGGGGTTATCGTCGCTATTTTTGCCCCGTTAGGCCTCCGGACAAACATTATTCTCGAGCCCGACGAGATTGCGGAATTTAGCGCCGTGGCGACGAATACGCGATTTACGGCCGTCGCGAGGATTTCTATGTTTATATTAAGATGAGGGGGGGGGGGGAGTTTTTGCGGATGAGCGCACGTTGAATGAGAGGGGAAGGCGAGTCGGACGGTGTGTACGCGTTTCGCGCGGATATTTATGGGCGGCATTAATTTTTGTAAACGGGGATTGGAAAGATGTGCAGTTGAGCATTAAATAAAGCGGCCGCGGCGGAGGGCATATCTTTTTATCAAGATTAATTTTTTTTGGACATTTTTTAATTTCATCAAAAACGTATATAGTTTGAATATAATTTTTCAAAACGCCTCGCCTTTGTGCGATTTGAAGTCCGGTAAGAGTATTAAGTCTGGATGAAAGATTATCGTAAAAAGGCAGCGAAAGGAACAAAAAAAAAGAAAAACGAAACTGGCGTATATAAAAAAGTTTTCATTAAAATTTGCCGCGACATTTATGATAATCCAAAGAGTCGGGTATACTTGACCTTTATTTTCAGTCGTAAAAAAAATAAAACTCACCGTTAAATTCCGCGAAAAGCCACCCATAAAGCGGCGACACTTCACCTCGAGCCTAACCCGCGCGGAGCGCTAAAAGCCAGCGAGAGAGACTGTTAAATAACTAAATTTCCATGCCTCGAGACGGCGATGCGCGAGAAGCCTCCTCGGGCAAGAATCACCTTCGCGATCCGCGATCGGTAATTGTTCGCCCGTTTAATTGAAATCCCCTCCGCCGCTAATTCCGCGTAAATTCAAGCATTAGCCGCGTCGAGGATCGCGCGTCCGAGCGCGAGACAGGCCGATCGACAGGCGTATATAAAACGTCCGTCCGAAGGGGGGCGAAGGACTTCGCGCGGCGCATAAACTCGGGACGTTCTCTTAATTTCCATCCTCTTTACCGAGGGGGGAGGGGGGGGGAGGGATTTCTCGGCAGCCGTTTTTACCGCTTACGCGGAGCTCATCGGATAAGTTTATGCCCCGTAAATCAATAAAATAAGCACGTATGAAGACGAGGCAGCTGCGACGTCTCTCGGGTATAAGATGCATCGGGAGAGAGAAAGAGAAAAAGGAAAAGAGCGAAGGAGATAAAGGTCAGCGACATCAGCGGTACCGCGACCCCGCGTGCCACGTCTTCCTCGATTCTCTGGAACATGACTCTTCGTCGCCGAGCGCCTCTCTCTCTCCTTCTCTCTCGCATAAGCCTTTTCCGCGATAAATGTCCCCGATAGCTCTCTGCCGAGGGAACATCCGGAGGCTTAGGGCCGCTTGAATTTGCCTCCGATCCTCTCTCGGGCCGATTTTTTCCGCGGCCGTTTTTCCCCCCGCAGCGGCTTTTGATAGCCGCGCGACAACGAGAGAGAGAGAGAGGAGGGAATAACGGTAGAAGGCTCCTTCGGCGCGGGGGGGAGGGGGACAAGGAAGAAGGGAAGCGACTGCTGCCTTGTTTCGCGGATAATTTAATTGACGGCGTGCGCCGTAAATTTTGAATCGCGAAATTACGCCGAGAGGGATTGAGAGGCGCGCGGCGTTCTCCCCGAGCTGTCGCGCGGGAGAGAGAGAGAGCCTCTCCGCGAGAGAGGGAAAGAGTTTTTTTTTCTTTTACTTTCCGCTTCGGCATTGTGCGAGCTAAGTTTATTATGAGCTTTGTTCGCCGAGAAATGCGGACGTCGCCGCTGCTCGGCGGATATTAGACGTAATGGGAAATTATGAAGCGAGTTCTTGATGACCGAATGACGGATTACATATGTGGGTTAAACTTAACGGTTGGTCCGTTAAATATTTTTTGTTTGAGCGAATCGAGGTATTTTGTAGTTGTATATAATTAGTTGAATTTTATTTTCTTCATCAAAAAGCAAAATCTGTTAATTAGCAAAAACATTTTAAAACGCGAATGTACTAACAGTAATTACAAAGTATATATACTTTTATTTAATTGCGCGCAAAACTAAACAAGTTAATTATTATTCCTTTATTTAATCTCTTTCTTTAATCCGTTATTTAACGTTTTAACATCAAACTAACTACATTGTAACATCGTACATGTAAAATTCATTAATTTTTCGCTTTATTACAAAAAAATTAATTGGTTCGTTATTCAATAAAAATTTAGCAGCTCTACTCTATTTTCTTTTAAGTCCCGAACAAAAACCGACGTATACATTAATCAAATCGCACGCGGCTCAAACAGCAGCAACGTCGACGTCACATATCCACTTAAACGACAAACGTCGCGAGCCGCAGCAACTAATTCCCCGAGACATAACCGAAATTCGCGGCCTGAGTTCCGCCGTTCTTACGAAATACCTGACCCAGATTTCCGCCGATATACACGCAGCCGTCAATTACTTTGGCATGGCTCCCGCGCCGATCCACGCAGTGCGCGCGACCGGCTGTGCCGCTCCATTCCACGCACAATTCGGGCCCCGGAACTCTCTCCGCAATTCAAACACCGCCGCGAGCCGGAGGACGGATATATATATATATATATATATATATATATAGGCGAAGGCGCGCCAAGTTTGAACGGCATCGCAAAGTAAACGCCGGGATCTCGTCGAATGTCGCCTCTCCGTCGAACGACTCCCCCGCGGGGAGACGCGCGTTCCCGACTTCGTCTCTCTCGCTCGCTACCTAAATGCTCGGGGCCCCCCCCGACAATGCCGGTTATGCTGCGTACGATAGGTTTACTCTCGTTTCGCTCTGTGATTCACGCTGGAATCTTCCTGCATTCTTCGCGGATTGGCTTCTGGCTCCGGTACCAGGAATCCGCATGGGATTTGCTTAACGAGTTTGTTGTTAAATAAAAATCGATTGCTTTTTAGCGCGACTTGCGAAGAGGTTGACTTTCCTTATTTATCCGTTGCTTCATCGGCGTATTATATCTTTTTAACGGGTCGCCTTTATCCCTTGTTTTCTTATACTAGAATTTCCTTTCTCACTCTGTCGGTAATGTACACTGAGAAAAAAATTTGATTGAATCAATGGAATTTTACTATTAACTATTCACAATTGAAATGTCACTTAAA
>JAWWEO010000001.1:16606887-16637155 GCA_035582975.1 Ormyrus labotus | reverse complement strand
TTGTAATCTCCTCGAACGAGACTTCATATAATATCGATCGAACTTCACTTGCAAGTTCGTTTGATCGTTCAATTTTATTCAGCTTATTCTATTCGAAACGATCACAGTTCGTTTCGCACTTTCCGTTTGAAAAACCCGTCCCACATCCATTACACTACAAACGAGGTATAAGCAACCGGCCCGCACACGTAAATACATCATTTTCATCAAACTCAACCCGACCCCGGGGCGAATAATCTCCCGCGGCGGTAACAACGACTCACTTCGCAGCCCGGGCACCCCCTTACCCCGCCCAATTAAAGAGCCGGATGTGTACGAGATATACTTCATTACGCCCCGCCTCGATATATCCAGTTTCATCGCGCACCTATACCCCAACAGCAGAGCCTCAGACGGAAAGCTCGCCGACCGCGCGCTCGGGCAGACATCGGTGCCTACTCGAGCGAGTCCGGCCCGAAATTAACTTTTCGCGCGCGGCGCGTTCGTCCGGAAACGCGAAGAACAATGACGGCACGGGGGGGGGGGGGATACGCGGTGCGTTGATCGATCGCTTTCGGGAAATTACCGAGGCCAGTGCGCGTAAGAGGCACGCGGGAACGTCGCCGAGGATACGTATATACACGCACCGAGTCTCTGCGGCGCGTCGATTTAACGCGCTCGTCTTGTCGATTTCACGACTCGCCGGGCATCGGGTTTTCGGCGGAGTTGTTAACGTTTCACTTCGCCGGCAATGAGCTTCACGTGCGTATCGTCCGAACGTAACCAACCCCCTTTGCCGTGCGTGATCGAGCGCGAGATACCGATCTGTTTTTGTACGGGCTTTTTGAGTGGACGTTGAATAAAGTATTGGAGAGCGGGAGAGGTATCGACTTGTTTGTCGGCCTCGATTTTCGGGGTGCTTAAGTATTTAGGCTGATGGTTGAAGCGTTTGATGGATCGAAGAAAAGTGTACGGTTTTTGGCATCGGTGACTATTAATTTTTTTGATTCAACGGAAAACGTTTTGACTAAGTGGAATATTCCAAAAATTAATGCGAGGCAAAGGTAAAAGGAATGTTTTAATTGAAAGCTTTGCAGGTCGTAAAATTGCAACCTCTTTTCATCAGGATACCTTTCACGGTGGAAAAATTGTCATTGTCGTCAATCACTAAAAGCAATCCGTCGTAAACAAATTTGTATATCGTCTTCTCGTAAAAAAAAAAAGAAAAAACAGCATTCAATTTAAAGCCCGATAATCACACCGCGCGCTTCGCGGTGAGATTCAAATTTTTCAACTCCGAAACTCGGTTAAAAGCGTCCGTTTCCACCCACCGATCGAAATCCGCAGCGGTCTAACACGGCGAACAATTTGCGAGAACAAGATAAGCCGCAGATTTTTAATTACAAAGGGCCTCTCTCTCTCGTAAATCCGGCTCGCATCGCCGGCCTCTCTCTCGCCGGTCTCCCCCCGTCGCCGATTCGCTTATAATCAATTATCGGACACATCGCATCTCTCAAAGGCGCGCGCTCACGCACGAGGCCTTCGGAGGCAGAGAGAGAGAGAGAGAGAGAGAGAGAGGAGAGAGAAAAAATTCCGGCGCCGGAATTCGACTTGCGCGCATTGCACGCGTTACACACACCGGCGGAAGGTTCAGCGAGCAGACGAACGAGGCGTGACCGTTATATTCGCTCTCCTCGTAGCCCCCTCGAGCCGAAGGTCTCTCTCTCTCTCTCCTGGCTCGTAATAAAGAAGAGAAAAAAAAGGCCATCATAAAAGGAGGCACAGCACCGCGATGAGCACGCATGCGTGTACGCACATAATGCAGTTTATCCCGGAGATAGTGTGAAAAACGGCGACGCGGACAAGCCGCGGAGAGAGAGAAGAGATGAAAGGAGGACGGAGCTCCGAGACGGCCGGATTGGTAAAGTATCTGCCGGCGAAGGAAAGTATCGAGGAATATTAATAAGAAGGAGTGGAAGATAAGGGGCTTGATAGAGAGATTCGGAAGAATCTCTGCTTTTAAGAAATGCTTTTAAATCAATTATTCATCGCGCGTGAGAAGATATGAAAGTATATAGATGCTTTTTTATAAAGAACATTTAATAAACTCTGGATGCTTAAAGATTTCGGCGTATTTCAAATTACATTTTATATAGACCATCAAACAATAATTAAAGAAGCTCGTTCTCCAACGAATCGGAGCTTTTCAACATTTAAATACGCTGCAAACATAAAATTCTCGCGAAAGATACAGGAAAGAACAACAGTCCGCGCGCAAGCAGCGCCGACAAACAAGCGATACAAAAGCGTAAACAGAACGGATTATATTCCCGGCGTAAATATACGAATAGCTCTCGGAAGAAATTTCGTCGCCCGGCACGCGTCAAAAAAACCCATCGGGCGGAAAGGCGGCACGAAAATACAATGATAAATATCGCCGAGAGAGAGAGAGAAAAAACGAGCTCCGATACGCAGGACACACTTTCCGAACGAAAACTCCGGGGCTCAGCGAGAGACGACCCCGGCGTGTTTGTGGAAACGCGCGCGCGGCGGGTAATCGAACGTGAGCATTATTAAAATCGCGCGATTTACATGCATTCGAAATCGGCTTAGCGCGCACGGAGCTGCTGCTCATCGAAAATCCGCGCAATATTCGCATCGACGCTCTAATTAAAATTTGCAGGAATCGATCCTGCCCGGCTGGAATGCTCCGAAGAGAAGAGGGGGGGGGGGACACGGACGAGCTGTAGGTGTAATTATTGTTAACAAATAATCGCGACGCGAGCAATGAGATGTTGTTGCGATAATGCAGATTCGACGGGAATCCGCGAGGCGCGTCTTTTTTGGCCTCCTGGGATGAAGTTAATTAAATTTAATGAGAATTGATGGGACAAATGAATGTTTGAAAATAATGATACTTTTGATACGGCTGCCGGGGTACGACTGCGAGGATTGGAAATTATTTATTGGCTAATTACGAGGATTTCACTTTTGCGCCGAGGGAATATATATTTTATATACGATTAATGATTATTGAAGGTGACTTTTTTAATTTTTGATCTTCATCGAGTATCTTTCACAAATATTTTACTGTATTTTCCAAATTAGTCAAATATTAAATAACTTATTCGAATTGATTTTAATTTTCGTTTAAACTGCCGCGAAGCAACTTAAAATAAAAATCATAAAACGCACTTATATTCGAATTTGCTATAAACATGAGAAATTTTATGGTTTCTTAAAGTAAACACGCTCTGCAAAAAAAAAAACCCATGACACGGGACGTCCGGGGGAAAAACTTGTACAAAACTCTCAAATAAACAGAGCCGGGACAAAAATCAACGTGCAACGACTTTTTCCCTGGCAACTAAAGTCGTAATTGGATAAACGGGAAGAAAAAGAATCGTTCAACTTTATTCTATCGCGAGGAGTTCCGCGACCGTTTGAATTTCTGTGAAATTCAGCTGAGGAAGGAGACAGTGCTTTTTCTCCGTCGCAGTAAGAAGTAATCTCTAATTATTTCCTTAATTATTACTTGTAACATAAATAACCAATTAAAGAACCCTCCTAGTTAGAAGTACTGTAAGCAAGTCACTGTAATTTTATAAAAGTAATATATATATATAATCATTCCGTAACGCCTGCAATTCAATTGATTTAAAATATTCAAAAATAATAAACAAAGTCTTTTTTTCTCTGGTTTAAATTACCAGTCTCAAGAGTCCAAGCCCACATCTAGAATTTAATCCCAAAACCTAATTAACTATGTATCGACGCGCAAACAATCCCGCCTCCATCGAAGGAGCCTTACCCAAATAACCGTCCCTTCCATTAAGAAACAACGCCTTGATAAATGCGGCCCGAAGCCGCGAGAGAGCTCCGACTCTCGCGGCTTCGCCGGGAAATATACCCGAGGCGCCCCGGGAGAAAGACGCGCGGCGGCGCGCTCGAGGCAGATATAACCCCCGGACGGGCAAAGGTTGAACGATAGCCCCGAGCGGGAGATATCTCGCGGGCTAATTAATGGCGGCATCCATTTGACGGCGTCTTGGGCTCTCTCTCTCTCTCTCCTTTGGCCGATTCGTTATAGCGGCGATTACTCGGGCCTCCGAGAGACGGAGGAGCCTCTCCCACGAGGAACGTCGATTTCCAGCCGACAGAGGCAGAGGCTTCCTATTGCCGATTCTATAATTGGGTCGTTTGGGAGAACGGCTCCTCGCGGCCGGCGGTATTTCCGCGCGGGAACGGGGCGCCGGCGATTTATTACGTTTTGCGGTACGTGGGGCTTTAATGATTTTAGGCGAGGAATCGATATACGGATGTATTATTTTTTTGTTACAAAATTTAAACACATTTAAACTTTGCATAAAAAGAAATTTTAAAAATCCTACTGACAAAGAGGCATCGAAGAGCAGCAAGATATATGATCCCTAACAGTTTTGGAAAATCTTAAAGCAAATTTGAGCAAAACCGTGCGACGAGAAACTGCATTCGTTCGATATAATGAAATTACCGTAATTGAATCAGCACGGCGACGCAGACCAAAAGCGGCTTCTGTAACACTCGACCGCATTAAATTTACGACATTCAGCAGCCGCATCTCTCTCTCTCGGATCGCCCCCCGCAGAGCATAATTTCTCTCCGCTCCGGCAGCCAACTTTAACGATGAAATCAGTTATAAAATTAAAAAGAGAGAGAGAGAGTCGAAAGGAGCGCGGCGAGACGCATTGCGAAATGCCCGCGGAGCCGAAGAGAGAAAAGTTTAAGTCGAAAACACGGCGAGGAACAAGGGAAAAGTTGTTGGTCCGTCCGCGGCGGCTATTTCACTTCATTATTTTGGACGAGTTTTTGTAAAGTTGGATGCTCGCGGAGAGGCGCGTTCGCAACTTGCCTTCTCGTTACCTTCGCTCTCACTCCCGGGGAATATATAAGAAAAAAGGCCCAGACGCACAGCACGCGCGAAGTCTCTCCTCCCCCCCCCCCTCACTTTATATTGGCTTAATTGGTTTTAAGGACGTAACTTTCGGCGGGGGCCAACTTTTTTTCCGCGCAAACTTCATTATGCGCCGGTCGAGGCTTCACCGTCGTCGGTGAATCGCCGGTCGAACAATGAACGCGGAACCTAATCGGTCGGCTAACGTTGTTTTGCCCGGCTTCCGAATCGTCGCCCGTTGGAAAATAGTTTTGCCGACGCCGCTTAACTTTCTTGTCGCTGCGGCAACCGAATCGCGGGGAACGAAGCGATATTTTTATAGGCGGACCGGCGGCTGGGCTGTTAATACTTTGCGGAAGTCGATTAAAAGTCATTAATAACCTGGAATATTCATGTTTTCGCGAAAGCCACTTGCGGCGTCACGAAGTTTCGAGCGGGAAATAAAAAAGGGACGCTAAAAAGCGATGCAATAATGACTGAAGGTGTATATACTGTTATTTTAAAGTTCATCCAAGCGAAAATCTTGTAAACAGAAATTATAAAGAGCCGCTTTGTAAAAAGATTTAATTTACAGGACGTAGAGCACTTCGGGAAGAAAGGAACTCTTTCATGTATTGAAATTCCATGAATTGTTAGACTTGCTGTAAGACGAAACTGACTTTGAAGTTTCATTTGAAAAGGACGAACTTAAATTAACTGCAGCTCTTTTATTTCGTACAGCAAACTATTCTCTTACATTCTATACTGAATAAGTTAGAAGTAAGAGCATTAATTAAATTTTTTTTAGGACTTAGATTCGTAATAGCACTCCAACAAACAGTTCTTGATCGAAACAATTGCCTGCGCATCTAAGAACGTTTTAAAGTAATTACAGAAAATTCGTTCACTTGTACGCATTTACTACAGTTTCCTAATTCAATTGCAAAGCTGTTACATTCCAGCGAAAACTACAATGTTCACAATATCGTCATCCCAACTAATTCAAGACCAGCAACGGAGGCCGGCTCCTCTCGCAATTATCATCCATATACTTTCATCGCCGCCCCACCCACGCTCATCTTAAGCACGAAGAGATCACCCGATAATTCCCGGTCGTCTCCCCCGCGACCGCAACAGCAGCGCCCCCTCTCCCCCTTCCCAAGCAAAACCCGTCGCGGCGGCGGCGGCTCGAAAAGCAGCTGGTAAACAAATCGCAATCAGGAGAACGTCAGCCGCAATAATTACCGGCACGCTTTCCTCTCTCCCCGGATAGGGATGGACTGCAAGACTCTCTCGCGCACGTCCTTGGCACGCTCGACAAGGCCGGGAACATAATCTATCCCGCGAAGCAGACGCAGGGGGAGAGAGGGAGGAGAGAGAGAGAGAGAGAGGGAGATACGCGCGGGCGTCCAGCAGGTAACGCACCGAGAGAGAGAGAGAGAGAGAGAGAGAGAGAGAGCTGACAAGATCCGTAGCAACTGGCAGTTAACAAACCGAGCGAGCCGAGCGCGGTTGCGGCTGGGATAATTTGATATATGCGCTGAGCAAGATAAGCTGTCAATCCGACGACACTGCCCGAGCGCGCGCGCTTCAGCCCAGCCAGCAGTTTCCGCGGAGCGCTCGCCTCTCTCTCTCTCCCTCTTCCGTGTAAACGCGCGATAAACCATAATCTGTCACTCGCAATTGCGCCTGATATTTGCGGACTTTTACTTTCGCCCGCTTTATGGGCTTTTGCAAGTAGCCGGGGATTATCGCGATCGAGGGGGGGGGGGGGGAGGGAGCTCCGAGCTATCTAGATTTTCGCCGCGGAACTGAATTCGCGGGGCAGCGGGACGAGTGACAGTATCGAGCGCCGGCATCGCGTATAATGCCGAGTTTATGACGGGAGAGTGTAGTGTCTTGCGCGGGCGAGGACGCCGAGATTAGAAAAAAATTTAAGGGAGGATTTGGTGCGTCGCGTGTATTGTCTGGGAAAGGGTTTAAATTTGTATGTTATTAGCGTAAAGTTGCAAGATTTTTCGTAGGATTTATAATTTATTTTTGGTATGAATGCGTAATTTTTTCATTGAAGTTCACTCCATTCATTAGCAAAAAAAACTGTGCGCAAAAAGGAAAATGAATCGACGCAGATACTCATCTTCGCGCATTGACCGAACGCCAAAATAAAACCGTCGAAACAAAAATTCCGCGCGGAACCCAACGAAATTCCCCTCCCAAAACTCGCCGACTCCAAAATTCATTCGCTAATGGCCTCGCGGCGAGTAAAAAAACTGTCCCCGCCGAAAAGCAAACCTCCAACCCCCCTTTCGCAAAGTTAACCCCGCCGCGCGCGCACAATAACATACATTTTTTTCGGATCTTAAGCGCCGACGCAGCCGCGGACGGCAGCTTCGCCCGTGAACGCACGCGGCGTTAAATCAGCTTCAAAGGTCATACTGCGGCGGCCCGATGCGGTCGATCCGCGCAAACGTTGGGTTTGAGATACGAGCGTCTGCCTTTGACATTTCGACAGGTCAAAGCCGTTGATCAGTTACATGACTCGATGTACAAGGGGCGGAGGACGAGCGAGGGGCGGGGGGGGGGAGGATGGGCCGGGCCGAAAAAGAGAGCAGACAATTCGGGTGATGCAGACCGTGCGAATTAATGGATGGATCGAAGCTTTTGGGCTTTCGCTGAAATTGTATATACGAGCGGATTTTTGGTTTAATGAGGGCTGTTTATATCGAATCTCTTTACTTTTATTTAAAATTCCTGGTGTGAAAGGAGCGATTACTCCCTGGAGGAAAAGTAGCGTTAATTTTCAATTCAAACGAAGCGGTTGAATATTAAAGTGGCATGAAAAATTTTGTCGTCGTATCTATTTCGCGTTTAAAATCCGATAAATTTCTATGCTCGCCTTTTCGAGAACCTCTCCCGAGCGTCGAAGTCGCGCGGCCGGGGAAATTCAATTTGAACTTGTAAAAGAAGCGGTTTACATTATTTATCATGCCGTAATTCATATCGGGAACTCGACAAACTCTCCCCCCGCCGCCCCGCCGAAACGGAGCAAAACTCGCGGCGGCAAAAGCGGTACCGCGGCGCAACTTGATTCGGAGATTTATTTCGATTTTAAATTTAATCTCAAATTCAAATGAAGGTTAAAAGCCGCCGAGAGGCGGCGAGTGGGAAATTCAAATGGAAACCGGGTGTAGCCGCCGCGGCGCTCAACGAAATTACGAATCTCCGCCGCGGTCTCTCGGATTAGAAATGGCAAAAAGCAGAAGGTTTAAAGGCTGCGCTCTTCGCTGGAAATCTTAATTTCCCGGCGATATCTTACTCGCCCCCTCCCCCCGCGCCGGTCGTCCTTACGACTTCGGGGCTTGAATATTCATAAAGTACATTAATGTGAGAGCCGAAGAATATTCATGAAAGACTTCTTCGGGGGGGCGCGAGCGATAAACCGCGCGACACCTCTCGCTCGCTCGCTCGCTCGCGGCTCAAAAAGCAGCGCGAGAAAGCGTAAAAAGGCCCCGGAGGTATGGAGGAGGAGGAGCGAGCTTCCGCGGAACTTTCGGCCTTTGACTTTTCTTCATTAAAATATTTAAATCCGCGGGGTTAATAAGCGGACACTGGGCTGCTGGGTGTAATCGACTGGCCAAGTTGGCTCTCTTTGAAGGACTGAAGGAAGTTGTAAAGTGCTGTATACTGTAAAAATCGTCGATTCTTTACTCGGCGCGAATTTGAGAATGATAATCCGCGTGAGTTTATATATATTGATTTTTATAATAAAAGTTTTAAATAGTACTTTTTGACACGGTTGTGGAAATTGCTTCGCTTCGTTTGGGCGAAAAATGTCACGAGGTAAATAATCAACTTAAACACTATTATAGTATCGAACTTGATTTTGTACCACGAATGCCGAAAGATTATGCCAAAGTCGTGATTTTGAGGTTAGAGTGGTATAAAAATTGTTTACAGTGCAATACACATATAATGTTATATGAAAATACTTGTTGAAGGTAAAGTTTCATTCATCAAAACCTCCAATTTTTATAAAATTTTAAAATTTTTGAAAATTTTACAGCAAATCAAAGATTTCAAAAAGTATTCTAAATAATAAAATCTAACCTAAATGAAGCTAACGTATAAAGCTAACCAAGTATTTATGTGCTATTAAAAACTCGAACTGCCAGAACAGCTCGCAAATTGCACGGAAAAACTGAAACTCAAAAGAACCTGTCGATACAACTCGCCCCTCAAGCACCGTTTATAACGAGCACATTAGCCGCCTCAGACGCAAGTCTCAAAGCGTTCGGCGGCATTCCAGCGCCCCCCACCTGGTCCTTTAATGACTCGACGCGCTCGCGAAACTCGGCGTGTTTCTCCAAATGCCGCGCGGCGCGCTGACAAATTATCTCTTAAGCACCCAAGTAGTTTTCTCGAGAAGCCCAGGCCCGCAACGCCCGGCGAACTTGTCCCGAGTTACGCGCCACGTGTTACTCTCTCGCGCGCGCAGGCGTAACGATATACGCGCGTATACACCTGCAGCAACAGAGCAGCGGCAGCTTCCTTTTCGCGCCGCGAGACTTTGGCCTTTTTGCCGCGGGGAGGAGGAAAGTTCGCGTTCAGGCGTTAAATCATGCGTGATGAACGACGCGAGTTTTCCGCCCGAGCGGAGTTACTCGGGTTGGGGGGGGGGGAAGGAGGGGACAGTCGGCGGGAGGAATTAAGAAGACCCGGCGCGCTGAGATGTGAATGCCGAGGAGGCGGCGCTTCTTGATTCATTGTGCGCTTCTGCGCGCAATTTTATTACGGGGACGTTTTTTTTTTAAAGGCGGCTGTTGGTTTTAAATCTTTTTTAACGTTTTCGCGGATGGCCGGCGGGCAAATATCATTTTCCGACTGTCTTCGCGAAATTTAAAATTTCCGCGAGAATTCTAACGGAGAAAATATAAATTTTTGGGAATTTAAGAGGTTTACAATATTAAACCGAGTTTGTCACTGCAAAATTTCACCTTTTACAAAGGCATTTAAATAAAAATATTACTATAAGTCGCTGGAACAAAAAAATATTTAACTTAAGAAATAATTTGATTATTTTCGATCCTTTCAACCCTCAGAATAATGAGCAGAATTGACATTAAAAATTCTTTCAATAAAAGTTGCCGTAACAGCACTTTATAAAGCTAATTACATTTGATGAAAGAGCAAACTTTTTAAAATTTCCATTAAAAAGGTAACGGATAAAAGGTAGGTAGCTCATAAAATAGTTACTCAAGAAAGATAAAGGGCGTAAAAACACACTGGCATGTAAAACTAGTATTTGGCCAAAGTTCCGCGCTCTTAATGTTTCCTCTCTCGAAAAGTTTAATTTTTAAACCCCCGAATAAAAGACGAATCTTTTGTTCCCCGCAAGTAAACATTTCGAAAACATTTCTGCTCCCTCTCTTTCTCTCTCTCTTTGCGAAAAAACCGAAACGGAAGCTTTTTATCAGCCCTCCCGTTTCTTCGACGCTCCAAGAGGTCCAAGAACAAATGCAGCGCATTAACTAACGTGTCTCCAGCCGGAGAGTCGGGAGTCACACGCAACGAGGCCCAAAAACCCTTTAAACTCGTTCGCTTCCCGGCCCTTGCGAGGCTGCCGGCTTTTACGGCTGCTCCTTACCGACACCCACCCGGCCGTTCGTCGCGCTCCCTTAAAGAGAGTAAAAGCTCCTCTCCTCCTATAGGACGACTACTCAAATTATCGCGTATAATGAGAGAGAGAGAGAGTGGAGGACTTGCCGCTCGGCGGGCTTTACGGTTCGCGCGTGCGCCGCGCAATTATTCAAGTCTAACGTCGGCCCCTACTCCCGGATATTCCCGCTTGCATGTAAATTTTCCCTTATGGCACGGCCCTTAATTACTGCGAGTGCCCTCTTCAAGTGTCGCGCGTAAAAGAAACGCCGCTGCGTTCGAGCTGCTCTCCCTCTCTTCTCTCTCTCTCGCTTTGCTTTTTTTACGAGCCGCACGGGCGATTTTCTTTTACGCGCCGCGGGGATTTGTATATTTTAAGCGCCGACTTCACTCCTTCCTTATAGCCTTATTCCGGCGCGTATGGAAGGCACTTACGCCCGGGTGCGAAGATAACCCCGACGAGAGCGCGGCTGAGAGAGAGAGAGAGAGAGGATCGCCGCCGAGGCACTTTCTCGCGCAATTTGGCGAGGAGGTGTTTATTGGCGAGCGGGCGAACTGCCGGATAATACCGGCTGACCTGATTTTTCCTTTCTGAAAAATTGATTTTAGGACTCCCGACTCTGGCGGGCCGCGACGCCTCGCCGTTCATTTGGCTTGCTTTTATGCCCGTTGTTTCGAAGAAATTTTAGCCGGGCGGTGCGGCTCTTTCACCGGGAAATTTCAGAAACTGGATGAGATTTCGCGGTGCGCATAAATAAATTTGCGAGCTTTTTGATAAAGTTCATCGAGTATTCCGTAAACAATCGGCGCGCAAACGAAACTTTTTCGGCGAAATAACGTTTTAACGATAATAATTAATCGCGCAGTTATTTATGCAGAATTTTTTTCCAAGAATTAATTTTTAATTCGGAAAATCATGTTTAATTGAATATTAAAAATGTTGCCGAAGAATCCTGCATACAAATTGCAAAACCAAGGAAATTCTTTTGAATCTTTTAGTAATCAACTTAATTAGAAAAAGCTTTGCTCTTAATTTTAATGAAATTTTTGTTGTTATAACGCAAAAGGGATTCGATTAAATAGCGGAAAATTTATTCTTAAAATAGGAAAATTAAAATAATTTTTCCATTTTAGGTATAAGAAAACACGGCAGCAGATTAGCATAACAACTGGTTCATTTGCATGAGCTTATTAAAATTTGGCGCGGACAGTAAACCATCGCACATGTTCGAATGAAAAAAAAAAAAATTCAAAAAAGCACAAAGGGAAACGCAGGCCGAAGTGGAAAAAGCTCGCTGAAAAAAATTACACGGATATTAAAACTTGCATGATGGATGACTAGACGAAAATCTATGGCTCGGAAAAAGATTTAAAATTTAATTATGTTAATTTGGACTAACAGCCTTTAATTAAATCTGACGCAAAAACTTTTATTTAAATTGTGTGTACTGAAAATTCAATTTCGTGCCGATTAGATCGAAGGTTATTAGGAATTTAATGTGCCGCTGAAGTATAATTTCTGTACACAGCATTTATTTATAATATTAATGTAAAAGATAATTGTGAAATTTAAATTGCCCGTTAATATGCGTCTAATTACGCAAATAAACATTTTGAACACCGGAATTAATTTTCTTCATTTAACGTAATAGCAAAACGATAGCACGATAAAAATTTTTAATTAATATAAATTAAAAAAAAACTGCCCTCGTTTGCATTAAAAAAGAAACACGGCGGAAAATTAGTCAAAATTCGCTGTCTCTCTCTCTCTCTCTCTCTCTTCCAACACTTGCATAGTAAATGAAAACTGTAATTACCTTAAACCTACAACATCTAATAGAGTACTCTTGAAAGCAGTAAGTAATCCTCTCAGGACTTCCTGCCCATCGAATCGCTCGGCGGCGCCAATCCCGCCGACTTTGATTATGAATTATCTCGGTAATAATAGCGCATCCCGGCGACGCGCATTGCAAGTTTAAATTGCACGAAACAACTCCGTCCTTCGTCCCCGTCGTCGAAATTATTAGCAACAATTTCTCAAGTAACAAAACTCTCTCTCGCTCCTTCCTCCGCGTCGCGCTTTCTCCCTCGCAGCTCTCCTCGAACAATAAAACGTCCGCTACCTACTTCCACCAGCGCCGATGCTTTCAAGCAATTAAAGGAAGTGGAGGCTGCCGCCGCCGCCGCCGCCGCCGCCAAAGGAAGGAATCGCATTATCTTCTCCGCTCAAAGTTCAACCGATCAAGTCGAGGAGCCCTTTTCGCCAAAGAGCTGTGTCTGCGCGTGTGTGTGTGTGTGTGTGTGTGTGTGTGTGTATGCACGTGTGTATTAGGCAGCGATTTGCGGATTTACGAAGTTCGTCCACGCGCCCGGGGGAGTGACGCAAAGTTTGCAATGCCGGTCGGGGGGGGGGAGGTTAAAGCCTCGCGTGACCCGTGCCGACTACGCAATACACTCTGTATGCTGCACCACGAGCGAGGCACAACCGCCCCGGTACGGGGCGACGAGTTAGGGCCACGGGCTCGTTACCGCCGGGATTCAAGAATAGTTCGCTCCGGCCGAGAAGAAAATCGATTTTCGAATTTACAATCGGAGGAATGCTCAGTCGATTAATATACTTGGGGGGGGGGGGGGGGCTGACTTGTTCGCGGACTGTATTGTTGGCGATTGTTTTAGACTTCTCTTGGTTTGATTGAGTTAAAGTGTTAATTGAAGAAAATTGTCTTGATCAGTTTCAATTTTGAATCAACCGTTACCATTAATTAGTTGTTAATTTGACGTAATTTTAAATTGAGTTTATCTTGCGTTCTAATTTAAGCTGCCAAAATTAGTGCAATGTGCTAAGCGGATGTTGAATTTTTAATTAATGGAAGTAACTTTCATATTCCATACCCATCACGTTCAAAAAAATTTTATCGTCCAATCCATTTGGCAAATGAAGCTACTCGTTTCATGTAAAACGATGCAAAGTGATAACATTTATTATAATGATTGTTTAATAACCTTTAAATCTGGCGCTCAGGTAATTTCGAAAGACAAATAAGCGAAAGCTTAAAAAGGTTCGCTTTCGGCCGAAAATACGGCGAATATACCGAAAATTAAACAAACATCATCGAAAAGCTCTCCCGGCAGCCGCGGAATCAATTCCCAAGATTACCAGCTTTCCACCGGCGGCGCCGCGCGCGTGAATTTTCCAGTTTCTCGAAACGCACTCGAAAAGGTATACACACATCGGCGGCGCGACGCACCGCGCCGGAATGTCAATATTCCGTCTTCCCTCCCGCGCGCGGCGGCGGCGCAAAAGAAGTCATTTTCGCCGAGAGGGACTCCGAGGAAGCGAAAATCTTATTACACGAGGATTTACCGGGCGAAACCGCGCGCACAAAAGACGCCGCGCCGCGCGCGATACCGACTGCTCGAATGAAGTTCTCCCTCCCCCCGCGCGCGCGCGCCTGAAAATCGCACGATTTCTTCAGAGATCGAGCGCCGTGCAGCCGCGTGTTTTCCGCTCCCTCGCGCGCCGAATTCAGCCGAATTACAGTTTCCAATCGCGCTTACGAGTCCTTTTCCGAGGCGGGCTTTCCTGCGAATCTTTCACCTCCCTTTCTCGTTCTCCTTCGAGCCGCCGCCGACGCCCCCACATATTTTCCGCGAGCCGCGCGCCGCGAGTAAGTTCGCCATTGTCGCTGCAAATCCCGGCTGCGTGGATTTCAAAGTGGGAGAGATTTGGGGGAATGGAATCCGGGCCGCCGCGTGCTTTTAGACTTGCGCTGCTGCCTTTTATTCGGTTTAACTCTCGGTGCCTCTTGGAATATCGCTGATGCCGTTCGACTAGGCGGAGAAAATTTTTTATAATAAACGTTAACGTTATTTTAAAGTAAAATTAATATATTGTACAATTACTAACAGGGAGGTGAACTAGACTTTTATTAAATTTTACCTTTCAGTACAATAATTTTTAATTATAACGAAAGTTGAGTGATGATTCAGGATGAAAGCATTCTTTTCTCGCACTATATATTATCCATATTATTTTTTAGATTATATAAATCAAATTAAAGTCTACTTTGATTCGTCTGCATATCTTATTACAAGGCGTGTTACCACGCACTAATTTTGTCACGCTTAAAATACTTCATGTGTTTTACCTTCATTTGTTTCTACAGAATTGCATCGATAACCAATTATAATAAGACGTTATAATAATACTTTTTAGATAATAATTAGCTTTGTAACAACGAATATATTATTTGAGATCGTATTGTACCGTTTATACGGCATCAGCTGTTCCGTCGAGTGTATAATATTTAATCTGTGAAATTGCATTTGTATAAGCTTCATTATTAGGGTATTTTTAAACCATAAGACTTAATGCAGGCGTTCATAATTAAAAAGAAAGACCGAGGAAGGTGGCGAGGAAAACATGAAAGTCACGTTAATCCCAAAGTATCTCAGCAATTCCCCGTGAATATATTTTTACTCGCTTAGTTAAGTTAACCGCTGAATCTCAAGTTTGCCTCGGCAAAGTAACGATTCCCAAGTGAATCCGGGAGAGGCGAGCTTCTTTCTTTTGCGTCGTTCAATCTACCCCTGTTTTTCTCGTCGCGAACCCCCGTAAGACCTCATTCTTCATTCTCTCATTAAGTCTTTCCCTCCTTGAAACGCGTCAAGATGCAGCGGGAAACCTGAAATTATGCGAAATATAACGGAGTGACGCCCCGGATATTTTCAAGCGTCGGTGGTCCCTCCTTCGGTCGGGTCGTTGGGGAATATTTTTATGAGGTTTAATATTCTAAAAAGTGAATGTACGCTAAAAGTTTACATAAAAACAAATAATCTTTTTGAATACCCGAACTTCGAAATTTGAAATATGCACGTAAGCTCGAAACGCGCAAGTTTGAGGAATTCATCAAAAAAAAAAAATAGGTATCGAACTGGAGCGAGAGGCGCGAACTCGAGAAAGGGAAAAATCGAAGAGCGAGGAGAGAAGGAAAGTAGCAGTCCCCGGCGACGATCGCGCGCGAGTCAATGAATTCGCGGTTGATTCGGGGGAGTACGGCGGCGCACGTGCAGCCGCCGCGCACGCAGGTGGATAAATTCAAAAGTTCGAGGCGGCCAGGCCCTTTTTTCAATATAGCCGCGCAATCTCGCCCGCGAGAGAGAGAGAGAGAGAGCGTTTTCTTTTTGCTCCGCGTCGCCGGAAGTAATGAGATTTCCGGATTACGAACTTTCGAGTCTTTTCTTCTCCGGGCGTATGCCCTTTCTCTCTCTCTCTCTCTCTCTCTCTCTCTCTCTCTCTCTCTCCGCTCCCTGTACTTTCTTAGGAGGTTTATACCTCGAGAAAATAGGTATAAAGCGGAAGAATAAGAGAGGGGGAGAGTATAATCACTCGGTTGATTGTATGAAAATCTGGATTTGCTTTTTGTGAATGAGGATCGACGCTGAACATTTGCGTATTGTCAAGTAATAGCAATGAATATAGTACACAAAATTTCGCACATTTTTGTTTTGGAATTTTATTTAACTGTCGAAATTTCGTTTATTTTCGGTCAACAAATGCGATAATGTCGCTTATATTCCTCCTCCTCGAAATACTTTTTTATTTACCATTCGAAACAACGAACCTCCCTTCAAGAAAAGCGACGATCTCGCGTTTCAGCTCCAAAAACTTTACCATTACCCCGAAACATCGTGATTGCGAGAGAAACTAAAAAAAAAAAAGAGAGCCGAAGTCAGTCGTAAATTGAAAAAAATATGACGACAAACCTGAAATGTAAAAAAGTAAAATGGAAGCACGCAGAAACAAAAAAAAAAAAAAAAAAAAAAAAACTCTCCGAAGGTAGAGTAAGAGAAGTGAAAAGGCGAAGAGGGCTTAAAGTGATCGTACTTTCGCGGAACTTTATAATCATAGATTCAAGAAGCGAGAAAAAGACCGCGATAACGCAGTCGAGCGAGGGATGGAGTGCGGCCGAGTACGAGGGAAAATGAGAGGAAGAAAAATAGAGGCGGATAAGAGCGAGAGAGAGAGAGAGAGCGAGAGAGAGAGAAAGAGAAAGGGACTCGCCGACAATCGCGGGGTATAATGGAGAGCTCTCTTTGGGCTGTTCGCGACTGGAGAGAACTGAAAACTTCTTGATACTTTATTCGGTGCCGGAATAACTTTTAATATCCAGTTCCACTTATATCAGAAGCATCGGCGCACTTCCTCTCTCTCTCTCTCTCTCTCTCTCTCTCTCTCTCTCTCTCCCTTTCCTTCCATCTCGCGCTATCTTTCCGGCTGCGCGCGCATTCCGGCCCTTTTACTTTATCGCCGTATTTATCCACTTTATTCGATTATTTCGCATTAAGAATGCATGATGCCGGCTGCGCGCAGGAGTACTTTGAGTGGATGGTGATTCCGGGGAATGGCCGTTTTCCGCGAGATCGCGGAAACTCGCGGAGCTTTTCCGAAGAGTTCGGGACGAGTTTAACGCGAAATTCGAATATTATTCGGAAAACGGGACGGATGCGAATTTTCCGCAATGTTTGCTCATTTTGACGTTGCGCTTCGCCCTAATGTAAAACGGAGATTCCTTCGGTTATTTTCGAGTGTAGTACTGTTCTAATCTTCTTGATATCTTGAAAAATTACCCGCTTGAGTATTCTATGTAAATAAAGTACGAATCAATACACGCAACCTCGAAAGCTCGGTTATTTCATTATTGTCAGATTGATTTAAGAAGAGTCGGCCATTTATTTACCACAAGTTCAAGCACTCCCGTCGTCATCAGTTGATAACCTCCCGAACCGCAGACTCGAAACACCCTTCGTTATACCGAATAAAAACATCACAATACCTCTATTTCCAGGTGCCGCGGAAGTACTAACGAGCCACCAGAAGTAACCGAAGGGAAGCAGACGTTGGACCGAGCTTAAGAAGAAGCTCCCAGCGATCCATTCGGAGCGCCGAGTGCGTAGATACATGAAAAGGGTCGCAGACTCGAGACTGGCGTTGCGCCGCCCCGGAATATTATACAGATGAAATGTTAACTAGTTGGGAAAGTCGCGGAGGGGGGTTAAGGCACGCGGCCAAGTTTCGCCAAGTTCAGGGAACCAGTAAATTGTACAAGATACCGTGTCGTCGTCCTAGGCAGTCCTGCTCCTCCACCCCCGCCGCTATCCGCTTTACCATATCCTCTAGCAATCTGCATTCTCTGTCTCGCTCCGAGCTCTCCTCTCTATTTACCTTATTCCGCCGCTTTCTCCCTCGATAATCGTATGCGGAAATGAACTTGGTTAGGGCAAAGTGTATTTACGGCATTTTTTAGGGAGGGCAGGGCGAGGAGTCGTGGCTGAATATTTTCAAGGATCGTAAAAATATTGCAAACTAAATTTTGCTTCCTCCTAGAGGAAGCTTTGTGATAGTAATTTTTGGGGTTGTTCGAAAAAAAACTGCTATAATTGTATATTATGGTGCCAGGAACAAGAATAAATGGTTTTTGAAAAATGTCTATATGTGTGTGTGTATACACCTGGATCTCAGCTTCTACTGAACGGACTTGCATCTTTCACGGCTCATTTTTTTTCTTTTGTAATAGCAAGAAAAATCTTTTTTTATTAAGACCACTTTAAAGAGTATAAAAATACCTATAATTTCAGAGAAATAAAGTTACTCTAGCTCTTATGATTCTTTTGTTTTTAACAACATAGTAAAGTCATATTTTTATTATTATTATTATTTTATTATGATTTTTTACATTAGTTTCAGCCATATAGTTCAAATAAAATAAAAAAATTACTTTTTTTTGGCTAACAATTGCTACAGAAAATTCAATTTTCTTGAAATTTTTATTTCATTTTCTTCAAAACGAAGATTGTGTGAAAAGGTAACACCAGCTTTAAAACCTTTTTGCTCTTGAATTGAACATTATTTTTTTTCTATGACTTGTAGAAAGCATGATTTAGCGCATGTATTTTTATTCAAGCTTGCATGAAATCATGTTTTGCGTATTGAGCTTCAAAAATTCTATTTTTTACGACTTGAAATATTCCAATAACAAAATTTTTATTTAAATTTTGTTTGCTGTTCATTAAATTCTAAAATGGATATAGACATAGGTAGCGGTTTTTTTTTAATATGATGTGTTTGTTCTAGGCAAACTTTCTTATCAGTCAAGTATCAATGTGAATTAAAAAAATAATTAAGCCACTTTTATTATATACATAATTTTCAAAACTGTCGTGTTATAGTTTTTAAACTTTAATAGTTTTTAAAAGTATAAAAAGTAGTTAGTCACGAAGAAGTTTTTAAAAGCAATTCTTCCTTCTTTGATAAAACAATAAATGTAGTTGAATAGGAATTATATATTATACTCGAGCTACTTTATTCGACTAAAAGCTCGGCAACTAGATTATAAAAATGAAAGACAATTTATTCTGTTTTTTATTCTTAATTTTAGTAAATCTATTTTGTTACGGTGAGTAAATTCAAATTACTTAATAATATATGATAACTTCTTTGCTTCGTCAACTTTATTTAAATACGTAGTTTACAAATCATTCCAAAGTTTACATTTTTTCGAAGTCCTCATAGAATTTTCGCCTGCTTTTTACAGCACCAAATACGACAGCATCTCCCATAATCAATGGCGTACCTGATGATCGTCATCTCTTTAAGTTTCACGTGTCCATTCACGAGAAGGACGGTCCACAAAATGCATACAAATATTCGTGCGGCGGTAGTATCATAAGTGAAAAATATATTCTGACCGCCGCTCATTGTTTCATGGACGTAACAATGGGCACCCGCGTTATTCAAAAGATGTCCTATCCTTGCGGCAGATCAAAAATTATAGCAGGTACAAACCACAGGAATGGACCAGGAATCGAAAGGGATATCGTTAGGGTTTACATCCCTGCAGGGCATGATAGACGGTTATTTTCCTTAGACCTAGCTGTTGCCGAAGTAAGACGCAGTGGAATTGATAAATATTTTGAAATATTTATTAGGCGTGTTGTATTTTTAGTTAAGCGAAGATTTAGGCGTTCACCAACATCCAAATAGGCTAGCGATCGTGCCTTTGGAAGAATTGGATCCACACTCTTATGCCGGCGTCAATCAAGAAGCTAGGTTTTGCGGATTTGGGTATGATATAGTTGTACGAACCCACGATGGACGGGCCGCCCCATCTAGATCTAGTAACACCATAAATAGGTTTATGACTGTTAGAATACTCGGCAAAAACGAGTGTTCTACACTTGCCAAACACGCGTTTTGTGCGAGGAATGCAGATACACGTGTACTTCGTACAGCTTGGATAGTAAGTGTAAATACTTTCTTTAGTCAAATTCAGATTTATCTGAGCTCTCTTTTATTTATAGGGTGACAGCGGATCCGGATTAATTTACGAAAATAAACTTATTGGTGTTCTTAGTCACGGACCTAATAATCTCGATCCATCAAATCAAATAGTATTCACGAAACTCCATGGAAATATGAGATTTATCATAGCAGCTCAGAATCCGCATGGTGACCACCGCAGTATGCACGTTTTGCATGAAAACCCTGGCAATCATACGATTATGACATGTACGATTCTGTAATTTTCTGTACATTTATGTAGAAAAATGCAGAAATGTGTGAGAATATACAAAAATATATTAACATGCATAATTCCGTTAAACCAAATCAGAAATTTTCTTTTAATTTTATATTTTACATTTTAAAATAACAAATTTTTCTCTTATTTATAACAAAAAAAGATTTAAAAATTATTCATCAGATAGGGAAATTAATAGATATTTAAAGCAACATAATAGTATTTTTTTATTTAATTATAATAGAAAAATGTTACATTTATTTTGTACTTTTTTGGTGATTTACTTTGTACATTCTTTAAATTCTGAAAGAAAAAAATTATTACAACATTTAGCAAAAATTAAATATAGAATAGTTTGAAATTATGATATTGAATCTCAGAGATAATATTGAAACGATAAATTAATTAGGAGGAAGCTAAGTGCCAATGAATTGGCAGCGGTTTTCTTTTATTTGAAATTCAAGGCTATTTTTTAATTTTTGAAAATATCAAACGTATCTACACTTAATTATCATAAGTGTAAACACACATTATCAACCCCTATTGCTCTAAAAACTTTCTTAAAAAGGATGAATTTTATTTTCTCATATCTCCTTGAGAAATATTGCCTTCATTAAATTTATTTGTATGCTTCTCTAGTTTCCTATTTCTTGCTCCCCATTTTCCACGTTTATTATATAACCGACTTTTCCTTCTTTGCTCGGCAAGAACTTACAGTCGGGGGTTATGTGGGATTTTAATATGCCGCGACCTAGTTTTCAAACGTTCCTACAATAACCCACGATTTGACCGTCTTTTATTTTTATCAAACTCTCCTTGATTTTAAAAGCTTCGCGAGATCCAATATAATTGATCGAGTATATACGCCATTCAACTGAATAATTTCATGAATGAAAAAACAATCAACATTGACTTCGTTAATAAGACTTGTCTATGAGTTTGAAATGAAGAAGGTTATTTAATATTTGAAAGAATCAGATCAAAAATAAAATCATATCAAAACTTCTGAATGGTAAAAATTTCGTTTAAAAAACATGAAAACATATACGATATCCACATTCAGACAATATGATTCTGGTTTAAATTCTGGTTGAAATGATTGAAAAAATTCTTGTGTAGATCCAATTAATGCAATTACTCATTAACAGAATTAGTAAGAAAATTAAATAAAAATATAAATTATGTAATTACAAAAGTGATTCCGTTTCATTTTTATCTTATCCTGCGAAATTTCTATTTTTTACGGCAACTTAATTATCACACGGGCAAATTAACAAAACCGAAAGGTATAACATCGTAAAACAGCGTTGGAAAAACCCTCCTTAAATTAAACTAATACATTTTTGTCGACCAAAGGCCATTATACGAATTCCGCGGAAAATAGCAAGGACTGCAAAAAAGATGGGCTTTAACGGACTCGCGGGTAGAAAAAAAAGGTAGAAAATATTTCGGCCCTCTTTCTGCTGCGGTCGCAGCCACGCATTCAGACGGCCCTTCCGCAAGATTTGCCTATGAAAGCGAAACTCTTTCATATAACGAGGCAAAGCAGCGACTGCGCTGGAAGTAACGCAGAGCAAGACAGGGTGGGTCGGGGGGGAGGAGAAAAAAATGAGGAGATAATAGAACGAAAGAAAAAACGTTAGCGGAGGGTATAAAGAGAATGAGGAAAAAGGGGAAAATGCGGAAAGAGGGAAAAATGGAGGAGCGGTGGGAGGGAGAGTTACAAAGGAAACGAGACAAAATAGCCGAAGAAAAATGTAATATTAGTACTCTTAGAGTGCTTTGAAAAATGTTACGCATTAAAAGGATACATTGTTTCGAGTCTGGCTCTGGTTATTCTTTTAATTATTGTGTCTTTTCACAAAAGGAATCTTTACGGGATCCTAAAATTTTAAATCTTATAAAAGTTACAATCTTATTATTATTAGGGTATTAAATTCTTTTCTTCCGAGGTACATATTTTAAAATCTATAGTATTTTAAATTTAAAATTTTTAAGCTTCTTTAGCTAAAATTCTTTCTTTAAGAACATTCACCGATCTAATATATTTAGGCTTTAGAAAAAAATGTTTCAATAACTTATACATGTAAAAGTAGAGTACTTGATGTAGAAGAAAAATTAATAAAAAACATTTTGTTATAATACCAATTCAAAATATTGATTAAGCAATTCTTCAATAGCGCTGAATTTAATTAGATTAATAATAAATGAATTCAAACAAACCAAATAATCGCTATTCCACGGAGCAGCGACAAAAATTGCCCAGCCCGCTTTTTCCTCCCTCGGCGGCCGCAGTCGAGGATCTAGCAAGCCGCGCAACAAACCAAGACGCCGCGCGGCTAAAAGCTGAAAATGCAAAGGCCGGAAAGCGCGGCGACCGGCTGTATAACGTATATGCACTCGCATGCGGACGCGCGGCTAAAAAGTCTGGAAAATTTATTTCGCCTCGTTTGCAAGGCAGCAGCCGGCAATTTCGGCCCTTTCGAATTATTGCCCCGTCGGCCGGTAAACCGCCGCCCCTCGGAGAGAGAGAGAGGAGCCTCGTTCTTTTCTCTACCGCGGCTTGCGAGCTTTTCACGGGGACCCGCCGGAGCGTGAATTTGTCTCGCGGGGAGGAAACTGCTTTGTTAATTTTTAATTAATCTGCTTTGGACAGCGTGTAAGACCCTTGCGGAAAAGTCGCGGGAGGCGTTTACTTGCGGTATGAAACTCTATATGCGTGTTATTTATTCGCGGGGGGAGCTTTTTGGGGTTATTCTAAGTTTAGCGTACTTGGCTTTTAAATGTAGAATATTTTATGTTTTAGCTGCTTATACTTATACTAGAATGGAGTTTCTGTCCAGTGATTATTCTTATTATATACACCAATACAAATATTATTTATAGGTAGATGTTTGCTTAAAGTGGTAAGTTTATATGTTTTCGAAAGAAAAAAGTAAAGAAAATATGTTATGAATTTAATTTTGGTTTTCTTCGAATATTATAAAAGTTAAAATTAATTCTAAAAATTTAAATTTATATTCATGTAAATTCAATAAACTTTATAACTTTTTATATTTTTACAATAATATTATATAAAATGAATTCTGAAATATTCAATTTCTTGGAAGAATTTATTTAAAATTAATGCTGAAATATTCAATTTCAGAATTAATTAAAAAATCTTTTTTAATTAAAAAATCAACTGCTACACTGCCATTCATTAATTTGAAAAATATCTTACCCACCCTTTTCGATCGCTTTTGATATTCCATGTCGATTCAAAAATATCAAAGCATCAATTTCCCTCCTTTCCCGAAGACTTTTTAAATTTAACCCCATCAATCAACGCAATTACTCGCCTCGCGTACCGACTTAACCCGCATAAATCAATCTTCGCCGCTCGAGGCTGCGGCTCCCCAATCAGCGCGTACATAAAAACACATTCGACGACGCGGCTGAAGTCGCAGTCGAGGGATGTGGATATTTTTTCCTCTCCCTCCCTCCCTCTTCTTTTTTATTTCGTTAACGGTAAATTGCTCGCTCGTGCGCGCGAGCCACCCCCCCGCTCGTTCTCGCACCTTTCGAGAGGCCTGCAGGGTGGGAGGGGTGGGGTGGCGAAGGAAACGCTGCGCTTGCACGCTCGCGCGCCTCGAGAGTGACGGGGTATTGTGGAGCGACGAGGCTGCGCGCACTCGAGCGATCCGCCGCGGCAATTATGCGACGCGGGAGGATTTTCTTTAACGAAAACGGCTTATTGGTCGTCGTCGTCGTCGTTGCGTCGTCGACTTATTTGAATATTGTACGAGTCATCGGAAAGCCGCGCGCGGCTCCTTCAATTAAGGACGCCCGCCGGGGGCGAGAGCTCCGTCTTGACGGTATATATTGTGAGGTGGATTTAATAAAGGTGACGCTTCACGCGTAGTGCTTTTATCGTTGCACGATTAGTTTTTGTGTAATAATTATTATTATTTCAACACAAAATAATAATAATAATGCTATATTATTATAATTATCATTTTTTGTGTAAAGAATGACATTTAATTAGTAATCGTTTTTTAATATTTCTATAAATGAAGAATAGTTCATTTTTTATGAAATGAGCCCAGACAAAAGTCTTTATTATATTTATGACTTCTTATTTTTCAAATAACGCTATCAAGTAGCAGTGTAGTATGAATTACTAGAGAAGCTGCTGCCAAGTCATTCCTTGGCTTCCTCCTAACTAATTTATTATTCCATTATTATCTCGTTTTTATTATTATTTTACTTTTATATGCTCATTTTAGAATTTAATAAAAAGCTAACAAAATTTATATTTAAATATAAGTTTTGTTATTGGAATATTTAAAGTCCTAAAAACAGAATTTTTGAAACGCCATGTACAAAACTTGATTTTCCATGTGACTTGAATATAAATACATGCGCTAAATTAAGTCATATAAAAATATTAGCCAAAGAAAAGTAATTCTTTTTATTTTATTTAAACTATATTGCTAAAACTAATGTAAAAAGTCATAATAAAAGAATAATAATATTAAAAATATGATAGTACTATGTTATTATTGTGGTTTATAAAAATGAATATATTAAAATTTAATTGCAATTGATTGAAATTACACAATACAGTCACGCTCATAACCTCAAAAATAGAATAATACGCGCACGGCGCGTTAAATACATAGCTGCATTGAAATTGATGAAATAAGCATTAATAAATTAAATTTTAAAAAGTAGACTTTAAATTAGAGTAAGAACCAGAATTTAATACTAAAACAAAGTTTTCATGAAACTATAATTTTATAATTTAAATTTTATTTTGAATAGAAAGTTTTACGTCGTTTACAGCTTAGAATTAAATAAAATTTTGTTTAATTTTTATCAAATTCGAAACACTTAATAGTTGTACTTTAAAAATCCGTGGGACAGAAATTTTAAAAATCAACATGGCGACCCAAAAATGGCGGTTAATCATTGAAAAAATGAAAAATCTGCATTTTTTTTTTTCATAATAAATGAATAGAACTGTTGCTTTCTATACCTATGAAGGTAAAATCAATATCTTTTGACATAAACATTAATTTTCAGTGATAAACATCAAGATAGCGAATCCAATATGGCGGTCAAAAATTCTCGGAAAACAGCGCTTTTTCACTTATATCCGTATTTTTTTTTGTTTATTTATTTATTTATTTATTTACCAGAAAAATTTACAAAAGTACATCCTATAGAGGTAACGCAAAGTTAACTGTACATAGGCTGGCAAGCTTACAAACTAACTTAAAACTAAAGACTAAAAACTAAAATGTCCCAAGATTGCGAATATATATTTTTATAACTATATTAACATTCAATAAAATTTTTTGCATAAATTGAACTAAAGAAACATACAACAGTAAACGATTTTAACAATTTATATTTCTTATTCGCAGACAGTCTGACTTGATTTTAGCAGCCATTATTATTCTTTATCCACATTTTAAGTTTGTTTTTTATAAATCTTTTACTATTTTTCCCTCCTATTGGATTTATACACTTTAACTCCATTGGTAACGAGTTATATGTTTTGATTACCATTATATAGCTATTTTTATCACTTATGGCTTTACTTGTTTTTGATAGTATTATATTCTTATTTCTAGTTTTGGATTTACTAGCTAAATACTTATGCTTAAGTTTTATCATAATTTTAACTGTAATAATAATAATAAAGTTTTCCAATACAATTTCATTAAATTCAAAATAGCTGATGTAATATTAAGGTATAAAATTATATAAATAGGTTAAATCTTTTGTTTAACGTTGAAAAAAAAATCAATTGTACAACTACACGAATTTTGTTGGAAATAGAAATTTTTAACAAATTTAGTTTAGAATGACATTTTCTGTTCATCAGCATTTTCTCGTATTATGTTTGCCCATACTTTTTTATTACAAAGTTTTCATGTATTATAAAATTTCAATTTCATGATCATACAGAACATTTTATTATTTTGAAAGTTAAAAAATATTGATATTTTGTTACATCTATTCAAAAGAGCTCTTGCGCTTGGTCGTGGAGCGCCGCTGTTGGTCCTCGCGCCATGCCGCTCCCGCCAGCTTACGCCGCCTGCCGCGTGGCGGCGTCGCGCACTCGAGCGCTCTCCGCGAGCGAACTAGCAATCCTCCGGGCATAAGTGAGACGCTGTTCGCAGCACTTCGAAGTACTTCAGTATTTTCAAGTACCAGTCTTGTCAGCTTTACGTGAAACACCATTTTTTTAGATTATTGCGAGCTTTCTTCACTCCATCCCTAAGTATGCATAAATTGTTCTTACAAGCGAAATTAAATAACTCTTCCATTTTTTTAGGATTTAATCTAGTAATTAACTGTTTTTCACAACAATACTTCACTTCTTTTATATCAAGCTTTATTGCAGCAGTTACTAGATCTAGTAAAAATTCAGTGGAAAGCAGAGTATATTTCATTGGAGCACCGTAAATGTAATGTAAAATGAATTCCATTATTGGTGGTTTTATTGGTAATCTTATAAGTTTATTTTTAGAATTAACTGGATGTTCGAGCCAACTTGCGAAAAAGCGGCTTTTACTTGACAACATTGGTTTGTCAACGTAAAATTTTGATTCTTCTGCCACAAGTGTTATGTCGCCATGAGTAGGAGTTACTTGAAGCATGCGATGGAAACTGTTTATTAACCTCGTTTTTTCCGTCTCGATTATTTGTTTCGATGGATTCGTTTCATCTAGGTTTAATGGAGCTTCGTCATCCATGATTACCCGACATTCTATTATTACCGAACCAGTTTTTCCAAGAACCTTTAAAAATGTTGCTTTTTGATCCAAATAGAATGTATATATAGTAATCGGTTGGTTAATGGTTCTGAAAAACATTTTTTCATTAAATCTATTCGATCGCTCGTCGATTAAACATATTTTCACAAGAACGTTTTGTTCTTTTTCCGATTCAGGTTTCTTCACGCTGAGCGCAAGTCCTACTTTCGTTGAATGATAATCCACCCATGCGCCCCATTTTCCTTTGGGGTAGAATTGTAGAGACCAATACAGTTTTTGATCACGTCCCTGTGTAAATTGAGTCTCCATTTGAACGAAAGATTTCCAGGAGCAATTCATATTATTTTTTTCGAACTCCCATAAAAAGACGTACTCCTTGGGCTTCGATAATACTTTTTTGTTGACATCTTCATTCATAGACCTATAACATTTAGACAAATAAAAAAAATAAGTATATTAATCATATGAATATAAATGTAAATAATTGTTCAAAAAATTCAGAGTTGATAGATTTTTTCATAAAGTTTTAAGGTATTTCTATCGAGAAGAGAGAGAACGCGCTAGATTCGTGCGAGCGAGAGGATCAATAGTGATTAGCAACAAAAAAAAAAAAAAAAAGTGGCAACAGAGTAGCGCTCACATAGTAAACATGACTACACGAGTATCGCGTTGACATTCTTGATATGTAATTTACTTTAGAAGTGAAGAATTTTTGCAAAATGTCAGCTCAGTTAAAATATAAATAGTATATTACGACCCATGGCCAGAAAGTTGGATTTCCTGGCGTGCGTGATCTGACGCCCGAGGCGAAGCCGAGGGCGTCATGAACGCACGCCAGGGCATACAACTATCTGGCAATGGGTCGTATACTATTTTTCTTGATTCCCGACCGAAAGTACGTTGCACGTGTAGTTGATGCCCGCCCGACATTTGCAAAACCGAGGCGAAGCCGTGGTTTTGCTGATCAGGGCGAGCATCAACTATCAACGAAACGTACGTTCGGCCGAGAATGAAGAAAAATAGTGTACAACTCATTGCCAGAAAATCGTATGCCCTAGCGTGCGGTCATTTTTTTGCTCCGCGGCCGAAAGTACATTGCATGGGTGGTTGATGCCCGCCCGACATTTGCAAAACTGAGGCGAAACCGAGGTTTTGCTGGTCGAGGCGGGCATCAACGAGCAATGAAATGTACTTTCGGCTGCAAAGCAAAAAATCTGAAAAAAATATGCAGAAGATAATAATAAGCTTAATTAAAGACAACTTTAGACGCAATATAAATTAAATTTTTATTTATATTAACAAAAATTAATACATTTAAATTAAAACAATTTAATCTTTGAAAATTAAACAAATAACTAAATAACTCATCTGCGGAATCGTCAGATGAAAATTCTTGCATTTTTTACATGATCAAGCTTCTAAGGTTAAGAACAGTTGTCATAATACACTGAGAGAAAAAAAGGAGTACAAATTACTATTCTGTATCGTAACTTGAGATATGAGAAGAAAAAATAAGTTTTTTACTAAATTGAATAGTAAATATTAAAGTCGAAAATTGTAGATACGAGAAGAAACATAATAAACTAAAGACTAAAAACTAAAATGTCCCAAGATTGCGAATATATATTTTTATAACTATATTAACATTCAATAAAATTTTTTGCATAAATTGAACTAAAGAAACATACAACAGTAAACGATTTTAACAATTTATATTTCTTATTCGCAGTGGCGGCGATGCGCACTCAAGCGCTCTCCGCGAGCGAACTAGCAATCCTCCGGGCATAAGTGAGACGCTGTTCGCAGCACTTTCTGGAAGCTCATAAAGCCGCTTCAAGATCCTTAAAGTCCATGATGAACCAAGGTGCATGTGCTTTTACACTTTCTCTGACGATATTGCCTCCATAGCCAATAAAAGCGTTTGCCGGAGGACACGCTTCTAAATCCGTGGCGCCGTCGCCAATGTGGACGACGGTCTTGAAACCCTTTTCTTCCTTCAGTCTCCGAATGACTTCGGCTTTGCCACCAGTCTGAGACGTCGGCTCCTTCTCATCGAAGCCAGCGTACTCTCCATTAAAGTAAAATTTCAGTCTATTTGCGCGTACGTTTTCTGATGGTATGTTCAGTTGTGCTGCAACTGGTGCGATTAGACAATGAAAACCGCCCGAAACGAGAAATACCTGCTTCTTCTTCTGCTCTTGTAAGGCCGTTATTAATGATTTGATGCCCGGCGTCAGCTTAGGCGGATGTGTGCGCAGGAATTCTGTGATTTGTTTGTGACTCGGCTTAATAATGTTTAGTCTGACTGTCAGCGACTGCTGGAACGTCATGTTACCCTGCATTGCCTGTTTCGTTAGACTGGCCACCTGATCGCCCTTTCCGCAGAACTTGGCGAGCTCGTCGATGCCCTCCTCCTGGATGACGGTCGAGTCGACGTCGAAGCAGACGGCGTCCGCCAGCCTCCAGACCATCTTCACCTCGTCCAGGTTCACCATCCTTCGTAAAGAGAGCAGAGAAAAGTGAGTATAAGGTTAGCGGGTGCGTCGTACGCCAGAGGAGAGAACGCGAGAACGGAAAGAGAAAGCGCGCCGACGTCTTGAGTTATACTAGTTGACAGTATAATCAACATAATAGTATGCTACGATATGGGATGATCAAAACGAGGCAATGGTCGAAGTTATTGCCGACAGTTTGAATGGCTACGGCCTTATAAATGGAGTTCAAGTGGAAAAATTCTCAATTTTTAAACTCGTAATCGAAAATGCAAGATGTGCGATAAAGGAAATCCTAAATCGAGTCATGATTGTGGAGAAAATTTTCAAAATTCGGCAGGAGCAATGAAAGCAGATGTTGGCGTGCAAATAATAAATAATAGCGAAATACTGAAAAAAGTGGGACTGAAAGTAGTGACCGCAGTTACCAAATCATTTGAAAAAAATTTTTCAAAAGAAATTTACAAAATCTCTCCATCTTATAAAGAATTGAAATTGAAAGGTATTCTTGGTCATATTAAAAAGTGTTTTGCTTATGTCCTTCCTTAAAAAATCCATGAGATGTAATTTGAAGCTCATCATCGAGTGTTGTGATTGGTCTAGAGCATATACATACGTATAATACGTATAAAATTTTACGTTTATTACTTTACGTATATACGACTGCATAATCTTGTGGCGACTCCCCCTACTCTGGTTTACAGTATTTTTATTTTCTTTTTTTAATTCTTTGACTAAAGAAATAATCTTTTTCTATAAAAATAACTACTCTAATAACTATAAAATAATAAAAAGTATTGTTAGAAATTTTTTTGATTTTAGGAAAAATTTTGCAATCCCTAAATTAATAAAAAATTGAGTCAAATGGAGCTAATTAAAATC
>JAWWEO010000001.1:16555088-16606787 GCA_035582975.1 Ormyrus labotus | reverse complement strand
AGTGAATTCTGAAGTTGTTAGTGCGATCGAAAGATTGTGTTGGAAAGATTTCGCAAAACAAGAAGGAAGCAAATTTATTATTAGTGTTAGATTAATATTTTTTTTATTTTACATTATTGAAAACTTGTATATGATTCATATAAAATAAAAATTAAAAATATTAAAAAAAGATCAATTAAGATCAAGATTAGAAAGGTTGAGTCAACATTTCATAAGCTTAACCTATTTTATAAACCGTATTTTTATGTACACAATACAATTCTGTTAAGAAAAAATTACCAAAAAAACTAAATAAAAAAATTTTTTACAAAAATTAATCAATTCATATTTATTATACTTTTTTCTTTCAAATATATTAGAGAATACTAGGTCACAGTTAATAAAATAAGTTATTGAATTTAATAAAAATCCTTTTTCAGCAAAATTAAGATAAAATTAAATATAACTTAAATAAAAAATACAATAAGTTTAAATTAAATTAAAAAAACATGTATATTATTTTATTTATGTAGAGTAAAAAATTATGTTTATAAAGAAATATTTTTTTAAAATGAATTACCCATAATTTATCTTTATGAATTTCATTATATATAAATAATTTTATTTAAATTAAAAATATCTAAAATAACACTATATTATCTGCGAAAATAATAGTTACAAATATGTTTAATATTAATCTGCAAATCAAATAGTAACCAACTTCAATGTTTCATACAAAAATAATCATTATTGTAATGTTTATAAAATCATTAAACGAAAAAAAATACATGTACGCGCGCGAAGCGCGCACAGACGTCACTAGTTATAACAAAAAACGAAAAAAATACTGTATACTTATCGGCTGAAATGCGTAATATACCAGGCATAATATCCAGACACCTCAATAACCACTAAAATTGTTCCAATAATTGATGTAAAAAAATACAGAAAGTAATTTTTAAACACAAAAAGTTTTATAAATATACACAGAATGGAAAAAATTTTCTGTTGCTGCTTCTACTCAAGCAAATGAAGCTATTAATGGTATAATTGCACGCAAATTTCCAAAAAATAAGTGCAAGCAAGTCTGCAGATTATAGAGTAGCTAGTTCAGTCATATCCAAAAATGAAGGTGTGAGAGGATTGAGAGATATTACGAACAAATTACAATTACTCCCAGGTGTACATAAAAAATTATACTCAGAGAAAGCTGACCAAAAAAAATCGAACCAAATGTCGTCGAAATCTTTTAAAAGATATACGTGAAAATGCAAAGAAAAACACGAATCCAATGAAGAAATAACATACCAATATAGGATTAAGTTTAGATAATACCATACAACATAGCAATATAGGATTAAGTTTAGATAATAAGATAAAAGTAATTAATTTAAAAGATATAGAAGAAAAATCGAATACTCAAAGTGTTTTATGGAGTAAAGATTTTGAAATATTTTATTTTGATCTCGAAACTTCTAGCCTTCGAACCGATTGTGAGATATTACAACTCGCAATAAAATCAGGAGATCTTATATTCTCAAGCACATAACCCCGACTCAACAAATAGATTGGCATGCAAGTAATGTCACAGGATTATCATCAAATTCAAATGAGGATTTATTACTTAATAAGATAAGTCATCGAAACAATAGATTTATGCGAAGCACTTCACCGCATTTATTTTTGAATAAATGTAACAAAAAATGTTTACTAGTAACACACAACGTGAAATTTGATGCTTCTCGTTTGGTAGCGGCAATTAAAAAATACGGCTTGGTAAACTCTTTTCAGATTGACAAGACTGTTTTCAGATTCTGTGATAGTCTAAGTATTTTGAACAAAGTTTTCCCTGATAAAAAAGGACCAGGAAAATTTAAATTGTCCAATTCATCACAAAAATTTAATATAGAGGGAAATTTTCATGAAGCATTGTTCGATGTAACTATTTTAAAAGCTTTTTGTAATTCTTCTGTTTCGGTAGGAATTTTGAAGAAAAATTAAAAACTTTTCAAGAAACTCGAGATTTGTTAGAAAAATCTGAAAAAATCAAGGGTCTATTACACTTACTTTCACAACTAAAAGGAGCGATATCCGATTTAATGATAAAAAAATTAGCTTTGATGAATATAACGCATGCAGAGTTAAATAGAAAAATTCAGAATGACAGTCAAGAAGCATTTGTTAATTTTCTATCCGAAAAGGTTAATAAAAAACCGCACCATACTTGGCAGAAAGATATTCTTGAAAAGATATGCTTAATTTTAATTGTCCATGAAGAAAAACTTTAAGTGTCGCTAAAGAAGAACTTTTTATCAGATAAGTTATTTATTATTCATTAAAGAAGTAGATTTAATTTTTTGAATATGATTCTTTGTGGTTTTATCTTTATTTCAGATTTTTAAATTTAACTAGTGAGGGACAAGGTCTTACAATTAAGGTAAAGTTATTTTTATATTTATTTTAATTTCTTTAGTTAAAATTTGCAAGTGTTATGCAACAAGTAGGCAAGTATTATGCTAAAAGGTTGATTTTTTAGCATAAACTTAATGTGTCAAAACACTTAATTAAACTTAATTAAGGCTTGGTATGCATAAATATAATGCATAATAGCTGTAATATACTTATTGCAATTATAATAGGAAGTGGATACAGAAGCAATGCAAGGCTTAAAAGGAGATTTTGCGGTTCTTTTTGTTTGTTTCTTTTTTTTTTAAGGTCCAATGATAGGTAAAGTTATATTGTTATATTTATTTCTTTAATTTGTTTTATTAAAGTTTGTATGCAAGTTTTATGCTAAGAAGTTGATTTTTTAGCATAAAATTGATCCGTCAAACAGCTTAATTAAACTTAATTAAGCTTGGTATACATAAATATAATGCATAATAGCTATAATATACTTATTGTAATAATAGGAAGTGAATTCAGATGGAATCCAAGATCTAAAAGAAGATTTTGCTGGGATCGTCTAGGGTAGGTGTGATTATAGTCGAGATCCAAGGCTAGATTAAAATATTTGGGGACTGGGTGAGCGTTAGGCTCTAAAACTCCAGGTAAGTCATCGCTAAGCTAAGGAGAGACATGAGTCAGTTTGGGTGCAATCTGTCATCCGAATGTCATACACTCTCCTTGTAAGTAGCGCAAAACCATTTGTTTATTATAAAAATATTTAGTTATAAATTTATAAATTTATGTAGTATTAAAATTTGTTTATTATTTAATCAAAGTTTATACTGAAAAGTTACTGTAAAAAATATCAAATATAAATGTTTTGTAAGTAATGAATACAAATTATACAATTTAAATATGTGTTTTTCCTATAAAAATATATTCATTGAAAAAAATAAAAAAAGAAAATAAATAAATAAAATTATATTTTATACCACTCTAACCTCAGAATCACGGCTTTGGCGTGATTTTTCAGCACTCGTGGTCTACAATAAAGTTTGATACTAGTGTTTAAGTTGATTATTAACTTCGTGAGACTTCTCCGGCGCTTCGTTTGGACGAAAAACGTCTCACGAGGTACATACCTAACTTCCACACCTGTATCGAAAAGTACTATTATTGTTTTCAAAGGCTGCAGAATTCGAGCATGCAACAGTGAGAGAGATAGAAAGAGAGAGAGAGAGAGAGAGAGAGATGTGGAGAGAAAGTGAGAGAGAGAAAGAGAGAGAGAGAGAGTGAAAGAGAGACATGGAGAAAGAGAGAGAGAGAAAAAGAGGGAGAGAGAGAGAGAAAAAAAGAGAGAGAGGGAGAGAGAGGCAGAGGGAGAGTCAGAAAGGGAAAGAGGGAGAGAGAGTTGCGTTGTTGCCGAAGCTAGACTTCGATGGAGAAGATATGACGCGCAGCCGCCATATTGTCATGAACAAAAAAACAATCTCGAAATATGACTATTTTTTCATGAGACCGTAACCTTTCTACACCGAATTGTTCTACACGCAAGGTACTCCATACACTTTTTGAACACAAAAATATTGTGTACAATGTCTGGAATACTTTCGTGTAGAACAATTCGGTGTAGAAAGATTACGGTCTCTTTTTTCATGGTCTACAGTAGTTTAACACTTTAAATGAAACATCAAATTCGTATTACTATCTAATTTCATTTTTGTAAATTGAAATTTTTTAAGTACATTAAAAAAGAAAATTGTAAATAATCAATAAGTTAATAATATATTAACACAAATACCTTGTAGGCGAGTCCATAGTAGAGACGTTGAATTAATCGGCTTGATTAATCTATAGCTGTAGACGCACGAACTTGCAACGTTATTTATTCGATTATTAAATATTGCAAAAATAAAAATAAAATGTTTCTGCTGACGGAATAATTAAGCAAATTCACTTTGCTATCCAAAGTTTCAAAGCGTCTTGAAGAAACTAATTGGTAACTGCTCTTCCTGCCTCAGGAACGAGAATAAGACTGAAGGGAAATTTTGGACAGAACGAGTCGAGGTAGTGAAAATTTTTAGGGACTTTCTTTCCTACAATTGGGCCGGAAGTTTTAGGGGATGGTCAAAGTCCTAAGTTTATTGCAGAAACGAGAACGTGACTATCAGAAAATTTTGGAAAGTTCGAGAAAACAAAATCGACTATATACCTGAATGCGGAAACTAAAACTTGGACGCTTGCGGACAGAAAAAAAAATTTTTAGTTTACAAAATACTTTTCAAAAGAAAAATAAAGTTAAAGTTTTCTTTAAAATAGTGTAATGTTATAGTACATTGTGCAAAAAGGAGAGAAAATGAGCTATTTCTAGCGAGGGTGAGGTATTCAGTACGAGTTGGAGTAGAGGGCGCCGAAGGCACCCGAGACAGAGACGAGTCCTGAAAATACATCACCTAAGTCTGAAATAGCTTTTCTTCCCGTGTTTTTGTCAACGAGGGCATGAAAAGTCCTCATTTGGTGTTAGAAAGTTGGATAGATGATCGTGTATCTCAAATCGTACATAGAAATCGTACAAAATAATTCAAAACAGAGAAAAAAAATTAAAAAAAAAAATATTTTTGAAAAATTTTTTAAATTTAAAAGAAGTGACTTTTTTCGCCGGTAAGATCCCCGTCGGAGGCGGGGAAAAAAACATTTTTCCCCGCTCGGATAAACAATTTTGACAAACGGTTGGAATGCTCGATTTTCTACACTACATACTTTCTAGCGTGAAATGAGGGTCATTTCATGCCCGAGTTAGGAAAAAGATATCTTATTATTCTAATTGAATATAATTATTACTCGCCTGAAAATATTATGTGAGATCTCATATGAGATCTCATATCGGATCTCAGGTGAGATCTCAGATAGATCTAATATAGATCTTATAACGATTTTCAGACATGATTTCATTGAAATCTCATATGTAAAACTCATTGATGAGATCTCATCTGCGATAATTTATTAAAAATTTATAAATTTATTAAAAGTTACAATAATATAATTTTAAAAACAATAATTTTTATTAAGATTACAATAAAATTACAGTTTATTAAAATTAAAATAAAATAATTTATTGTAATTTTTAATAATAAATTTATAAATATTTAAAATTATTAATTTTTTTTTAACAAACAATTGCAGATGAGATCTCAATGCGATCATGGCTGAAAATCGATATAAGATCTATATGAGATCCACATGAGATTTATATTAGATTCATATCTATGTGGGATAATAATAACATGGATAGTAACATGGATTGTCTGATTAAAAAATTAATTACTTAAAATTTGTAGAAGATCCGTTTATGAAAACTGTAAAACATAAAAAAGACTAAGTTTTTCATTTATAAAGTATAATATTTTTTGATTTAGTATTTTTAAAATTCAATTAACTGAAAACAAAATGGGAAAAATTTATCTTCAACTTTTTTCAGTCAATTAAATTTTAACATAACATGTAAATACATTATTTATTTTATTATAAAGAGGGCATTTTTAATGATATAATACCCGCTTAATGGGTTCAAATTTACCCTCCTTTTCCTTAACCCATTGCTTAAAAATATGGAGATGAAATTCGCAGCCATTTTTGAAAAATCGATGAATTAATTAAATAGAAATCTTGAAAATGAAATGAAAATAATTTATTAAGTACTTTTTGAAAGGTTTCGAAACAACATTACAATTTGTTTTTTACTAACTTTAAAAATAAGAATTTTAATCTTGCGTAACGGAACAGCCTGTCTACTAATATACTTTATATTTTTCATAAAAGATCGAGTAAACATTTCAACCGAGTATTAGTAAGAGGGTCCGAAATATTTAAGGCTTTTTTATCCCCTCGAAATGTGTGCCATATCCTTTGCATATACAGAAGCAAAAATCATCGTCCCCATTTATAAAAACCGAACAGCACCGAAAAGAATAGCAATAATCCCCCGTAATAACCGCGCACTCATAAACAGCGGCCCTCTTTCTCCTCCCGACTCTCTCACCCACCCACATAGCCGCAAATAAACGAGAAGAAAAAGCGCGAGAACGCGGTTAAACTCCAGGCTCGAATTTATTGGCGCGGCGGTCCAGCCAGCCAGCCAACGTCAAGTGTAAATTGCCGCGGCAAACTGCGGGAGAGAGAAACGTAACGACCTCGTCGTCCGCGACACTTTAGGCTCGTGGGCCGTTTCTGTCCGTAGATTACGGCTATATCACATCCCCAGAGGGGGGAGGAGCGAGGCTATGAATTAAAACATAAATTTCAATCAGGCTCGCGAGCGCGATGCCGCCCGGCAATTCTTCCGTCTCCGCGTTTTCGAGCTTTTAGCGGAACGCGACTATCTAAGGAGAGTTAGTGCGCGGTGCCCTCGAGTTTATACGGTTATACCTGCGCGCGGTGGGGGTGCTGTTATCGGAACGAACGCACTGCCGCGCGCCGCTGAATAAAGTGTCGGGAATTGATTTTCGAACGAGCTTGCTTTCGAGGCTTTGGGGCAGTAAAGTCGATCAATTGCTGGAACGCGTCGACTTTTGTGGGAGATATTGTTTTACGATTGTACTGTACGTTCTTTGGAGAGCAGCGAATAATTATTTTATATTTATTTGATTTTTAATAAATAGTCATTTTTAAATATTGAGTAATCAATTTTTTACAACATAATTTAAATGGTCTGTCGGCTGAGTCATCAATCAATGTACTTTACAATGCAAATAATCATTTAAATTTTTATACCGTACATTTATCAAATACATTTCACGAATTTACAGTAAAATTTAAAATGTTGGAATCAATAAAAATTCTATAAAAAATTGTTGAAACACGTAAATTAATAACGTTTATGGAGGAGGTACTTAGGGTGTGCGGCCAACAATATTCCATCGTGAGCCCCGTTGGCGAGCCTCGATACGGGCAACCCTGAGATGCAAGGTTTCTGTCTTAATAAAAATGCTTTACGTCACTGTATGTTTAGTCCTTAGTAGATCACAGTGCACGTGTAGCCGAAGACAGTATAAGCGACGGGAGCTTTTGTGCGAATCTGTATCGACTTCTCGTAACTGTTTGCAATGGCCAAGGTTGTATGTACATACATATACTTGCCAGTCGACGCCACGAGATATCAAATGCCTGGTTTTAGTGATGGAGTATTGAGGACGTCTGTGGCAAGACGTGTCCATCATCGTCAGTCCCCCTGACGAGCCTTGATGAGCATCCCCGAGACGAAATTCCTGGCTTCCTGCGAAGTTAATCTATTAACAAACTTTTATAATAAATTTTAAGTGAATGTATATTATTACTTATTACTTGATTCCTTCCTCCTTACTATTCCCCCACAGCGCAAAGCAAAAGGCAGCCCTCTCATTTTACTTAACACTCACCTCCACAATAAATCACGCCCCTGGGCAAAACAATTGCCTCGCCATTTCTCCGTTTCTGGCCGTCTTGAAAGTAAAAAAAAAAAAAATCATAAATAAAACGGCGGCGGGGCGCAAGCTTGTCGTCGCGGGCGCGAGCATGCAACTGGCGCATTAGCCGCGCGCGGGGAGAGGTGCACAGTTCTGTGCAATGCGCGGCTATTAATCGTCCACGTCATGGGTGGCTCATGCATATATACGGATTGTTTGCCCCCGTCGCCTGATCGCCGACCATCGTACGCAGCCCCGGTAAGGCTCCCGCGGCATTTGCCCGCCTGTCTGACCGACTACCTGCTCAACTGACGGAGGACGTCGCTCTTTGCACATTCGCGGAACGAGACTGGGCAAAATTACTTCTGGCGAGGGCGGAGACTGCGTTTGCTCGATGGTGATTTCGGAGGAATCGACGAGGAGGTTGTCGCAATTGATGTAAGTTTAAAGTTTTATTTAATTAATTTTTATCTTTGCAATGGGAGTGCAATTACAACGTATGATGCAATAGAGTTGTAAGTGAGGTAATTAAAGACAAATAGAAACATCTACTTTTGCAATGAAAAACAAACACTTAACATGTTGATTAATTTAAGTAATAAATACTGTAAATAAAATAAAAAGTTCCAGAAGAAAAACAGAACTGAATTAGTTTATTTTGCATGTGTAGCGGCCGTTCGCCCTCGGAAAACTTTGATGAATTGTTTTGTTAGTACTTTTATGGCACTCGGCATGGAAGGTTACTGTCGATGGAATGTTTTTGTACATATATGCATATATACCGTTGTTTACTTGAACGATGCACTTTTTCGATACTGAATTTACTTGGATTGCAGCGCAAATGAAATTTCTCAAAATACATGTATACGCGTCACGGTTTGTTTTGCTTATTCGAAAGTAAAAAAAAAAAAAACGTTCGAAGCTAAAAATCAGTAGATGAAAAATAAGTGGCAAAAGTTTAATTCAATTAAACCTCTTGATGCGATTCCTATATTTTTAATGAAAATTACAAATATTACTTATTTAGCCAGCATTGTAACCAATGAAAAAAATAATTTCATCATCAACACCGCGACAATTACCGCAACAAATCTTAACTCGTAACTCAGCTGTATAATTTTTCCGCGTCTCCTCTCGATCTCCCTCCGCGCTTTCCTCGCCACGTGGGTGCGGCTGTTTCCAGGGTCGCTTGGAACGCGGCGGTGGCAGCAGCCCGATTCAATCAGGGTTTCATTGTTTAAAAGTGCTGTTCACCGCGCGACAGTCGGGCCGGTCGAATTTTCTTCAGGGCGCGAACTCGTTCGTTCGGCTCGCGCGGCTCGCGGAACCCAGCACACGTGCGCGTGCGCGTAACACCTTCGAAGTTAGTTACGAGCAGCTTCACCGCACATGAATTACCATTAGCGGGGATTGCGCTAATTCCATTTGGCTTCGGATCTCTTGTGTGGGTGTGCTTTTTTCTACCTTCCCTAGCGATTCTTTTTGAGTATGACTAACTGTTAAGAATGGCGAGAAAGGACTGTAAGAAGTTGTAAGTACACTTTTTTCTTATTTACGTGTTTTTCTCGTAGTTCAAAATTTTCATTAAAATTGGTATACAATAAACTGATTATTAATTATCATCGACTCTGACGGGATCAATTAGACCACGTATTATAAAAAAAAATACTTACCGTGATATCAAACAATTTAAGAAAATTAATGCAAATCTCATCAAAAGCGATAGATTAAAAAATGATTATATATAGATATATAATAAATTAAAATTTTCCCGGCGATCCGTTAAAAATCTTCGGCAACACCTTAACGGCCGTCAGTCTCGCGTCGAACTGCAGCACTCGGCGTGCGACTTTTGCCGCGACCCAACTAGTGAACTAGTTACCTGCTCCTCAGCGAATGTCTCCTCTTTAGGCACACACATATATATATATATAGGTATCCTCGGCTCGAACTGGTGATTAATGGCTGATTCAGGCGCTGCCAAATCGCCCGCTGGAAGTTTCCCCGGCGCGGCTTCCGTTCCGCTCCGAAGGCACTGGCTGCAAAGTCCCGCGGGAGAGCGCAAAGTCAGACAGTGATGGTGGCAGGCCGGGCGCGCTTTTACGATGACAGTGACGTAAGTGCAGTCGCGCGTCGAAGGTCAGAGCGCTTAATTGACTCGAGGATGGTCTCCTCTCGTTTATCGCTGGTGAACGGGGTCTATCTTGGATTTTTTTTTTGCTTCTCAGCTTCTCTCCTCTCTGCCTTTCTTCCTTCGTGAGATTTCGAGTTTTTGCATCATCCACGAGTAATGATGGCGAGGTTTATCGCGGTGGGGACTCGAGAGCTTATCGGCAGGTAATTTTGTACGTGTTTATAGCGGTTCAGAAGATACGACACTTTGTTCCTGATTTATAGTATGAAACGCGAGTGTAAAAAACGGGGAAGGATATTGAATTTCCGGTTTTTGGGTAGAACTATCAATGTATACGTTATCAATGAAGAATCCTAATAGAAATTTTTATTTTTCAAACGATCAGCTAAGTATAGTCGTTTGTAGGTAAGTAGCAACAGCAAAAAAATAGTATCGGACTTAACAATCAAAGATATTTTATTTATAATTATACAGAAACATAATTTTATTATACTGCATATAATTTTATTTACAATAAAAGTTCGTGCTAATTATTGTTAACATCTTTCTTGTCCTCCTTATTTATGATTGCAGGTCAAGTTTGCATTGTTGCCCGAAATTAAGTAAACCAGATCTCAAAATGATGAGATCTCACAAAAATCTTCATAAAAACTAAATACATAATAATGAAGATTGAATATATATATAAGACTGAACGATTGAAGTAATTGTTCATAAATCACTATACATTTTGCAATATAAAATAGTATAATTTTTCTTACTTAAATTGTAGAATAAAATGCATACAGTAAGTACATGTAAAAAACATCTGGTCAAATAACAAGACTGTAACCATCCTTCATCTATTATTTTTCATCTATTTCTATTAAATTTTGATAATTTTAAATTATTTCTTCTCCGCCCGCCGACGGTTCTATAAAAAGTATTAAAAAATTTATTATTGTTAAATGTTTTTTCCTGCCTCTGTATGTACAATTATTTACTACTGCGCATGCGTCACTGTAGGATACCATTGCAGCGCACCATGTATTGTGGTGAATTTGTGAACTATGACCGTGTCGTAAGAGCGTCACCCCCACCACCGGAGTTTCCGGACCTGTACATACGGCCGTGGCCCACGCTTAACTCGGGTTGCCAGGGTTAGGCTGGGATTCAAAGCCTCGGCCAATCAGAAGCGCGGGCTGCCCTCCCCTCCACAAAAAAACGCTCTCACGAACTATCCTTAATTGAATATAAAAACCTTGAGGTTTATTTTTAAATCATTTTACTTATTAATTTGTAGTATTCTAGTATTACTGTGCTCTACCGTCAACTATTCGAATTTGCTCAGATAAAATTGCGTTATTTTTTTTATTTACAAAAACTCGCAAACCATTTCTTACGTGAAAGCGACCTCATTGAACATTCGGCAAAATGTTTATTGGATATCTTATTATTGAATTACAAGCTTCTTGCTAAAAAAAAGAAAACATCGTGTTAAAATAGTTAATTAAACTTCAATATATATTAGTATGCAATAATTTTACCTTATTTGCTGTTTTTCTTATTATTGGAGAATTGTCATACGAGTACGTGATTATGTAAGCTGCCTCTTCACTTGGATCTATTGCTTTCTCTGATAAATATATTTGACTTTCTGTTAATATTATGTGAGAAATGTCCACTGAGTCTGTCCTTTTATATCCTGTTGGTCGAAGAAACGCATTGGACCGATCTTCATGGTAAAAAATTAATTTGTCTGTGTTTAATGAACACATATTATTTGGCTCCATTTTTGTTCCACCAACGACGATAGGCACTCCTTCGTCATTATATGATGTGTTTGTTGATGTATTCAAAAGTTCCACTAAATTATTATTTATGCAAAGGCAGCCAGATAAATCTACATATTTGAGATCTGTGCACCTTGCAAGGAGTGTGACAATAGTCATATTATTTATTTCTGGACAACAATGAAGGCTGAGAAGTTCAAGTCTATTCATATTCAATAGCGTTTCGGTTGTTATATTGACTAAATAATTAGCCTCAAGTCCTCTTAAATTGGGAAGCTTGGAAATCTTATCGAGACCTTGCTTGGTAAGTAAATGGCAACCTAAAACAAATAAGATAAATAATCAGAAGTTTCTTATTACTATTGTTGAAAAATTAAAATATAATTAACAAACTTACCACTGACGTTGACAAATTGCAACTGTTTACAATGAGCTTGTACAGCGATAAAAAATCTATCGTTTACCGTTAAATTGAAAGAAACGTCTAAAAGTAAGAGATTTGTTACCGATTCTATACTTGGTTTAACATTTATGAATGAACTTGGTTCAAAGTTATAAATACGGTATAATTCATAGGCATCAGCTTCGGAATTACAATTCCTGTTATCCTCTGTCGTTCTCGGTATCCAATCTAGAGTATGTAAAGATGTATAATGTTCTCGATTCTAAAAAATATTTGGATATTAAAAAATTATTTAATTCCAAAAAAAAAGAATCAAAGATAAAAATATAAAAATTATTTTACCGCATAAAACCATGACAGAACTCCTTCTGGATAGACACTTAATGCTAATTTTTCAATGCTTTCTCTCGGCAAGCGAGCAAAACACTGACCTGTTATCATAGTTTCTAATAATTTTAAATAACGAAGATTCGGATTTTTTTCAAAAATTTTTCCTAAGGCAAAATCACATAAATTGTAAGTACTACCAATGCTTAACTCTTTTAGCTTTTCACATCTCGACAAACAACGGAGGCCGTTTGCGGATACTTCAAAACCTGTTATATCAAGGATTTCCAAGTTAGGACATGATTTACCTATTGCTAGCAATGCGAAGTCATCTAACAAACACGATTTAAAGGACAATACAATTTCATTTAAAAAACAGCCACAATGATCTAATGCGATTTGAAGTTTTCTTGATGTGATATAGTTAGAAGGTGTCAAATTTTTAGGACAACCCCATGCAGATTCTTGACCATTTAATTTTTTTATGTCCGGCCAAACTTCAAACATTTCTTCCCATTGTTGGTTAACTGAAAATCAATCATTTCTTTGTTATTTAAATGGAATTGAATTTTTATTATATATGTATATATTAAATAAATAAAGATATTTCCTTTAAATTACCTGCAAGAAATATAATTCAGTATATTATTATAAAAATAATATATGTATGTATTATTTATTTAATTATATTTTTATAGGTAATTAAAAGGGAACCCTTTTAAATTTTTAGTTTAAATTAAGAAATAAATATTTAAATTAAACTTAATGCTAAAGTTACGTAGAGTAAATGATTTAAAAAAGTTGAAGGTTTTGGAGCAGATTTAAAACTACCCCTAGATATTGCACATTTTTGTAAGGATTTGCATACTTAACGGAAGATTAATACTTTTATAACATAAGAAACAATCAAAAATGATGAATTGTATTATGTAAAAAGGTAGTTCAGGGATGTTGTTGATAAGATAAATCTGTTTGTATCTCATTTTCTTAAAATATTGATGATAAATTCTACAGAAATCGTTATCTATCGACTCTTCAAAATTTAAGAAATCTTAGTGGTACTTATTTCATCTAAGTTATCACTTCTAAAACGACAGAACAGACGAAATAAAAAAGTATGGTAGGATTACGCTGTTTTAGTCCGTTTTTCTATACTCTTGCTGTTTATTACTTTTCAACAATTCCCTTCACGCGTAAATTACTGTAATGTTTTGAAAAAAAGACAAGAACTTCCTAAAAAATGTTAGATTTAAAAACTATAATAATATTAACATACCTTGAACTACATTTATTCTATCACAAATTGGCAACAAGGAAAATATGCGCCTTAAACAATATTCATTGAGATCGTTGATATGTGTGTTAAATTTTGGCGTGGCATCTTGGTGTGGTATTATTGGAATTGATGCTCTCTATAAAAATAAAAGAATATTTATTATATACAATAAACTTTTTAAAAAAGTATAAGATTATAAATTAAAAGATAATTTGTTACTTCTTAACTTACTCTTTCTAATACAGAATAGCCGGGAATCGGCACTTGTTCATGCTCCATTTCCTGCGACCATAAATCTCGATACATTGCACTGGCGATATTTTTCACGCAAACGAATTTTTCACGTAAAAATTGGAGTAACTTAACGAGAAATCTTTTATAACAAACTTCCTTTTTTCACTTCATTTTTTTAACTTTCAGCACGAGTTTCAGCGATGAAAAGTGGACTGCATGCACGCAAGAAAATCTATAGAGTCTATTGACACTCCAAGCGGAGGAAAAACTAAAAGAGACGCTGGCAGTCCAGAAATTTCCTTTGGACTAGGAAATTTGGGGGGACTAGGGGGAAGAGGTGCATCCAATAGAAAGTTTACTTTAGTCCCTAAGCCATGCGGTGAAAGCGTTTCGATTTCGGTTCCTTCGTTCAGTCCTAGGCGTTATCCGATCTCCCATTCCATTGGTCAGTACAGCTGCAGTTTAGTGCATTAGAATGTACTGACTGCTTACTGCTGTGTATCGAACTTCATTTATAAAATATCAGAAAATAGAAACTGCTTTATTTTTTTTTTTTTTTTTACATAATTTTATAACTCATTTTTTTCATTTATTTATTTATTGCAATTTATTTATTATTACATTCATTTAAATTTTCGGCTCTCAAAATCAAATGATCAGATCTAAATCAGTAGCCTGATAAATATATTAACGTTTGTGTTGTTTAACTTATACTTAAAAAAGGATAAACAGATTTAAAAAATAATCAGATCTACTATTTTAATACTTTTAAATTCTGATTCTCCGTGTTTGACCTTTGTCTATGCGACGCCTACGATCCTGGCGGCTGGCATACGAAAATTTTCCCGAAAATGCAGCTCTCACTTCTCTGAGAGCCAAAACCGACGTAGGCTCCCCCTCTTGTCCCTTCGGCAAACCGCAGGGATCTGTCTGAAACAGAGAACAGCTGATTCTCCGAGGACCCCCACCGCCGACGAATGTCTCTACCCTTCCGGGCGCCGTGTAATGTTACATTTTGAAGGAATGCTCTCAACGGTTAGCCGCGTTCTTTATCAATAATCATAAAGGATTTTAGAAAGTAACTAAAGACTGTTTTATTGATAATGAAAAATAATTACAAAAACTAAGCCTCGGTTTGGTGTTAAATCGTGCAGATTTCTTTGCACCTTTTTAATAGTCGAATTTAATGAATGCTAAAAAAATAATTAGTATTTAAGAGTAAACGTTTTATGAAGTAAAAACAAAAAATCGCTGCCAAGTCATTGGCAGTTAGCTTCCTCCTAACTAATTTATTGTTCCAGTATTATCTTGTTTGTATTATTATTTTATTTTTATATACCCATTTTAGAATTTAATAAACAGCTAACAAAATTTAAATATAAATTTTGTTATTGGAATATTTAAAGTTCTAAACAACAGAATTTTCGAAATTTCACCCTGGTAGAATTTCCAGCATTGAAAATGGCCAGGAAAATAGTTAATAGATAAGCCCTGTGGCTATTTAATAGGTTGCGATGAAACGCTTTTTCTCACATGATTGCGCTATTAGATAGGCTGATAATTTTATTTCTAATTGACAATGGCTAGTAAATAGCTCAGAAAGTTATTGTTGTAGTATGAAATACATTCTAATATAACACGATAAGTTTTACCTTGTAAATACGTAAGAAAAAATTCCCAATTTTAAATTCCCAAAAAATTTGATTTTAATAGCTAAGAATAAAATTATCAGTTTTGAAAAGTTTAATTATAAATCTTTCTTGATGTTTTCTTACATAGACAGACAATCGGTAAAATTCTTTTTATATTATCACATTGAGTGCCACGAGGTTACCTAGCCTTACTTTTTTAGAACATTTAGATTAGCTATTTAATACGTTAAAAATGGGTTACAGCTTTTATTCTATAAAATGTTTAGTTCATGTGAAAAAAAAACGTTTCATGCTAGGAAATTATATTCTAAAAAGGTTCCCTGGTAGAATTTTCAATTTATAAAATGGCCATGAAAAATGGCCATTTTTCGTATATTAATGTAAACGATTTTTCAAATGGTTATCGGGCATTTTCAAGTTTGAACATAACCTCACATATTTTTATTACACTTTAGTCTCCGTTCCCAGTTATTCAGTAATGTAGTAAAAAGCACCTAATGCTATGGATTTTTTACATAAGTAAAACGATTGTATATTTTATATTTATATTTATTTTAGTTTTATAATAGTTTATTTACGTTTCATGATGTATACTAAAACATAAAGAAAGATTTATAATTAAAGTTTTCAAAACTGATAATTTTATTCTTAGCTATTAAAATTAAATTTTTTGGCAATTTAAAATTGGGAATTTTTTCTTACGTATTTATAAGGTAAAACTTATCGTGTTATATTAGAATATATTTCATATTACAATAATAACTTTCTTACCTATTTACTAGCGAATGTCAATTAGAAAGAAAATTATGAGCCTATTTAATAGCGAAATCATGTGAAAAAAGTGTTTCATCGCGACCTATTAAATAGCCACGGGACTTATCTATTAACTATTTTTCTGTCCATTTTCAATGCTGGAAATTCTACCAGGTAACCATAAGAGCTAGGGTAACCTTTTTCTCTCTAAACTTATAGGTATTTTTATACTCTTTAAAATCGTATTTGTTCAATTCAAATATCTCAATCCTATCATTAAAAAAGATTAAAATTAAATTATTCAAAAATCGAAAATTTGCGATAAAACGAAAAAAAATAAGCTAAACAAAAAAAGATTTTTTTTGTCGCCATCACAAAAAAAAGCAAAAAAAAATGAGCAGTGAACGATGAAAATCCGTTCAGTAGAAGCTGAGATCCAGGCGTATACATACGGACACACACACACACACACACATACATTCTACAGACATTTTTCAAAAACCATTTATTCTTGTTCCTGACACCTTAAAATACAATTATAACAGATTTTTCGAAAAACTCCAAAAATGACTATCACAAAGCTTCCTCTAGGAGGAAGCAAAATCTTCTGATCGGAAACTGAATATAAATTTAAGAAGACTTGATCTTCCAAGTTGCGAAATATTGAGAGATTTTAAAAGCTGCTTAGACTTCGCGGATTAGTATAACGTACATAAAATGCGAGGATTTAGAACTTAAATTGATTGGTAAACCTTTGTTCAAAGCTTCAAGTTCTTTCCAAGAATCTAATCTATTTAACTTTCCAATGCTCTAAAATCCTGCATTATCCTTAAATCTCTTTTTAATTGCATGTAAATTTTTTTGTCTAATAAAAAAGTGAAAAAAAGTACATTTATTATATTTCATCGCGTCGATAGTTAACAAGTCGATACGTTAACTATCCGTGCAATACCATTTCTCAGTAAGTAATTCAGCCTGCACATTTAAATCCCGATGCAAATTAAGCACTTACAAGCACTTTTCAATTAATCGAAGTGACAATTATAACCGCATAAATTAAGCCCTCTTATTATCCGCTCGACAAGAGTTAATGCAACTTGTCCCCTAAATCACGTTTCTCTCGGGCCCAAATGAAAATTACATTTGTCTACACAGCGTTATATCGCTTTCCCAAGAACGCCGCGAAACTCGCGCCCATAAACAAGCTGTCTTTCAGCGCAGAGCTCTTTCGGTATTTTTAAATAAAAGAGCGCGCGTATATCCGCGAGTGTAAATATAAATTCGAACGATATACCTTTTGCGCAACGTCAAAACTGCGGAGGTACCGCCGAGCGCGAATGACAATATTTATCGGGGCGCAGCGCGACGCTTTGCGCTCCGCGCAAGATTTATGTCGGCCGCGCGCGCGGCGAGTTTTCGCGAGTAATATACCCCGGCGCACGTCGAGGCCGCGTGTGTGCCCTTATACGCGCGAGCGCTAATCGAGTGGCTACCAATTGCAGCGTGCGTATATAGGTTTCGCAGTGCTCCGGCGAACTGTTTACCTGATTTATTCGCCGCGTGACCGTGCCTTGGAAATCTTATTTCTGATTCATGGGGAGAAGGAGGCTTTGAAGAACGGCGTGGCTGTTGCCTGACGTATTGTTATGTAACGAGGAACATTGGGAATGTATTTATTTGTGCTGTATGGAACTCTGATATTGGATATTTTTTTGTAAAAATGGACTGATCTAGAATAATAATCGCTGGTTTTTCATTTGAGCATACATTTTTCTTCAGATCTGTTCAAACAATTTTTATTAATAAAAATAAACCTCAACTTGCAAAGTTAAACAAAGGAAATTAATATATGTTCTTAGTAATCTGTAAACTGCATCTCTCATAAAAAAAGTCAATTAATTAATTACAAAAGAAAAAATAAAATAACCGATTCCAGAAAATTAGATGCAGACCCTCGTCCGCCGGACCCGTTAAACCCTCCAAATTTCCATCGCACGATATATCCGCGATCAAATAATAATCAGCGAAAACACAAAGAAACGACGGCCCCATTCATCGGCCGCCGGGATATATTTTAATTAAATCACGAATCATCATTTCAGCGGCGGCGGCGGTGGACGGAAAATTTCGCGAATCGTTTCCGCGGGTGATTAATCGCTCGCCCCTAAATGTAGGACAACCACGGCGTGCTTTCGACTGCGCGCGCCGGAAGTGAATTGCCCGAGCGCGTTTATTAGGAGGGCCGCTGCGCGCGGAGGGAGAGAATGCGAGTGCGCGATATCGTTTCATTAATTATCCGTGCCGATTGTCCTCCCCCCCCCCCCCTCGCTACTCCCGATATTCTTTCTCGCTCTCCTCGTATTTTCCGTCTCTCGGCTTACTTTTTATTGTTCTCTTTTCCCGCTTCTCGCTGTTATTCCGGCTGTCCTGACCGTCTAGATGGACTCTTTTTCTTTCTCTTTCTCTCTCTGTATGTATTTATCGTAGCGTGGCCGGGTTTTTTAATTCGTTTGCTTTGAACTTAATATAAATAAGCGCGGAACTGTGCGAGTAACAGGAGATAACCACTTTTATCGGCGCTTTATTCGATTTTTCCCTCTCGTTCCATACTCTGCTCCCAGTCTGATTTTCGAATAGCCGTTAATTTACATCCGAATCGACTGTTTATAATGCGCTGAATTCGCGCGTTGGATAATCGTCGATCGAATCGGGCCGCTTTTGTGGTATTGTAAAAGTATATCTTGCCGGTACGCATCCGTATCTCTCGTTCGGCGAATGCTTCTACGGTCGGGCGATAGTGAGCGCGATATAATTAATCGCTAGTTAAAATTATAACGAACGTAACGCTCGTCGATGCCGGTAATTGGTTAGCTCGCTGTTAGGCTGTTGTTATTATAATGCAATTCTGCGATGATTTAATTGTTGCACACGAAAGCGGCGAGTCGCGTGACTGCAATGTTAGAAAGGTTTGATGAATTTAGACGCCCAGTTGCGCGACTTTTGTTCACTCCGACATTGCAAAGAGTCAAAAGTTTTATTATGATAATTAATATAGGTATACTTACACGCATAAATATTAATAAAGTCTTGTAATTTTAAGAAAGGTTAATAGTTTTTCCATCTGATCCAGGAGCGGAGTTGTAAAAGGCTGCAATGAACATATTCTTCAAATACTTTCTTAAAAAAAAAAAAAAAAAAAAAGTACATACTTTTATTTATAACTAACGACCAAACCACTGCCGACTAACGATTAGCAAAGCTTAAACTAGCATCCTCCACCGACGTCGAACAAACAGAAAATAAGATTTGCCCCAAACAGCTATCAAAAAGTAAACGCTCCGGCACAATCGGCCAGGGCGGACTTTCATTAGCCGAGCTTTAACAATCCATTTATCCGGTAATGCGCGCGATCGCGCGGGGGGAGGAACGTCGCGCTCGATAATTGGGGTATTGCCGAGTTATTACGAGTTCGGCAATAATAACGCGCACAATTGCGCTGACGTTTCGCGCATTAATTGATTTACGCCGGCCGAAACGTATTTTGGAAGCGAAGCGACGGAGGAAGGACGGGGAAGCACCGCGTTGCTCCGGGCTATGCACATGTTCGGTCGGCCGGTGACTCGTTCGTTAATGGGATTTTTTTTTTTTTTTTTTTTCTGTTACTTTTATTTCGTTAGCTATGCCGTCTGACGATTTATTTTTACTGCGTCGGTCGACTTTGATTAAGGTGTGATTGTTTTCTTAATGTTTGAAATTGAATGACGAATGGATATGTCGTTTTTATAATGTGAATTGAGTATTGTAAATATTTTAAAATGAAACATCACTTGTTACATTATTTTTAAGTATAGTTGTTAATTTTTCGAACTATTTATTATGATAAAAAATGCAACACTTTTCAGATCATTTAAATTTCCAATACCGAATTCAATCTTTGCATTGAACGATACGACATATTCTATTGTAAATTTTTAAACACCACTTAATTCTCTCTATTATTCTATTTACGAGTCTCATCCTCGATAATCACAGCAGCCACGCATTCGATTAGCGAGATTCCGCGAAGCCAACCGTGAAACCGCGTCCTTCGAGCAGGTCATGATAAAAACGTCAAACTCGACGCGCTTCGACCCTCGGAACAGTCGGCGCGAGGTGCAATCATTAACGGCGACAAATTAATCGAGCACTCCGCCGAGTCCCTTCAGCCTTGCTCTCGCGATCTCGCCGCACAAAGACACAGAGGTCTGTGCGCATCCGGCGTCGCACCGGAAAAGCAGCCGCGTGCCTCGTCGAATCCGATTTTCCGCCTCGCGCCGTAGAACTCGGGGGGGGGGGGGGGGCACTCGCTCGGGCGAAACGATGACAGGAGGAAGAGGAACAATGCCATGTGAATTAGCGACAGAAACGAGAAGCCGATCGAGGACTTAATTCCAGGAGGGAATTGGAAAGAGAGGGGTAGGGAGTTGGCTGCCGGAGCGCTCGATAAAACGACTGGGGTTTAATGGAAATTAAAAATTTTTTCGAAAAAGTGAATTCAATTTCTTTAAAATTAAGTATATTAAGTATTAAGTTTTACCTCTCAATCTCAAGAATAAGTTACTCAATTATGTAAGTATCGGAAATGCCTTATAAAGTTCAGTGATTCCGGATAACAAGTCTTGAAAAATCTTTAAGTCAAGCTAACAGACAAACTTCTCGTCTTCATCTGCTTCGGCTGGCTCGATGGCCGATTAAAAAGTCTAGTAGCCAAGAGAAAATAAAGTGTAAAAAAAAAAGAAGAGAGAGAGCCGATGCTCTCGTGCGGTCCAATCGAGGCAGCTTTTTCGCGCATCGGAAATCGTTCGCTCGATCGAGAACTTGCTCGAGGCCAATTAAACTAAAAATTGCAGTTGGACCGCAGAGTCTTCTTTTAAATTTGTAGTAAAGTTTTCAAGTAAGTACGGGGCCGAGGGAAGTCGGGCGTTTCGTCTCGGGATCGACCATCGAGAGTAGTCAGGGGGATTGGCGATGGTCAATTGTTGTCTGGAGTACTGATTTACCTTGAAATGCGTAACAATTATTTGTACATAAATTTATTTACAGTTTGTAGTAAGATTAACGAACAAAAAAATTTATTTGTTTTGAATACGTAAAAATAAAAAATATGGGACACATTCATTCACGTTGCATTATTGCTTTAAACAATACATGTTAAATATTTTGCGTAACAATTGCCAAAATATCTGCGAACATATATCTCGAAAATCATCATATATTTTTAAAGTTTATTTGTACCAGCTTAATAAAATTCATTTCGCACACATTGGCTGCTGCATAGTGGCCAATTATTTGCGGATGTAACGTCAATTGTTTATGCAAAATGACATTGTTAGAGCAATGTACCATTAACCGCGCTTATACCTTTCGATCCTCTACTCGTAAATTCGAATGACTTATTAAACAATCCGTATCGGCGACTCGACCTTCAGTTTAGTTTCGGAAGTAACTTCGCTTCTGCCCGGAGAAAATAAACGATTACAGCCTAATCCTAGCCTACAATAACATTACTTACCAGTTTCCAGTGCTCCCCCCCGCAGCCGAGCGCATTGAGTACACGCTAAGCACAGTTCGTCTCGCTCGTAAACACCGTAACCCCCGGCTTGGCCTCCACTTATCCATCCTCCGAAAACGTCAAAGTTTGATTGGACGTTTGCGGCGGCGCGCGCGCGCGTGCCGGGCACGTCTTCGTGGAAGCGCGCATAAACCGTTCGGCACCTTCCCGCCCACCGTGGGTGGACGGATGCCGCGCGGACGCGGAGGAGAGAGACGGCAGAGGATGGATATATTCAAGGGATATGCATCGAGTGAGAGAGAGAGAGAGAGAGGCAGGTAGTTTCCGCAAACTCCGCGGAAACTTGCTCATTAATGGATCGGAAGTTGGCCCGCGCGCCCCGCGGAGGCGGGAGAGTAGATGCCTCGCTAAATCTTGCGATGTAATCCAAGCGCCCGCCGAGAGAGACGAAGTAGCAATTCAAACTGCCAGCAACAGCTGAGCCGACTAAACAATTTCGACAGCCGCAGCTGCAATTTGCACGCACGTGCGAGTTCGCGCGGGATACTCTCTCTGCGTATGTGACGGCGGTTCCGCGCGTCCTCTTATAGTATATATATACATCGCCGCTGGGTCAGAAGACGCGCCGTAAATATTTGAAATTTACATGTAAATGAGGTATACGAGGGGCCCCGAGGGCCAATTTTCGTCAGACGCCAGTCGTGGCGGGGGGGGGTTTTAGCCGGCGTTTATGATGGAGTCGGGAACGCCGATGGCTTGATCGCCCGGCCGCGACGTCGATCGAGAGAGCGAGAGGAGCTGAGTGGGGCTGCAGACTTTGCCCTTTGGAGTTTTTCATTGCTCCCGCCGACTGGAGTGTTATTAGTTTTCCTCTCTCGTTATATTGCTATTTTGAATTTTCGATGAGTTTTCGGCCCTTTCGCCTCGCTTTACGAGGTTAGAAAGTTAAGGCTGTTAAACATGTTCATTACAATGTCCGAGAGCGATGTTTTTCGAGGCGCGCGCTGGAAAATTTTACGCTCGCGATTCGCGTTCGATAAACAAAGTATAGAAACTTGTTTCGTTAAACGTAATCTTTGCGCGGTATGCGATTCCGTAAAGATTGCGCGTATCGGAAACTTGTTACGAGTTATTAATTTAAATCGGAGACGCGGCGTTTACATTTAAAATCTCGGATAATTATACGACGAAAACGCTCGCAAATATAATCTCGCCGTCGCGCGTGGAAACGCGATTTAAATTTTTTTCAATCGTTAAATCCACCGCGCGACTCGTCTCGATCTCATTTCTCATTTCCTGAATATCGCTCGACGATTCGGCATCGATCCCCGTTCAGATATCGCTCGATGGCACCCTCCGACTCGCGAGAAAAAAAAAAGGGCGAAAAGTAAACCGTGAGCGTCGTTTAACGGGCCTTTTAATTGCTCGCAGCCAACACTCGTCCACCGCGGGGCCTCTAAATATTCCAGGGACTCGTGGACTGGCCAATATAATCCCGCGATTTTATCGCCGTTGTGATCAAGACTTTAAACTCGTCCTGCTGGTCTCGGTCTATCTGTCGTTGTCAGGCTGCACGCGCTGCTGCTCCCTCGGCCGGGAAACTCTCTCTCTCTCTCTCTCTCGGTCGTCTGTTGCGCATTTATTAATTCCAGTCGGCGTGCGCTTAAGCCTCGAGGGGGGGCAGCCTGGCAATGATTTCTCGCACGTTTCTTATGCATAGCGACGCGAGGCGACGCGCGGCGTAGCCGCCGCGCGTATATATATACGATAATCTCGCGGCTCTCTCTCTCTCTTGCTCCGGGGGTTGCGCCGTTGTTGCTGGCTACTGGCTGCGGTCGCCGCTAAATGAATAATAAAATCTCGTTGAATAAATTAGGAAGTCAATTTGCAGCTGATTATGCCGCTGCCAGTGGGCTCTCTCTCTCTCTGCCTTGTGCCTCGCGCGCGCATTTTTCATCTGACTTCCGTGTGAATTTATAGCGCCGCCGCGCGCGTCGCGGCGATCTCGCGCGGTGGTTGGAGAGGCGCTTCGACGGCGATGGGAAGTCGAGAATATTGACCGGTGCGCGTACAATTTTTTTTTTTTTTTTGCGAGCGGATTGACGGATTTATCGACGTGTTATTAGAAGATCGGCTCGGGTACGTTTCCGTTGAATGTAATTTTCAATTGGAAGTTATGGCGCGGATTGAAAACGAGCGAGAATTATGCTTTGTAATTTATTTTCCCATGCATTATTTATTCGCGATTAAGAAACAAAAGTAAATAAGTCGTTGAATTAGGTTGCGAATAAAACTACTTTATGATTCTTATTGTTTATATTTTTGGAGTTAACATAAGTAATTGATTTTATTGATTATCACGTTTTTATAATGTATTTACTTTTTATATTATATTATTTTTAATTCTTTAATAATTTGATGTATGATTTTTAACCTCTTCTGATCGGCACCGCATGAGTGCATAAATAAAAAATTGTTTTTTTCATGGATCTATTACTCTTTTGCCCTAAAAATTTAAAATATGCAGACATATATCCCTTAGTATAAATATTTTCTTATATACACGCGTGACCACATATGTGGACACTATATAGTACTATTTGGAATGAAAAATTGCGTGGGAGTCATTTATATATTCAAACAAATAACCCACTACCAACCCCAACGCCTTTCATGCCCTCGGTTAACCGAGTTACTCAAGAAATAATCCACAATAAATATTTTTTATAGCACTTTTAATTTAATAATGGTCAATAAATTTAGCTTTCTTCCAACTGCAATATAATAGGCAAAAATGAATTTTTAATTAAATAACGCGATCGCTTCTCGTAGAATTTTATCCAAAGCAGTTGATGCGATTTCATAAAAAAAAAAATAAGGGCACGTCAGAATAGTAAATTCAATATTTTTCCACATATTGTGAACGTCGGTCAGAAGAGGTTAAATCACTGAGAGTAGATATTATAAGGTGTATATTAATTAAAAGATCGATCGAGCACTCAGAATATTTTTAACTCAAAACCAATTAAATTTTAAAATAAATTAAATTCATTGATCGACGCATTCATTAATAAATTTATATAGTTAATATCTATTAAAAATTTATGAATTACATAAATTTAGTATCAATTTAATTTTATTTGTAGAATTCAAAGTTGTTTTCAATTCTGCTGTACACTATCGATGAATCTATACTAATCGCAGTATATTTTTAAATACTTTAATATGTGTATTATTTTTTTTCGTGACATAATGTTAGTATACCATTATTCTAAAAGTTCGAATGCAAGTAAACGGGACTGGTCATATTCTACACAAATTTATTGTACACGATTGTACTATCGGATAGTAAATTAATATTTACTTACGATATTACGATCGTGTACAATAAATTTGTGTAGAATATGACCAGTCCCAAGTAAACGTAAACGTAAAAATACTTGTTTGTATTATATTTAACTTTTTATTATTGCCATAAATGGCCTATGCAAAATACAAGTCAGACATTACGAATGACTAACATCATAACTAAATAGACGGAAAAAGAATTGGTTAACCAACGGTCTGGTTAAAATTTATTTATTTAAATTAATAAATGATTTATTTCGAAAGTTGTACAGTATCAATAACGTTAATGTTACCAATCTCGTTATAATTACACAAATTTAAATTTAAATTAAATTAAAATTAAAAATGGCAAACTTTCTATAAATAATTGATTGAACTGGTTACTGCATGTTATATTTGTTTTTCAAAGAATCTTTAGTAAAATCACTAAAAATGCAGTTAATTTAAATTTTATTATCTTTATATATTCTTTTATATTTAAAATGAAAAATGAAATAATTTATTAATTAATTAAATACTTACCTTAGATGATTTATATATTTCGAAATTTTATTGATTGCAGAGCTAGATATTTATGTTTCTAAGTGTGACTATAAGTTTTATTATTGCATTCTTCATGCTTCAATATTTGTCGAATCGAAAGATTTTAAAAATACTAAATGCTTGAAAAATTGTAAAAATATCTTCATACTAATAATTATTATTGCAAGTCTCAGATTTAAAAGAACGTTAAACTATTATTCAATTAAAAATAATTAATTCTTTAGTATATCATAAACAATTTATTGCAAGCAAAGGTAGGAATAAGGGAATGGGAAGTTTTTAGAATTGTCCGAATGAATAGTCATGTGATTTATAGAAAAACATTTACATATTTATATATATAAAATATAATACAATTTCTTACAGTGTAGACGATAGTGTAGCATATCTCGATTCCGCATTATCATCGTCGTGTTCATTGTCACGCTTTACGGGCGATGCTGCATGTTAACAACGCACAACGTTAGTTTCCTCCCACAGTGTTGTATTTTTTTTTTTTTTGTTTTTTGTGATCTTTCTGTTATTTTGCGCAAACTAGGTCGGTACAAATCTAGGACCTGTTTCCGGAAGGATAGAAAGGGCCGGTACGTACATATACATGATACATATATGTGAACAATAGAGCTAGAAAGAATGTATCTATTTTTTAGCGAGTTGCTCCGTTGGCTACGCGCGACTTTTTTTCAGTTTTTTTCCTTTTCAGTTTTCCTCGTCAAATCGTCAACTGTGTTTTCTCTTGCGTATAGATAATACGCAGGTAGGGAGAGAAATCAGAGGAAAAATGGGATGAAGGAATGCAGGATCGGAGGGGGGATTATAATTCGTGGATTTTTTGCCTACTATACTATCACGGATCGCACGTAAATCTATGACTATATACAGGGCTTTTTCTTTTGCTATTTACAAGTCACTTACGCGCGTCGCATTCGCTCGGATTTTTACATTCATATGCGTGTGTGCCTCTCGCTCGCACATTCGCCATTCGCTCGCCTTATTTATCACTTGCATCCCTACGTCGTCGACGTCGATGTCCCTTTTATTTCTCTTTCTCGTTCGCAAAATAATCTTCAACAATATGAGCGAGCTATGGATGTTTTGCGCGAGCGAAAAGAAACAATGCCGACATCTGCCTCGAAGCTTCTTTTTTTTTTCCCACCGTGAGATACGAATGAAAAAAGTGGCACGTTCGATCTTGCCGGCATTGTCTGGGTTCGCACGCGAATTCAACAACATCCGATCGTCGCTCCGTACAAAAACATAAAATCGATCGGTCGAACGACGACGAGGCAAAGTCGACTCTTCCTCTAATTAATAATTCTTCTACATACAATACATACAAGTCGCGGTGGCGGCTCTCGATACTTCCGGCCTCTGCGAAAAAGGGTGGCTGTCTATATTCTGTGTCTTTCTTTTCATCGCGCTGATATGTGTGTCCGTTGCAAAAAACGGAAATGAAACGACTGGCGTAATTCGCCGCCTCCCTCGGAAGTCGGAAATTGAATATCTTCAGCCAGGATCTTGGAGAGCAAGAGAAACTGTAAGGAAAGAGGGTCCTCTTCATCGTTCAGCTCCTCGCTCCCTCTCCTGGGTTCACTTTCGGCCGTGGAAAGGGGAGAAAAGTTACCGAGATGAATTCGTGAATTTCTTAAGGAGATATGAAAGGACGCGCTTTATCGACTGATGAACGATAATTGAACTTTCTTCGTTTATTAAAGTTCCACGGGGGGGAATTTGCATTTTTTGACTCTGCTCTGCTAGAAAAGATAACGCTCTCTCTCTTTTTTTTTAGCGAGTTATACCGAATGGAGATCGAAACTGTTCGTTTAATTGAATTCTCCGAGAATTTATAAGCGCCGGAAAAACTATCGAGTGCCGCATTCGAAAACAAAACTATTCTCTCTGTTCTCCAGTCATTTTTTCTATTTTTACGCTTCGTTAGCGCGACACGCCTGCGCGATGCTCCCCAAAAAAACCGTCGTGGTGCTGGTATTATCTGCGAAATAATGCATCGTTAAACTACTGTTCGCCTTCCCTCATAGTTAGCTTCTCCTACGTATAAACATAATTTTTATCTTCGCAACCCTCGTGTTTATAGGTTTCGTGCGAGAAGTGTGTTTCAGACGATTACACGCCCCCCCCACACTTTCTTGATTGTTCTGGATATATCACCGGCAGTTTTCTGTGCTTCGTTCGCCTCCTCCTGCAGTTCGTAACGCGCGAGTTTAACTATATATAACGTCCCGATATAGTTTCTATTCATTTGTTTTACTCAAATTTGAAACAGCCTTGACCTCGCGTCATCACTTCCCTTCGTTTCCGGAACGCTTTTTTGTTTTCTTATTTCTTAGCTACATACTCAAAGCTCTCGAATACTTTTTTTGTCTCTTACCAATTGTCCACTCTTTATAAAGAAATCGTCTTTGCTGGTTTGGTCAAAGGTGGTAAATAATATTCTTTGAATAAAATGTAAATAAACTTTTCACTGTACAAACAGGTCTCTGCGAATCGCAAAAAAGATTTTTTGAAGAAAAAATGTAAAAATTGTTAGAAATTTTTGTTTTAGAAAAAAAAAAGAAGAATTTATCTTTCCAAAGAGTGAAAAAATGGACTCAATCGATCCTATCTCGCTACACATACAGACGTCCTCTATGACACCGACGGATAATCAGTATTAAATTGTAAAACATTAACTACGACATTCTTAAATATCGACTTTTAAGCCGGCTATCAGTGCGCCGGGAGAAACAGTGCCTTCGACTTGCGTGCAAAGGGGTGAAAATCTAAACATCGACGAAATTATTTATTTTCTCACTTTCTTTCAGCACTTCGTCGGGAGTTTGCAGTGCACAGTAACCGAATCGTGCTTCGTATAGGCAGTAAAAAAAAGGTATGTAAGTAATCTTCGCGGCAACAAGTAGTCCATAGAAAATCACAATGAACGAATAAAAAGAAAAAAAAACGAGAAGTAAAGTGTTTAAAAAAACACCGGTGGTTCCATACCCCATTTTACTGTCTATAGGTAAACAAAGTAAGCAGCCGTAAATGAATGCGCAAGCAGCAGCGTTACTTTGTAGAAGAAGTCTGCTAGGAAATATCATGTGCAACGGATGGACGCAAGCGTCGGAGGAAAAGCGGCACGGACGAGCCCGCGATCGTTATTAAAAATTGTCGCACCTTTGAAAAAAATGACGATCTCCGCGACGATCGCGAGCTCGTCCGCTTAATCTTCGTTTTGTAATTCCCGTCCCGGTAAGAACGCGCGAAAAAAATCTATCGCTACGCGAATGTCAAACTTGAGTAAAAGCTGACGATATAGAACGGTTTGACCTCCGTTAAAAAGTAAAGGTGACTTGCCCTCTTTCGCGCGAGAGGAATAAATCTTAAATATGAATAAATAAACGCTTTTTTTTCGCTCGCGAATAATAATGTTAATAGTGACAATAATATTATATATATATATATATATCGTTAATTTCGTTAAAAAAAGTCGAAAAAATCTGTACAGAACGGCTTGTATAGGGATCGGACCAAGTAAAAGTACCGATCGATTTAAAAACGTGGCTTCGATCGACGCTTTTACTTTCTGTGCGAAGGAAATCAATACTCGAGCGACTGGACGACGGCTCGTTTTCGTAAAAATAAATGTAAAGCACTTAAAAGTTATCGTAACTGTGTAAGAAAGAAAATAAAAGGCAGTTTTTTTCAGTTCTTTTTTCAAGTCCGTAGGTCCAATTACTCGCGCATCTCGAACTCTCCTCGCGCCCGGCTATACCAGCTCTCGTCGCCAAACCGTTGATTAGTCTCGCGCCTCGAGATAATGTTAAATCTATAATATACATCGCATAGACTCCTAACCAGTAGTTAACAAAATGTACAACGCAAGAGTTAATAATGACAATAATAATAAAGAGAAAATAATAATAATAAAAAAAAAAAACCTAATAGAGACAGAATGCACGTTCCATCGCTTACAATCAAGAATGCGCGCGTCTTACTCGCTCACCAAGAGTAGCAGCGGCCGGCGTTCCGACGACTTGCGCTGCCGAATGGTTCACCTAAGCGCCGCGATCAGCAGCGCCAGGATCATCGCGACCGAGGCGCACCTGGCGGCCGAGCCGGCGGCCAATGACGAGGCGTCGCTGCTCCGCGATACCTTGTTCCGCACGAGCTGCCCCCTCTCCACGGCGTTGGATTCGTCGCTCTCAGCGCCACCTATCTCGCCGTCCTCCGACAGTATCATCGACAGCTTGTTGCTGTGCTGGGGCTTGCGGGTGCAGGGCACCTTCGGGTCCTGGTAAGGTCGGATTATGCGGGGATAGTGCGATTCCAGGTTCTGCTCGTGGAGGATCGAGCCTCTCGTGTTGGAGCAGAGGGGCTTGAACGTCCCCGAGCGGGTTGCGTCTGCGAATTTACGGAAATTCCTCTCCCAGTCGTAGCTGACCAGTCGGTCTTCCAGAGTCATGCCTTTCAGTTCGGGCGGTGAACTGATTTTCAGTGGGCTCGGTCCTCTGTAAAGACAGAAAAAAAAACGAGGGGGTATCGGTTAGTAACGGTCAGAGGCAGTAAACGAATTAATCGATTAATCGACGACAGTAGCAGCGTCCAAGCGGACGCGGGGCCAATTAACAGTTTGTTTAAAACGAGCGTAACACTTACTCAAGTTTCTCGATGCCGAGGCTGTGCAGGACAGTGGGAAGGGCCGGGAGCGAGTAGCAGAGCGACAAATCGATCCTCGGGTAGTACAAAGCCGAGACCAGGCAAGTTTCTTCCTTCGTCGTTAATCCGCCGAGCGTGATCGTTTGCCTTGTTTGGGAGGAGTAGGTGCACTCGGCGATTAAGTGGTCGCCCTGCAATGCACACAGCGAGTCTCCGGTTAGCGTCGCGATTAAGCTCGTGAAATTTTCGCGAATCGAATTCTCTCTCTTTCTCGGTTTCCTCGCGCGTCTCGACGAACTCTACACGCGGCTGGGAAATTCGCGTTTGAAAGGACGTCGGAGGGGGGACGCTTGCGGTTTTACTAATGAGATCATTAGCCGCGCGTGGAATTTTCCGAAAATTTGGAAGCTCCGGTTAGTGCAGTTTTTGTTGAATGGCTTCCACGGTGTAAACGAGTAATTAACTGTTTGATAACGCGACGATTAGAGCACAGTTTTCCGCGCGAACGGAAACGCGTTTTCATTTTACGCTTAGTCGGAAGCGTCGGACGTTTTCATTCAATATCAATTAACTCGATTAAAACATGATTCAACGTATTTTACCATGAGAGAAAGAGAGCGAAAGACAATCCGGTTAATTTAAAAAAAAAAATAAACGCTACTCACCGGTAGGACCTTGGCGGGTCTCTGCAGTCTGCGGTACTCCTGATAGCTGGGATCGTAGCTGGCGTCAGCTGCGATGGGCGGCAGCTCCCATCCGTCTCTGATCTGCCTGAGCCTGACCTTCTTGCCGAGCTGGTGCGTGTGCATAATCACCGCGAAGACGTTCACCCCGCTGTCCGGGACCGTCTCACCGGTGCACTTGGAGATGCAGTGGCCCTCGGATATGACCTCGGGCTGTCCGGGTGGGATGATGTGTCGCCAGTTGGGATCGATGCCGATGCTGAGCACACCGGCGTCGTGCTTCCTGAGCTTGTCCGTGTAGAGGAGCCTCAGGCCCGAGTTGTCCGTGACGAAGTTGTCCAGCTGGGGGTTCGAGTAGTGCGTCTCCAGCATGTAGAAGTGCGGGCCCTTGTACGGGTCGAGGGCGTAGCCGGCCTCCGGCGGGTAATTGAAGCCCTGCGAAACAGAAGGCAGAGAGGCTTTCTTTACTCCTCCGCGACTTCGGTGCTCGTTCTTTTTTTCGGTAAGAGCCGCGTACGTAATTCATTCCGCGTAATGAGCGAGAGAGGAGACGCCCGAGCAATGAGACGCGCGATTTATTATCAATAACGGTCGCGAGACAAACGCGCGTCATTTCCTCTCGGAGCTGCTCTCCCCGGTAAAAGGGGGAGAAAAAGAAGGCCGCGGCCGATAAAAAGTCGGTACACCGCGGCGATCCAACTTAATCACTCGGCTAGATAGAGAAATCTCGGCGAGCGATCGGCAAAAACACGGGCAGCGATCGGTTCAACAGCGGAAGAGACGACGACGACAACGACGACGACGACGACTTTGGACTTTGGACGGGAAAGGAGCGCGTGCATGTGTAGATTGCACCTTCGCAGGGAGCTCACGTTTCGCGGCGGAGAACGGGTTTGCCGCCGCCGCCGCTGCGGTCGCTCCCCGCTCTCCATTGGTATGCATTACGGCGCGAGGAGGATTATCGCGCGCCGCTGGAAGTTACACCCGCGAAGACGTGTCTTTCGAGGCTTAAAGCCGCAAGCTACGTAATGCCGATCCGTTAGCTTCTTCCTAAATAATGAGCCCCAGCTGTTTAGACGGGGGGGGATTTGCGTTCCGTTTGCCCGGGGATTAATATTTCGAGGACGCGCGGCGATAAAAATACCGATCTTCCGGGAGGGAGAGGGGGGGGGGGGTTTAGTTTAGATATAATGGAGATGAGCTTTTTCGAGCGGATCGTTTCAAGTTTTTAGATATTATGTAAATTTGATAGGGACTGCAGCGGGAATATGTAAGTGGGAAAATGGATGCTGAAAATTTTTAAACTTGTACTTTATATTTAAAGGCTAATCTCGACGACGCAAAGACGTTGAAAAGGGGGCCGCGGAAAATTCCAAGACGCTATACGCGCGCGAAAGTCGTCTTTAGACAAATATATAAAGTAAACGCGCGCATTAAGGCCGGCGTATTCGGATTTAAGCGTTTCGTTACAAAAAGGAATCATTCAAAATGTATACGGAGCCCGGCGGAGCGAAGAGAGAGACCGAGGCAAAGGAGAAAACGGCGAGAGAGTCAGCTCCTCTCGGTGGATAAGCAGAAAAGAGAGATAAATTGGAGCGGCGCTACCGGCTGATGTCCCGACGACGGGGCATATAATGGCGAATGAAGGATGATCGAGGTCGCCGACGCGAAACGGGACTCGTTTAAGATCTCTCCGCGACGTTTTCATTTTTCCCGGGCTTTCCGCCCTCCTTTTCTTTTCCATTTCTTTTTTTACATCCCCGCGAAGCCCGACCTACTTTAAATCCTCCTTTCGTCGCGGCCTTGTTTCAAAAACGAAAAGGGAGAAGGGATGAGGCTAAAAATTTTGCCCGGGAAGGGCGGCGGGTGCTCGAACTTAAATCACTCCGACTGACCTCCGATCCGATGCTCCAGGTGGCGGCGATGGTGTTGCACTGGGCGTGCAGCCAGTCGGTCGGCACGCAGCTGCTGCCGTTCCTCGCCTTCTCCTCGGCGAGTCGGTTCTCGTCGCCCTGGCACTCGTACAGGGTCATGTGGTGAATGTAATCCTTGCTTCCGGGTTGGATAACGGGCTCGTACTGCAAGCAGAGGAAGGACCGGCTTAGATTTAAACATATATACGCCGAGAGATCGGCAGGCTATCCTATACGCTAATGAGACAGGCCTGTCTCGGAATCTGTGCGCAGAGGGAAAAGGAGAGAGAGAGAGAGAGAGAGAGAGAGAGAGAGAGAGAGAGAGAGAGAGGGAGTCCAGTCAGGTTCAAGTGCATGCATTATTTATTCGAGGGTTCGCTCGATCGCTTTTCAGTCCAATTTAATTTCCGTTAAGTCGTCGGGATTGAAATATAGAAGCGATCGGAGGGGCTGACTTTTCAATCCCGGCGAGCTTTCCGCGTAATTAGAATGATTATGCGCCGGCGTTTTATATATCGCCACACACCGTTGTAAATAATTTATTAGGTCGGCCGGTACGGATGGAAGATCGGTATCGGCCGCTACTTACGTCCGCTCTCCGGCAGGCTTAAATGCGCGAATAATTTAGCCGATATACAGACGACTCCGCGGCGACTCGTTAATAAACTCTTTAGTGCGCAATGTAAATCCCCCTCCTCGGGTTTACTCAAAAATCGGCGGCCGTAACGGGGGATAGGACTTAACGAGACGACCGCTAATCGGCTCGCTCGTTTTGCAAGTTCCTTCACGTACCGTCGACTCCGCCAGATATTCCTCGATCTGAGAGCCCGGAAAGGAGTTTCGTGACCAATCGCCGGCGAAATAACGCGTTATTCATTCACCCCGCGAGCGCGGCGCTCCTCTCTCCAATAACGAAAGGAGAGCGCACGCTAATAACGAACCCCTTTCTTCGCCCGAGCTGCAGTCTTTTTTTTTTCTCCTCGGGAGGAGATGAATCGGAAGAGTTAGTTCCGTATCTAAATGCAAATGCAATCTCGCCCTGGTATCTGTTAGCAGGCCAAGTTTGGGAATCGATTTTCCATCTTATTTTCGAGACCCGGGAACTTTTTTCGTCAAATTGAATTAGTTTTAGAATTTTTCTATTCCTCCCGGATTTGATTGCTTCATCCGTTGGAATTTCGAGGCGGATTAGAAAGAGGCCCGGGATTAAGAATCTCGCGATTTTCAAACGAACGGTCTTGAGGAATTCAACTGGAAGAGGAGGCATTTTGCGTCGCGCGCCTCGGCGTCTATACGTCTCGGCAGCTCGACAGGGCCGAGAGAGAGAGAGAGAGAGAGAGAGAGAAAGAGGATTGGAGAAGAATGAGCGAGAGAGAAGGGAATTGGAACGAAATTGAACTTCCAACACTTACCCTGACGACGTGATGCTTGTACAGGATCTTCAGCAGACTGAAAACTCGACACTGGAGCAGAGTATCCTGATCATTGGGTAAACGAACCTGCAAAATAAAGCGTTCGGTCTCGTCAGTTTATTTTCAGCTGCTATATTTCACTGGCACAGTTCGCGAAAGTATATTCTAAAATGTAAACATTAACTAAACTCCGCTAACAAACGGCGCTGACAAAAGCCACGAAAATTCAGCGTCTTTCGAAAAACGACCTCCGCTCTCCGGAGGATCCTTGAAAAAAAAAACAACAACAAAAAAAAACTCGAAATCCAATTACGCTCTCCTCCACCCCCAGCGCCTCTCATTACGAGAGCGGCTCGATCCGCGGAACCGCTTAATTTGGCGGCCGGCCTCGAAACAATAACAGCCTCGGCTTTCCCACGCGATCCTGGCCCGGGGACATGTGGAAGCGTAACGCCGCTCGTAAACTCGGTGGCTCGCGGGGGTGAGAGAGAGAGAGACTCTCTTCGATTCCTGCGGACGCAAACATCGTAAATTTTATAACCCGCAGCCGGGGCCCTCTCTCTCTCTCCGAGTGTCCGCGAAAAGTTCGGCGCGCGGCGCGGGGCTCATTCCCACGATTGGATTTTTCTCGTAAAGTCTCCGCCGCCCTCTCGGAGGGATAAATTTCTCTCTCGCTCTCTGTATAGGGCGGCTGCTGCGGCGCATATCGAATGCAAAAAAGCCCCCCACTCGGTGGAGCGCCAAATCATTCGAAGCTCGCGCGAGCTTATCAATGAAAAATTGAATGAACGAATCCGGGCGTTTATCATTAGGAGCTGTGCCGCGTATATATCGACTCGGCGCAACGAACAATGAAGGCGCGCTAGTCGGGCCGTATATACGCTCGCGCAATAACAAAGGGAGAAAGAAAAGGCGCGCGCGCGCACACGCGAACGGACGATAAAGCACCGCGGCCTGTGCCTCACCTACATATGCAGCTCTCTCTCTCCTTCTCTCCCTTTACCGAAAAGAGCCGAGGCTTGCGCGCGCGCGCACGTAAGGAAAAGAAAGCGGGAGAGCCCCGCTGCAAAAATATCCACATATTTCCTCGGCTATCTCCTCGAGGCGCCGGCCCGGAATGTATGGCTCGAACGCCTTCCGCGGATTTTTATCGGGCGAGCATTGTGCCGCCGAATTTATGACGTTATAAATTCTGCCCCGACGCCGCGCGCGCGAAAACGCCTCCGTTCATTAGTAAGCCCGGGCGACGCTGTCCGAGATACGTCGCGGTCCTCCCCCCCCCCTGAGATTCGACGAATGTTCGGGAGATAGCGGAGGGGGCACAGAGCGGTTCGGCGGCGGTTTTTTAAAACTTAGCCGCCGGGGAAAAATAAAGGCTGGTAATTACTTTAACGAACCGGGGAGAGAACGCGCGTCCTTGCCGTCGTCCCGCGTAATTGAGTCGGACGAAAAAAAACACACGCGACTTTGCTCTTTCAAGGGACGCGCGCTTCGCCGAGGGTTTTGTCGAATTTGGGCCACGCGGTCAGCTCGTCTACCTCTCCGGGCAATTAGCGTTACTTTAGCCTTGCGTTTGCAAGGATAATTTCGGGGTAAGTAAGACGAGCCGCAGTGCTGATTCTCTACGAATTTTTTATGCCGACGGAATTTATTTAAGTCCCTTAGCTTTCGCGTCCGGACGAGCGTTGATATGCGCGGACGATGTAATTGGGTTATTATGTAATTTTGTTTAATGTCGATTCGCGAGTACTGTGATAAAATTCGATTTGAACCGAATGAACGTTAATAATTATTGCAAATGCGAATAAACTACTGACGTTTCGCTAATAAATTTTTCATCTGCAGCGAGAGAATAACAAGTGCAAAAAATAAATAAATATATACGCTCTCGACGTGTAAAGCCCGACAAATAACATTTGAGCAATAAATACAGCCTGTCCATCCGTGCATTTACAAATTCCCTTTAAAGTTTCGAGCTATATTTTAATTACGTCTGCGTCATTGAAATGTATATACGAAAAGCCCCGCAAATGCCGCGCGGACTGACGAAATAAATGAAAATCAATCATGCACGCACAGCTTTTACGCCCAGAGGACGACAGACCGCGCGCGTCCGATAAATTTTTCAGCGAGCCAATGATTGCTTTACGTCTCGTAATTTCCGCGCGCTTTACAAAGAGATCGCGGCTCTCGAATTCCCCCGCAATCGGCGGGCCGTCGGGCGAATCCATTTTATATATAGAAAATAAACAATCGACGTGGGGCTTTATAACGTAATCGCGCGAAAGATACCTTATTATGGATTAACGGTCGAAATCAACGGCGATCGTTCGGGCTTTAAAATGAGATCCCTGCATATATATATACACAAGCAGCCTGCCGTCGGTGATAAATAATTCAACGACGCTCGGCGAAAGTCGCGACTTCGCTCTCGCCGCGGAGAGAGCGATTAACAGAGGAAAAGTTAATCAGCGTCCTGAAAAAAAGAAAAAAAAGAAAAAAGGCCGCCGCCGCGGTCGCGGGATAACGAGACGGTTTGTTATTGCGGAATTATGAAGTTCCTTTGTTATTGCGCAAAGGATTACGCGCGGCCCGCTCTCTCGACGATCGGATTAATTCTAACGCGACGCGATGATAATATAACGAGAGATGAGAGCCGCACGCGGCGACTTGACGCCGCGGCCGTTAATTGGTGGAAACTGCAGCGGACCGACCAATTAAAAGCTCCTAATTGTCTTTGTTCCTCGGCCGCGCGACGCCGCGGCCGATGAATGTATAACTTTGTCGGGGGGCGCTTAATCGGCCGCCCCGATTGACCGTGCCGCCTGCCTGGCTCTTTATCATCCGCGCGGCAGGTACACATATACACCCGAGCTGAAGGCGATAATTATATTCTCCTCCCCTCGACAGAGGAGAAGCTCGCCAATTACTTAATTCGTCGATTCAACGTCGGCCGAAAAATCAACGAACACTCCGCTTTTTCCGTCCGATACAAAAAGATATAACAAGAAAATAAACCGCGTCCTTACCTGAGCGTTGTAGAGCTCCCAAGTGTTGAGCGTCGGCTCGGGCTCGAAATTACGGCCGGGCGGCCCGAATCCGGGACTGCTGCGCCTCGGCTGGACGTCCCGCTGCACCAGGTAGAGCGGTCGCGTGCCGCGCACCGCCCCCTCGGCCGGAAGTACGCCCGCCGCCGACGCCGGCTCGTCCACGTGATACTGCCAGACGATCTGCAGCGTGTCGTTCTGGAAGAAAGAGAGAGACGGGGGGAACGGTTAGTATTTCTTGGTGGGATTTGGTTGGTTGGTTGTTTTATGGTTTGTTTTAAATGTAATTGGGGTAAAGTTGAGTTTGCATTGTTATAGCTTTTAGGGGGGGTTTTTCAAAATGGCATTATTCCGTTGTAAAAGTATACTTTTGTAAAAAACTGTAATTTCGTAATTTTGCATTCATCAGCGAGAGGAGAAAAGAGTGCGGCAATTCTCATTTTCCACTTAAGAGAAAATTTTTTTTTTTTTTTTTCCCTAAAAATTTTCAATGAAAATCCCGGTCGTCGTAATGCAAATTTATTCCGTAATTGCCCATTATTTTCACTGAGAACGAGGGCTGATTTTTCAACGGCAATATTTACAGGTAAAACGTTCGCTTCTAATTGCTTTTTTTAATACCCCGGCGCTATAAACGCCCCCGAGCGATTCCCCCGGTAATTATGCGAAAAATGCAAATGAAAACAACGGCCGAAAAACATAATCTAAAAATTGCCTCGAAATTCCGCTCGGCGTCCCGTGTAAAAGCTATTTTCGAACGCTCGGCCGGCATTGAATTTTTTTTTCCCGCTTTCTAATTGCCACGGCTTCAATAAAATCGCCGTTATCAGCCTAAAGTCCCGCCCCAGTTTCCTCCCTCCTCCCTCGCGAATATTGTTCCCGCGACAGTCGGCGCGCGTCTATATGAACGCGCGAAAAAGAGGAGAGCGCGCGGCCGTTTAAAATTCCAAAAAAGAAAGGGCCCGAGAGGAAGAAAGAGACGTCGAAACCGGATTTTCAGCCTCGTTCGGAGCCCCGTCACAAAAGATACCAAAGTGGGAGAGGCGCGCGTGCGCGTATATGTATACGCTCGAGAATAAGACAAAAAAAAAGAGATCGCTTAAGCCGTTGACAATTACGCCGGTTAAAATGGGCAATTTCGCGCGACTTTTCAGCACGCTAATCGCCGAGGCCTCGTCGCCGCACGCTTTTTCGCGGAAACGTGAATCCCCTGCAAATTGCCGCAATGAGGTCTATATTTCTCCCGTTCTCCGGCGGCGGCGAGCTTTCGCGCAACGGCGCCCGCGGTGATTCACGCGGAACTTCATTTCGAAGCCGAGAGTTTCGCTTCTTTTGTACACGTCGAAAACTACGCGACAAAGACACAAAAGGCTTCGAAACGGCTGTATTATTGGGGCGCGGCGACGAAATTCGTTCCGGTGATTGGTATTGTTAATAATTAAAATTGCCGAAATTTACCGTCGTCGCGGTAATTCGAATACGTCAAATTGAGTAATTATTCATCGTCGGGAAACTGATTTTATTCGAAAACGACGTCATTTACGAATAATTATCGGAAAATGCAAATATTGACGAGATTCTACTATTATAATCGAGCCTCCCATCAGGGCCAATTAACAGATATTATTTTTCCGGCGGCGTAAATTCGAAGTACATCATTCGAATGCATTAACGTGCCCGGCTAAAGTAAACTTCGGCCGCGCAATGCAGCGGAACGAAGCATCGATTTTCAATTAGGAATCTCTCGGAAATGAAAATAAAAATTTAACAATTATGCAATGCAATGCGCCTAAATTTTTCAAAGGGAGCGTATATAATAATACAAAAATTGTGATAAAAAATTTAACGAAAGTAAATTGGCGGCAGGCTCCGAAACGGCTTCGTTATGATTTCAGTTTTCGAGGAGAAAGACATCGACTTGGAAAACTTCTTCGTTCCGACGGCGGATTTATCGAGACCATAACGATATACCTTGAAATTAGATAGGACGTATACGTATATATATATATATATGTGTGTGCGGTGGGAGCCAATCCAATCGAGTCGACTCCGCCGGTACGAGTCTGCTTGCTACACTCCTCTCGTGCAGTCAATAAACCGCCGACTATAAAAGGATAATCTCTTGTTTTTATTTCTCCCTCCCGTATAGCCCCCGCCGGCGAAAGTCCAGCCGAAAGATATAAGAAACCATCCGGCAATTCCTTCCCGATCGATTAGATTAATTAAAAGCTTCTCGATCCCGATTTGGCCGAAACTTTCCCGCGGCTCGACTCGGCGAAGGCCAAGTGGCGCTCGAAAGTACGCCGCGCGATCTTGAAACCGGCGGCGAGGGTATACATAAGGCTGCTTTGCGTCCAGAGTTCGTCGTCCGTGCGGCAGGAACGGATCGATGACAGAAGCTCGCGAGTATTAAAGAAAGCTGTGCTCGAGCGCAAAGACGGATTCCGGAGCCCTCCGACGAGAAGGGCCTCTACCCCCTTTCGACGGAACGATATATTGTACAAAGTTTACTCTATCGTAATTAAAAAAAAACGATCTGTTATTTACGCGAAAGTAAGGGAACACACGGCGCGCCGCTGTCTGCACCGATGCTTATCGGCATCGCGATGATTTCCCCCGGTCGTGTTTCGAGTAACGAGAATGTAAATTGCAATGACTGGACGATAAAAGCGGAGAGACACATCTCGTTGAAAAAAAAAAGAAAAAAGAAAAAGAGCGAGGCTTATTCATAAACATCGAGCGGTTAATTATATATACGCGCGTCTGGGCGCCGCGTTATAACGTTCTCCGTCTCCGTCTGGTTTTCCAATCAAATTCCGTATGACGCGCCCGAGACAATAGAGCCCCGCGGCGCAATCGAAGAAGGCTTGTTTGGGTAGACCGCAGACCGAGAGAGGATATATATATATCTCGCGTGTGCAGCCCGACGGAAAGCAATTCTTTTTCTTTTTTTCCCTCGGCTAATTTACTATTCTATTATATCTCCGCGTTTGTTGTCGGTATAATAACGTCGGCGAATCGTATTTTCGCCAATTTTGAAAATAATACGAGATACACATCCCCTTCCAAGGGCGTTTCGTGTCGTTTCGATGCAAATCGGCGACGTTTTCATGCAAAAATCGGCCTTCTTCCCCCCCCCAACGCGTTCCTGCACCTTCGAAATTAACACATTGACCCCGTGAAACCGGTTGATCTCCTTGCTCCGGCGTGTACCTACAGCTGTTGCATACATTCTCAGCCGGAGCATCCACGGCTCGATATCGAACGGTAAACAAGTTTGAATCCCGCGCATCTCGCGTCTAGGCTCGAGTCTAGCAGGATGCCGAGTCACGCGGCGGCCCCGCGAGATGCCTGGCCTTTGATCTCGTTTCGATGGAACGTCCTCTCTCTCTCTCTCCCGAGGCGGGGGATATCTGGCGCCGATCCAGTCGGTGATTTGTTATGACTACGTGCGTAACGGCCGGGGAGTAATCTCGCTCTCTCGCGGCTGCCTGAAAAATGTGTATATCCCCGTCGCGCGCGGCGCAATTATTTCTACATACCATCTCTCGCTCCTGGCTTCGCGACAAATTCGTTTCTCCCCGCGAGCCGTTCCCCTTTTTGGCGTCCCGTATTTATTTACTCGAATCGAGAAGGTCGCGATTGCGCAGGACAGATTGATTTACGAGGCTTGGGTACATCTAAGAACAATATTCGTCGTCGCGGTGCTCGACACTGTGACAACGTTATCGTCCCGCGCGGCCGTCCAATTTTTCCCTCCCGCCCCAAACACAATGGCCCGTCGCGATACAGGCCTCGTAAATCGGCGGCGGTAATGCGCGCGATAAATAACGCCGTTAATACAAATTGAAATTTCTGCGCGCGCGCGCGCGCCGAGATGATTTATACGCGCGCGGGGCCCGAGAGTGACCGTCGATGTTTTCCATGCGCGCGCCGCTGAAATTGAGCGGCGGCGCCCTCGATAAGGCGCGAGGCGGGTAACGAGAGCGCACTCGGATTTATCAAGCGCGATAATACGGCCTGAATTTGCGGGAGAGGACAAAACGGTGCGGGCGCAAAAAGGCGGTTAATCGAGAGAGGATTAATTCCGCGTCTATCTGCCCTGTTATATACAGCGGTGCGTTCGTCTCTCGCGCGGGGGGGGGGGGGGCGAACCGGTCTGGGCGAGTCGGGCGCGTGTACAAAAAGGCAGCACGCAGCTTTTTCCGAAGGCTCGCCAGGAATTCGCAAGGAAACGTCCGATTTCAGCGGGAGATTAAATCGTCCCGATACCTCGGCGCGGCGCTGCCACGCGACACACCGTTTGTGCGCGTAGTCCCTCCCGCGGTAATTGAATTGCGTAATTGAGACGCGTGCTTTAATTGAGCATTCCTTTTCGGGCAGTTTCGCCGGGTCAGGTGTGTGTGCGTGCGAGAGGAGCTTTTTGCCCGGCCGCGAGAGTTGTGTATATGCGGGAATGCGTGATTTCCGACTGGTTTATATATCGGGCGCAGTCTTAATGGTTATTGCCCGTCTTTTTACGGCGGGCACACACCGCGCGCGCACCGTCGAATTAATTAATTGGCGAGTTTAAAAAAATCTCCCCGAACTTTATATCGCCTAATTAATATAAGTTAGGCGGGATAGAGAGAGAGAGGCAAGTTTGAAAAAGCAATTAGACCTCGTTAAATTTTCATTTCGCTCAGCGAGATTCGATTACGCTTCTTTTAAGCCACTGTTATGTGCGCTTCCGAGTCGCTCTCTCTCTCTCTCTCTCTCCCTCTCGTCCGGGCTTCTTTTTCCAAAGAGCCCTCGAATTCTCAAACGACCGACTAATGCGACGATAAATCTCGCGAGTCTCTTTTCCTCGCCGCCCATTCCAGACGGCCCTCTCTCTCTCTCTCTCTCTCTCTCTCTCTCTCTCCTCTCGATTGTTCCGGCGCGAGCTCTCACGAAACCCTGCAAATGTACGAACTCCGGGCCGGAATACGATACGAGGAGAGAGCCGACGAACCTTTTCCTTCTCTTTGATACTTTTGTTTTTTCTTTTTCCGACGATTTACCGGAGCCGCTACCTCGCCTTAATGTCATTTAAATGACCGGAACACCGAGGCATCGGTCATGTTTATTAATCGCGGAATTACTATCTGATTAACCCGCGACTATCGATGACCTTGCCGGTCGCGATTAAAGTTCACGAGCTAATTGGCCGCGTCGAATTAAAGCGACCTTTATCGCGCGCGCTCTCCGGCTTTGTGACTTTGAGCCGCGCGCTTATTTCGCATCGATTCCACCTCAATTTTCCTTCCCTTTCAATCGGCCGCGCGGTGCAGAGAGCGAGAGAAACATTATGCAGTCGGCTCGGCGCATACCTGCGGTAAAGAATCATATTCGCCGGGGGCCAGCCGGCGGGTATATAGACACTCTCCGCGGGTCTGGCCGGGGCAGCAGAGAGCTCTGAATCTAATTGACACGGCGCGTATACGGGCGGCGTGAATAAATTACGCGCGGCCTCGGAGCCGAATAAAGGCTTCAAAACAAATATTTCCGTTCGGGCAATTTTTAGTCTCTCTGTCTCTCTTTCTCTCCCGCGCCGCTCGGAATATCGAGAGAGAGGATCGTCGGACTCGAGAGAAAGAGAAAAATTTTCGGCGTTGGAAATCGGTATTCAAGGCCCGGCGCTCCTTAGCCCATCCAATTCAGGTGGAGCAGCCAATTGTCCGGGCCTTCTCTCTCTCTCTCTCTCTCTCTCTCTCTCTCTCTCTCTCTCTCTTGCTCTCCGCAGGAATGAACTGGAGGCGGCTAGAAGCCCCCCCGATGATCGAGGCCCCTTCAGCCCGATTATCGAGATATGCCCGGAACGGCCGCTACGTGACTGTACTTCAATTACCCCCCTTTTCCTACGTGTATATACCCGCGGCTACGAGCGCCGAAAATCGAATTTAGGAGGTTACGTACGTCGTTATCGCCGGGGCTGTTTGCGAAGGCGGATTAGAATTGAAAACTTCGTCTCTCCCGATAACTTCCTCCCGCGCGAGATGGCACTTGTTTGATTGGATCTTTATATAGTCGCGGGGGGGTGGGGTGGTTATATTGGGTGATTGCCCGAATGGTATAAAAGAGATTGGAAGCGCGCGGCTTTAATAAAATTCTGCGAGCGGCGGGTCTCCTCGGCGCGAGAATGAAATTAGGATGAAACGATCGGAAGCTCCACGCGGAGTTTCCCGACGCGGTGATAACCGCCGCGACGCCTTTCGAATGATCGAGCAAAGGCGGACGGCGGGGGGGGGGGGGAGCCTGGCGACGCTAAGCGATTAGCCAAGCAGAGCATAATCGATCGAGCGGAGGAGGAGGACATTCCTAACTCGGCGAATTACGCCGAGCGAAAGGGTAAAGAGAGAGAGAGAGAGGGAGAGGGCTTCTATTATCGGAATGAACTGACGGATCGATCGGCCCTCCTGGCACCGTTTCCGAGATTCTAAGCTCCGCGCCAATCAGATTCCATTGTTTATGAGTGATTGCACTTTCGATTACGACCCTCTCCTGTTGACCTAATCGATGAGCTATTCCTATTCTTCGCCCCCCCGAGAGTGCGGCTCCTTCCCCCCAATTACTCGAAGAAGCGCCAGCGGAGCCTCCGAGGGAGCCGGGCGAAGCAATTAAAATACTCCGGCTACCTCGAAACTAATTACGAGAGGCCGCGCTTTTTAATACACCCGATAGAAAGAAAGGCGAACTTTCGTCATCGTCGAAAACGACGGCGGCTACCCGCCGCGGGCAAACAGGGGCCAGGCTACCGTGTAAAGTGATATCGTCAATGGTAATCAGAAAACTTAATTAGCTCCCTTCCCATCGATAATTATCGCCGCGAGTTTCCGCGAGGTAACGAGATTCCCGTTTCTGGGGGAAAACTTTCGATCGGCGCGCGGCCTCCTTGTAGCCCCGATCTCTTCTTTTTGCGCGCCGCCAACTGGCGCAATCGCCGCCAAGAAATCGGTGTGTATTTAAGCCGAGAGTTTTTCTCCGCCGGGCTTCCCGAAGAAAGAGATTGCGTCGCCGGATGGAAATTACGCCGCTGCTCGGTTCGCCGCTCCGGGAATCTGCGCGCGGTGCCGTCGAAATTTTCGCACCGACAGCTCGTTCGCAGACTCTTCGGGACTCGCTGCCTGAGCCTTAAAAAAAACTCCGAGGAGCCGCGCTACTTTTTAAGTGATTTCACTCGCCGGCGAGTTTGTCTCGTTAAAAAATTTCGCTCGTTACAAGGCTCGTATTGCTGAAGTTTCCGAGGCGCGATTTCCCGTCGTCACCCGCGATATGTACTTGCTCTCGCGTGTCGAATGAAAGGGGCTGTTGATGCAACGCTCGGATGACTGCGGCGTTATTAATAAGGACGTTAAGAGCTTTACACGGCGATGAGTCGAGCGCCACTTTTTGTATTTGCTTCGCGAATAAGCTCGTTTTTAGATCGCACAGGAAACTTTTCCCGGCTTTATTAAAAATTCATGTCAATAGAATGCGCTTTGAAAAAGCACAGTTACAAAAAGCTCCGTCGATCTGCCGCTACTTTTTCCGAAGGCTCGAAACTTTGCTCGATTTATTTTTCACGGACGGAAGAAAGCTCCGCCGGACTTTTTTCCCCGCGCCGTAATAAAATATCGTCTCCGGGAATCGCCCGAAAATAGAACCATAAGCGAGAGAGTCTCTAAGCTCTGCGGCTTGCATATAAATCACCGAGGTATTACCGCCGGTAAAGGGTAAGCTTTCTACTTATTTAAAGCCTATTCGTGATTGCATCGAAAGGGGAGGGAGAATAAGACGTGCATCGTAAACACACAGCGAGAAGCGAGCTATTAAACTGATGGCAGTCCATCCGCGCACACATCGAAACTCCTCCGTCGTTTTTATCGACCAATCGGCTTTGCTTATGTATAAAAGAAATCCCCCGTGATATATACACGTCGCGCACACAAAGGGCTAAACATATGTACACAGCCGCCCCGCGGAAAAAAGGGGTTGTGCGAGCGAACAATTTTCTTATGCCTCTCGGTCGAGACGTCTGGCCGCGCGCGGCTTTTCCAAGGGGCTTTACGAGCCTTAATTCGCGCTGATTTAAGGCCGCGGCGGCGGCGTACGACGTTTTTCGAAAGTTTTCCCACTCGCGACGGAAAACACAGCCGCGTGCTTCGTTCTCTCTCTCCGCTGCGCCGCGGTTATTATTACTTTGATAACGAAAATTGTCATCGGGGAAAAGAAACGTGCATTAAAGTAATAACGGAGGTATGACGGCAAATGGCCGGCTGTGCACTCGTTCACCACAGTGATTTACTGTGACTGTAAGTTTGTTTGCCTTTTCCGTTGTGCGCCGTGTTGTGTTGTATAGCTTTCATGATGCCTCGAATGATTCTTTATTTACACGGGCATTAGCGCGACGATTGCGGTTTTTTTTGCTTCGAACGCGCGAATTATTAATTTAACAACCGCGACTCTTATAGAACTTTCTAAATAGCTTTTCCGATCTTCCTGGCGATTCGTCGTTTATTTACGGGTAAAACTGGGCGTTATATACAATATGGTACTTCCTTGGCGGTTTATATATTTTTAAAGCAAAGTCCATAATTTACCATTCCTCTCGCGAGCAAACATATTCGCCGCATTAAACGCAGCGCAGAATGCAAGACAATGACCCCTCGAAATTTAAACAGTAGCACGAAGGGCGTCATTATCCTCGTGGTACTCGAGTGAGCGAGCGTCGGGCAACTTTTATTATTTAACGAATAATCCGGCAGCGGCGAAGGTCTGCGGAGGGAGAATGAAGCTCTCTCGCGCATCGATGCACAAGAAGAGAGAGAGAGAGAGCGTCGAGTGCAGCAGCGGCGGCGTCGGCTCCACGGTATCCATCTGGTCACGTGCGCGCCTCGCTCGCTTCAAGTATGTACTTAGTTATCAAGTAAACTCAAAGTAAACTCGCGGCTAGATCTCTTGCCGCGTCCCGCCTCCTCCGCTGCTCTTGTCCGGGCTCCGGCTTTGCTGAATCTCTCGTGTAAATTTCAAGATGACGAGGCCGTAAGACTTGGGCAAACAGCGAGCGAGCGAGCGCCGAGCGCGGCTCGACGAGAAAAAGGCCAGAGGCGCCCGCCGATTCTAACTTTAAATATATGCGCGGGCAATCGAGAGCAACGCCTCTGTCAATCGCTCGCTCTCCTTTGCTCTCGCGGTCGATTATTTCCCGAAGCAAAAAAAGAAAAAAAGCAACGGCTCGTTAGCCGCGCCGAGAGAGAGCAGCGCAAAAACTGCGCGCGAGAGCATCGTCGGCCGAAACAGAGAGCTCGATCAAATATTGAATCTCATTCACCGGGCGCGATTACGAGGGAAAAGCTCGTCCGCGTCGATAACGAGTTTTCGACGACGCGCGCGGCGGCCGCGTCCGCGAGCGGAATATCCAAGCGAAAGCTCGACTCGCGGCTCCGCGCGCGTTTATCGTTCTGTATCTCGAATTTTTCGAACCTTTCGGAAAACGAGCGTCGAAAAGAACCCGCGCCGCGAAAATTACGGGGAAAATTAGACAGCGATGTGCACTTAGCCGGCCGAAATAACCTAGCCGGAACGGAGTGGTTCGAGCCATTTTTCCTCGACTCGCCCCGCGAGTTTCGATCATTACGGGTTAAGTTTTTGCTTGACGCAGCTGAATCTCGATTTTATATCCAGTCTCCCGGACTCGCGAGGAACAGCAACTCGCTCGAAGCTGACCACTACTCAAAAATCGGCTTTCTCTCTCCGTCCGTGAAACAAAAGCCGGCCCGAGAAACCCCGGCGAAAAAGGGCAGCGCGAGTCCCCCGCCGGCGGCAAAAAAATCCGTCCGCTCAAAGCGCATTCCTGCAGTCTCCCGATAGCCGCAGCCGCAGCAGCACTTACACCAAAGGGCCCCGCTCGCCGCGCGCGAAAAATAAAAAAGAAAAACCCGCGGCGAGCTTAGGCGGTAGACGGATCGATGCTCGGCGACATGTAGCGTAATTTGCCAAGGTTTAATGCCCCCGACGGCCGGCAGGGGCACTTATTATACGCCGCGGCGAAATCTAAAGTCGTTTCCGGCGTGCATCGCACGCGGCCGTTATTAATTTATGAGCCGAACGCTACACTGTACGTAAGGCTCTCTCTCTCTCTCTCTCTCTCTCCGACTTGCGCCGGGGGGGGGGGGGCGGCTATTAATATTTCGCGGCGACACGCGAGAGAGACAAGTCGGATGCGATTCTCCGTTTGCTTCGGGTCTCTCTCGTCAATATTGAAGGCCGGCAATTTGCCCCGCCGCGGAAATTTGAGAAAAATCCAGAGGGCCGCGTAAGCAAGAGACTCCGCGCTCGCTTGTATATATTATTCCCTCGGAGGTGGTTTTCTTTGTCTTCGGACAGGCGCGCGTTCTTCCGCATCGCTCGCCGTTTAGTTCTTGACGTAATGACTCCGGGCGGAAGTACCTTGTCGCGGAGGGGTATAGAGTCCCTGCCTACCCCATAACGAAATCCACTGAATTATTCCTCCCTTCCTGCTACGTATCGTTGACGGAACGATATTCCCTCGGTCTCCGCGGTAATTGCGACGGCGGTAGAGGCACACACACACACACACACACACAAACATCGATCGATCGATCGTTCGCGGTTCTAGCCGAGCGCATTTTACACCCAGTGGAACCCCGGAGTTATTGTTGCAAAAGCTCGTGACGTCCGTTCGTGCGTTTTTTCTTTCCTTTCGTCAAAACGACGCCGACCGGCGACGAGAGCGTCGTGCGTCGGATGTGGTATATATTGCGTCAGCGGCCCTTTTAAAGCGAACCTGCGCGACAGTTTAAGAGGTAAACGGGCTATAGGTACATTATTTGAATAATTAACCGTGCATACATGCATAAAAGAGAGAGCACGTAAATGCCCTTAAATAATTGAGCATCCGGGCGAACCACCGCAGCGATGCCCGCGCAACTTTTTTTTTCCTCAATAATTCACGGCTGCACCATTTAACGCTTCATTTATTCATCCTCTCTCTCTCTCGAAGCATTTCATATATAGGATTGAGCAATTTCGCGCGGCGGAGAGTCCCGTTTTTCTTCGCCGTTAACGGGGGTATATGTATCCGGGGCCTCACGACCGTCCCCCGGAAGACTCGGAACTGCGACCCAGTTCTCGCCGATAAGGCCTACACGACTCGTTGCAAATTAGGCCCCGGCTCGTCCCCGATCGCATGCCGCTCTCTCGTCGTGTCGCTCGTGACAGTGTATATATACCCCTGGAACTTTGGCCTCGCGGCCGCTTAAATATTTGTCTAATGTAAGCAGGGCCCACCGAATGCATCGCATGCCTGCTCTATATACCTTCGGAGATTCTCTCCCTTCTCGGAATTCGACGCGAATTAATGGGGCTTCCGATTGTTGTTTGTTGTTTTTCTTTTCCTTTTTTTCTTCAGAACGGAGAACGACGCCGACGGAGGGGCTGTGTAACGTTGAACGACGGAATGTCGTTCGGCGCGAAATTACTATTGGTATATTCCTCGGCCGATTAAGAATTATTACCCTCGCCGGGAAAAACAACGCGACCGTTATCGCCTTGTTACGGCCGCGCGCAATGAACGGAGAGGTCGTTACCTATTCACGGCCGACCGTGACCGGTCACGACGAGAGCTCTTTTTAGGACGTCGTCGCCAATCGAACGAATATCGCCGCGCCGAGTCGAGCCCCCCGTTTGCAGTGCTTAGCAGGTACAATGGATTACTTAATCGGTCGGTCGGCTGACCGGCACACGGAGTCTGTGTGCATATCTGGCGATCTAACAATTTGCATTGTAATTCGAAGGTATTTGCGTCGCCGCGCGGCTCGCGCTCATTTGCATCGACTCCAGGAAATTAACAAACCGTTTCTTTGCGCGAGAGTTTCCGCGCGCACCGCTAATGTCGGCGCTGACCTCCCGCCGACCGTTAATTTAGCGCGAGAGTCCGAAGCGAACGGCGATTCGGAACGCACGTTGTTAAATGCGTTTCGCGAAAGTATACTGGATAAAACAAACGAAGGTTTGCGACGGTCGCCGTTTCGGAATTGAATTTTCGTATTTCCCGGCGAATTAAATATACCGCACCGCGGGGAAAGCCCCGAAAGCGATAAGTCGCTCAGCCGGGACGGACGAGGCGTCGGATGATAATCAGAGTCGGAGGATTCTTATCGGCGCGCAAACGGGGCAGGACGACAGTATAAAACGAAACGGTCGGGGGCGGGAGGGTGGCCCGCTTTTATCTGGGCGCGCGCATTGGTTATCTTAACGACGCTCATATTGTCCTGATGAATTGGTGCGGGCCATGCCGCGCGACCGATACCCATCTGGCAATTGGCCCCGATAAATTGCCGGAATTACTCACTGCCTCCTTTCCCTCCGCGCTGCTTAAAAGACCGAGAGAGAGAGAGAGAGAAAGAGAGACGGAGAGTGAGAGACGAGAGCTCGTCAAAAATTTCTGCGAACCCGCGGAAATTGGGATTTATCGCGCGATTTTTATCTGCGCCGGGCTTCCCCCTCCGGCGCTGCGTTAAATGCCCGGTTAATCGAGCGAGACCTTCGGCGCATAAAACTCAATTGCGGCTAATAAAATTTATTTTGTTATTTGTTCGAGTCGCGCGGTGCTCCTTGCTCAATAAGCGCTCGTTAAGCACGCATAAAAGTATTTAACTCTATTAATATAATAACGCGGTCTTATGCATTTACGCGCGGGATACATCAGCTTGCGGATAAAATCAATATAGCGAGTCCTCGGCAGCTCCGGCGATATCAGCCTTTGTTTTGTTTCCGTCCGTTCCCGCGGCGTCTTACGGCCTCGCGGCTCCGTTACATAACTCGACAAACTAGCTAGAGGAAAAGTCGGTCGGCGCTTCCTTCATCTCCGTGCGCGAGATTCCCGTGGTTAATTCGAGCCTCGGGAGAGACCGCGAGATTGAACGTGGGCGCTTTCCTTTCTCCCGCGCTCGTTTTTTCTTTTCTTCTCCGCGGCTCTTACATATACGTGTGTACGTAGGCGACGTTTTCATTGGAGACACGCCTGCGTCGTTTCTTAATGGAGACGCCGGACGAAAGAAATATGTGACAGTTGCATTCGCACGATCGGCTGTATGACTGCGGCCGTTGCGCAAACTCGATTAACCGCCGAGCGTTGAGTAAGATCGGGGTCTCTCTCTTTCTCTCTCTCTGTTTTTTTAGTGCGTCGAGATGCCGCGCGTTCGCGTATACGTCGAGAGGCTGTGTCTGCTTTGCATTTGAAATACAAGTTCCGACGGAGGCTGTAGCCGATATTAAACTAGTCCTTACGGCATACAGGCGAACAATACCGCCGCCGAGAAATTTTCTTCCGCAGCGTCGTCGTAAAAACTTTCGGGAGAGAGCTTCCCCCGGAGCAATCCCGGGGCGCATTTCCCCGGGTATCGGCGCGCCGCTCTTTTTTTTCCGGGCCGCACAAAGCGCGCGCGACGCGCCGCTCGAGCTTCTCTGCCTCGTCGAAAATGAGATGTCATCGGAAAAGAGACGCGCGCGCGGCGGCAGAGATCGTCGTCCGATAGGCGGAATGCAATATGCAAGTTGGCTTCTCCCCGATGCCAATCGCTGGCCCCGTTTTCCGCGGCGCGCGATCGGCTACGTAACGGATATATATTCTTGCCGCGCTCGTTTTTCCGCGACGAGAGCGACCGTACAGGCAGGCAGGCAGGCAGGCAGGCAGGCTCGACTGCATTAATATTATGCCGATGCACGCCAGACGAGTGTGTAAATACGCGGCGATATTGCGCCGCTGCGCGCAGTCTGAGATTTTTGCAATTAATATTATATATCCAGCCGTATATATATCAGCAGTCTACGAGTGCGTTTGAAGGGTTTCATTAAACGGGCGTGAGGGCGAGACGCCGTGGAATTTACAATTTTAACGGGGAAACATTTTTTTGCGATGCATCAAAATTGTTATTAGCCCCGCGCGCGGAATATTTACGCATAATTATCTCGCTTCCAGTCCGAGCTGTCTTACAGTTCGGACGTGTTTTTGTTGTCGCTCCGTGTTGCGAGTGCTTCCTAGTGTTTACAAGTGAGTTTATTTCACCTGTTCTAGCTTCGGCTGGTTTTGGCTTAAGGCTTCCCGGTCTTTCAAGAGCCGGGTTGCCCTGTCAATAAAATGGCCTCTTCTCATAAAAAAGGGGT
>JAWWEO010000001.1:16506641-16554988 GCA_035582975.1 Ormyrus labotus | reverse complement strand
TACCTGCTCATAAGAATATTTACGGAAATGAAATAGCCGATAAGAAAGCTAAAGAAGCCACTTCTGCAGAGTTTGATCAATCTTCTCTTATTCCGCATACTGACTACTCTCACACGTTTAAAATCACTCTGAGAATGGAGAACAATTCTATTATCAAATCAGAAGGAGAAAGCAAAGGCATTGATTATTTCCAAAATTACTACTCAGATTCTGCCTCTCCTTGGTTTGCTAAAACTACTCTTACCCGTGAACAAATAGTCACTATCAATCGTATGCGTAGCAATCATAATAGTCTTGCTGCATCACTAGCCCGCAAAAATATTATAAATGATCCTTCATGCTCTCTCTGTGGATTCCATTCTCAAGACCTAGACCATGTTCTCTGGCATTGCCCAGATGAAACTATAGTTCAAAAGAGGATAGCCTTAACATCCCATTTGACAAGAAAATGTAAGCTCACCGTTCCATCAAATTTAAAAACTTTACTTGCTAAACCAAACATTGCAGCGTGTCTTTATATAACAAAGTTCCTAAATGCGTGCAATTTACCTGTATAGCTTTGTACTTAGTTATTATATTTTTATGTATATTTTATTATATTCTTGTAAAATGAACATTACTCTTGTCAATACTACATAATTGTATCACTTCTCATACTTGTAAAATTTACTTGTAAATTATAATTAAAGTAATAAATAAAGTAGGCGATATAATCTCGTAAGAGATTGCAAAGCCTTTATATAATAAAAAAAAAAAAAAAATTATCTCGCTTCCCGATGCGTTACTCTGCAACCTGCCCCCGCGAAACTTTGCTCGTTATAATATACAACCGGCGTTGAAAAAAGCCCCAAGTACACGGCGCGGCGGCCGCGGCTTCGAAAATCGGATTCGGTGCCTCGCGCACCTGGAATGCCGGCTGAATTTATATTCGCGATCGGCGGAGCGACCGGCATTTCAAAGTCTAATTTATCGGGAAAAAATGTAGCGACGCGTGCCGCCTTTTATATCCCCCCGGCGGGTCGAAAAATAAAAAAACGACGAAATAAGGGAAAAGGAGGCCCGTGTATAAGCACTCGGTTTTTCTGGGGCTCCGGATCGTATATATATATACACGTGTGTTTTCGATCGCGAATACAATGGAACAATGATCTCGCGGTGGCCGGACGCATTTTATACATATACGCACGCGGATTTTCAGCAAAACAAAGAGAGAGAGAGAGAGAGCCGGCCCGTCCTCACTTTCGCTCGCGTTCCTCCTTTTTTCCGAGCAGCTTGCTTTTATAGATAAAAGGGGCCTCTCGCATAAGTCGAAGCTGCTTTGTCCCCCCGCGATTGTTTTATTTTTTTATTTTTTTTTTTGCTGTTTTTTTTTTGTTTTTTGTTTTTTTATCTTCAGTCCGCTCGTTTTGAATGGGGGAGGACGGAGGGACAGCGACGGATTTATGAGCGATAAATCGCGGTCAATTACGCGATTAATCATCAACCGTTTTTGCGATTTCAATCTGAACGACGAGGTTTTTTAATAGTTGGCCCCGTTTCGCTTCGAGTAGTCCTCGACGTCGATTGTTATTTACACCGAGAGACTTCTTTTTTTCAAAACTGCATTAATTAGCATCTACTTCGCGAAGCCGTTACGCGGTGATGCAATTCGAATGGTCGATAGATCGGGGCTCGCAGAAGAAAGTGTTTTCCATATTTTATTTACGGTCGGCGCTATTGCACGTCCGACTATTTATAAAGTCGCGAGAGCGATTAAAGTGGCGCTTAAACTTTTACGATGAGTTATATTCGCCGGTTGTGCTCTCTTCGCGCGCTGCATAAACAAACGCGGGCGGACGATCGTCGCGCGGTGCTCTTCCCTTCAGTATTTTCGACGTCGGCTCGATTTATGAAGCGCCGAAAATAGAGAGAGAGAGACGAGAATTCCTTTTCCGCTTCTGCAGTGCATAATAGCTCCGCGTCTGTTCTTTTATTATATATATTTTGCCGAGCGAATCGAGGCAGCGGACGGATGATAAATAAATCACCGGGCGAGCTTCGCGACTAAGGCAAAACAATATTCTTAATCAGAAAGCGAAGAAAGGGAGTCGCATCGGAAATTCGCTCTCGGGATCGACAGCCGCTCTCGCGGTATATTTCATTTTAATAAGAAACTCTCGCTCCTTCCTTCCCTCTCTCTCTCTCTCTCTCGAAGGGTAACTTTTACGACAAGAAGAAAGTCATTCCCCAAGTGACTATAAGAAACTGTCAGAAGCAAAAGACTCTCTCTGGAAGGGTAGAAAGACGCCGAAGTAGCGGCAGCCAGCGACACAAGTAAAAAAAAAGAGGCCAGAGGGAGGGGAAAAGAGAAATGAAGGCTCGGAGATCAGTTCCGTCTCGGAATTCACTCTACCTGGGTCCTATCGTATCGATGCTCCGGTGTATATATATAGCCGCACCGCTCCTCCCGGCAACTCGCAACTTCTCGCGGGACGAGAAGTTTCTCGATTTTCCGAGAGAGAGAGAGAGTCTCCGGCAATCACGACGTCTCTCCGCGCTTGTCCCCCTTCGTGTTTTCGAAGCCGGAGGAAAAGAATCACGCTGGAAGTTAAAAGAAGTCGTAATCCCGAGCAAATATCCCCGGAATCGCCGACAGTTTAACTAGCTTACCGACGCGAGCCTTTTTCCTCCTCCCCCCCCCCCCCCCGCCAATCCTGATCCCGCGGCCACGCGATTTCTTCCCTTCTGATCGGTAGCCGATATTCTTTTCCTTCCCCTCCGGAGAGAGGGCCAGAATTAGTATTTATTTCTGTATCGAGCAAACAGCGAGTAGCGAGCTTCAATCCAGCCGCTATAAAGTAAAACAATGAGCGAGACTCGAATTCGATAAGCTCGGAGGGGGGAACTGAAATTAATCTCGAAAATGCAGGCAGCGAAAGTTGCCGCCGGAGAATATAGCGGCGGCGGCGTCTAACTTTGCGCACGCAGCGCGCGCGCGCGACGTTTTGTCGAACAATTTTGCGAGTCAATTTATACACCCAGGCCGGGGTGTATAAGCCTCTCGGTAAGAGACAAACGAGCGCGCGGGCAACTTCTAACAGCATTAATGCGCCTGCGCGGCCCGGCGCGCGCAACTATTCCGAACTCGTTAGCATAGCGCTTCAGCCTGTCCATCGGAAAGTCGTAACGCGATTTTCTTACGCGCCTCATGAATAATAAAGAACGCGAGAGATGCGCGCGACGTCGGAGTCGAAACTCTCGAAATACGAATTTTTCGATTCCCCCGGCGGCTATCTCCCACCCTCGCCTTCACCTCAAATTCGAATTTAACCGCCATTAAAGCCGCGTTATACCCCGAGTAATTTCCAACAAGCCGCCCGCACGGCAGAGTCCATCTCCCCCGGAGCTGTGGAAGGAGCGCGCGGCTTTATATTTATGCGCGACAGTTTAAAATTCCAGAATTTCCCGAGCGAGCCTGCACTTGATTTAAGAATGCCCCCCTTCCTCCCCTGCGGAGCGCTCTCGGACACAAAGCAAGTGCGGCCGCGCGAGAGCTTAGGCTCGTTGATTTGAAGGATAACCGCAGACATAATAGGCGCGTTAACGGCCCTTCGGGGGGGGAGAGAGAGCCGAGAGAGAGTTTCCTCGCGGCCCGTTAACGAGGTTACAATTACGCGGCACAGCTGGCGCTCGACCGGCGAAAGTATATGCCACCGCCTCGGACGACGAGGAGCGGAGAGAGACGCCGTCGAGTGGAAGGGTTTTAGAGCGGCCGATGCATGTATAAACCCTATCTCGGGGAGCGACGCGCGCTGCCGGATACTTCAGTCGAGGCGAATTCGAGTTTATTAAAAGATTTCAATTGGACAGGCGCGGAGGAGCGAGAACGGAGACGCAAAAACGCGCGCAACACCAGCGCGCATCCGGCGACGACGACGACGACGACGACGACCTTCGCACGTTTGCCGTCGTTCGCTCTCCCGGGGGGAGATTCTTTCCTCGCTCTCCTACACATAATCCACACTCGCTCCCACTCTGTTCGCGAATTAGTCTCGCGAAGAGAGAGAGAGAGAGAGAGAGAGAGAGGCTGGGTGGTCCGGCGGAGCCGCGTGGAAAAAAAGCCGTATGCAACATCTGCTTTTCATGTTCCGCGGACGAGCGCGCGTTCCGGAACAAATTAGAGGCCGAGTCTCGGGGTGATTATTTATAGAGGCGCGAGTATCCGCACTTGAGAATTATTTTCTTCGCCGAGTTGCGGTGGAGCGCCGGTGCCTCGGAATTTTTAGTGGATTCGATTCGACGGCCGGGAGTGAGCTTTTTTGCCGTATATAGCGCATAATGTGTTCGATGTGTAATACTAAAAATATATATCAATTTTTTCGCAGCTTAAAAACTGCATTTATTTTTAAGTTTGCTTTGGAAGAGATTGACATCAATGCCGGTGAAAACGGGGAATTATTTAACTCACAGTTGCTCCGTCACCCTGAAGTAACGCGTCAGATGCTTACCTGTAACAGAAAAAGAAAAGCAGAAAATTAGAAGCTGACAAGGCATTTTTAAACTAGACAGTATTTCAGTAAAAATTACAAATATTTCATCAATAAAAATTACCATACTGTTTAGTAAATTTTACTGAAATTGCAGGAACATTTAATAAAATTACATGAATTTTTACTAAAAATTTTTTTTTTTTTTTGGCAGTCTGTACTCGCTTTTCTAAACAGTAAGTAATTTTTACCGAAACCTTTTCTCCGTGTAGGAGTCCAAATTAAATTAACAGATCCAAATTCGCATTACAATTCCTAAAACTCTAATAACAATTCACTCGAGCACAACGGGAGGGAAAATCCATAACTCGTTTGCGCACATCACCCGTCCTCATTCAAGCCCTTCCCTCCCTCCGCGCTTCTGTCGCCTCGACCGACAGCTTCCTTCTTTCTTCTCCACCGCCGCCCTTTTTTACGGGGAGTTAACGATTAATTAACGAGTTAATTACCGGGGATCACGCCTCTCGACGCGGCGGATATATATGCACGCCGGCCTGGTCCTGCACGCGCAGAGCTGCTGCTGCTCCTAATCGGATAATAAATATTAAGATTTCAATCGGCAGAAGCAGCTTAAAGCTCGACCGCCCGATGAAAGGGCAAATCGACCGTCCAAACGGAGGCGGACGTTTAATATTAAAAATTGAAAATTTCCCGCGCGTTTGAGTGCGCGAGGTGTACTGCTTTTGTTACCGCGCGCCTAATAAAGCGTCGAGCGCGAAACCCCTTCGATTCGCGTGAACAATTTATATTTGCCCCGATCGTACGTAAGTGATTTTAATAGTCGGCGGGCTTTGCAAGCTCGGGGGCCGCGTAATTTCGAGAAATTAATTATCCGAGTGCCACGTTTCGCGGGTGATTTACGGGCGTTATGAAGTGTTTCCAGGCACGACAAGCGACGCGAATTCTCGCATCCGAGAGCGGGATAAAGGCGCGGGAGAAAGCTCTCTCTCTCTCTCCCGCCTTTATCCGCTCGTATCGCCGCGGAGAAACGCGGCGTACATAAGAGCTCGAATGGCCCTCTCCTAAGCTCGGCGCTTGAGCTTTTGAAAAATCGGCGCCGGGCTCAAAGCCGCAATGACCCGCGGCTCTTTTCCCCATTTGTCCCTCCGGGGGGCTCGAGAAAGGCTTCCGCGGCCCCGTTTTCTAAACACAAAGACTTCCGCCCTTTACGTTTTCTGCGCGGCGCGCGGCTAATTTGCATGTCCGCTCCCCCTCCCCTGCGGCGGCGCATGCGCGCCCAATTTCCAGCGAGCTTTCGCCTTCGCGGAGAGAGGTTGTAATAATCGATCGGAAGGGGGCGGCGCGGCAAGAAGTTGTTCACGGTGTCAGAATCCTTAAGAGCTTCGGGCACGCAGGTGATGGAGGGCGCAGCGGCGCCCCTCTTCGCGCTGAAAATGCGCGTGTCGTGTTTAATTGTTACACGATTCCCGCGGGAGGGCGCCGGCGGCGGCCGAAATTCGAAATGATAATTGACGAGGCGAGCGGCGCGGCCGGGGACTCCCCGCGCGGATTTATCCAAAGGAAATTCGAGATTGCGAAACTCGATTAGGGGCGGCCTCCTCCTCAACGCCCCGCTTATCCGATTGGATCATCCCGTTGACTTAGAAAGCTTTCTTATAATGGCCTTGTGCAAATTCCCGCCGCGCGATATCCTCGCCCGAATCGCGCCGGGGGTAGGTTTTAATTTACGCTCCATAAACCGGAATTTTTCTCTCGGAAGTTACGTCTCTCGCGCTCGTGTCGCTTAACGATTGCGAATCTTTAATTCTTTCGTTACTCCGCCGTAAAGCTCGAAATAGAATGGAATAATTCGCGTCTGTAAAAAGAAGAGAGAGAGAGAGAGCTTGCACGCGACGGGAGTAAAGGAAGTATATATACTTAGCGCGGCACTAAACCCAGCCCGGCGATACTAAAGGAATCTATCCGACTTTGATTTCTCGCCGGATTTACGGCGCGGACGGGAGTTAAGTGGAGGAGAGCAGCGCGCAAGTGGTACAATATTGCGTGTGTCTCGTCGTGTCCCTCGTCCGCGAAGAGAGGCGAATTCTGATTAAACCTCGAAACTCTTTTTACGAGGAGATACGAGATGGGGGGGGAGGGGGACTTTATCGCGCGGCGTCGCCATTTTTCGGGACAGTCGTAAAGGAAAGTTCCGCCTTAATTATACATCGGATTTTCGTCTTTGACACCGTCGTAAAAGGGCGAACGAGCCGAGAGGGAGGAAGAGAGAGAGCATAAAGCCGGCGCGGATACACGTGCTTTTATTTCCCGTCGCGGAGGTTCGTGCTTTATTAACACTTTTGTCACTGACTAACGAATTGCCGCGCGGTTTCTCGGAGGCTTAATTATGCAATTAAGCTCCTTTAATCGAGCCGAGGCGCGTAAATTTCATTGGCCGTATTATTGTTTGTTGCCCTCTTAATAAGGCTCGGCGGAATGTCCTGCCGCCTGTAAACGGACTTGATAACGAATCCCGCTTCGATTTTATTGCCCTCGAGCCTCATTTGAATAACCCTAAAATACGCCTCAATTACGTATACCGAATCCTCGACGAGTCTCTCGCTCCGAGGCGAGGGAAGGGACTTTTTTCTCTTTTTTTTTTTCAAAAGCGTCGAATCGGAAACCCGATCCTCTCGGTGCTCGGCAAAGCGCTTCGAGAAATCTCGAGATCTACTTTCCGCTCTCGCTTCGAAATTAGATAACGCGAATTCCCATCCGAGAGAGCGCGGGGCGTGTATCAATCGCCCGTTTCCGTGCAGCTATCAACGCCCGGCGACGCATTTGAAATTCGAATTCCGGGGTCCGGCCAATAAGCTTTCCCCCGTCGTCGGCGTCGATATAACGGCCGATTCGAATTCGATTTTACCCTTTGCGTCGTCGGGCCCCGACGACGACGACGACGACGACGGAATCAGGTCAGTTCGGCTACAGTCGATCCTTTTCGATGGAAGAGCTTCTTTCTGCTCGGTCTTTTTTGCGCGCCGTTCCGCTCTGTCGGTTCGTGCGTCGAAGTGACCCTTTTCTTCCGCTACTTGTAGGCGATTTTGAATGCGCTTTTTTTGCGACGGACGAGATGAAATTTGCCATTTTGCCGAGGAGGAGTGTTGATTTATTTAACCAAATAAATTTCCGCGAGTTTATTTTCCCGATTATGAGTGTTTGAACAAGGAGGGGGCAAGGCCGTCCTTCCTTTCTCTCGTTTTGGAAAGGACGAGTGCAGTATCCACAGGGGGATGCACTCGGTAGGTATACATACTCGTACTCGAAAGTCCTACAAAATGAAATCTTCCCTTTCATTCCTTTTCGAGGAGCAGCAGCAGCAGCAGCAGCAGCAGCGAACCCATTCGAGGAGGCGCTTTTACTTTGTATCGCGTGTCTTCAAATGGCCGCAAATCTTGCCAGAGGACCGTAGCTTCTCCCCGAAGAAGCAGCCTCCTCTTTCTCGATCTGTCTTTCTGCGAGAGACGTGTACGGATGGAGCGGCGGACTCTTTTGTTTTCAACGACATTTTTATCGGTTCCGGGACTCTGATTGTGCGCGCCGCGGGAGCTTCTATTTTCGCGTGCACGAGAGAACCAGCTGCGCTTCGACTAAACCGACCAATATAAAAAGAAAAAACAAAAGGAAAAAAAAAACATGTACATGCGATGCGAAATGTAAACCGAACTCGATCAACGAGAGCGATCGACGCGCCGAAAAGCCGGAAGACGCCGAGCAGAAGAGACAAGAGAGGCGCGGTGGCACCTTGCGGATTAATATTCCTCGATGACGCGGCGGCGGCGCGGCATCGAAACGACTCTCGCCTCCTCGCGTCTACGTCTGCGTATTAATGCGCGAACGAGCGCGACGCTCGGCAGTCACGCAATATTAGCGTCCGATCCGAGGCGCGCGCCAGCCTGTAAACGGGTTTAGGACGGGACAGGGAGAGCGGGAGCTCTCGGCGCGCGGCGGAGCTTAATTTGACGTTCATTCGATTAATCCGCGGCAGTTCTCGGCTCGAATAACAATGGCTCCGAGTCCTCTCTCCGATCCTGTCTATATAACCTGCGTTATAAACGTCAAGACTTGCTTGCTTTTCCGGCTATTCTTCTTCTTCTTCTTTTCTTTTTTCCTCAAAATTTTTAGATTTCGTTTGACGGATTAAGTGACTGTGAAAGATAGCTTCGAAAACAATTAAGGCTCTCTCGGGGAGGCTCTATATAAAGGATGATTGAATACGCCATCCTCAAAAGAGCTGAAAAAGGAGGAAGAGACGTTAAATTTTCGCCTCTCGATCGATCCCCACCGCCGCCGCCGCCGTCGAGTAGCTCGTTGGCTTCTCTATTTGACGCGTAACTGACGGCTGTCTCTAGTCATCCTCTTCTTCCTTTCCCCGGAAAGGCGCTAGATCTGTCTGTGGGTAGATCGGAGCGATATACCGTAAAGCCGATTTTTTTTTAAAGCGTCGGATATATACCATCCGAGAGAGCCTTTCGCCGTTGCTTCGTCGAGTGGCTTTCATTCGCAAGTCGCGAACGCGGCTTTGGTTCTAAAACCGAGAGCCGAGAGAGAGAGCGGAGCCAAGGCGGTTCGCCGAAGCTCCCTCCGGTTTTTCCGGCCGTTAATCGATCGGCGATCGACCCCCTGTTTCGTCGATTTTGCATGCGCCCGCGCCCGTAATTAAGCGATATCCGTTGCTGTTTGCCCGCCGATTCCTCCGGCCGGCAGAGAGAGAAAAAAGCAAGAGCGACGTACATATAACTGTCGGAGCGCGCGCGGCTGCTAAAAAACAGGGGCGCGTCGACGTCTCTCTTTCCCTCTCTTGTCGACTCACGTCCGCCGCATATACGAGTATATACAGTCTAAGCCTCCCGTTTGCTCTTTCGCTCCTCCTCCTCCTCCTCCTCGTCGCGTATGGATTTTTTACTGAAATCCTATCAGCCGCTGCTGCTCGGCTGCTTTTGTCTTTGGCGCATATCGCGTGCACACGCTGCTCTCGAGAAAACGCAGTCGATCGAGCAATCAGGCAAATTGCTTCGCGTTCAATTTTATTTATCGTTCCGAGAGTTGTTCCATCGAGGGAAAAGGATGCCGTTTTTTTCTATATATATATATACACAGATGTGGGATACGGATTGATGATTTATGGCGGATGCAGCTTGCCGGTTTTACGCTGCTCAATAAGTTTTGTGCAAATATCTCGCGGTAATAGTTTCGCCGGGCAATCAATTTTTTACTGCCTCCGGGGCAAAGAAGCCCCGACTGAGAATGCCAATCGGACCGAGAATCGTGTCAGAGGGGAGCAGCGTATAAAAAAAAAGTCGAGTCTCTCTCCAGTCCCGTCGATCAAAGTACACTCGAGGGCGACTATACGATATCGCGGCCTTCGCGGATCGGGAAACTCGCGCAATCGGCTGCCCCGATCGGTTGCGGCGTACACACGCTTATGGCCGCCCGGAAAACTCTCCCCGGCGATCGTATCGACGTAGGTGTGCAAGGTGGATCCGCTCGGCGGCCGGTTGCGGCAGATGCGCCGGGGTTGATAGTCGTTAACGCGAAGGAGGCGCGCGATATACGCTCACGCGATCCGATCGCAATCGAGAGAGAGAGAGAGAGAGAGAGCCGAGGCCGCGGGGAGAGGGGAGCCAATGAGGAGCCGCGCGAAATTTTCGAGTCGCAATTGCCGGTGGGAGTGGTGTGTTTTTGCGCGAGGCGGAGTTTTTTTCCACGCCGCGTTTTATACGTATGCGTATATATACGCATGGCGGATGTGCGCGCCGCCGCGCAAAGCTTTTTTTTTTTGTACGCCTCCTCCGATGGAAATCGGTGTTTCGCCGCCGCAGACGCGAGGGATCGCCGCCGTTAATATTTGACAAATTGCGAGCCGCGCGCTGGAGTTAACGGAGGGTTTAAGGAGGAGAGAAAGGAGCGATAAGGAGCAAGACTTGTCCAATGCGTCTCGTCGCCCAGATAGAATCGGTCTGCGTTTTATATTCCTCCTCTCCTCGCCTTTCTCCCCTGCATCCTTCCCAGAAAAATAGAGAAGCATCTCTCTCTCTCGCCCTCCTACGCTTTGACAATCTTTCGAGATCTGGCGACTGACTGCCCCCCTCCCCCTACCCCTCCACCTTCCGCTCGTCGCCGTCATTGAAAAGAGTTCTGCATTTTATGGACTTTAGAAAAGGGGTGCCTCGACAAAAGACCGACAGACGGAGATAGGACGGGCATCGGCCTCTCCAGGATGGGCCAAAGGCGACGCCGAAAGGGGATCGGTAATAAGTAAGATTCACTTTGCCAAATGAAAATGCAGTACAACTCTCTCTCTCTTTCTCTCTCTGTCCCTTTGCCGGACTCTCGCTCAAAGGGTCAAAGCTTTCGGGCATTTACATAGCCCGAGAGGAGACGGAGTCAAAAACGATTTTACGCCCGCGAATTTGCCGAGATATATATATTTCGAGGTGAGGCGTCGAGGAAAGAGAGAGAGTCGCTTCTTTTTTTTACGAGGCTTTAATGGGCCGCGATGAGGGAACTCGTAACGTTTTGAGCAAACTATAAAATTCCGTAATCCGCGCGCGCGGCCCTTCGATCTCGTCCGATCTTCTCTCGGTCTCGCAAAAAGCCCCGAGACACACGGCGAGTGGAAGGAAGAGGCGCGAGGACGTGCTTAAAAAAAGAAAGGAAGGCAAGAAGCTGGTCGAGAAAAAAAGAGAAGGGGTAAAAAAGAAGGAGAGAGAGAGACGGGAAAAGGAATCTCGGAGGATAGTCGACCGCCCGAGGGCAGCCGAGTGTGAAAGATCTCCTCGAATGTTAAAAAAAAAAAGGAGACCGCGGCGGGAGGAGAGGAAGGGAGAAAAAGAAGGGCGCGCTGGATGGAAATATGAAGGCGAGCGGGCAAGGAAAAAAGGAAGAGGACCGAGACAGAGAGAGAGAGAGAGAGAGCGAGGCAGATACTTAGAAAGTATGAGGAGAGAAGCGTCACGTACATGCCGGCTCGACGCTTCGCTGATTTTTATTGACGCGTAATGCCGGCCGACGTCTCTCCCGAACCGGTCGTTCTTCTCCGGACAACCGCAAGCCACGAGGAGGAAGAAGAAGAAGAAGAAAGAAGAAGAAGAGGAGCAGGCCGGCAGCGTATTTGCTCCGAGAAATAACGAGATAACGAACGGTAGCCGGTAGCATATAAGAGGAACGACGTCCTGTTAGCGGAGATCGGCCGCGGGAGAGAGGCAAAAGACGGAATCCTCGCCGCGACAATAAGAAATTCGCTCGGATTTCCCCGATGACTCGCGAAATACATAATCACCGGGCTAAACGCCGCGGCGAGATTGAGCCATTGTTCCCGATTGCTCGCTCCCGCTCGACAATTACGACAATTACCGTCGACTTTCAGCGCGGGAGAGATTTAATTAACTTTTCGCCGAGGGTTGTTAATTCGCGAAAGATGACTCACCGTGATTTTCAGGTCCCGGGGATCGCAGGTGTCGTAGCGGCGATTGAAGCGCAGCACGGTGTGCGTCTTGTTCTCGTAGCCGGACTGCAGCACGTAATCCTGGCTGGAGTCCATCTGCGGCTCGCGGTTGGCGCCTTTCACGTGTCGGTCCTGAAAACAAGAGCAAAAAACCATCATTAGCACCGTTAATTTCGTTTTCACTCAGTGGGCCGGCTTTGATACGCAGCACTCTCTCTCTCTCTCTCTCTCGCTTAATGACTGCTGGTATCGGGGCTCGCGACAAAAACTTCGGGGGAATATATGTAATTGAGTGCTCGCGTGTGGTGGAAGGAGCGCAGGTGTATACGCTCGATGGGATTGATAGTCTCTATAGCCGAGGCGTCAGTCATCGCATCGGCACGAATATCATCGACGTGTGAAACTTTCTTCGACCCACATAACCGCACGGCGGACGAAATACCGCGGCGTGACGCTACGAGAGGCGAGTAATTGCATCGCGCGCGAGATGTATACGTTCTCCGCGGCGTATCCAAACAAGACGTTATCCCACCCCGAGAATTGCGGAGGTACATAGATTCTTTTCGACGCCGCCGCCATCATTTCCATTATCCGAAACAAGCAGCCGCGCATTACGAGTCGACTGTATATGTATATATCTCCTAGCGGCGTCATAAACAGACACAGCTACTCTCCGGCTGCGGTTCGCGATATTCGCACGATTATACTCGGGGGCGAATGGATATCCGCGGCTGTCTCGGCTCTCTCTCTCTCTCGCGCGCGAGGCTGTTAATCAAAGCTGCACGTTGAGACGTTCTTACATCGCGGGGGATAAATGGCGCGATGCTCGAAGCGTATGTATCGGGTGTCGTTCGTTCGCCCGGACGATGTTTGCCCTCGGTAAATAAGAGCAGACACGCGGGGATTACATTGGACGCTCGCTCTCGAGCCCCCCATAAATATACTCGCGTAATTGCGATTTTAAAGAATTCAGTTATAGCGGCGCCAATTGAATCGAGTTTCGTTAATGCGTTGATTAATGGGGTCCCTCGCTTTATATTTCATTCGCAGGTGCTTTGAGAAACGCTCCTGTTCGGGGTGTACGTAATCAGCCGCGGTTATTAATCCTCGTCAAGTGGCCCAGCGCCGCGGCGAAATTAAACGGTAAACATCGAAATTCAATTAAAAAGAGGCTAACCCCGGCCGTCGCGGCGGCGGGTAAGGCAGTGGGATATCGCGAGAAAAACTCATTAAACAGGCCCCGCTGTATATACCTTTTGTTATGAAGAGATTTAAGTCGCCGGCTGGGAGTCGGCATTAATGAAGCGGTAACAGATTAAATTAAGCTCGCCGGGGAAGTTAAAAAAAGCGCACAATGCTACATCAATAACGCACCGGCCGACAGGCAAAACATAACACGCTCTCTCATCAGGCGCTCTCCCCTCCCCCTCTCTCTGTTGCAGCGCGTAATTAAAGTGATTTAAGCGCAAAATACAAGCCGATCTCTTTCCATAATTTAATCGCGCCGCGGCGCGAAAAAAAAGGGGCGCGAGCGAAACAAGGCCGAAAGGAGAAGCCCGGCTCTCCGCTTCTCGTGCTCTTTTCGGGAGCCAATAAACAGGCCAATCAGCGCCGCCGAGCGTGCAGGCACATCTCTCTCTCTCTCTCTCTCCCTCCTGCCCGGGTGTACATCGCGCGCGCCATTGTTCGCCGCACACATGCACCGAGAGAGAGAGAGGACGGCAAGGCCATGGCTCTCTTTCTCTCTCTCTCTCTCTCTCTCTCTCTCTCTCTCTCTCTCTCTCCTGCGCTATACCTTTCTTGTTCGGTAGTGAAATAAGAGGAAAAAGGTGGCAAAAAGACCACCCCGCGGCAAAAAGCGAGGAGGCCGCCGGCGCTGCTCCCTTTTGTCGCGCGTCACGGCGACGTTTTCGCGCGTAACGGTCGCTCTCCGACGTGCTTGAAAAACAAAAAAAAAACTCTCTCCGCGCGGCGAAAAAGGAAAGTGACGCGCGGAGGGCCAAAGGAGCTGCATTTTGTTCCGAATTGATGCGAGTAATAAGGACGGTCGGCGAATTCGTACAACCGAGAGAGGAAAACGGCGCGGCGATAAGTCGCCGAACGTTATTGTCGCGCGCGGGAACTGGGAACGTCCAGGGGCAGAAACGCGCATACGTGCGATGCAAAAAGAAGGAGAGCGGCGATAACGAGAGCGCGATAAATGGAAAAATAGTGCGAACACAAAGGATATAAACACTAGACTCGTTGGAGGCAAAAAAAAAAAAAAAGGCGAGCAAGAAGGCGGCGGAAGAGAGGGAGAGAAAAAGGAAAAACAGCGAGCCCCGCTCACGATCTCACTCGGCGACAAGCGGCGATCGACGTGAACTATAAGGTGGCGAAGTCCATCGACTCGGCGATCTTCCTTTTTGCCCCGACCACCGCCACCGCGGGTATATAGGCAGCTAAGAAAAAGCGAGAGGAATGCGCTTTCGTAGGGCTGCACGGCGCGCGATTTCGCGGAATAATCAAGCGGGGCTGCGCCTTGCATTTTTGTCGCTCCGCCGCTTTAAACGGGGATTATTAAAGCCGAGCTGCCGGAATCCCCGCCGGCGTTAAAGGCTTAGATAAGTAAATTTTTGCACAGCCCGGGAGCACGGCGGAGCACACTTCCGCGACCGTGAAAATGACACTTCTGACCGCGCCGCGCGGCGGAAGAGCGAGCCTCGAAGGCGAGGGACGGCGAAGGCCGCGGTTTATAGTTAGTTAATCCGAGGACGAGTTTTTGCGGCCGGGAAGGGATTCGAGGCGGAGCCGGCGATCGGCGCGCGATATAATTATCCCGAGCGCGCGAGAGTCTCCGTTTGCGATGCGGCGCACAGCATTGTCCCGCACGACTTTATTAAAATTTAATTTCCAGAGCGGAGTGTCGGCCGGTCACGCGCGGACTCGATTCTCACCCGACACGCGAGCGTACGTGTTTGTATAGAGAGGTAAAAACGAGCGAAGAGCAGAGTGTTTTGTGGAGCTAAGCGGATTTTTAGCCTTTTGGTGGTACGTTAAAAAAGTTGTAAACTCGACGGAGAAGTAATCCGAGAGCGCGGAGCTCGAAATGAACGAGTCGGTTAAATTTTAATAACCCCTCCGAAATACCATCGGCCGCTTTCTTTTCTCTCTCTCTCTCTCCTCGTGCGCGCATCTAATTTATCCGGAGCCATTCTTCTGGGACTAATCTTCGCCGCTCCTTCCCACCGGTCATAATTTTTCAAGTAGCGCGTCGTAGATTGGGTCGCGCGAGAAAGAAAGTCAGCGGGAGAACGAGGAGGAGAGAGAGAGAGGACGGAGGAAAAAAAGGTCCGGTGAAAGATGGAGGGAGAAGAAGGGCTGATAGCGGAGCGAGAGAAAATGAAAGATCGAAAGATTGCGCCGGACGAGTTATTTGAATTATGAATAGTTGCATTGTTCGGTAATCCAATTTTAAACATTTGTTTTGTCACTCTATAAGAAAGATCTGCTTTTCTACGATAAGAATCGCTTTCGGGAGGAATGATAATTCCTTGCATAGATTCAAAAAGGAATACTGTTCTCTTCGAGTTTGGATTGAAGTTTTTTGAAAATCTGCTGCATTCTCCAATTAGAGATTCTCCGCTCCGAGATGCACTTTTTCGCAAGCATTTTCAGCGCCCCTCGCAAATAAAAACTACCGACTGTACGGCCAAGAAGGTAAACCGACGTAGTAAAAGGAAATTAGAGACAGAGCCTTTGCCGAGGTGTACCTTTCGACCGAGACACCAAGGGAAAAAAGGAGGGGCCGCAGCATACTTTCGAACTTGCGAGCTTTGAACTCTGACCCGGCCAATATTGGCTTACCTATACCCTTCGACTCTCGAGTCGCTCGGAAAAAGATTTTTCGGAGGCCCTTTGAGCGTTTTTCGCGAGAGCCCGACGGGGCGATTATTAATCCCGACGCGTTGCGAGCAGTCCCCGGATAAATTACCGCGGCAATAACTTAGCGCGGCGGGGCGTTGTATATATACGTACACTTTGCGCAGGAGAAGAAAGCAGCCCCCGCCGACACACGAACCCACGAACAAAGCTCACTAATCATCCGCGAAATGCGACATAACGACGCCCGACATGAGCGCGCGGCTCGATTTTTATCTGCGCCATTAAAGTCGCCGGGCCTTCCCACCGCGCGGCGCTGGAAAAATTATCGGCGGGAAGAGAGAGTGAGAGAAAAGAATAAAATTTCGCTTCCGAGTCTGAGCTCCGCTTATTTACGCGTGTACACACACAGAGAAAGGGAGAGAGACGGAAGAGAGGAGAGGGGTGTGGGGTAGACACGGATAAGGTAATAAATAATTTCGCTCGGGCGCGTACCGGCGCTTCTTCAATTTCCGGGCGTCTGCAGCGTCGGAAGTGGCGAGCGTATTTTTTCTCTCCCCCCTGCTCCGCGTCTCTCTCGCCGCGAATTCTCCACGTGGTCGCTCGTATATACGTGTACCATCCACCGCTACGTGCTCGGAGCTGCGCCTCTCCTCGCTGCGGAAGCGAAATTTTTCGGGCCGCGCGAAGAGAACGCGCTCTCGGCTTTTTTCCTCTCGGCTCTCGGCTCTCGCGACCTGTTTTTTTTTTCTTTCTTTCGCGAGACGATTTTTCATCTTTGTACCGAAGAAACTGTTCTTGGATTTCTTTCGTTATTCCAATTGCGGAGGATAATACTTTCCTTTTAGCTTTCCGTATTACAGAGCGCGAGTATAAAAAGCGCTCTTTATTATGCACATCGGAGTTTAAAAGTTAATTGCAGAAATACAATCTCGATTGCTCGGGGGGGAGCTTTAAATTACAAAAGCAATGATCATCAAAGTATTAACCTAAAAACTTCTCGGATCCGCGCGCGGGGCGCTTATGCAAAAAGCAGCAGCGGCGGCGGCGGGGCGGACGGGCCATTACGCAAAAACGCGGAGCCCCATTCGAAACAATTTAGCCGGAGCTATTTTCCCCGGAAGGAGCTTAATTCCTCGCTCGTCCTCGCCGGGGCGAATCAGCGGAATCCCGCCATAATCTAGTCCTCGTTTCAGTTTTTACGAAGCTCGAGCTCTGCTCTTGATTTCATTTTCTCTCCCTCCCTCTCTCTCTCTCTCTCTCTCCTACTCCCCTCGTTAACGAACGGATAACGCAGTGTGCCGGGTAATTAAGGACCCTGAGACCGGAGAAACTTAAAACGAACGGAGAAGTCCGGGGGCCGGGAGGGAAAAAAATAACGGGGAGTTTCGCGTGTGCAAAAATCGGGACTGCACCGGCGCTCCGCTTTCTTCTGTCGCGCCGTTCGCGTGTACGAAATTGACGACGCTCCCGGCGAGTCTTTTAGCGTAAATGTGGGAGAGAGAGGAAGACGGTTGCACACCTTTCGGAACGGTACATAACAAAAAAAGGCCGAGTTTCGGCCGGGAGAGGAAAAAAAACGGTAGCGACGTGCACAAAAGACACGCTTGTATCCTCGGCGTTTTTTTCAAAATTCGCCAATATTCTCGAGGACTCCGCGGCGGGAATCGAGGTGCACACACACACGCGGCAGCGACGCGCGTCGCTAAATCCGTCAACGGGAATATATCGAATCGACGGGGATTCGCCGTCGCCGTGGGAGCTCTGCCTCTACACACAGAAGCAATTACGGCAATTACGTCATCCCGATTGACGCGAGTGCATCGAATGCCTAGTCGGCGTCGCGCGGCGCGACGCACCAGACGACGAGGATGACGGGGCCCCGGCGGAGTTGGCGCCTAATTGGCTTTTAGACGCGCCGCGGGCCGGAAGTGTACAGCGCGACTCGACAAAAGGGGCTAACGCGTCGCCGATTTCCGATCGGCGGGCAAATGGACGGGCTTTTTGACTCGGAAAACTGCGCGCCGATTTTACGCGCCGGAGCGCGAATGATTAATAATTCATAATGGACGGGCAAAGAAAAACGCAGGGGATTAACGGCGGGCGATCGGTTATGTTTGACTCGGAATCAATTGCCGGGGAGCCGAAAGTGCGGCGTTAGGAACGGGTTTGCGGCTCGATTTATCAAAGTGTCCGAAATAATGCGACAGCGGGCGGTTCATTTCGATTATTTATCCGGCGCGAAATGGAAAATCGAGCGGCAATTACCATAAGGCGCGCGCGCAAGCGGGACCGCGCGGCCCGGGTTTTCTAGGCGCGCGCAGCACACCGCGCGGCTCCGGTAATGACTTCCAGTTTTTCAGCTATTAATTGAAGCCCAGGTGGGGGAGAGCGAAAGAAAATGCCGGGAAAAATTGAGCGGCACGAACAATTCATAATTAATGCGCATTCGTGAAACCGGTTTTCTCTCTCCGCGCAAGTACGCAGGTACGTATACATGCATTATACACAACTCGCAAACTGCATTTCATTCTCCCTCTCCTTATCTGAACTCGGCGGTTTTCTTCCTTTTTGCGGACCGCGTCCCTACCTCTTCATTAAACCGAACTCCCTCCTCGATTATTATTTAAACATTGCGGCGCGCCTGATTTTCAATAAATTCCCGGGGCTCCCGATGCACACCTCGCAATTATCCCTTATTAAAACGAGCCCCGCGCGCGATCGAACCCCGCTTTTATCGCGCGTTCTCGTTTAATTCCTCTCTCCCGTCGCATCTGCGCGAGCGCCACTCGGCTAAATTAAATTACGTAAAACGGCGGCAGCTGCATTCGGAAATTGATAAGACGGACCGACACGCGACACCGGGACGCGGGAGGAAAAGATAACGGCCCGGGAATATAATTCACACTCCCACCGGGCCGATTTACGTGCGTACGCGATGATTCTGGGAGAAACGTCGTGTGCGGGGAACGGTGCAGAGTTGCGCGGCCTTTCTTATTTTTTTTAATTGAGGATTGTTCCGCGGCACTTGCCGGTAATTAGAGTGTAATTAGAAAAGCGCTGGTTTTTTATTGGTTGCCGCGCGGCATTATGCAAACAGCCTCCGGCAGAAATTAGAGCGTTTACGGAACATTTTTATGAAAATAACCGATTGTTTGCCAAAGGGGGGTTTTTCCTCTAATTCCACATGGAGATTGAATGAAATTCCGGACTCGTTATTTAATAACATTCGCAAAATAATGAAAGCGTCTACTTCTGTAAAAAAAAGCGTTGCGTAATGCGCGCGCACTTTGCGCTTTTAGCGCGTAATGTTACGAAATTCCGAGCGAGAGAGTATCAAAGAGAATGGATACGGACACGCGCGCGTTCATTCATTTTCCCTCTCTCGACGCGTATACGCTATTTCGCGTCGCGATAAAAACAGATTTTATATAGAAACATAACGTAACATTTAATGCACGGTTCGCGCAAAACGCGCGACGTACGCTGTGCGCCCTTTCCCCCTTCCCCGCGACGCAAGAGTCGACGAACGCGAGCAGTCAATTAATTTAAGTGCCCGGACGCGCAGCTGTATATATGCTCTCGCATTGTACATGTAAATATAATAATAAGCGCAAAAATCGTCGACAGGCGCGCGATTTTACACGTAAATCCGAGCCTGCGCGCGTATGTATGTGCATATTTACGCGCGAAAGAGCCGAAGGACTCTTTTTTTGCCTTTGGCCTCGAGCCCACTTCGGCAGAAGTGCACATTTACACACTCGAGTTGGGATCGTTGAAGTAACTAGGTGAGGAGCTGTAAATTCCCTAATAATTAAGAGTACACGAGCTCGCCGCCTTTCGGCGAGAATTGAAACTGACGCCGTAATTATAAAATAGCAGAGTGCAGCGTAATTGAAAAATAAAACGCCGCGCATTGTCCGACCTGCACTTTTAATTAACTTTACGTTAAAGTTTGATCGAACTAATGCTGCTCAACCAGACCGATTCCTCGCCTCGCAAAACTGGCCCCCTACTTTCGCGCGTCTCGTTTCACGCCTCGCGCGTCCCGTTCGCGACGATTCAGGTTTGCACATTATCGATAACTCATCTACACCGACGTTTTGTTTTTCGGGCCCGCCGACTACGATGTTCTACACGCTCGCATTTGCATATACGCAGAGCGAGAACGCGTAACGAGACTCGCGAGCGCGCTCGACTCGAAGGATACACATCCGCGCGCTTTCGATTTTCGAGCGAATGCCGATCTATTATATCGCGACGACGGCTGAGAGAGCTATTTGCGCAAAGGAAAAAAGCTCTCTCTCTCACCTCAAAACTGTTATAACGAATCGCTTCCGCGCAACGGGCAATTAACGATCGGCGAACAAGAAAAAAAGGGGGGGGGGAATGCATCGAATTACCCGGCGGCGATTAATTTAGAGGCTTTCGCGCGCGAGCACAGAAGCGACCGGCTCTACTCTCGCGCTATTAGCCCCGGCAAATTGACGTGAAATTAGGCGCAATTAATACGCTGCGAAAGAGAGGCTTTTCCGCTCGATCGCCGATCTATACTAACTGTACATCGGGAGAGAGCAGGAGCCGCGGCGTCGGCTCGTTTGTATTAATTACGGATATTCAGAGCCGAGAGAGAGAGAGAGAGAGAGAGAGCCGATAACAGGCGGCGGACTCGCGCACGCGCGATATACACAGTCTTGTAAGCCTCTTTTTTGTGCCTCTTTGCGCGCTTAGAGGGGAAAGGCTTTGTCTCGGCCCGGTCTGCGTCGACCTTTTTCCCATTGCCGCCGCTGCTGCTGCAGTGAAAGTTTATTAGATTCGGAATCGATTTATGGCCCGATGTACGGGGCTGCTTATAAGCCTCGATTCAATCGAGTGGTCCGCGGGCAGATTGAAATTCAGCCGCTTTTGCTTTCGTTTCTCCGCTTTATACCGACGCGTCGACTGCTAAAATAATGCTCGACTTAATAATTATAACCGAGCCCTGCTAATGAGCGCGCATCAATCACGCGGCCCTGGTTAAAGAAACAATCAATCTCTCCGCTCATCGTCGGAATCGCTCGTTGCTCAAAAAATAAAACAAAAAAAAAAGAGAGAGAAAGCAAAGCATCGATCGGCGCGCCGCGCGGCGAATCCCGGAACGCGGGGGCTATATAAACGCGCGCGCGATGTGTGCAGCGATACGGCAATGTGCCGGCATTACGCTCCGAGAAACTGGATTCCGGAATGTCCCTCTCTCGCTCGCGTGCGCTGTTTATTCAGTACTGCCGACACTTGCCGCGCGCGCCCGCGCGCTTTATGCACCCGCACGACCCGTTACGCGCCGCTTATTTTTTCCGCGCGGCGCTTCCTTCCAACCCCCACCGTATATATATACGTATGTATATGCATGCATCGACCTATAAACGCTTTTCGAACCCCGTCGCTCTGTTTTCCCGAGAGGAGCGAGTGAAAAAAAAAAAAAAAAAAACTGGGATCGGCGGGGCTGAGAAAAATAAGCAGAGGATATTCTTCCCGCGCGCACTTCTTCCCGCGCCTCGTATAAATTACGGCGCGCGCGTAATTACACGACGCCTCGGCTGTGCGTATTATCAATCGCGAGACGCGTCCGTCATCGCCTCCGGAAAAAAAAAAAAAAAACAGTCGCGGAACCCGCGGTTCATGAAGCGCGAACCGGAGAGTTCTTGCCGGAGTTGCGCGTCGTGTATATCATATACGCGCCGAGCCAAAGAGTTAGCCAACTGGAGCGCGGATTTCGTTTATTCAGGGCCCTTTTTGCCGCGGATCGCCGGGTGATTAATAGGCGCAGCTGTTTGTTTCAAAGACGAGCTGCCGGGCTCTCGTATTTTGCGCGAGCCGGTCGACGGGAGAGTCTGCGCTCTTGGAGGTGGTGTTTTTTTTTGTTTGCGATGCGTGAGTTTCAAGAATTTGATTGCGAACAGACGAGCATTTGATTATATCACATATAGGAAATAGCTTGAAGCGGTTGCGCAACGGCAGGTCGAGTAAATAATTGACTTTTTTTTCGGAGAAGGAAGAATTAAAGCAAATCCGAGAGCGATAAATAAAGGGGACTTTTAGTTATAAGCGACAATATTTGGAGGATCCGCGCAATAAATCACGAATAACAGGATGGTAACACTACATCATTTATCCGCGGAATGCGTAGTCGTAAAAAAAAAAACGGATTTTTCTTCATTCCGCGGAGATCTAAATCAAACCTCATCCCTTTCTCATCGGCGAACTTGGCTCGCGCAGCGACGCCGCATGAAAAATCGCAGTTAATCCCGGCAGTCAGGGGGAGGAGGGGGGGGGGTTGCAGGCTGGCAAAAAGATCGATCAGCGCTGCTCCCGGCAGCCTCCTCCCTGCATAAAACCCGCAGAAAATATTTCGCGAGGGGAAATGAGTGTCGCGCGCGACGCCCAAGGAACACGCGCGGCGTACACCGATCCCAAATTCCCGGCTTCTTTGTTTAGACAGGCGGGTAATTGGCATTTTCGAGGAGATTAGCTTCTCTCGCCCGAGAGAGAGAGAGAGGAAGGAAGCTTACACCGGAGCGTGTAATTTTTATTCTATATGCAGCGCGAGGATATATATCCCCGCGGCTGTCGGCCGAGGGAGAGAGGGGGGGAGCCGCGCAAACATTGCGTTTTCGAGAGAGCGTGATATTTTTCGCGGAGCTGCACACGCTCTGAATACCCTTCGATGCGCGGACTAGAAAATCGAGATCGGATTTTTCTCCGGGGCTCGCGGCCACCGGGAACACGACAAAAACTCTCCGCGGCCTTTTACGACTCGCGCGTAAATCATGCGTCGCATATATACGCGGTCCCTTATCTCGAGCCGAAGTCTAGTGAGAGAGAGAGCGCGACGTGCTCCGGCGATTTCTTCGGGAGAGGGGGGACTTTCGACGCGGACGTGAGTCGGTGCTTTTCTGCGGGCGGACAAGTGCGGGACGGTCCGATTCGTTAGCCGCGCGCGGGAACAGTTAGCCTTCTTACCGGCGGGCTTTTGGAATTGAATGTGGAAAAAAAAGGGCGCGTGCGGGATGTGTTATACTTCTCCGAATGTAAAGCGGGGCCACGCGTGCCGAGCGACGACGGCGAGACCTTTTTGGCGTAACTCACCTGTAACAGAAAGAGAAAGGATGCCATTAGATTAGATTCGAGAAGGCACGGAAAAAAAATTAATGACAATTGTTTCAGTATTATTTTTTATCTCGGGGAGAGGCTTATAAATAACTCGACGCGGGGGCATTTTTTGTCGGCCCTCCGAAGCTTTTCGAATCTGTTACCGCAGTTGATATATATCAAACGAAACCGATACCGTTTCACGGAGGTCTTTGACGCCGCTGACGCGTTACACGAGGCTTCGGGCGTCGGGGATACAAAAAGGTACAAAAATTCGCCCGCTTTTTTCGGGGGCTGCGGCGACGACGTTCCTCCTCCTCGGCGCACGTAATCGGTTGACCCTCTCTCTCTCTGCGTCGAATTAAAAATAGAAATCGAGATAGTCGGCCGGTTAGAAAAATAAAGAAGCCGCGCGCGCAACTCGTGTAGAGACTCTCGACCCGGGCGCAATCACTCATCTCGTTCGGAGTCGAGAGAGCCACACGGCGACTCCGCGAAGGCACAACAACCCAGGCGTCGAATGGCCGGCCACCCGCATCAGATAATATTCAAATTGATGATAAACATTTATAAAAGCGTTTTGTTGCCCGCCGCAGAAAAACATATTTGGATCATTGTGCGGCCCCCCTCCCCTTTCTTTCTAGCGTGTATGAGTCGCCGAGTAGCGACGGCGGCGGCGGCAAAAAGAATATAACCCAGCGGAGAGAGAGCAAGATGCCATTGTGTCCGGTGGCCTCTCATCTCCATAACGAGTGCTGCCCACTTCTCTATCTCGCATCTTATTTATCCTTTTTCTCTTTCTCTCTCTCTCTCTCTCTCTCGTCGCTTGACTATTCAGAAGTGCATATCTCCAGGGGGGGGGGAGCTTTGTTCGAGAGGCGCTGGTGGCGAGATCCGATCCCGTCGTCCGCTCTCTCTCTCTCTCTCGATTGTTGTCTCTCTTTAAATTGTCCAAATAAACGCGCACGCCGGTTAATCGGCTCCCGAAGCCGGAGGAGTCGCCCCGAATAGGAGCTGGCGATCCTATCGCGCCTAACGAGCGGAGGACGTTGCCGGCCGCTGGTCCTCTCCCCTTTCCACGCGGCGCCCTGTGCACCGGCTCCTGGAGAACGCCCGCGGGGATATTGGATTTCCGAGAGGAAGACGCCGCCGGCTCTTATCGGGCCCAAGGAGGAAACAATCCCGATAGCTGCTACTGCTGCTGCTGCTGCTGCGCGAATTTACGGAGCTAAGCTCTGCGGCTTTGCATTGTATATTATCATCAGTTTTTAGAGCGGAGCGATTTGGCGAAACGACTTTCTTGGCGTTCGAATCGGAAATTAATAAGTCGGCCTACGAGCGGTAATTATAAGAAGAAAGCCACTTTCGTAATAGGAAGATCGTTCGGGCGAGATTGAGAAACCCGTCCGAGAAAATAAAAGATAATCCCCGGCAGCTATACCTAGATAAATAACCAGCGCGTCTTCGAAGAATTCCCGGAATAAAAAGTTCGAGCGTACTCGGGGCCAGTTGCGCGTAAGTCGAGTAAAACGACGAGACAAACGACGGACGAAAGAGCAGGAGGTGAGAAAGAAAAATAGCAGAGTCGCCGCTTAATTACCGATCGAGAGACGGCCCGCTTTTTCCGGGCGATTAATTCGCCCAGCGGACTCCGGGCCGGGTGTCGGTTGTGTGTGTGTGTCGGCGTATATATATCCGTCGCAGGCGGCCGATCGACTATCGTCCTTTTGTCCGTCCCTTCGCGCGCGGTGTGTGTGTATTTTTCGGGAGCCTCTCTCTCCTCGCGCCTTCGGCGTGAAACGCCGGGGAATTTAGCCGGACGAACGAGCGATATCGATCGTATATCGGCGAGCTGTCGGCGAGCTAGACCAGTCTCTCTCTCCCTTTTTTCACGGGCTTTTAATTTCGGCCTGCGCAAATAAACGCGATAACATCGTTCCAGAAGAGGAGGAGGAAGAACGGGAGGAGCTCCGAGAGCTGTTATGCTTATTAGCTTTAATCCTTCCTGGCACGTATATACGGGTTCATTTTTGCCGGCGACGCGTATAGAATATGTGGGATATCGGCGCGGATCGGTAAGTCGGAATTTTATGACGGGATTTAACAAATCTTTTTTGCTTCCGAGAAGCAAACGGACCACGCGTATACATATATATCCGTCAATCTTTTGACTGGTTCTAATTGACAGTTGAATTTATTATTCGGAAGCGCTCGGAATGCCATGTCGAGCAGGCATAATTAGCGAGCCCCTAATGAAATTCATAAAGCTCCGCTCTAATAATTGAACGAATAATCCATCTCCGGGCACCGGATAAAATAAAATACTTCGCTCGAGGATATAAAATTCCAGCGCCGCGGAGGAAGCGGCCTCGTAAAACTAACGTTAAGGCCAGGCAGCCCACAAAGGAATCTCGGGAGTATCGTCTAAAACGCATTAATTTGCCGCGCGCCGCGGGCGAAGAGCGCTGTAAGAACTTGGAGAAAAGTCTCGGGGCATAATGCACTCCACTCGCGAGTCGTACAATCGTCGTCGCGGCTCTCTCTCTCCCCCCGGCGTGTGGTTGTCAAAAAGACCGTCGTGGAAATTCGAGAGAGAACTCGGCGGCGGTGGATTAACGGTGCAGCCTCCGCGCGAGATCGGGCGATATGTGTGCGCCCGAACGACTCACTTTTCGAGCGGAGATTCGGAGATTGTATATATACGGACGGGACACTCGAAAACGGAGAAATTAGCCGGGACACGGCTGGTGTTTACGTTTGCAGCGAGCTGCGTGTCTCGTTTGCTCGTAAAATTAATGAAGATATCGTGGCTTCGGGTTTGTTTACTTATTAAGGTCCGATCGTGATTCCACGAAATTGTTATACAGTATATACCCTTCCACGGGAATTCCTTTCTCGGGAATGTCATAATCCGGCGGGTAGGATCAGCCGGGACTGCTTAAAATTACGACCGCGGATGGAAAGAGAGCTTCGTGGGTTAACGAAGCGCGGTATATAATTGCGTCTCTGCCCTCGAAAATTAGCCGGCTTAGTATACACTATATTCGCGAGTGCACGCGGTAATCAGTTTATCGCCTGAAAACCGCCTTGGCGAATCGCAGCGACGACTCGAAATCCATCGATACCTCTCTCGGTCGGATCGGCGCTCGTAAATCCGCGAGGGAAACCCACGCGCGGCGACAGAACCAGACCGCGCCTTTTCCTGCCTCGCCGAGAGATTATATTGCGACAGAGGCGAAAAAGGGAAGCGGGCGCCCACGGGGAGAACGGCCGCGGATTAGCGTGCATTCGCCGCGCGACAAATCTACTCCGAAGTGTATATATACCCCAGAAACGTTGTGTTATTAGATAACCGGCGGCGGGTGAATAAATCTAGCATTTGTTACGCGTCGCGACAGATCCGAGATATAGCAGCGCGCCTGCCATTTATTGCGGGATCCGCTATCGCTCAAACAAATGACAAAGTAAAACCACAGCGCGCGGAATCGAGGGAACACATCGCGAAGGAGAGGCAGGAGGAGAAGCTCGTGCACTGTCATCTTCGGCGTAAACATTAGCAGCAGGTTTCCTCGCCGAGAGAGGCGGCCAGCCGTGAAAACGAGAAGCGACATATAATGCGTGCACACACACTTCCGCGCGCGGGTAAAGCGCTGCATAACGCTTCTTTCTCACCGCGATGGGAATGAAAGCATCGGAGAAATGCCGTGCGTCGTTGGTATATGCGATTTTGGACGGGGGAGAAAAAAAAAGAAGAGTTTCCGCGCGCCTCGTGAATTTATGAAAACGCTGGAAACAAAGCCGAGATGCCGAGTGTAAATTTTCTAGTTCGCGCCGCTGAAATAATGTAATGCGCCCGGGAGATTAAAGCCTCTTAAGTAGGTTAAAAGCCAGGCGCGGTATTCATGCCCAATTATTCACGTCGGAACGCGCGGTCTGCCCCCCCCCCCCCCGCGCTTTATCAAACATTGACATTGTGCAATCTCGCAAAAATCCCCGGCGAGTAAACCAGATCCTCCGCGGAGCGCCGGGGCTTTTATATATATCAATAGTAAAATACCATACGTCAAAGTTATGGCGCTCGGTTTCTTTGCATAACCGGTAGACGGCCGAGAATCGTTGCATTTGTCTCTCTTAATGCGAGCGTTCGCGCGGGGTATCCGTCGAGGCCGCCGTCAAATCTTGAGAAATTTATTTAATGCGTTCCTCGAGGAACGGGATTGATTAGAATTTCAATGTTCTCCGCGGGATTTTCAAGCGAATTTCGTAAGGAAAGCGCGTGCGCCGCCGCGAGTTTAGATTTATTAAGGCAAAATCGGCGTATCTAAAATAAATCCAAAATTCCGCTCGACAAATCGAACGGCAATTCTCCATTACAAAAACTTGTAGTTCTGTCGTTTTATACTTTCCGCTCTCCTTATTAAAAAGACGCGCACCCGCTATAACATCTCGAAAAAAAAAAAAAAACTTTCCCCCGTCGCCTCCGCATTATCAAAGGAGACTCTCAAGAATGCACACCATCGACGACCTCGCCGCAGACGTCCCTCGACCCGAAATAATAATCGCTCGCGCCTGCCGACGCGGAGCTTGTCTCGCTCGATCCCCCAGAGCGAGCCGCGCTGCTCGCGACGAGTTCCCCGCTAACGAGCGGTCGCCGTCTCCCCCGCGTGCAGGCGAGATTACACCTTTATTAATAAATTACAATATAACCCACCGAGAGACGGACGTTAATTGGACCGGACCGCCTCGCGGTGAGAGAGGGACGCGCGCGATTTCTAATTACTCCCGGCGCGGAGGAAGAAGAAGATCAGCGCCCCGATAAGCGCCGCCGCCGTCGACGACGTCGAATTTCACGGCTGATTATATGCAGGCTGCCGTTTATTGTGCGCGAGTCTGCCGCGCGCCGTTACTCGACTCGCGCTCGCGACTAGAGGGCCGAGATTTTTGTGGCGCGGCTATAAATCACGATTAAGCGGAGTCACTTTTACGAGTATCAAAAGGCTCGACCGTTCGGGAAAAGTGATTTTTCACGCCTCGACGAAAATAACATTATTACCCCGCCTCTTTCTCGAGCGCGAGCCGCGCTATGATAACAGGAGAGTCGCTATAAATACGGGGGGGAATTGTAATGCGACGAGAAAGGAGAAACAAAAGATAGCGGGAGCCCCGCTACAGTTGAAGGGCCAGATTAGAAAAGAAAAATCGAGCGCTCGCGCGAGAGAGGTGGGTATAATGCGTGGCGCGCAGTGCGCGCGAGATTGCCTGCGCGCGCCTGTTTCCGTATATCCTATTCCACCTTGAGCTCTCTCTCTCTCGGGCTGATAAATCGACGAAAAGGCGCGGGAGCTGCGGCACCGCTCGTCGGATTATCAATTAAAACGGCGGCGGTGATAAACGGCGTTTGACATCGACGAAAATTGGGAACCGCGGGGCTATTTTCGAGCTGCACGCTTCTTTTTTTTTATATCCTCGAATTCACGATATAATATATACTCCGCGGGGACACCGCGTATATATATTTTTCAAAATAGAAAGCCATAAATTCCCATTACTCGGCGGCGGCGGCGGCGGCGGAGGCTTTTCCTAAAAATTCCGTACACAGCCGCCCGTGAAAGAGCCCGTCTTTTTAAAGGGCAGGAGAGGCGGACGCCGGAGAAAAGCCTCCGGTTATTTTAAAAGAGAGAAGCGCACGCCGCGTCGCCGCTCGCACGGAACGTAATGCCGACGCAAAGCGGATCCTCCTCCATTAAACGCGACAAATTTACAAGCACTCGCGACATATTTCTGGGCCGCGCGCAAGCTTTTCTCTCCCCTTTGGCGCGCCTCATTTCCGCGTGTATATACCGAGAAACCGACGCGCGCTCCGCCGCAGTCGCGAATGAAACGTTACGGGGCTTAGCGGCGCGGTAATAAAGAATGCCAAATCGTCAAAGCGGACGGACTAGATATCTTTTCTTTTTTTTTTTTTTTAATGACACACGAGGCGGAACGAACGAAATCTGCCATTAAGGCGAAACGGATTTCGAGCGTTTCTTTTTTCTTTTCTCTTCTGATCGAGCAGGAGCGGAGGAAAAAAAAGGCTTTAAGCCACTACCGGCAACTGACACGTGGGCGGGTGCCCCGACTTGGAATGACAGCATAAATATGTCGGTTTCCAATGCGGCCCGGAGAAATCTTGTCCTTTCGAATAAAACCGAGAAATTATTACTTGTCACCTCGACGAAAAAAAAAAGAGAAGAGCGAGAGAGAGAGCTCCGTGTATAAATACCCGTTTTTACAGCCGACACCGTAATTAGTTGGCCGCGCGCGGCAGCTATCAAAACAAAACGCGATTTAGCAGCGGATTCCGATTGCCTTTTTGAAAAATGTATACGGCGCTGTGTGCCGCCGCGCAAAATATCCCAGCAGCCGGCTAAAATATTCAGGTCCATCATTCGAGGCCATCCACCGCGTCCGCAATTATCGAAAAGCGATTTTCCCCCGAAAATCGCTGACGCTCGTAAAGGATCGGCTCTCGATTCTCTCTCTATATCTTTTTTGCCGATGGTTAATAAATGGCATTTTCGACGTCGCGCACGCGGCAATAACGTTAAATAATGCAATCTCGCGCGCGAGGGAGAAAGGGTATATAGACTCCGTGAGCCGACGGCAGAGGAGGCACGGAGGAGGAGGAGAAGAGAAACGCCCGGAATAATAAGGAGGGAGAGCGAGCCGAATGAAAATAACACGTGAATGGAAAGCCGATAGATCGCGGCTCAACGAAATTACGCGCGAGAGAGAACGAGGGCTAATGCTGTCTGGTTTCGGTAAACATTTTTCAGCCCTTTCTGGCTTTTACGGTCGAAAGTCCGTTACCTCGTCGATTATTCCCCGCCCGAAAAAGTTCAAACAGTCCCGCGAAAAAGAAGGTTTTATAAAGGCTCGAGTGTACTCACTCGTTTCGCTCGACAAAATGCGCGTCGAGAGGAAAAAACGGGGTCAGCGACTTACCTGAAACAAACAAGAGAAAATAACATTAGTCAATTGCAAAATAAATCAAACCTCCTAAACAAATGAAATCGCGAATAAAACATCCACACACTACCACCACCACCCACGAGAGAACCGCGCGGCGACGGCGTCGTAAAACAAACCCCGCAGGGCGCAGGTTCCAATCCTTCACGCGCTAAACGAGATCGATCGCCACCCAAGCAGGGGAAACTCGACCTCCCCCACCCCCCGAAGACAAAGAAAAACGCGCTCCTCGGAATAAAAAATCGAGGGCAACATTAAAAGACACCGCGCGATCGAGGAAGGGCTTAAAAAACCGAATAGCGGAGGCGACTGACCCTCACCACGATCGATATGGTCCAAAAGCTATGGTGTCACGCTGCGAGCCGGAGATTCTCTTCCGCGACTCGGCCGATTATACATCCCGATAAAGGCCGGGGGCCTGGAATTTTTATCGCTCGATAAGGAAACGCGATCTCTCTCTCTTTGTTTCCGTCATCTTGGAAGAGCCGCGCACAGCCGATATTTCTATACAGAATCAGAGTCGAGAGCTCCTCTCTCTCTCTCTCTCCCGGAGGCACATCTTCATCGAATAAGGATCGCCGCCTCGGCCGAATTCCAGCCGCCGCAATCGGAATTCCATTGGCGTCCGATATATAAAAGGGGGCGGCTTTGTAACGGCCTCGGAATTGGAGCCTCCTCTCGCGGAGGAAAGCAAGAGTCTTTCCCATAGTCTTATCAATGGGCTCCTTTGTCCGCGCAAGTCTCGCCACGCTCCATAGGATACAATTTATAAATTCACGAACCGAGGAGCGTGTTTGTTTTCAGCGAAAGCAAACTTCGGGCACTTGAATATTGTCGCCGCGTGACGGCAGGCGCGCGTTAAGTACTGTAAACGGGCAGCGGAGCCGTCGAGCTTGTATCGCACACGGCTCCGGACGCGAACGAGGCGGATAAAATTAGCTCGACGAGATTCTCCGGGCTGCCGTCATAAAACTCGAGGCGCCCGAGAGCCACTTTCTCGAGTCGCCCCCGCGACTTTAACCTCCCTCGTGTTACTTCGGCCGTCGTGTATGAAGTCTCGGGGCTCTTTTATTCGGAAATTTACTTTTCTTTTTTTTTTTTTACGGCGCCGTATACGTCTGCCGCTCGATCGCTTCGAGAGCCTTATCTCCCGGGTGCTAAACCGCTTCCGAGCCTTGAGAAAATAAGTTGCTTAATAGATTCTCGAAAAGTGTAAATAAAGAATCGGAAAAATTCCAGGCATTCAACTGCCGCGCGCGCAAATAATCTCTCTCGCATCGCGGAAGGCAGCGTGAAAAAGAAAAAAAAAAAAGAGGCCGCACTGCACACACTGGTGCGAAACTTCACAAAGTTTTTGCGCGCCGCTTGCGAAAACGCCCTCCCTCTTCCCTCGAACGATAAGAAACGAGGCGGCGGCGGCGGCTTCCGCGTATAGGAAATCAAAAAATGCGCATTTAAATTTCGCGAGGAACAACAGTGGGATGTGCGATCTCCTATCTCGCTCGCCTGGATATTCGAGAAAAACCGAACACACACACACGCACACACCAAACGCCGGCCGCCTTCGTTACGCGCGACCTGTCCCGCAAAAAAGAGCGAAAATAGGGAAAGGATGCGCGGCCCGGCTCGTAAAGATAAACCCGCGCGCCGCTTTTAACGAGTGCGGCGGCGGAGCAAATAGCCGCGGCGTCGCCGCCGGTGTGTCTCTCCTTTTTTTCGCGGCTGCTTTGCATTTTCACCGGCTGTGGAAAGACAACGCAACGCACACACACACACACACACACACGTCGAAGGTTTTCGTTCGCCGCGGCCGTGTGTATATATAAGAGGCTCGTTATTATTGATACGATCGGGGCCCGGGCCGGAAAGTACGCGCGCTGTTTTGAATAATTACGTTCGCGCCGCTTGTTCTACAAGAAACAATTTTAGATCGGGAGGATAAACCGCGGGGAGAGAGAGACCGTTTCGACTGGTTCGTCGTCGTCGTCGAACTTCTTTTTTTTTCTCTCCGAGTCGATGACAATTCCCTGAAGGCTCCGCCGCGCTTCGCCATTCGAATATATATTCATCTCTCGAGATGCGAGATGATAAGGAGTTACCGTTTTTACAGAAATGATTAATAATCTAGAGGCAGCTACTTGGATATTAGATAATTGCCCCGACGAGGGAGGCTTCGAATGTATATATATCCTCGGCTCCCGACTGGGAAAAGGAAGCCGACAGGAAGTCCGATATACATTTGCTTTTCCTCGCGGAAGCAATTTCCACCAATTAGCTTAATTGAAAGGGCTGCGCGTTACGGGGGGGAGGGGCGCGGAAGCGCGCGAGCGGCCCTTCGAAATCAGCCTTCTGACGAGCCGCTCGTCGCACGTGGACGGACTTTCTTCAGAGGCCGCGAAAGGATGCGGCTTTTGATTTTCGGAAGGGTTACCGACGCCGCGTCGACGGGAGCGCGCGCGCGTTTAGAGGAGTGTGAAGGGAATTTGTAATTCCATTGTCTCGAGTGTCGACTTTGTCACCAACGTTTTGTAGAAAAAGTCTCGTGTCCCCGAAAAAAAAAAGTCTTTCCAACTTGTCCTCTTCATCGCCGTTCGGAATTCCGGCCGTATCCCTCAATTAGCGAAACGTCTCGCGAACGCGTCATCGGGCTCCCCTCGGCGATGAAGAAAGAGGCAAAAAGCGCTCGCGACGGGCGTCGGCGACGCGTCATTTTGCATCCCTCTCCGCGAACGAGCGCGCGGAAATAAACGGCCGCGATCTCTTATTGCGCGCGTACGCGGCCCCGGCTTTCTTACGACGTCGGCCGCTCTCGACAAAGACCGCCCGATAACTCAGGCGTGCACGTGTGCTCAAAACATTTCGGTACACGTGCGCGCGGGCGGCTCCGAAAGTTTTCCACCGGCGGCGTCGAATTATTTTCCAATTAAAGCGGCCGTCGTCAGCCGACTATTTAGCTCTCCCCCCCCCCCCCCCCCCGGGGGGCGGGAGAGAACGAGGAACGTAAAACGTTCGCTACGCCTACGCGCCGCGTGCGCATATATATTTTTAAGTGCAGAAACTGCCGCGCGCGTTAATGGGCCACGCATTAGAGGGAGGACGGAAGAACCGTACAGCGGGAGAGAGAGAGGGAGACAGTTGCTTTTTGCCGCGCGCTCTCGCGTCCTTTATCGCGGCTCATTACCGCAGGAAGTTGAAAGTAGTGCGCGCCGGCTGTGGATCGTCGCAGCTGTCGCGAATTCACCGCCGCGTTAATTCAGAAAAGCCGCGGCGACTCCGGCTTATGAGCTCTCTTTGAGAGCGGAGCTCTGGCTCGCCTCTCCTTTTTCTTTTTCAGGCCTCGTCCGCGGGTGTGATTCAGCCCGGCGATAAGCGTAATTAAGACCGGCGACGATATACCGCGTCGCTTTTCTCTCTCTCTCTCTCTCTCTGCCCCCGCGCCCGTCGACGGGAGGAAAAAAGGACACCGGAGATCGGAGATAAAGCTGTTCGATTTTGATTGGAATAACGAGGTTGGGAATTAACGAAGGCGGACGCGACGTATAGAAATTTCGCTCCGACGCGCGCGCGGAGATCGGCGCGGCCCCGGCTTTGAATTATACAATGAAATTCAGGGGCAAAAAGACGCTCGGTAAATCGCGGCCGATATGGGGAAATGCGCGTTTTTTAGCACGCGCGATTCAGCCCTCGTTACTCCTTGTCTCTTTCCGCTTAATTAAACATCGAGGCGAGGCGACGTTTACTGCATGCGCTCCTCTTTGCCGTATTTACGACTCATTTGTAATAATTGAATCTTCGCGGGGATAAAAGAGCAACGGAACGCTGCATCCTCCTCGCGCGCATCGAACAAAGTAAATAGCCGACAGAGACACGAGGCGGGGGGGCAGATAAAGAGAGACGAATGCACGCCGCGGCGGCGTCAAAGATAGAAGCGTGACGGAGCGCCGCTGATATAGTCTCTCTCTCTCTCTCTCTCGCGGTGTGTATGATGGGCCGAGGACCATAAATCCCGGCTATTTCGAGTCGGCAGCTGCGGCGCCCATATCGGGCCCTGGAATTACCGGCGGAGTTTTTCACGCGACGGAAATGGGCCGCCGATACGACGAAATATCGCCTACGTCCGATATATACAGCCGCCGCCGCCGCCGCCGCTGAAATAATGCCTGTTTATGCCGCGCGCGAGCCTTTGTCTCTCTACACATCGCGTGTAAATAATTGATAAGCGGCCTGTGCTTTTCCGGTGCGTCAGTCGGCTCTCGAAATTCGACGGGGAAGTTCGGACGTGATTCAGCGCTTTTTTTTTTTAGATTTTTAATACGAAACGGAGTTAGGCTCTGTCGTGTAAAAAGTGCGGGAAGTCTGGCGAGATCGTAAAGAAGTGTATAAAGTCCCATTAAAATATCATTTGCGGCCGCGCGGCGTTGGAAAAAAAAAAAGCGCTGACGCTCGTACCGGGGTAAACCTCGAGCGCATTAATCGCAAATATTCGCGGACAGGTGGACGGTATTTTACAGGGCGACGTTCGCTTTTACGATGAAAAAGTGCTATCGCAATATCGATTTTTCATTTTTACCGCTGAAAAAACAGAATTGATAATGCTTCGGTGACAATAAATAAATTATTTATCGGCGATACGCGGAACTCTTATTAAAAGACAACACTGTCCGGATATCGTACATTATGCAAAAGCAGGCCCTCGAATTAAAATAAAAAAATAAATAAATAAATAAACAATGATCTCGCATTTTAAATGTTCTCGATTGTGCGTGTGAAGAATTGATTTGCGTAAACGGAGCCCGTAAAAGATAACGTCAAAAACGTTAATATACGCAGCCAATATTGCAGCGACTGCTGCTGCTGCTGCACACACGAGGCAGTAAAAAAAAATTAATAACGCAATAATACGAACCGAGCGGGGGGGTGGGACGCATTGAAACACATTTTATCGCCGTCAAAACAATAAAGCCGACTGATTGAAATACTGCGCGCACGTCGGTGGATCCTTGAGCAAGATCGGACTGTATATATTTTTTTGTTTTCGGCGCGGAGCGAATAAAAAAGAAATGACACAGGCGCATATTGTACGTAACGAGCGGGAATAAATACGGGGGAGAGCGGAGCGGGACAAATCGGGGACTCGGCGAGGGAAGAAAAAAAGAGAGGAGCCCCGCGCCCGGCGAGAAGGAGAAATAATTTACCGGCCGTGCCGAGTGAAAATATGCGTCCTGCGCGCTCGGATTTTGTGGCCGCCTATAAAAAGATTTTCGACTTTTTACGCAGCGCGCGCATCGCTCTCGATGTGTATTACCTCGCTTTTCTTATATCGAATGAACCTTTCGCAAAAAGCAGCCTCGTCGAAATTATTCCTCTCTCTCCTTTGCTCGACGAGAGTCAAAGGCCCCCCCCTTTCGAAATCAAGTCCGCTGACAACAACGGAGCGCGCGCGGCGTCGAAAAAAAAAAAAAAAATAAGGCGTGTAAAAAGCGGAGAGGGCCGAAAAAGAGAGCGCGAGAGCAAAAAAGAGGGTAGGAGGAGAGAAGCGTCCGACTCGCGCACAACGGGCTAATTACGATATTTTCATAGCTCCTCTCTCTCTCTCTCTCTCTCTCTCTTCTCGCAATGAAAGCACACGCGAAATGACGCCGCAAAAGGGGGCCGCCGCCGCGCGCGTCGGGCAAAAAGGGAGAATTTTTGCGGGCGCACGGCACGGCGACGCCGTCGCTGCGGGCCGTCGTCGCTCGGCGCGCGCGCGGAAAGAGATCTTTTTGAATTTGCAAGGCTGAATGGTCGGGGAGGAGGAGGAGGAGGGGGAGGCGCGTTTTACAAATGCGCTTTTGAAGCTTTCTGATGCCGAGGGATTGCGTTTTTCAATTTGAGCCCCAGAAACCGAGTGCTTTTTTCTCTCTCTCTCTCTCTCCGCCTCCGCTGCTACTCTCGCTCCTGCCGCGCCCGCGTAAGTGAATTTATTCGGAACTTTGGAGCCCCCGGAATTTATTGTACTTTTCGGGCCGGGGCTTTGCATTATTTTTCCCGTTACGATATGAGCGAAACGCGTCGGATAAACGGATTACGACCGAGCTAAGTGCACTCGGCGTTAATGCGCGCGCCGCGTTCGTTTTTTTCGCATTATTTATCTCAATTAATGCGCCTCTCGCGCTTCATTACTTTTGACGCGATCGTGTCGTTTTTCTTTGATGTCCCCGGCAATTCCGACGAATCATTCGCTCTCGCCGAATGATATTCCGCTTTATTTTAAAACAAGTAGAAAAATCACGAGGGGCCGCGCGGCGTTTATTAAAGTTTCGGAACGTTCCGCGCACTTTAAATAAACGCGTCGGAGTTATTTATCCCGTTTAAAGTGAGCAGCCGCTTTTATTTTATCCCAAGTACGCGAGAGAGAGCGGCAAGCTAAACAGTAGTCGGTAGATTTTTCTCTGTCTGCTTTTCGGCTCTTTCGCCGCGCGCTCTTCTTTTTTTTTCTTTCTTTGTAATTAGAGGGGATAATAATTTTTATGAGCTCTAATTTTGTTTATCTACTCTGTTTCGCCTTAATTGCTTGTACGCAAGTATATAGAGACCGCAAGTAAACTACGTATAAGCATCGTAATTACGGTATTAAACGAACTATATATATTTACACATGGTATCGAGTGCTCCGCGAAGACGCACAATTTACTTATACCACCGTTTCTGTTTTATTCAACCCTTTGATGCCGCCACTATTACGAGTGTATTATCTTATAATCTCCTCGAAAATGATACTGCAAGAACGACGATTAATCCCTGCGCTGTCAACCGCTTAATGACATCCGCAACGTAATCATCGAGAGAGTATAGGAATGCCGCTGAAAAATTGAATCCTTTGAAAATTCAGCCCGGAAAAAATAGTCGGTAAACAAAAAAGCCGGGAGAGCGAGAAAACAAGGCGGAGAATAAAGGGGAGCAGGAGAGGAAGGCCGCGAAGATCATTGCCGAGGCAAGAGAGAGAGAGAGAGAGAGAGAGAGAGAGAGAGTCAAGGGGAGAGCAAAAGCCGGAGTTATCATTGCATCTCCTCATTACCATAACTAGTTCCTCGCCCCTGGTCTTCTCCTTCTCTCCTCTCTTCCTCCTCCGCCTTCTCTCTCTCGCTCGGTGCTCCCCTTTTTACTCGAGGTTCGCTCTCGTTGGGCGAGGGCAGAAATATGCGACTGCCCTTCGCGCGGGGAAAAAAGACTACCGCGTGGACTAGCTTCTGCGCGGCGTGCCGGCTCTCTCTCTCTTTTTTTTTTGTACCTTTTTCCTTATTTCGGAAAGGCGCGCGCGGTACGTATGCCGCGCGGCCCCATTGTTTTGAGAACTGCCTTGGGAGCGAATTTTTGCGCGGTGTCTAAGAGAGAGAGAGAGGAGTCGAGTATCGTTTCTCATTAATTCTAATGGCTACAACGATTTACACGGGGAGGACGGGCGTAAATATTCTCGGCCGAGAATCACTTTCTCGGAGTAAGAAGCGTATATATACGAAAAAAGAGCGCCTCGTAAAAAGAAAGGAGGCGCAAGGAATAAAAAGGCAGAAAAAAAAAGAACAGGGAAGAAGAAGCGAGCGGAAGGGACGCGACGAAAGTATGAGCGCCCGTGGAGCTACCATATAAAGCAAAAACTAGCGCGGGCAGAAAGATGCAGCGGCGGCGGCAACAGCTGGAGCAGAAATACGTCGCTTGGCCTTATAGAGGACGCGGATTATGGAGAGAGAGAGAGAGAGAGAGGGTTGGAGAGAGATTCCGTCCGCGATACGACACTTCTTTTTATGCGCTCACCTTTCTCTCTCTCTCTCTCTCTCTCTCTCTCTATCTCTGCCCCGAGGGAAGAAAAAAGGAGCCATTGGTCGCGCTGAAATATGGAGTGGACTTATGATGTATGTAATGGGACGGCGGGTTTTAATTAAATTCGCGCGGATTTATCCTTCGTCCTTGGGGGGGGTGGGCGGGCGGGGGGAAATGAAAAGTCCCGCGCGCATTCGATCTAAGAAAGTTTAAACTCCCGGCCCCCCCCCCCCGTTCGAGAAGACAAAGCCCGAGCGACAAACGCTATTTGTCTTTGGCGCAAATTCCGCGCTATAAATCATGCTATCTGGCTCTATTATCTCTGGAAGCTGCCGCTGCCGCCGCCGCCGCGGCCGCCGCTGCAGCTAAAGGAACGCGAAATCGCAATCATGAATCTCGTGAAATGAAGCGCGTCTCCTCCTACTCCCTCGTTTTCGTGCCCAAGAGAGACGACGACGACGACGACGACGACGAGTGGCATGTGCGCGGTAGCTTCTCGTCGCAAAAACGTGCTGCAGCTCCTTCTCTTTTATGCAAGCAGCCGAGCCGTAAGGTAGCCGGTTCTCTCTCTTGCTCTCTCTCTCTTCGCTCCCTCAAATCTTGATGAGCTGATTCCTGAGAGCGACTCGTCGTCGGAGGGACGAGGGAGAAGCACGCCGGAGAGAGAGAGAGAATTTGTTTATTTCGCGGACGCGGAGATAGGTCGTGGCGATTTGTTGAATGAAATGTAAGACGGGAGAGAGAGTGAGAGAGCCGAGCACAGCTTGGGATTAAAGGGTTACGCCGGTCTCGGCGCGATGGAGGAAGTGGAAGACCGAGGGAAATTGAGGAGAACTTCTTTTCAAGTGCTCCGACTTGCATTTTAAACTATGCGCTCTCGAGAAGCGAATCGCTCTGGGGTCTTTTTTTTTTTAACCTCTTCGAGCTCTTTTTTTTTCAAATAATAAATTGCGAGTCTCGAGACGAGAGAGGTACCGTGTAATTTCAATTAAATTTCGCGGAGCAATTAATAACGGGTAAGACCTGCAATCAATGACACAAAAATCCACTAAAGAGATATCGAAGATAAACACACCGATACTAAACCATAATAACGTCGAATGCCATCGCGGGACGGAAGAAACGAGCGACGGAGAAATAATAAACAATAATGAGTACATACAAGTTCGGGAGGAGGCCCGGCAGAAAAAGGGTCCCGGGTCCAAAATTTATCGGTACGAAGACGACGGCGGCGGTGGTCTTCCCTCGGCAGGACTCGTCAAGTGGCCGCGAGACAAGCTGTATAACGTGCACCTTTTCCCTTTCTCTTTTCAGTCGTGCTTTGCGAGTCTCGAATAATTGCAGCGCGATCGATGCACTGAAAGAGGGGACGAGAGAGAGAGAGAAGTCAAGCATTGGAAAATTGGGGGTCGGAAAAGACGAGGATGACTCGGCGAAGGAGAGCCGATTCATTTTTCATCGGGGAAAATTCGTGTCGGTTACACGTGTCACTTAATCCCATTACATGCTCCTGTTTTGATTGATAGTCGACGCAATTATTGTTTTAACGAACGTCTCATGTAAATTCTCGGCAAAAAGGGGGCGAAATTCGGATCGCAAGAAAAGCAGCGCGAGAGAGAAAGAGAGAGAGAGAGAGAGAAAATGAGGAAGGAACGAGGAGAATAAAAAGACGAGAGGCGGAGGAGGAGGAGGCACTTATAGCCTGCAGCGGGGCAAGTAATGCCTCTTCTTCTTCTTCGTCTCTGCGGCTTCGAGTGGAAGGTGATCGAGCCTCGGCAAAAGAGAGGAGGAAACCAAGAAAAATTTCCATACGCTCGGGAATAATTGGAGGCTCGTTTTCCCGCCGACGGGAAAAAGTCGAGGCCTGCGCATATCGGGCCGAAATGTGGCCACGGCTTTTTCGACGACCTGAACCGGGAGGGTAATGAGAAAGTTCGCGTAATGAGAGACCGCTGTAAGAAGGGACGCTTTTCGAGGGGAACAACGCGAGCAATTTGCTTTTTAGGTCGAGGCAATAAACAATCACTATTTATACATCCAATTACTCGTTTTCATTAGCTTTTATTAACTTGTCTCGAAAGTGTATAAGGGCTCGGTCTATTTACGGCGGCTTACTTATTCCGTCACAAAAACCCTTTTATCCAGCGGCCGCGACGCGGTTGCAGACGCGGAGAAAAAAAAAGCGAAAAGGGAAGGTGCACTATTCAAAGAAAATTGAAGCTTCCAAGAACGGCAGTCGGCAGCGGATAATGAAAAAATGGACTGATAAAGGAGATAGAGGACGGCTTTAATACGCGGGATAAAAGAATCATGCTAACGCGATTAGGAGCAAATGAAGGAAATGGAGTGAAAGCCGGAGGAGGGAAAGCGAAACGCAGGATCTCTCTGAAATCCGCTGACTCGCGGTGACTATACAGAAGCGCCGCGCGCGCCTTGCTCTATAAGACGGAAAAATGAGGGAAAAAGAGGGATATATATATATATATATATATAATACGGGTTTGAAAATTTCTCGCGCTCCATTCCGCCCTCCGCGGTTCGAAAAATTGCGATTCGGATTACCCGCGCGCGTTGAAAAAGTAACCCGATCCAGCGGTTTCGCACCGTCTCAATCGCGCTTCTCTCTCGCGCGCGCGCGGGGAGAGAGCCTGGTAAAACAGAGAAAAAAAAAAAAGAAGATCTCGGAGCCGTTTTAATTACACGCTGTCGAACGCCGAATAAGGAAGACGAGCGAAAAATATGAAATTACCATACACCGCACGCCGCCGCGTGCATCGGACGGCGGCGCGACAGCCCGATCGGGACATACTCGTGAGAGAGAAAGAGAGAGAGAGAGAGCCGCGCCGTCAGATTTCCTGTCGTGTCCCGGGGAGGATGGAAGGGGGTAAGCGGGCTTCGATGGGAGTGAAGAACGGGCGGTAAGGAATATTATGGGAAAATCGATGACCCGATGGAATTTTGGCGCTTCCTGCTACGGGGATGACCGCAGGTTCTTTTTTTTTCGGGGGGGCCCTTTCAGAGCTCGGGGCACAGGTGCAGCGTGTCAATGGGAAGAATCACGTCAAGTTCGTGCGATCCGAGAGTGGATGGCGTTGTTTCGAGCGGGGGACAAAAAAAAATGTTGTCGTTCACATCGTTTTGGTATAAATATTTACTTGAATTTATTTGCGTGAAATTACGAAACGCGCGCCTCGGATATGTAAAGGCAATTAATCCGTGAAGGAGAGACACGACAAATCGCTCAAAGGGAGGTACAAGAGAACCGTTACAGCCGGAGAAACGTCCGAAGTGCCTAAAATAAACAATCCCAGGCATATCGCGCGCGCATCTGAGCGCGCGGAGCAACGTGTATACGCCGCGTGAGAGACAACAGCAACGAGAGAGCGAGAGAGCCTCTTTAAATACCTCGAAAGAGCCGGAATCCGTAAGAGTGCCCGCATGTCGGTCACAGACAAGCGCGCGCCGCGCCGAGAGAGAGAAACACGCGACGGAAACCTTTCGACGAGCGCCGCCGCCGCCGCGGGATTGTTTATCGGGGCCGAGTGCGACGACTTGTTGCAAATTCGCGCTTTGTACCGACACGGCGCGCGCGATCTCCGGCTTTATTTCGTATGATTCAGGCGGGCTTGTTACCTCGGGGCTTGTCTCGCTGTCGCGACGACGACGTTGCCGGGGAACGAGATAAATCGAGGCCCGCGCTCTTTGGATTAAGATCGAGAACTCGGTTGTCTTTTTTCGAGGAACGGGAACGGCGCCGTTTAACCGGGCCGTTTAACCGGGTGATCTATCTCCCCCGGACAATCGTCAAATCATCCCCGGCGCCAACTGAGGCCCGCCGCGCCGCGCGATACGCGTGCGCGCGTATACGCCCGACGCACAATGTAGGCCAGAGCGAACTAATCCTCTCTAATTATCCGCGAGCCGCGTATCGCATTATACAGCGGGGCTCGCGCGAATTATCGCTCGTTTTCGGGCGTCGGTTATATAATGGAGGTTAGCCGAGGGCGCGCGCCGATAGCGTCTTTCCCCCGAATTGCCTCGGATTTCAGCGGACGCATTTGCGTATTGCGTAATAATAATCGCGCGCGACGCGACGCGCGACCCCCGCCGCAAATGGCCCGAGACCTTTGCGCGCCTCTCGGCTTTACGAGAGAGGCCGGTATTGCATTACCGCCTAATTGATTGTACAATCAATCCCGGGCGCCGTTTTACTGTTTTGCCCGGCAGGCCGCCGCCGCCGCCGCGTTCCGCGTAATGCGTTATGCTGTACCGTTGACAGTTAATGCCGAGGTGGATTGATATGCGCAATCGCGTAATGGCTCGAGAGCGCGTATTTGCCGAGAGTTAAGAAAGAGAGAGACGGCAAAGTTATTGTTAATCGAAGAGTTTTACATTTTGTTAAACAATTGCGAGGGAACAGAATGACTTTTGCTCAAAAATCCGTGGCGCACAAAGGCAGTTATTTTCATGGGCATTAAATGTAAGTCACACAGCTGAAGGCAGGCAACCCGGGCTGTAAGTACGTGCTGCCATCTGCCGCCGAATAGCCGAACCTCGTTCCAAAACAGCGAACCCACGCGGAGTCGGACTCTGTCCCCTCTCGTCCTCCGATCCTTTCTCTCTCCAATTAACAATTCCTATCTCACGCTGCCATTATCCATTGCACAAAAGTCCGCCGACGAAATTGATACGTTAATATACGAATCGGAGCTCCCGAGGATGGTACGTAAGTTAACCCGTCAAAGTCAAAAAGTCCGGCAGCCGCATTAATTCCGCGCGACAAAAATCAAAAAGAGCGCCGTGGAGCGCATAATAATAAAGTCGCTCGTGCGGGGCCCTCGTTCGTCTTTGGGCCCCCGGTTAACCGAGATGCCGCGAGATTAAGGATTCATTTTTACGCCGCGGGCGCCGGCGGCCGCTCCTTTTCGCGAGAGAGAGAGAGAGAGAGAGGGATGTGTCCCTCTCGTTTCCCTCCGCCGTAGGATAAACGCGCCTCGGAATCGAGAAGCGAGCCGCGGCGAATTTTGCGAAGGTATTAATTCTACGGCTGTCTTGTAAATATAATCAGAGACCGAGCTGCACGAATATTCGGCTCCGAGGAATTCCGTCCCGTAAAAGGACGGGGAGCCCTTTTTCGAAAAATAAAAAACGGACACCGCTCTCTCTCTCCCAACAGAGTAGTCATTCACGCCTCGCGGCCGAGTTGTGACAGTATCACACTTGGCCATCTGCAGGCACATATGCGGGCCTTTGCGATCCATCAACTCTGCCACTGCTTTTCCTTCTGTCTCCCGCTGCAGTTCCTCCTCACCTGTTCTCTCCCCCCCTCCCTTTTTTTTAACGTTCTCGGAACGAGTGATCGATGAGAAAAATCGCTTTGTCAAAATTGAAAGATACCGATCGGCGAAGTGTTCTTACTCCATCGCTGGTGGATTCGCGCGATAATCCCTGGAAGCCGCTAATCACAGATTTCTCGCGTCTATTAGTCCGCGAATATCCCCGTTGATTTCGACGGCTTCGACCGTAATATCTTTTCTTGCGGTGTGGAAACGAGGGAGGGGGGCAAAAACACGAGGCGAGCGTCTTGGAAGAGACATTCGGTCCCTTTTAATCCGCTCTTTGCCTGCTTGTTTTTGTCCGTCGAGAGTCCGTTCGCGGGGAAAACCGAGGAAAAAAGGGACGGCCCGATCCGCCCCTTAATTTTCACTCCCTCGCCGGATTTTTCGACCGAGACGGAACGACTTCCAGGACTCCGCGGCCCTCTCCGGGACCGAATCGTCCGTGACCGAAGACGACGGCTTTTGTGAGATGACGACTTAAACAGCGGATTTTTGACGAAACTCGACGAAGCTGCTTTCGAGATTCGAGCTGATGCTTTTAATGATGATGTTGAAAAACCAACAATGTTTTATATTTTTAACTACAATTTATGTATAATTATAATCTACTTTAAACGCTGCTTTTCCTGTAACTAATCGTCAAGCAGATCAGCAATATTTTTACCAAGAAAACTATCGATTGTTCTACCAAGATTCGCAGGAGCAATTATGCCTCCGCGTAACCGCCTAATGAGTATAATTTCAGCCTGTTGAATCTTAAAAACCGGACGCATTGTCCTCTCCGCTCGGTATAACAAATGGCTCGAGACTCGGATGCACAATTTTCTGCGCATTACGCGCCGATTCTTAATTTCCTCGTCCGACAAGAGAGCGCAGCGCTGCGCCGGAAATGGCAGCAGCCCGCAGAACGGCCTCGTCGGAGAAACGATCCTTTCTCCCGCCCCCCCTCCCCCCGGACGAGCCGCGCCGACGCTAATTAACCCCGATAAATATGAGCGAATCAATTTCGCGAACCGCTCTATTCGTCGCTCTCTGAAAAATGTTGCGCGCGCGCGCCGATTAACATAAGAACGGCATTAAAGCAGCGATAAAATTACCATAGACACGGCAAAAATCGGCGCGCGGAGCCGACAATTTTTCGTGCCGTTCCCGCATACATGTCCGACTCACGGTGTCTTGTAGCGACACGGAGTACGCATTTGCGGCATGAAGGGCCGCCGCCGCGGGGCATTAACATAACGGGCGACTCGTGGGTGGACTCTCTGGCTCCGGCGGCCATTAGTCAGCCCTGAGTTATTTCAATTTTTCGCGAGCTTATTAGCCAAGAGGATAATTAAGGTACATTGCGCGAGGGGGATCCATCTCGATCGGCCGAGTGTGTCGGGTGTTTGCTCTTTAACGAGGCGGATTATTGATGCTGTGTGGATTTTGAACTTACGTGCGAGCTTTAATACGAGCGGAGACTTGGATTGTGCGACTCACCTGTAAACAGAAAAAGAAAAACGAGGCGTTAGAATGTTTATCAAAGGGAGAGGCTGTTTAGCCGGTGTGAATAATGTTGGATAATAATAACGCGTAAAAAGTAAAGAGCGCCGGTATAACTAAGCCGCGCGAAATAAAGTTAACGCGACGTTAAAACTCGTTCTCGAGATAGAAACTAAAGTCGAGTCGGTGTATACAAAGTTGCCCCCTTTCAATCGCTGCACAAAACGCCGCATCCTAATCGCGCAAATGGTGAGCCCGATTGTATCTGGTGGAAGCGCGTCGCGATAATTCCGCGTTTTAACGTCCTTTCAGATTATTTCGTCGGCGATCTCGCTCTCGTCGCTTCGTAACACTTTGTTAAAGTCCCCCACTTCGAGTCTAATAAATTGTGCGCAAAGTGGGCAATTGAAGTTTCCCTTGTAAAGCGAGAGCTGCTACCCGGTCGGTAAAATAATTCGAAAACTTCGAAGGCGACACTTCCCGCGAGCACTAAGCTCCTCGGGTTAAAAGCATTTATTCCCTCTCTCTCGGGCCGATGCAAATCAGTCATTCCGAAACAGCAGCTCCGCGCGAAAACGTAATCCGGCAAAGTGTATACCCGCGGAATTCCCGAACAATTAAGTACGGCGCGCAAATTGACTTGACCGGATGAATAAAAGCGGCGAGACTCGGGGCTCCGTAAAATCATCGAAGTGGCCCCTTTCTATGTACTCGAGGGGAAGAGTATAGAAAGTGTCGCGCGATGCACTTTGCGCGGAATAAAATTTCGAACTTCGGAGCGGCTCCTCTCTCTCACTCCCGCCTCGGCAGCTCCGCTGTAGACACAATGGAGATAAAAGAATTGTCTGCGGATGCGTACCAGATAAAACCGCGTCGTTGCTCTACAGCTTGTTTACTCCTGTCTCTGGCTTCCCCGCTTTGTTTTTTGCCGGGTAAATAATGCAAACGCGGCAAAGTTAAATGGTCGCGCGCGGCCTCTTGAAAAATACATTGCGCTTGGTAAAAAATAAATTCCCGCTCTCCGCTTTTAATGGCATTTATAAACTTTTTATATTTATTACAAAAAACTATTGTAAAAAAAAAAGCGACTTTTCGCGCGGCTGTACTCGGCGCAAACCTTGGGAAAAACCTCGTCCGACCGCAGTTTTCTAGAGCCGCGTTATTTATTTTATCGCGCAAAGTTTTTCTCCCGACAACGAAAAAAAAAAAAAAAAAAAAGAGTCCCCCTCGAATCCTCGCCTCCGCACCCCTCGACTGCCCGGCTCCGAGCTTAACTGTTTACCGAGTAAATTGGCAGCGGCGGCGGAGCGATTTTTTCGCGCGGCGCAGTTTGATTTTCGACCGGGCAACAAAAAAAAAAAAAAAAAGTGCGACTCGCAACCGCCGGTGTTGACTCCGCGTCGAAAAGGATTACCGCCGCGCGCCGCGATTCAAAAGTCCGGCGGCCGATCTTTTTTTTTTTATTTTTTAAATTCCAATCCCTACTGTTTCCCCCTTATAAAGGTCCTTCCTCTTTTTGAATTTTCAAGCGGCGGCCGCGAGTCTACTATCAATCAGCTATTTCGGGCGATGACTTTTTTTTGTTTCTCCCTCGACTGATGAGCGACTTGGATTCTCCGCAAATGTTATACGCCGGAGAGCCGAACAAGATTCCGCGGCGGGGGGAAAAGGGTAAAACGAAATCCCCTCCGTATGCGCATAATCAAGGAGCGGGGATCAAAGCGTCAAGTGCCCGTCCACTTCGCGAAGATTCCCTATTCCCTGAAAAGCTTTCCTCGGGACTCGTCTTCGGGGGGGGAGGGGCTTTACATCGCGCGCGCATTTACATCGCCGCGCCGGAGAGGATTTTTCCTCTCGGACGGCACGGCGATGCATTAAACAACGAGGCGCGCGCCCGGGGATTTTATTAACGAAAACCCACCTCCGCGAGTCGAGGATTTAATTCGTCGTATAAAAAAAAAAAGAGACTCGACCGCCGGCCCGCTTCGTTAATAATTTAATTGGCCGCATTAAAAATACAGTTAATCTCCTAAATAAGGATTTTTTCAGCCTCTCTCGCCCGCCGGTGAAAATAGTATATCGAACTAATTTGTCGATCGACGCGGCGGCGGCACACGTTCTCTCTCGCCGAAGAATCCGCCGAGTCAGCGCTAATAATAAGCACAATACCACAAGTTTTTCAGCGGGAACGGCTACCTCCCAATGGCTTTTCTCAGTGTCTTTAAAACCCGCGGTCTCTCTCGCACTTTTAACCCGTCGCTCCGAGCGTCGTGGAAAAAGGCCCCGCGCGCCGATACGCAAAAAGCTAAACACTCGCCGCCTCTCGGCGCAGATCATTAAACCGGCACGTTTTTCCGCGATCAGAATCTCTCTCGGGGCCCCGCGGCTCTGTTTGCTCTTTCGTCTCGACTCATCGTCTTTCCGCGCGCGTACACGCAGTCATATTCCGGGGGCCCCCCCCGGCTAAAAGCGAGCGACTTTCCCATAGCCATTTGCGCGAGGAGAGAGCCTGGCGCCGTTTCTTTCGCCTTCCCCTTTTTTTTTTCTTTTTTTTATTATTATTCCGACGAGCGACGGTTATTATTGCGCGCGGACGAGGCCGTAATTGCGCCTCGGCGAATTATTAGACGACCGTAATTAAGTGCAGTCGAGAGGCGAGGAAGTCGTCGCCGCGCGCGCGGCGGTCTCTTCGACTCTCGGGTGGGATGTTTCAGCCGATGGCGCGATATAAGCCGAGATAGTCGCCTTTTTCGCTCCCGAGATCGATCGGTTTTGCCGTGTTGACTTTAAACGCGCTGTTTGAACAGGTAACCTGTACATCGCGTATAACCGCCTGCGAACTACAGAAATCAGTACAGCGTCGATACGTCAACGCGGATTCTCGGCGGTAATAATGATCCGCGGTCCTCTCGCTTTAATTAAAATTAATTGCAATTAGCCCGGGGAAACGGAGAGCCAGCGGGCATTGGATATAACTCGCGGCGGTGATACATAAAATACTTCGCCGCGTCGCGCGCATAATTAATAAAGAGAGAAGCGTACAGCCGAGCCGTACAATAATAATTACGGGCTATTTTACGGGAGCGAAAATCCGCACAATTCGAAAACGCGCGGCGCGGAGCTCCTTTTCCCAGAGGGATCCCGCGTAACCGTGGGCCGCTCGCGATATACGCGAGAGGCACATTTTTCTAGGCGCGATTATTATGGACACTTTCGAGCGGAACGTGCAATTACCGGGGCCGGGATTAGGCGAGTGTAATTAAATCGTCGGGGGCCCGCAAGAAGTCGTAAAGTACCCGCGGCATCGGCGTGTGTGTGCGCGCGCACGCCGGGAGAGAGAGCGCGCAAAAATGTGTACAGCCGGTAATTAATTTTTAGCTCTCCCTTTTCACGGTTCGGACGTTGTTTTTTTTCTTTTTCTTTTTCTTTCTTCCTCTTTTTCCAGCTGGGCAAAGCTTCCTGGGAATTAGCATTTCTGGGCTTTTTGTTCGCGCGGCGCTAAAACGAAATTGATAGTAAAACGGGGGCCGATAAAGCATCGCCGGTTATATTTTTCCTCGCCTGAGAACGCGAACGGATATGCATCAATCGGCGTTGAGCAACCTCTCTCGCGTAACGGCAAAAGGAGTCGCTCCTCGAAAATCGAAAGGGAGTTACGCAAAAAAGCGGGCGGACGATACCGTCGTCGTCCGCGGAAAAAGGAGGCCGCGGGGGGGGGGGGGGGGGCGGGGCTAAAAATGGCAGGGCTTTCGC
>JAWWEO010000001.1:16486537-16506631 GCA_035582975.1 Ormyrus labotus | reverse complement strand
CCCCCCCCCCCCCCCCCCCCCCCCCCCCCCCCCCCCCCCCGAAGACTGGCAGGGCTTTCGCTCTCTGTTTCGCGGCGCTCTCGGGATTGATAACTATCGTACGGGTCGATCGGGTACGCGGGACACCCGTTACTTATCGAGGGCCTCGGCAACGACTATCATTAGCGCTCTCTTTTTTTCTCTCTCTCTCTCTCTCCGCAAGGGGGTCGTCCTGGCAAGACCGGGGCTAGAAACTGCGGTAGCCCGGGAGATAAGTGAGCCGCCGGCGGACGTATATATATATATATACGTGTGTGTGTACTTTCGCCTCCCGGTGGGTGGCGAGGGCCGAGAGATACTCGCGTTTTTGCGCGCGCGCGCGCGCTCGAATTTCGGAGGCCGGCCGGGATGCAGTAAGAGTTCGAGTTTGAATCTATCGGCTGGGGGAAGCTCTCTGTTATTAGTTCGTCCGATGATTATAATATTAGACTAATACAAAACTTTGATAATTCAGTCCGAAATTCGTTATGCAGCCATCGAACGAGCCAAAGTTAACACTCGGCGAGGGCGCTACCCGGAACTAGACCGACACTCCAACTTGGTCGTTATACACGCCAACCGAGAGGCGGTTGCCTCGGGAAGCTCTCTCGGGGAGCCTCTCTCCGGCGAGGATTCCCCGAAATTTAATAAGAATCTCATCGCGGCCGGCGAAAAAGAAATCAATCTCCATAAATCCATCGGCGGGGCCGCGCGCGTATTATAATAACCCCGAAATCGGCGCAATCAATTAGAGGCCCTCCGAGAAAGGCATCGCGCGCCGGGCCGATCGATCGGCGGCGACGGCGTATATTTTCGCAGGCGGCGGCGGGGGCCTCCGTGCAGCCTCCGGGTGCAGCGTTCGCTCTCGTGATTTATGCGCGACGGGCTCTCTGACCTCCTCTGACGAGTCGGGCGCCGCGGCCTATATGCGCCCTCGAGTGGCTGACCCATATATAATAATCTCCCGCGCGAGCTGCCGCCGAAGTTTCTTCTAGTCCCTCCCTCCCCGGTAGTTTTCTTGCGTTTTTTTAAGGGCTTCCTTTCTCCTTTTTTGCCGGACCGGAGCTCCGAGAGTATCTTGCGACGAGGACGTAACGGGGTGTTTGTTTTACGGCGCTATGAAAAGTTTAAGCAGGAGGTCTTTGTCGTTTTGCTTGCGCGAGATTGTCGATTTTTCCGGAACAGCTGTCGGACATGTTCCGAGGCGAATTCTTATTTCGGGACTTTGGGTGATATCCGACCGAAGGTTTATTTAACCTCAACCGATATTGACTGTAAATATCGGCCAGAAACCCGTTTCCTAAGAATGATTTTTTTTTTTTCAGCGTGGAAAAAAAAAACACGCACAGATACACGCACGGCTCTGGTTTTTAAAGCCGTAAATCACCGGGGGGGATTCCTTCAAAATCCGAATTCACGCAATTTCCGTTCCCATCCTCGTAAATTTCCAAGGCACCAGTCCGGCCGAGCGCAACACAACGCGTCGCTCCCCGCGCGGCATAGCAAATCCTCGCCGAGCCGGACGCACTCAAAAGCGGAGCGACAAAGCTGCCAGGACAGGCCGAGAAAAAAAAAGGGACGCGCCGCCGCCGCCGCCTCCGCAGAGAGAATCCCGAGACTTTTAAGGCCCGGGGGCCCCGAAAAAGCGTTATAAATTACCGAAAACTCCGTCGCGAACTGTCAAACATCCGAGGGAGAGGGAACAGTCGTCCTCCATAAATCTCGGTTCGCCGCAACGAATCGCTACCGCGTAAACAAACACGCGGGGGACGAGAGACGGTGGGAGAAAAAAAAAAGGGCTGCACCCCTTACCTGAAGATGAACCTGGCCGTTGTTGTCCACCCAGCCGATGACCATGTCGACCCCCTCGTCCTCGCGGGTGAAGCCGAAGCCGACGTAGCCGGGGGTCTTGACCTGCACCTCGAACGTGACGTCGTTCTCGCCGGGCGTCCACAGCACGAGGAAGTTGTTGTCGAGCACCGCGCTGTGCTTCCACTCGATCGCCGCCGCCGACAGCCGGGATTGGGTCAGTAGGGCCAGCAGAGCGAGGCTCAGCCACGCTGCGAGTCCCTCCATTTTCGCACTCTCTCTTTCTCGACGGGGACTATCGACTTTTGGACTGCTGCGAGAGTCGGTCGCAGGCTGCTACTGGAGATGCGGCTCGGAGAAAATCAGTGGCGGACTCGTGCGGTGCGCTTAACTGCACGCTCACTGCATCTGCAAGGAGAAGAGGGCGCCGGGTCAGTCGTGTGGCTCTCTTTGCCTGCGAGCGGACTCGCCGTTGTCTGTACGGTGTTATCTTAATGTCGAATGCCTATCTAGCGATAAATGTGTGAGCTGCTGTTTGCTTTTAGCCTCGCCTGGGCCTCGGATACGTGTACGGGGAATATTGAGAAAGTCTCGGGTTTTTTTTTTTTTTGGTAATGAAATGTGCTGTGGTGTACGAGAGGTTGTTTTTAAATTTGACGGAGTAAAGATAATAAAATTAATTTACGTTGCGCGCGCTCTGAAATGCACGTTGGCTTCGACAAAAGTTTATAACTGTCTGTCACAGCAACATATTTCCGTGAATTGATATGTTGCTCAATTAAATATTGAAATCGATAGCCGAGATTGATTTCTATATATAGCAATAATAAACAGAGAACTTTAATCAATCGAATTCGCTTATCGAACAGGTGAATAAAACAATCGAGAAAACTATCTCTCTTTTATTAAACTCGCTTTATCGACAAGTAATCGTGAAACTTTAAAATAAAGCAAAACTTTTTATTTAGATTTTCAGCGTATATTGAACTGCTTGGGAAACTCTGATAAAGCAATTTACTTTTTAAACGCGCCTTCAATATTTCATTGCCGCTCGATCTAATTTTCATCTCCGATACGAAATATTTTAAATTATCGACGATAGATGTATATCCGTTGAATTAACTAATAAATTTAATAACAAATACTTCACGTCACTTCTCGCAACTTTTAACTATTTTTTTAACAATCGTCAAATTCGGTTTTCAAAATGCTGTATTTCAACATCCTAAACGTTATATCCAGAATGGAAAAAAGAATTATTATTTTTTTTTAGACAGTCACAGTTAAACCTCTCATATCTAGCCGTCGCTCCGATGAACGAATCTGTCCCCGTACTTCCGATCAAAGTTCTTCTTTCGAAAATAGATTCTTTTAATTTGATAAAAATGACTTTGCGATTGTCCACTTTTTATTATTATTAAGAACGCTGATTAATTTTTTAACAAGTTGAACATTCAAATTATATAATATGCAACTTCATAGTATAAGTAACGTATTATTTACATTTCGTTTATCGATATTTTACCGAATTCAAAATACCGTTCAACAATGAAATTATTTTTATTCCGCGTAAATGTAATGAAATAAAACTTTTTATTTGAACTTTCGTTCAAATAAATGTGTATAATTCGTTTATGCATTCAGCTGAGTTTCCACAGAGTCACTGAACTTTCAAAATATATCGAAATCGGAAAACGAACATAACTATAAATATAAAAAGCACATTCTCAGATATTTAATAACAATACAGAGAGCTTCATTAAACTCTGCGGTACAATCCTTTTTACAGTATCACTTTTTAGAATCCAACCGTACCAGAGTTCGACAATTTGATTTAAAAATAAACTGAAAATTTATATTAAAAAAGGCATTTTGAGAAAGAGCGTTTTTCCTTTGTCAATGTCATAAATAGTTATTTTCGGAGAAAAATGGAAATTCTAGCTGTCGGACACTTGATACATTTTTTTTCACTCGCTTTGCCGGATATTCAAAAGAGTTAACTTTTTCTCTAGAATTATTTTTCTGCTTATATTTATGAGAAAATATCGCAATGATGTCAACAGTTTTTTCACTTTTAACGCTGCAGCAAAGAGTAAAAAATCTTCTACCTGCACGCGAGATTAATTATTGAAAGTTAATGATACTGACGTTAACGTTTTCGTATAAACGTCGCGTAAAAACTAATTAAAATCAATTGTTTTTAAAATTTTGGATGACGATTTTACGTCTACATTTTATTATATATGAAAGAACATTAAAAATGTTGAAACGACGGTATAACAGAAGATTAATAGAAAACGCGATTGTATTTGCTATAAATTGTTGTTAATTTTGAGGTACAGCGTCACTACAGAACTTTAAGTACTACGCTCAACTTGATAAATTGGAGTCTTGTCCAAACATTTATAATTTAGCACGTTGACAGAAGTAACATCGTTCCTCCTAATCCTTTAATTAATCCAAATTTATTAGCAACTTCGCAAAATCTCTTTCTCCACTTTTATACCACCGACTTGAATTTCAACATTGTCGTAAAACATATTTGTGTCATACACCGGACGAAGCTGAGAGCAGCGCTCGTGCTTTTCGCGATATTAACTCGAGAACGAGGCGACTCGTCGGAAGTGAGCAATCTTCGAAAAGTGATTGATTCACCTGTTCGAGATTAAGTGCGAAGCTTTGTCAAAGCCGAAAGAGTCAGCTAATAATTTTTATCTGTACATCCCGAGAATCGCTAACGGCGATTTCGTGTTCTCGTTTTTATCTTTTTCCTGGCGCTGAATCATATCGCCTATCCCCCGAGATTATTTCGAGCGCAACTCACAAGTACCACGGATACATTTGAAACTTTCGTTTTTTCTCCTATCTAATCGAGCCCTCCCGAAACATTCCCCCATTAAACAATCGCCAAGACGGCGTTCCGCCAATCATCGTCACAAACAAATCACCAGAATTTTTCTTTAATCACCTTTTTCACAAAAACGAGTACTCTTCTCCCGCGGCGAAAAACAGCACTGACATTAAAAAAAAAGCACAGTCACAAATGAGCGGTCGAATCCTCGGCGGTCAAAAACAACGGCAACGCACTCGAGGGTGAACCGCGCGTCGAGCACCGGGGCCCTCGGCGCGAGCAGCGCATGTGGGTGTCGCGTTTCGGTGCGCGTTCGTATATCCGCGCGCGGGATATACCTCTCTCGCGCCTCGGTCGAAACGGGAAAAGCGAAAGAGAATCTCGCGGAGAGCTGCGCAACAGTGGCCGTCTGTCTGCGCGAGAGGATGGCACTGAACTGAAGTCGGTGCCCGCTGCCCGTCGGGGGTATTGCCGGAGAGAGCCCAGTGTGTTAACCCACACGTCCGCGGCGGCGGGGCGCATGCGCGAGCCCCTCTCCGAGCGACGCCGCAGCGGCGGCGGCCGAGGCGGCGAAGGCGCGCGCGCCGGTATTCCACCGCCGGGCTCCGAGGGGGAAGGAGCCCGAGGAGCGGAGGCTGCAGCCTCGGATTTCGGAGGATCGAGCTTCGAGAAAGAGAGATGAGAAAGGGAGATGACGAGGGCATCGCGTCAATTTTTAGGATCGGGAGACGTGTTTTTTTTTTCACGAACGTCTTAGCGAGCAAGAAACACTCTTGCTTTTTAATAAGATGGCTTATTCAAAACGAGATCGCTATTTTTTCGCGTAAAATATCGTAATCGTATAAAATTGAAAATATATTATAACGATTTGCGTTTTTTACATTTACATTTAGATTCAACATTCAAAATTTTACTTGTTACAAACTTGTAACTCCTATACAATCTCTCGGGATTGTAAAAAAAAAGAACTACGAGATTCGCTTAATGTATTCAGCCAATATCCTTGGGACTTTTACTACTTTCATAAAAAGTCCACCACTTTTGCTTCCATTAACGACCATTTCATTTTAACGTATCAGAGATTTATCCCAAGAAGAAAACAACGCATCCCCATAACTCATTCGCCAAAACTTAATTATTTATTTCAAATTAGACCGCAATAAAACTCGCTCGTATACAGACGAGCCGGCCAGCATCCGGCAGCTCTGAAAGCGTGGCCCGGACCCGTATTCCCCATCGTTCTATCCCGCAGAGCGGCGAGTCGAGCCTGGCCGCGGGGAGACAGTTCCTCTCTTTCGAAAGGCCCGTAGGCCTAGAAAAAGAACTGCCAGAAGGTGGCGGCCCCTGACGGAAAAATCGCTCCCACCAGCCGACAGTTCGGTCCCCCCCGGACCCCTCGGCCTACTCATAAATTTCGGCTCCGACGCTCTCTCTCTCTCTCTCTGGACGGGCGCACATATACGAAACCGGTTCCTTTTTATTTTTATTGTAATGTACGCCGCGCGGGTCGTCTCTTCTTGCTCCTCTTTGTTTTGATTCCGAATAGTCGGATGAGTAATCTCGAAAGGGCCTTCGTTTTTCGAGCGCTGGCTCTCATGGCGGAGGTGCGAGATTCTTCGAGCGGTCGCTCGATTGCGCAAAGGGGTAAGAATTCCTCGTATTGTGATTTTCATTCGGGACTGCTTGAGAAAAAAATCTCGGTGAATTTTGACGCAACGCGTTAAATTGAATATTTTGAAACGATATAATTGTCGGCATTCGTTGGAAACGCGCGGACGAGCAGTACAGCCGCCGAGGCTTCTGACGTAACGGATATACAGCATCGATGAAAGCGAGATTGCTCGTGTGGGATAATGAAGTTTTTCAATTATCGCCGCGAACGACGCATTTGAATACGAATAAAGGAATCGTCCGTCTTTCACACCTCGCGCTCGAGAAGGTGACGAAATCGTGTTTTGAAGCGCGTTACATCACGCCGATCAACGGCTCTCGGATATATACCTACACGTACGTGTATATATACCTGTGCGATTCTCGAAAACCGGCAAATTTTTCTCTCTCCGAGTTATATAGCGCAATAATCCCGAAAATATTCCCTCAAAGTCAAACACACAACTGTGTAGGCTTTCCGAAAGATAAACGGCGATTCGTGGCAAAACTTTCGGCCCTCGCTAAATCAACAAAACTCCAAACGTAATATACACACATTAAAACTTGCGTCGTATAACTCCGCACCGCTCACGCAACACTTTTTTCCGCAGCCCCCCCTCCCCCCTCTCTAATTACCAAAAAAAATGTGTTTTCAGCGGAGATTTTCCGCGAGAACGCGGAAGTGCGCGGAGCTCACGGAAAGAGCGGCGCATCCGCGAGCCGATCGATTCAATTACGCGGCGGCGGCGGCGGCGGCTGTAAATGCGTGCGCGCAGGGGATACTCGATGCATCAGCAGCTGTCGCGCGTCACCCCACGACACGGGCGCACACATCGCGCTCGCGCGCACGCCGCAAAGTAGCGCCGACGTTTTTCCCTCTCTCTCTCTCTCTCTCCTTCCTTCTTTCTTTTTTTTTTTTTCATTCTTTCCAGCCCCGGCGATCCGACGCGCCGGGAATGCGAGCGCGAGTCTCTCCGCCGCGGCTAAGCGATCTCGGTACTGACGCCTCGAGGACGAGACGGAGAGAGAGAGAGGATTATTTGCTCGCGTTCGGGCTAATTAGTTGGTTTTGTCGTTAGTTTTTTTTTTCGCGAGAATCGGGCTGCGGATTTTGGAAAGTGGGATTTATCGCGGTTATGTTGGCAATGTACGCTTTTAAGGTGATTGAATGTTGTTTGTAAGATTCTTATATTATTTAAATTATTACGTTTATTTAACTGAATTATCGGTAGACGTTCGAATTGCAAAAAGTTAAAATTATCCTCGGGGAAAAAGAGAAAGCATTGACAGTTTTAAAATAAAATTTATAGACCATTATAAGGAACGGATATCAGATTATTGTTTAATTAACCAAAATTAACTTGAACTGTGTCAGCGACTCGTTTCTGTAATAAACTTTCCGATTCATCAATGATTATACATTATAATTCTGATGATAGATATGTTTTATAAAGATTAAATTCTGAAACGTTAATTTTACAGTTAATAAAAGGAACTCTTCACCACCAACAAATTAACCCCCAATCTCTAAAAAAAAAAAAGAAAAAGCACCGAAGCAAAGGCTCCTCGAAAAGTACAGCAGCCTCGCCGCGGCAGCAGACAGAGAGCACACGGCACAGAAAGGGAAATGTCGACTCTCTCGGTGAGTTTCGGGTGGCGGCTGCCGCGCTCCGGTTTGATTTGCGGCGTGTTGTTCAGTCGATTGCTCTCGAATTGCTTTCGACGGACGCTCTCGACGGCCCACCTATAGGTCGCGGCAAACTTTCCTCTCCCTCTCTCTCTCTCTCTGCCGCGAGAAAATCCACGCGGGGAGATATATATATATATGTATATATATATATTGTTACTGCGGATTGTTCGCGCGGTATATAACTTCGAGAGAAAAATGTCGCTACGAGCAAAGTTATCGCAGTTATAACCGAACGACGCGTCGCGAGAGCTGCGTGCGCGAGCCTTTATTAGCCGGAGGAGAGAGAGAGAGAGAGAGAGCTCCGCGAACGGAACACGATGCCAGGGAAGTTTTCGAGAGTTTGCGCAGTTTTTTCTTTTTATCGCGCGTAAATTTTGCATCCGAGAGAGGAGTCGCCGTCGCGGATTACGCGCCTTGATTAAGAAGCGCGGCGGCCCCGCGGCCTTTAATGACGGTTTTTAGCGGGGAATCGATTTTCTATGAAAGGTAAATGAACTCGCGAGAGTCGCGCCGCGGCGTCGTTCGTTACTTGATAACTAATGAAAATTTTAATATCAATAACGTCTCGGATTATTACAAAAGCTGCCCCCGGTACATTGACGTTTAATGTAGTTACGAGTATCATTTTCTGCGAGATTATTTTACTATCTTGCCCGGGAGTGCGTGTTCTGACGAGCTAATGCGCGCAGCATTAAAAAAAAAAAACGATTTCAACCTTAACATACTCCCGTGTTTGAAGAGCGATTGTTTGTATACTTGCATGCATAATTCACGGATGCATCGAAGCTCGGACCGAAAGCTTTTTTCAATCCGCCGCGAAGGAAAAAATTGCAAGGAAGCTCGCGCGACGTATGCGTAACGTGCACGTTGTAAAAAAATAGTCCGCCGTAACGGGCGTTCCAGCTTCGAAAGCCGAACAATATGCAACGTTAAAGCCCGATCGCGGGCAGTTTGCATGTCGGAGGTAAATAAAAAAGCTCGTATTTATAACGATAATATATCACTCGCTTAAAAATCCTCCCCGCGGAGTTGTAAATTAATCAGCGGAAAATGATTTTATAAAAAACGAAAAACAAAAAAAACAAAAAAAAAAGTAGAATATACCCCTGCGAGCGAGAGAGGCTGCGCCCGCGAGCGGCCCCGGTTTTTACCGGCCTCGCGGCCGTTTAAGCCGCACATAAATCCTTCCTTAAACGCGAAACAAATCTTCTCTATTACAAAATTACCCGCGAAAATTCCGCGCGGGGGGGAGAAAAATATCCTTATGCATCGTCAGCCGTTAAACGAGCCTCGACAAATTTTACGATCCCGCGCGAGCGGTCGTTTCTCGTTCGCGGGCGAGAGAGAGAGAGAGAGAGAAAGAAGAGGGCAGAAATAAAAGCGAGCGGATCCGCCGGCTGACGGAGAACCGCCGCGGACGTATAGACACCTTTCCTTACTTTTACCGTGTGATTTTCCGATTTTTTCCCAAGCCCGGAGTGTCGTTACCTCCGCCGTAATTGAGGGAGGAATGTAGATAAAAGTATTTTATTGGGAGGGAGCCGTGTGCCATTATGTCGGGAATTCTATTAAAGAAACGCTTAGCTGTAAAAATTTAATAGGGAACTTTTTGCCCGCGGGGTAATTGAAATATGCCCGCGCGCGCGCGCGTATTCATGTCAAAGCTGCGCATCAATATTTATATTCCGCAATTTTAAATAATTACTCCTTACTTTCTAATTACCGTACGCCTATAATATTTCACTGATAAATTTGCCTACCGAAGTAACAAACAGTATCCAAATACCAAAATCCCCGGAAAGACGGCAGGTTCAGCCTAACAAGTGCCTTCGTTTCTCACACAGGTGCCCACACTCGGGGATCCGAAGAACGACCCGTCAGCGTTAGAGACCTCACCGAAATCCCCGGTCATCGTTATAAAAGATGACGCACGCCGTTTATACGCAGTCAACAATCCTCTCGGCTCTCCTACAGGCAGCCGGAAGGAAATTTCAGCTCCGCCATCGTCCGGCCGGCGCATATCTGCTCCCCCCCCCCCCCCCCCCACGTCAATTAGGTGCTCCGCGTTAAGGTGCTCTCGCCCGCGTACACGTTGGCCTAACGAACTAATATCGACGGGCGCCTGACGCTAATCGGGGTCCGCGCTATCCGTCACGGACTCGCTCTCTTTCTTTTTTTTGCTTCCTCTCCCACGAAAATCGCCAATTAACGTCCCGCGCACGTCTGCGGAAACGGACAAGAGGTTGCCGCCGCCGCCGCCGCCGCTGTTGCTGACTCGGTCATATCCGAGGGAATCTCGATTTTCGAGCTGACTTGCCAGACTCGGCGGATGATCTCGGGCTGACGCTCCGTAGCAGCTACTCTCCGCCGCCGCTCTCGAGAGATATATTTCCGATTCGAAATTGCCGGGGAGGGCGCGCGGAGCCGCTTTTAACGTCCTTTCAGAGCTCGGGCCCGACGTGAAAGATGGCCCGCGAGCGAGGTTGGAAACACTGGTTAGCGCCTTGGGAATACGGGTTTCCGGGGGAAGGTATTTACGGGCGGAAGAGAGACGCGAGTGTGGAGAGGAGAGTTGGATGCCGCCGCCGCCGCCTGCAAGCCTTCGGAATCTTGAAGTACTCTTACATTAATCCGCTTTGGGTTAACTGTTCCGGCTTCAGCATCTCGAATGTACATACCGGCTCTCTCGCCGAAGTGGTCTCCTGTCTTTCGTAGTCTAAAGCACCGAGCAAGAACTTTCGGAATCGGGCTGATGTATATAAGCTGGGAGGATACTAAAGACGCTAAATGCCGACGAGGCTTGCAAAAATAATGAGGACGTCCGCTAAGAAAACGTCTATCTTTCGCGGGCATTCGGTATATTTTGTAGGACCGAGAGAGAAATAAAACCGTTTACGGCCTCGGTCTACTTTTCGGAATATTATCAACAAAACATCGAGTTTCAACTTTTTGGTCGTGAACCACGAGGAGAAAGTGCGAAAGCAGAGTTTATCATTACCCTTTTTACAAAGTTATTAACTTTCCACATTTTTTACGACGCCTCAAATTAAATTAATCCGCGCGAAACAAAGATATCTTTTTATTCTACGCGCGGCGCTAAAGTGCACGCTAAATTGTAAGTATCCATTTTAGATTCGAATAATAATAAGCACCGAAAATGACTTTGGCGCCCCGAAAGCCCGACATAACGCCATTTAGACTGCATTAGAGACATCGAGCGCGGCCCCATTCATCCGTTCCGTATCAAAACACGCTTTCATTCGAAAGCGCCATCAGCGAGATATCCCCCGTCGACATCAAACGATCTCCGAGAAAACTCTTAATGGCCCAATAAAACAATAAAGCTCTCGATGCGCGCGCCGAAAGTGAGCTTCCCTTTGACTCTTAAAGTGCACTGCAGCTCTCTCTCTCTCTCTCTCTCTCGCGCGCGCGCTGGAGCTTTTCGTTTTTCGCGCGACCTCGGAAGTCGCGCTAATGGAAAGCGCCGAAGGTCGTTACATGAAATAATTATGTAAGTACGTGCGCGCGGCGCGCAATTAAGCTCCGCCGAGCGCTCCTCGGGTACTTACTAATGACTACTTAGCCGATTGCGAGCGCGCCGCTGCGTGCATTTGCGCCTCCTCTGTGTGTGCATATAAGTGCTGCGCGGCAGTGCAACCACCTGATTGCGCCGCCGCCGCGCTCTCGCGGAAAAAGGCACGGAGGATCAAACGCGACGACGATCTCTCTCTCTCGGCTTTTTGCGCGCCGGGTATCCGAGAGAGAGAGCTGCTACTTCGTTTCTAAATGACGGGTTGAGAGGGATTTTTTGGCGGTGTTGATTTTTCGAGGTGAAAGCTGTTATTACGGGATTGGTGATTATTTGAGTTACCATTGATATGGACTGCCGCGGTGATAGTTACCTGTTATTACGGGCAACGGCGGCGTTGTGTTATTGTTAATGGCAGAGAGATAATAGTTTGGGCGTATCGAGCTAAAATTCATTTGTTTCATCTGCAAGCCAGGGTGCATTGTCATTAGTAATTAGGTTATTATTTTGCTTAGAAATTAGCCCCGATGAATAGACAAGCGGATCACTAAAACAATAATAATATTATCAATGCCTTAATTTACCGACTCTCTGGACGTATATATCAACCGACAATCGAATAAAAAAAGAACGCGAAAAAGCTCGTTCCCCAAAGAAGTAACCGCAAAACTTGCACGCCGCTAAGGAACGCGCCGGGCGCGATTATTCAGTAAAAATGATTTCCCGCGCCAGGGCCGTTTTATACTCGTCCTATCATTTCCCCCGCAAAACCCGGCCAAAGAATAATGCTCCCTCCCTCCCTCCCTCCCACCGGCAAACTTTCCGAGGGCAAGAAGAGCCGCCTTGATAAATATTGCGCCAGCCGCGTCCCGAAAATAAAAGACGGCGGGGGAGAGAGACGGACGAAAAACTCGTCGTCGTCGCGCGGCGAATCGTCCCAAGGATGCACTTGCGCTCTCGTGCGAAGTTTTTGCAGCTCCTCGCGCGAAAGTCGTCCCGAGGGAAGACTCGTTATTTAAGCGACCCCCTACCCCCTCCCTCTCTGACCGGTGTTATGGATGAGACGAGTGGGAAATTTCAGGGCGAAAGTTAAGGAAAAATTATTTCATTTGTCAGCGACGCCGCGCGTACGGGCAATTTTTTTGCGCCGACTTTCGGCGTGGCCATGAATCTATATGAGCCCGCGGGCTCCTCGGGCTGGAGTGTAAGCGATGCTTTTAAAACTTTCAATTGTTAATAATTCATGGCGACGCGCCACCCACCCCCCGATGAATTGTTCGGGGCGAGTCGGACGTTTCGTCTTGTCGCCCGCGAATCCTGCATATATTTAAAGCGATCGATCGGTTTGCGAATGATCCTGTTACTGAATTTTGTTTGTTTGACTCGAATTATTCAGCGAGAATTTTAAGGGTTTTTTTTTCTTCTAATTTTAAATCAAATAAATTAATTTAAGTATAACTTTTTGCAACCGAAACATTTGAAGGATTCTCCGCTGATTTGCATTTAATTTCGAGACAAATCCGGCCTTCGAAATCCGTCGCAGTCCGATACAAAGAATCCTCCTTAGCATACGATTAGCATCGAAAAAGACTCTGTCGAAATCCATTTCCCAAACTAAAAGGCGTCCCCCTTTTCAAATTGCGCTCCAGAAAAGAACAATATTTTCGAGTCGACGCGGCGTCGGCGCGCAGCTTCCCCCAGAAAAAGCACCGAGAGTCTCTCCACCGGAGAGAGAGACGTACAGCCCCGCAGCGTGACGCTCGACCGGCTCAAGATTTAGACTCGAGCGCGCCAAGTTTTTCGGATCTGCATTTCAAATTCGTAGGAGTCGGAAAACGCGCGGGAGACTGCTCTTGCGAGGATTGACGTCGTCGTCGTCGTTGTCTATTTCTGCCTCCGGCCCTCTCTCTCTCTCTCTCTCTCGCAAGAATTTATGTCGCGTTGCTTCCAATTCCGATGCAATTCCTAGCGTCCTCGAGACGCGCGCGCGAATGTTTTATGTATGGCAAAAAAATGGCGACGGCGGCGGCGCGGCGCGCGCTTTTTTCCGGCTGAAAAAAATGGAAAGGAAATCGCCGCACTTTGCCCCGCGTACGAGCAAGAAACTCCGGGGGATTAATAATGTAACGGCGCGCGCTGCTCGACTCGCGCACTTGCTCGGATACGCTCGAGAGCTCCTTTTTCGCTCGGTTTTTAAAATCGAGAGTTTTTGTGTATATCGGTAATTGAAGCGCGGCCTCGAAAATGCCCTCTGTGTATATACGTATAGATAATAAATTGTAAAGTATCGAACGAAAATTAAGTGCCCGTCGGGAAACGAAAAATGAAATTTTAAGCACGCGGCTATCAAAGCGAAAAATTTCAATTAAAGCTCGCGCGCGAACCTCGAAGGAGAATAAAATCAAAGCGATATATATATACAGAAATAATTAAACGGCTTTGCGCCGAATCGCCGAAGCAATCATTTACATGCATATATATACACGCGGCGGACGGGCGAGCCGGAAAATTTTTCGCGCTCAAGCGAAACTTATAATTAAATCGAGAGCCTTTTCCCTCGTCGTTAATTCATTCCCCTCTCTTTTTTTTTTTTTTTTTTCGAGTTCGAGAAGGACTACTGGCTTCCTTTTTTTTCCCCCCCGCCGCCGCCGCTCCGACCGAAGGAAATCACTGCGCCATTTTCGTTATGCAAGTCTAGGTCGAAAGTGGAAGCTAAAAGAGCGGTGTTTTACTCTCCTCCGTGTATATATTCTCGACACTGTATATATACGGGCTCCGGTGAAGTATAGCTGGGCGGACGTACGCGAGGGCATAAGAACAACTCGCTACTCGCCGGGAAAGTTAAAAGTAACTCGCGACTCGAACGTTATACGAAGGAGGTGGAGGAGAGAGGGAGAGAGAGGGGGGGGGGAGAAAAAAGCCGGAGGAGAAAGAGGAACGAAAGAAAAACAGTAGTCGAACAGTGCTACTTCTCTTTCTTTCCCCGGCTGCAGGAGAAAGAGAGAGAGAGAGAGAGACAAGTTGCTCGTTCGTTACCGTAAAGGAAACTCGCGATTTTTCTGCTACCCTTTTCTTTTCCACTTTTGCTCTTTTTCGATGGCTGCGCGGAAGTGCCGTGTGTATACGCGGGCGGCTCTGCGCGGGCAACACTGCGCAGAGGAACCGCGCCTTCTCTCCGAGATATGGTTTTGACGAAGAAAGTATATATAAAAGGGCGGCGAGTCGAGGAAAAGTCATTTTCTAAATAAATTACGGCCCGATAGCTGCTCCTCTGACGTCACGTCGGAAACAATCGGTTGGAAGGGAAACGCTTTTCTTTTCTTTTTTCTTTTCTTTTAATTAAAAGCCCGCTGATAAGGAAATGCCTCGGGTGAATGGACGTTGATCGCGGATGGTAATTGAAATTTTGAGAAATCTCAGAAGTCATCAGCAAGATATATTACACGGCCGCGGCGTTCGGGTGTATTATACACACAAAATGAGGAAATGGCGTGTCGCGCGATGCAGATTAAAATCTCGTGAGTAACCGTCGAGTGCGGCAAAATAAATAACTTATTGTAAAGTAAATATTTTCCGCTACAAAGCGAAAAGTGCTTCGCGGCCTTTAAAAACGCATTATGACACCCGTAATGAGTTTCGTCAAAGTCCACTCGCCATAATTACTCCTGGAAATATAGGAGTGATTTTCGCATGACTCAAAGATAGCTTAAAAAAAGAGGGAAATTAATTTTTTCGTGACGGACGCGTTCTCTCTCTTATCTGGCGCATCTCGGAGGTACTAAATAAGCAATTAGTCTCCCGACTTCTCTCGGCTTGCAATCTTGGATTTCTCACCGACGCGCTGCCGAGATTATATTTAGAACTAATAGTCGTACGAATCTCCTCCTGGAAGTAAATAATTAAAGTATATATAATAATCATTTCGTAAAAATAACCGAATCGATTCCCTATTTAATTAGCTGCCCGCCGCATTAAACGGCTCGGAGGGTCTTACGACGGCACACGAGAAAGAGCCGCCGCCGCGGCCGTTAAAGCTCAATCGAGCAGCGTTAAATTTCCATCGTCGACGCATCAGTTCACGCCTCGGGAAGGACGCGCGGCCTTTTTCTCGTACTACCCACCCCGAGTCAAAGACTCGAAGAAGCCCTTTGATAGGCGCCTGGAGTACGTTGATTCTGCGGCAGCCCTAATTACCTCGCTAATTAACGCGCCGGGCCCCGGTCAAAAGTGCGCGCGCAAAGAGTCCGCCCCCCCCTGCCGCCGCTTAGATTTAATTACGTTTCCACGGACGGCAAGGCGGGGCGGGGGGGGGGGGGGGAGGCCTTTGCTTTTGCCGCGCGCTTTTCGCTTTTAGGTCTTCGGCTTCTTTTCGCCGCGCGGCGGGACGACGAGGTCGCCGGGAGAAATCGACCGATTGATAATTGTTTTTCGGGCTTCCGGAGCTCCGCGCTTCTTTCGAAAGTGCTTCGCTTACTGGATTGTGCTTTTCGGTATTTCTGTCGGCGGAGAAAGGAGTTCTTGCGCTCTTGACTAACTTGGGACTAAGAGCCGTTGTTTTTTTGTTTCGACGAGGTTTACTTTGAGAGTTTATAAGCTAAGAAATTGATTAGCTCCGATATTTCCGGCGCGTAACGTTGTTTTGTAGATATATTACTTTTCGTCAAAAGTATACGATTATTTCGAAGGAAAGATGCCAAGTAATCGCTAAAAGAAGCGAAAAGACGGTCCCTTATCAGCCGACCCAATTAATTAATATAAATTTTCGGGCTCGGATAGCTATCGGCTTTCCGAGAAGGCGACGGCAAGAAAGTGGCGAGGCAGAAAATGCATAATAGGTGATTTAAGCCAAGGGAGTCGTGCAGGAATGCGATCGCATAATGCTCGCTACTCGCTCTTCTCTCTCCTCCGCAATCGATAAGCGATAATCCGCAAAATCGACGATAATGAAAATCAGCGGAGGAGTAGGAAAAAAAGCGCGGGCCTCGCGAAGGCGAAGGCGGAGAGAGAGAGAGAGAGAGAGAGAGAGAAGAAGGAGCGGAGAATCGAGAAGACGACGCGCTCGCGCGCAATCGGCTTTTAATGAGCGCTAAAGCAATTTGCGAAAATGCGAGGAGTAGGGCCGAGGGGGAGAGGAGGGGGGGGGGGGCAGGTTAATTTTCGCTATGTAATGAACTTGACTCCGTAATTAATGGAAGCGGCGAATTTGGCGAATACAATCGCTCGCTTAGTCGTTAAATGTTTATTACCGCGGATCGCCGCGCGTAATTAGCCGCTAACGACGGAAAATTTTATCTCGACGAATGAGTTTATCTCGAGAAAGAGAGAGAGAGAACGGCGCGCGATCCGCGGACTTTTAAACGGATCCCGCTCGGGCAAGAACGTCCAAGAGACGCTGTAACGGGCAATTCGGCGGGGTAAACTAAATTTAGGCCGCAGTTAACAATGCCGATTGGCCGCGGCGCGCGCCGCTAAATGCGCCTAGTTGCAAATCAATATTTGTGATTAATATGCCGCGCGCCGAACTCGCGGCTACTCTATACGGTAGAGTCAATTATTTCGACGTTAATCGATTCTTTACACGCTGATTAATCACCGAACGTTAATATGCGGGAATTGTATTAGCAGGCCGGATTTTTAACGGAGCGGCGGCAGATCGCGAGGCTTTGTTCGTATAATTTAATCAGGGCGATAGAAATTCGCCGTGTTTTAAATGTCGTTCGATTATATATGTTTCTTCGCTTTTAATAAAAAAAAAATCACCCTTTTAATACGTTATGCGACGCGATAGTACTGAAATCTATTTAAGGCTATATGACCAGCAAATTGACCTATTTCTTACCAGAATAATTAGTTTTACTTAAATAAGCAATTCCGAAGAGTAAACTTATTACGGCACCTAACGAGATTTAGCAAGAGTCTGCGCGAGGCACATTTTTTTTAATTATCTGCCATTTATAGTCATTAATTCCCTCTTTTTGAATTCCAATTAGTACTTTTTTCCGTCATTAAACATTATATTATCCATAACTAGTTCATAATCACAACGGTACATAGCAAGCCGGCAGTCGCCCATAATAACTTTATCACTCCATCCAGTCGCTCCTCTTTCAACAATTCCCTCTCGACGACGGAGTCGATCCTCCGAGAAAAAAAAAGTCCGCGAAGAGACCCCAGAAGCGCGTAATCGAAAAAGGCCGCGGCGGGAGGAAAAAGCGCGCGCGCGCGCTCGCTGAGGGGCTCTCAATTCCGGCGGCATCTCCGAAAACAAAGGCCGCATCCATTATTCCATTAAACGAGGGCGGAGAGCGCCGCGCGATATTGAATAAGTAACCGGGCCCGCGTGCTGCTGCTCTTTTACAATCTTGGCCCCGAAAAACATCTTGCCGCCCTGTCACAGAGCGATCGCTAAGGATACGACAAAAGCTGCTGCCGCTGCCGGGCTGACTGCTGCCGCTGCGAGGCTGCGCACAAGTTATTCATACGTATTACCGATGCATTATGCAGTCGGCATGTATACGCAGCGTAGCGTCTAGGGAGAGAGAGAGAGAGAGGCGGTGCATCTCTCTGCGCCGTGCATTTTTTAGGACCCTGGGACTCTGGGTGCAGCTCTCCCAGGATCCGAGCCGCCGCCCGCCTTCCGCAGGGTCCTGAGTGGATTCGCGCGAGCTGACAATTTCGAATTTCGGGGGCCTCGAGCCGCCGCCGGGGGAGGAGACACGAGGTGTCGATGCATTTCGCCGTTAGCGAGTAAGCGGATAATGTTTTTTAAGTAGATTCGATTCGAATCCCATCGTTGGCGCGGGAAATCGTTGCTGTTTTTGGTTAAAGGAAAAAAGAAAAAAAACGAGTTTTCCATTTCTATTTATATGTAGAGGAAAAATCGAATTTGTTTGCTACGTGCAGGCACTCGGAATTTTTCGAAAAATTTAAAAAAAAAACGTGCCAAAAGCAAAATGTAAATCCGCCAACGTCTTTCGCGGTTCACAGAGCAGTATTATTAAATGCGTTTCTCCCAATTAGAGAATCTCCCTCGGCTCTAACAAAGATCGAAAGCTCGCAAAAAAAACACGGCTCTCCTCGCAATGCGCTCGGTTGCGCGAGAGAGCATATCGTCATTTAAATTTCAGCGGATCGCAGTCAAGGCCGGCCGAGCAATTTTCTCGCTTACATATCCTTCGGCGGGCGCGCAAAAACACGCGGCTATCGCTCTCGCGCGCATGCGCGCCCGCAAGAAAGGAAGCGCGCGCGGATGCAAAAGTGCATTTATTTAAATTAAAACCGTCGCCGCCGCCGCCGCCGCCGCCGCGTGATTTATAACGATCGGCCGTCCGTCCGTCCGCGTCTCGTCAGTCGATCGTCATACAGTCGACGCATTTTTCTCTCTCTCTCTCTCTCTCTCTCTCTCTCTGACTCTCCGTTTCTGCCCTTCCCTTACTTGGGACGCGGTAGCAGCTGAATTCTCGTTTCGCTTAATGCGAATGCAAGTCCGATCGATCGACGCAACCGCGTCTCTCAACTCTCGAGAGCTGATCGATCTTGGACGGACGATCGGTATGCAATTATCCTGAGCTTCTCTCTCTCTCTCTCTCTCTCTCTCTCGTTCGGCTATCTTGGCTGTTTTTTCTGGGGGGGGGGGGAGGGGAGAGGTGCACACACAGTTGTGGGAAAAGAATACGGAGGATCGTTTAGGCTGCTGGTACGTTCGTTTGTTTCAGGCTAATCTTGTTTGTAATAGAAGCCGCAGGTGCGCCGGCAGGACGGCGCAATTTTTTTTTAAAGACTTTTTCTGATGACAAGATTTTAATGGCATTGTTTTGATGCGCTCGGACGCAAGAGGCGGCTGCGTCCGCATGCAGCAGCAGCAGCAGTAGGGTATATACCTTCAGCCAAATTAGATTTTGCTCTTTCGTTTGTTCGGCTTTAGATTTTAGCTTGGAGATACTATATATATAGTTAAATAATTCTTCGGAATATTATTCGAAAAGAAATTCTCTATAATTTTTAGCCTCCGACATTAGGATCCGCGACCTCTTCCGCGTTTAAACTTCTTTCCCAACCGCTAATTTCAATCCGCGCAAGAAAAATCTTCGCAGGAATCAGAAAACAATTCCGTCCGTTCAACCCCTCCGAGAAAAATTCCTCGGCGTTATCGGCAAAAAGCCAAGAAATATGTACCCTCTCCCCTTTTTCCTGAATCCGCGATTCCCCGTCGGCGCCGGGCAAATAAGTCAATCATCGATATATACAAGTCGGCGAGCAAGAACGCAGATCGTCTCGGCGTTTAGCACCTCTCTCTCTCTCTCTCGCTTTCACGCTCGGCGAATCGCTAATTCGCGAGGGGGTATATAACGTCGCGGCCGATTTGCCGGTGGCAAAAAGATTGCGCGCGGCCGCATTTAGGACCGCGAAAAACGAGCCGCTCGTCCCGCGGCGGCGGCGGCGGCGGCGCGCCGCAAAAAAACGGCCGGCGGCCGGTTCTCTCGCTCTCTCCGCCGCCATTGAAAATTCACGTTTCAATTCGAAGGAGAGCCCTGATCGATGATGATA
>JAWWEO010000001.1:16459032-16486437 GCA_035582975.1 Ormyrus labotus | reverse complement strand
TATATATACTGTATACATCTATATATTGGATAGCGCATTTTTGCGGCAGGAGATCGGGAGGGGCATTATCCAGTTCTTGCTGCTGCGTGCGTTCTGCGTAATGTGACGAATCTATACAAGGGGAGGTGAGTAAGTGAAATGTTCGAGTTTTTTTTCGGATTCTCCGAGTCTCGGCTTTTTACGGTTGTCGCCGGGCAAAACGAATAACTGAATATCGCTACGTTCTTGCGGTGGGGTATTTCTTTATTTCGAAAAGAGAATATAAGCTACTGGCGTAACGGTAAGATTGAACGGTTCTGATTTTGCTGTTTACGTGATAATTGTGAAGGAAGGTTTTGAATTTCAGGTGAAAAACTTTGTTAAATACCTTCTTTCTTTATGCTTAAGAGGGCTCTGCCGAAATTGCCCAAGTCCAAACTGACTATGGCGCCTCCTTCAACTATGAAAATCTTATTTATTAATTTAAAATTAATTGACATCTATAAATTCAGTAAATAAAGCTTTTCCACTCGTAGACAATATCAAAGTATATTTCAAAAAAAGTCATAGGAAGAAAGGAGTGAAAGTAAAAACGTAATCTGGAGGAAACAATTTTAAGATACAGCAGACGAACATAACCAATCTACTGTGGCAACTTGAAATGTTTCTTCCAGATTACGTCTCCATTTTCAATTCTTTCTGAAATTTTTTTTAAAATATACTTGGATATTGCCTACAGCGGGGCAAGCTATGTAATTAGTTTCTAATTAACGTTTTTCAATATAAATTAGAAAAAATTCACTTTGAACGTTCGGTGGCGCACCAATCGCCTGGCAGTGCACTCGTAAATTTTAATTAAAAACTTCGTGTTTACTTGAACCGAGAACTAAAGCACCTTTTCCACTCTCACAATAATAAACCCCAATGCAACAACCGAAACCCAATCGCGCGAAAGCACTTCCTCGACTTACCCGCAGTCCATCCACTCTCCGTCCGAGCGAACCCATTGAAAGAAAAAAAGGCAGGCGTGCACGCGCAGCGAGCGATTTTTCGGCCGCGTTCGCACGCACTCTCTCACGCACAGCCGCCGTCGTCGTCTCGCCTGCGTGCGCGCTTTCCGAGCGCGCCAACGCTTCGAGCAAAAGAACCACGCCTCTGAGAAAATGGCGCGCTCCGACCGCTCGGGCCGGTCGCGATTGGCTGCGTGCACGCGCCGCGTGTGCATTTGCATCCGGCGACGACTGCTCATTTGCGCCGGGAGCTGCGAGAGAGGAGAGCCTCTCTCTCTCTCTTTTTTTTTGCCGCCGCGGCACCTGCCCCGGCCGCCCCTAAGTCGGCCTCTAATCTCCTTAGATCTGAGGCATGCAAATTTTTTAATTAGGAGAATCGCTCGCGAGCTTTCTTTGCACAAGCCGCCGGGGAGGGAGGATCGAGAGCGCCGCGAGGTTCCGCGTACTTTGAGGTGGACTGGAATACGCGGAGGCGCAGCTCGTTTCCGATTATGCCGTAGCTGAGAAAGCAGCCATTGTTTTACGGAGAAATTCGGTTTTAGCTGGATATACATACTCTGGCGCTTATTTGCTTTGCTATAAACACCGTGTAATTACTCGCGTATTACGGCGTTACGGTGAATCAGAGCCGCCCTTGTCCTTCGCAAAAAAAGCAGCTCTCATTGTCAACAGTGGGCTCAATTAGCCGGGTTTAAAAAAAAAAAACGCCTCCGCGAGAGCGGTAATAATATCGCGTCGCGCGGTCAAAGGAAACCGCCTCGGGGCGTTCGTATGAATTTTAAGTCGGCCTGTGCCAATGGCGCCCCGCGCCGCTCCCCCTTTTTTTCTTCCGCGGACCTCGAGGCTTCTCTCTCGTGCGTATACGCACCTGGGAAGTCACACGCCGCGAGCGCCTCCGCCTCTCTTTGACGCGAGGCCATCTGCCGAGAGCATCGCCGTCGCGGAAAAAAAATATATATATACCCGGGTGGGAGAGCGTAGAGGAGTGAGGAGGGGGGGGGGAGATTGCGGTTTGATAATCGGGAATGTAGGGCTTTTGTTTTTGAGGTATACACGTAAGAAGGCTGAATGGCGAAAGCGGTTTGTGGATCGCGCTGCGGAAATTCGCGAGATGAATGCGATTGTTGCGAGGTTGGTTATAGTAATTCTTGTGCGTTTTACAAAAAAAATTGCAGAAAAAAAATTGCACGTGTGGAATTTTAAAGAAAAGAATTTAAAAAAAATTGCAGCGTGAATTTTTTGTGAAACTATATATATTTTTACGCGGTAAACGATGGAAAGTCGATGGTTAATTGCCATTGATTAGCCGTGAAAAACACTCTCAACAAGGGAATTGTATAAAGAATTTTCGGAAAAAATAGCCAGTAGTTTCCTGCACTGGAACGAAGCCAGCAAATGTTTCTCCAGAAATAATAATGGCAATTTGTCTTTTTGCGGATAAATGGCTGAAAAAGTGCACTTCCAACACTGTTTAAGACAATTTAATGGCAATTTGGTAGCAAAACTCTCCAGAGCCATTAATTGCGCCGCGCTGCGTGGTCGAGTTGTGTTATCCGAAAGCCTTTTGCAAGTGGAGCTAAAAATGGCCCGGAGAAGCGGTATCAAATGGCTTCGATTAAGGAATTTAGTAGAATCAGTTATTTCAGAAGGTAATGTAATCCTCTTATCGTAATTTATATTGCATTGTCTAGAGGAAGTGAGGAATTTAACTCCCTTATTGAAGATATTTTAGATAAAGGAGCGTCGAAGCGAAACAAAAAGTGGAACGTAATAACAGTAATTTTGAGTAATAAAGATATTGTCTAGATTATTCAGTACCACCTCGGCGTAATGTACGTTATAAGCTCCAAATGAAATAGCACGCAGAGAAAACAAAGAAAGGAAAAGTGGAAGCAAGAGAAAGTGAAAGCGAACCTTACATTGTCGTTGCGCACTTTTTGTATTTTTAATCGCGCTAATAAAAATTTCTCGCGCGCACAAAAAACACTTGTAAATCCGCTCTATATATTCCGAAAAATCGATTTAATTTACACGAGATCGACTCGAGATCGACCATCCGCGGCAAGAGGATTCCGATCCGAAAGCAGACACGCACGCACTTTGCTCCAGAAAGTCATCTCGAAAGCAGGCAGCAAGCCCAAAGCCAAGCAGCCGGACGCTCGAGCAAGAAAGAAAAAAAAAAAGAAAAAACAAAGTTATACAGAGGGAGGACGCGGCGAATCGAGGCAGAAAGATCGCGAGACCGCGATAGCGGTATAATCGCGCCTCGCGCGCTTCTCCTCCTCCTTTTTACGTATACATCCTCCCTGCGCGCGTCTCCCGCGAGAGCCACCGAGCCTGATTATCGTCATTATTCAAATTACCGCGCGAGCGCGCATTTCGAATGTCAATGTTTACACTGGACATGGGAGCGGATCGCTATCGTCGCTCTCGAGAATTAAGTCGCAGGGACGAGATGATTTTCGCAGGGGTCTCGGTTTTAAGCATTCCGCGGCGACTGAGCGACGATGACGCCGCGGTAAACGACGCCCCGAACCCGAGAACTTAATTCCCGAGGAGCTGCGTTGGCAGGACGCAGAGTTGAAAAGGAAATAAACGAAGGTTGCGAAATTCCGGGGGAATGAATGTACATACCTATTGGGTCAAGATCGATTCGCAAAGAGGAGGCTGTGAAAAAGCTATCGAATTGATATAAAGGAAATCAGGCCCGTTCTTTCGAAGGAAGGACAAACGAATTATTGTGCATGACGAAATCGCATTGACGCAACGCGAAATGAACTTGTCAATTGTTCGAGAAGTTCGCTCGAGAGCGCTATTGCTCTTTGAAAGTTGGAACTCCAGTCTGCGTTCGAGGAACTTGTAACGTAACCTCTCGCTACTTAGCTCTCTCGTTGTTCCGCGCGCGCACCTGGCTGAATGTCTTGTCCGAAGTCACGGTTTCACTTTCAAATAGCAATAATAATTACCTCCAATTAAATCTAGTTTCGAAATTAATTTGCCGATCGCTAATTGGAGCCGCGGCGAAGCATTGTTTCAATGAAAATGGCAGTGCAGTTTCGCGTCTATAAAGTCGGAAGCAAGTGAAATTCCTCGTTTTTTAATTAGGCCGAGTAGGTGTAAATTTATTTAAACAACAATCAGCCGTTCGGTCGCGAATCAAACATTTCGAATTTCGCTTCGCGGGAAGAAACCAAACTTGCCTGAATGGCGCGCGATTCGGCATCGCGTACACCTCCGCGGCGCGCAAGTTTCCCGTTAATTAAACCAAAACCATGTAATGCACGCTCGGCAAAACTGTGTCACCCGGAGAGTCCCTCCTCCCTTTCGAGAGCAACGAGCCGCGCGCGCTCGCAGTCCAAAGTAAATACCGCCGAATTCAGCCGCACGGCCAAAGAAGTCGACGTCGTCCTTGTCCGGTGTATCCTCCTTTTCAGCGCGCACAAAACACCCCGCTGCATCATCATCCCCGGATTTAGGAGCCCGCAAAGTTTTCTAATTATCGAGAAAGGTCGAGTACGTATATATACGACGTAGCCTTTTGCCGATCTAATACGCCGGTTGCGAGAGCTGTATATACGCCCTCCGACGAAGGCGGAACGGGCGTCTGGTCAACGCTGCGGGCGACATTAGCTTAATTGGCGCGTGCATTTGTATCGCGCCGTATTCGACTGCCTACTTTACTCCCTCCCCTGGCGTATACGTATGCGGATAAATTGTGGAGCACCTCGCCGATACGGAGCTTTCTGGGTTGGCGGTGTTAATAGTGGCCAACTTTTGAAGCGAGTCGCGGAACAGTTTTTTTTTTTTTTTTTTTTTAAAGATGAGTACTTGCGGAAAGGGTCCTCTTTTGCGAGGGCTTTCATTTGCGGACGCGCGGTTCGCATCTGTACGTTTGATTTATGAAAAGGATTCAGTTCCAGTTTCTTTGCTACGGTCGAGATCGTTCATTTGGCAAATGTATTGAAAAACTTTTGATTTTTTCAAAAAATTCCGACGGAATTTACCGTCCGCGCGGAATATATACTCCACGGCAATATTTGGAAGTGCACGATATATGCGCGCGATTCCGGTTAACCCATTTTCGCGATGCTGAATTGAAATGTAACGCCATAGATTGGCGAATGGGCGTGCGCATATATTGCGTTGGCTATTTTATTTTTTCGTTTTTTCTTTCACCCTTTGTTTCTCTCTCTCTCTCTCTCTCTCTCTTTTTCGTCCGTCTGTGTATTATATGTGCGCGCGTCGAAGACCCTCTCGCGCCACCCCTTGAACCCGCAATTAACGGGGTGTAACGATTGCAGATGTAGAAAAACGAGTTCTATTTTTATTTTAAATGGACGTTGCAATTAGAGAGCCACGCTGAATGGGAGTTAATCTCCGCTTCGCTTTTTTCTCTCTCTCTCTCTCTCTCTCTCTCGCTCTTTTCTGTTCGGTTAATTCTTGTCCCGGCACATTTTGCGGTAATGATTTCGCCGCTTTAAGCGACTCGAAAAACGATAATGACGAATGTTTCTTTGTTGCCATTGTGAAGAAGTGTATATTTGCATTTAATCTTGGGATTAAAGATTTCTCCGTTACTTACGCATTGCTCGGGAGGGTATATAGGAAAGACGTCTTACCTGGAACATAAAAAGTAAGATTCTTTTTAATTTTTAAGGGTAGTGGAAGACCAAGTAGCAATGCAATTATTATAAACTTTGAAGAAAGGGGATTGTATATATAATATTCCATTTATTAGAAAGTTTTAAAATACTTACAAAGTATGTTTGATGAAAATTTGATTATACGCTCGAGTGTAATTTCTTTGAATATTACAGGTTTAAAATTGAAGTTTTCAAAGCAGTACCTGACCTACTTAGCAACTTTCGGTATTATTCAACTTTTCACTAGAGGCATTAATATTACACCAGTTTGGAGCATTTATAATATGTTTTATTTTATTTTTTAAGAATATTCGTTTCTTGCTAGTATACTTTTTCTGCCAAAGGGGTGAACAAGTTAAATTTCGCGTTATTACGCGAGGATGTAAAATTTAATCAAGAGTTTCCACCAAAAAGCGAAACAAAAAAGTTACACCTTTTTTTCGGATCTTGAAAAATTTGATAAACAATAAAAATTCCCCTCCCGACAAAGTTCCCGCGGCAGCCTATATATAAAAATACTGTAGCCCCGCAAGACAAAAATTCTCGACGCGAGCAAAATTACTAGGAACGCACTCGAGGTAAAATCTGTAGCACCGTAACCCAGCAATATTCCTCAAGTTTTTCTCCTCTCCCGCACTCGTGCGCGAGTGGAAAAGCAACCCTCTCCCGCAAAGTGTGCACGCGCTTACTTTCACGTAGAGAGAGAGAGAGAGAGAGAGAGAGTCTGACTCGCGCGGAGCCCTCGAAATAAAATGGCGCACTTTGTGCTTGGCTTTGGCCCCCTTCCCTCGTTTCTCGCGCGTATATACACGTATATACTTGCGCCAGGGGCGAAAAAAGTACAGGCGAAAATCAAGGGCTGACTAAAAGCGAAGGAGGTGCAGCGATGCAGCGACCGGCGACACAAAGGACCGCGAGGAGGACGAGGGAAGAAGGGCGCCCGGTCGCGCGCTGCGCAAACAGCCGCGCGGAATTGCGCGCACAAAAGGGCGGGGGGTTACGGGGACGAGGGGGGGGGGGGGGTTTCGCGCGCGAGGCTCGTTCTTTCGAGGTGAGTTTTTCGAGGCGGAGGCTCTTGCTTTGCGGTGCGCTGCCGAGGTAACGCCGCGGCTCTGCGGTTGCAGCTCTTGCGAGGAAATTAGGACCCGCGCTCTCTCTCTCTGTGTACACTTGCGTGCGCATTCTTCTTTTGTTTCGGGGAAGCTGCCCGGCTTGGAGGAGCGTGTTCCTCTGATTTTTCGTTTGTTATCGCTGCTTTTTTTTTCTTGTAGCTGGTTTTTCTGGGGAAGGACTCTCTTTAAGGGTTGTGAATTTATTAGCTCTTTGGGAGGCGGCGGTTACAAAAATTGCTCGGGTAATGGATCGATTTGGGGACCTTTATGAAGGTCGACAATGGAATTACACAATTCAAATTACACCGTCAGCTTTCCGACAGCTGTTTCTTTATGTATTTTTTTATATACCTAATAGCAATGAATCGTCAGAAAAGGTGTAATTCATATTTTAATTTGACGTTTCGGTAAAAGGTGCTATTTATAAAGCAGATATCCACCGATGTACTTACAGACATAGTAAAAATTCAATAAATTCTAAAATCAAATAAACGCGTCGACATACTTTGAATCGATCAAAAACAAAAAATTGCAAAGAAAAAGTTGTACTCAGCCCTTTGTCCAATACACTCACCGGAATTGCAATTACAAATGCGGAGCAGTACATATATACGTACAGCACGCGAAAATATCGGCCGGCTTCCGGCAAAAAAAGTCGAATGAATAACTTTGGCAATGTAATTTGCTTCTAGTGTCCCCGAGGCTCGGCCATAAATAAAAACATTGACTGTGCTTTGGGGGCTCTCTCTGCCGTGCGCGCGGCCGTGCGCCTCTCGTGCAAGAAGAACTTTAGTGGCGGGTCCTAACGACGTTTTCTTGTCCCTCTGCACGACAAGCGCAGGGAGAGGCGAACTTTAGATATCGAAGGTCGCTGTCTCTCTCTCTTGGCAAAAACTTCTGAGATATTACGTACCTCCCCGTACATCAACTTTCCGCTAATTATTTACGTATCTCATCCCAGCTGTCGCGGGAGGCAGAGGACTACGGGGCTATTAATTCGGCATTATTCGGAATTTCAATAAGAAATTTCGCCGGGAAAAAACAAACGCCGCCACAAATCTCCGGGAAGAAATCCGGCAATTTTTTCGCGGCCGCCGCCTCGCCATTTCTCATCTTCCCTCTCTTCCGCCGTATACACATTTCGCGCATCCTTTTTCTTTCCCGCCGTGGTTCTTTCAACCCTCCTTTGTTAGCGCGGCGCTCGGCCGATTGGACCAAACCGGGCGCAACGAAACGAAACGGAACGCCAAGTGGAATGGAGCTCCACACTGCGCCGCCGCCGCCGCTGCAGCGCGTCGCCATTTATTTCGCCCTCTCGTTACCCCGGAGCTCGGACTGAAAGGACGCGAGAGAGAGCTGCAAGTCCGGAAGGAAGAGCGGAGATGGAGAGGTGCTGGAAAAAAAAATGAAATATGCCCGAGAGTCGATGGCTCGCTGCTGCGGTGGTTGTTTATTTTGCAGTCGTCGCGGAGGTGGCGATTGGTGTGCGAACAATGAACATTTTTTTTTTTTTTTTTTAAACTCGCAGTCGATTTTCGGGATACAGCACGGTTGAATTTAAAAAACGGAAATCTGAAAGTAAAAAATGAGTTCGGTCGAGGAAAGTTCGGAGGAAGATTCTTTCGGCGTTTTTCGCGGCGCGCGGTGCGACAGGGAGAAACGACAAAAGTTGCGAAACATTCACCTGACAATCCGCGAATTTAACAGTCATAAGCAAAAAATGGCAAAACTCGCCGTCGCGCAAACAAGTTTGACACAGTTTCCGAGCCGAAACTCCCGGCTGCTAAGCTCTTTCTGTCTCTCTCGCACACAGAAATCCCAATCGTAAAAAAACCCGTATAAACAGCGAAATCCCATTCTTTCCTCTTCCTCCTAATTCGTCGTAGAAAAATATCGTCTCCCCAAATTCACACTCGACCGGTTCCGTCACCCCGCAGCTGTCAACTTTTCCCAACAATTCGTCTCGCGCGAACGAAAGCACGAGCGAGAGAGAAAGAAGCGAGAGGAACAGTACGTATATCTCGCGGCATAATACCGGATCCGGCCGAGAGCCTTGCATTACGGGGCGCCCGGGCAACAATTACCCCCGTAATGAAAAGAAAATTAGAGAAAAATGCTCGGGCGTAAAAATCCGCTCGTAAAAAGGCCGCCGCCGCCGCCGCGCGGCGCGTCTAATTCGCAGAAGCAGAGCGGGAATCGGCATAATTCGAGCTCGTTTCCCCGCGACCCCTTTCTCGCTCTCTCTCTCTCTCTCTCGCAGGTGTGCTCGTTCGCATAACCCCGACCTGCCGGAGGGGAGGGGGGGGAGACAATTTACATTCGAAATCCGAATGGCACGCCGCTGCATCTCCGCGCGCGCGTGCGTTCGCGTTTTACCTTTTACTGCGCGAGCGCGCCCGACTCTTTATTACCTCTTGTCTCTTTTGCTGCTGCTGCGAGCGCGGAAGCTCTCTCTCTCTCTCTCTCTCACTCTCTATCTGACACATTTCGCCGCTAATTGTCTATCGCGGCTGATTTTTAACGAGGCGGTAAATTAAGCTCCGGATTAAAGATGGCTCGGCGAATATGCGGCGTGAAAACAGCCGGGGAATTCGGAGGAGGCGAGAGTTTGTGTATTGCAAAGGCTGCTCGGAGATTCTGTTTTTAAACGGGAGAAGCTTAAATTGTAAGTGCGCTTGTTGTATTTAGATAAGATGTCAGCAGTACGTAATAGCAATGTTGGCGAAGTTTAAGACTCGCCGCCGAAGTTTCTCCCGGTAGTAAGCAAGAAAACGTAGTTTGCAAAGTTTATGCACCTCTCCTGACGTTTAATGTATTGAATTGCAGCCATTACCTTTGCCTCGGCGTTGGCTCGCCTGGCAACTCCCGTTGTGCATTCCGAATAATGAGGGTAATTTTATGCGTTGCTTCGTTTTGAATTTTCAGCAGTTGGGGGGGGGGGGGGAGACGTGTAAAATTGCACCCTTTTTATTAGCTTCCCACTTACTTGGTCGTTAAAACCTTAAAAGCATTGCGCAATAATTCGCGGAAAAATGTAACCGTACGCCTCCGAACTGTTACAACGGGCTTCGACTTTATATATATATACTCCGCTCTTTAATCGCGCAATTTGTAAGAATAAATAATAAAATTTTCGCGACTAGATCGCGAGTTAAGGGCACCGACTATTCTTTTACAAGCTCGGCAAACACACTTGGGCTCCGCCGGCGAAAAGAAACCAATTCCGCGGGCTCGAGAGCTCCATTCCCAGGGCCGCGCGAACGAAGCCCTCGCCAAGAATTTCAGAAAAGCCTTCCTTCGCAAATACTAACTCGGCTAATGGGCAGCCTTTTCCACCCGCGCATTCTCTCTCTTTCTTTCTCTCTCTCCTCCTTTGCATACATCACTCGAGCACCACGTAAGCCCGCGGCCGAGGGCCGCCGGAGGAAATTGCCGGCTACCGATCGCTCGCAATTAAAAAAGGAACAAGCGAGTGAGAGAGAGAGAGGGCCGTATATATATTGGCGTCATCGTCGCTCGGAATGTGGCTGCACTCGCGGCGTTTCTTTCTTCCGCGTTTCGCGGCGCGCCGATAAAAAAGTCCTCCCTCTCTCTCTCTCTTTCTCTCTCGCCAGGAGCGGCGCGGCAGAGGTTCGATCGGATTTTTCTCTCGTTACGCGCTTACAAAAGAGCGGAGTTTGCGTTCGCGGCTCTCCTCCTTTTTTCTTCGCCGCCGGGTGAAAGAGAAATTTCTCGGGGCTTTTTCTTTATCGGCGACGGCGACGGTTTTTCGCGTATTTAAATTTGCGAATTCCAGCTATTTCTGGTATTTCGGAGGATCGACGCCGTCGGCCGGGAGGGAGAGAGAGAGAGAGACAGAGAGAAGAGTTGTCTAGCGAGGGAATAAAGTTGCGACGAGTATTTGAAAAATCTATAACACCCGAGCTGCAAAAAGCCTTGTTTCGAGCGAGAAGTGACTTTATCGCGCCAGAGCGATAACTTGGTCGTGAAGCGCGTTCGAATCAATAATCCAAGCATATTTGCAGACTTCGGGAGAGGAAAATTAGAAAGAATGTCGGGAGGATTAGTTTGAATTTATCAAGGAAAAATTTGTGCCACTTACGAAATTTTAGAACGGAGCAAAAGCGAATAAAAGAATTTAGTTTTTTATATGCTCTACAATTTTAAAATCCTGAAAATGTGTTCGAGTTAAGTGCACAGATATAGGCTAAAACGCAGTTCGCGTTCAACATATATTTTCCTCGCCTGTCAAAAATAGCTTCTCGAACTAAAATAAAAAATCTGTCGCGGGCCAAAGTCGATTTTTCTCTTCAAAATTTTAGAAACTGCAACTACAAGAAAAATTACTTAGCGCTCGGCGAGAAACATTACGAAGTAGGCTTTTTACCGCGCCGAAAAACGCCGAGTTCCCCTATCGTTATAGTGTGAGCGTGACGAAATTAAGGCTTCATCTCAACATTTCCGAGAAACGTTTCCGAATCATTCTTAATCTCATACAAAGCGATTGAAAATGCCTTTGTATAATGCCGTTATTATTCATTTCGCGGCCTAGTTGATAATTATATAAAGCACGTAATTATCGGCAGCTTTAGTGTACGTTGAATCATTATTTGATAATCCGTTTTAATAATTTCTTTGTTTCCTGGAATGTACTGTAGTTTATCTTCTCCAAATTCTCGTTACTGAATAAATTGTTCCTTTCCACGAACATACTTGGAAATGCTATCATTCGATAATTATTCACTGCAGCATAACTAAATTAATTTAAAAAAAAAAAGGCAATCGATAAACAGTAGCTCCTCAAACGTTCGAAAGCCCCTCTTCCTCGTTCCCACCGCGAGAGAAAGAAAAAAAAATCTCTCTCGCTCCGAAACGTTAACCGGGCATGAAAAAAACTTAGCTCCCGCCCCAAAAATCCCGCTCTCCGCCCGCCTCTCCCCGTCCGGAAGCGTACAAAGGAAAGCGCTCGCGATCAATCTCACCCGGCGTGCTTTAAGCGAAGTTCCGTGTCCGGCTGCACCTGTCACCGCGCCGCCGCCGCCGCCGCCGCCGCCGACGCATCGCGCACGCAGCAGCGAGAACGCAACAGCCGCCGCGGGAATGCAAACGCGGAAGGCGGCGATATTGACCGGCGGCCCCCCCGGACAAGGTTCCTTACTTACCCGCGGGCATTCTTCGCAGCCGAGGCGAAGATAATGAGCGGCGCGCACAGTTTTTCGTGGGCGGCGAGCGGCGTCGTGATTTGGATGGCTGCGTCGAGGATTCCCGAGAGAGAGAGAGAGCGCGCCGAGGATGCTTGACCTTCTTTGCGAGAGCGCGCCGCGCGCTCGGGAACAATGCTATTGTTTACGGCCCTCTTTTTCCTCCGATTGTTTTCGCGCCGAGTGGGGGGAGAGAGCTTTTAAGGGTTTTAGAGACGGTGATTTAGGAGCTGGAAATTAAAGAGTTAAACGCTTTAAAACGGCGGACGGTCGAGTGTCGGAAAAATTGAGTTCGTCTTCGCGGCTGTGCTTTAAAATCGTCTGTCGGGGCAAAAATTCCGTGGAATTTACGTGAAAATCGACGCGTGAAAATTTACGTGATTTATATATAACTAAAAACGTACGAATGAACTGTCCGTGTTTTCATTCAAATCAATACCCCTTTATCGCCAATCAAACGATTTCGACTATTAAAAGATTTGTTAACCGGCAATCCAGTCGGTTCAATGCGTCCGCGAAACATTCAGCTCTCCGCTTTGCGCACCGGGAAAACTTTTAAACGCGGCCTTCAGCGGGCAACAATAACCTCCTAATAATTACCGCGCTTTATTACTTTCCCCCGTATAAAAGCGCGGCGCACTTGCGGGAGCCCGATAAAAAGCCATCCACTTCCGATCGGTCGCTCGCCCATAGAATCCGTCATCGAATCACCATAAATATGCTCGCAACCGCGAGCCGCAATTATTTATTCCCCCCTCCCTCGAAAAAAAATCGCGCCTGTGCATTGAAAAAAAAAAAAGAAAAAACCGCGCGCGCGCGCGCGACTTGGCTTTTTCAATCGAATTCGTTAAAATATCGACGCCCCGCCTCCTCGGGCCCGTTGACAAAAGCGGCGTGCACGCATTGCGTTATAACTCGTAAAAATACCAATTATTCGCACTCCGATTCCGCGTGTATACCGGCATTGTGCGGCTCGCGGCGGCGGCCTCGACTGCATACTTAACGCGGCGGCAAACAATTTTCCCGTACATTGATCCCGAAAAACAGCGCGGCCCCCATTGTGAGGCGCGCACGGCGAGTTTTATTCGGGCGTTTTCCCGACCGCCGCGCCACTCTTAATCCCCCTCCTTCGTCTTCGCCTTCCTTTTTTTCCTTCGGCCTTTTTTTTTTTTCTCCGGCTCCTTCGGCGCGGCGGCGGCGGCTCCCTCCGAATCACGACGAGGAAGTATTAGTTTCGCCGGCTTAAAGTTTCGCTGGCTGCGAGGCCTACATAGGAAAATTCCTTCCTTCTTCTCCCGTATACCTGCGGTCTCTCTCTCTCTCGCCACACTGGGCATTTTTATACGAGCGCCGTTTGCTCTCCGTGTGCCTCGAGGATTACGACGCTTTTTTTTTTCTCTCTCTCCTACCTTTTGCGATCGTTTTATTGTTAAGCGACGCGGCTCGGTTCACGTGACTTTTCGTCGTGCCGCACGGCACCCACGAATGATTCGGGTATTAGGGAATTAGTGGATACAATGGACGGGAAATTAATCAGGTTTAGGATGCGGTAATGATGATACGCGTGTTAATTTTTTGTTACGAAACTGGTCCGTGGCGATTTTCGGATAGGCTTCGGATACAGTTAGCTATTAATTTGATTGGATTTAGTAGCTAAAAAGCAGCTCGACCCATCTACTTTTTTTTTGGGGGGAAAAGAACGTTTACGGAAGAAGAGAATTCTTTAGAAGTGAATTAAATTTTTTTATTCAATTACAACAAAACTTTGTTTTTTTAGGACGAGTAAGTATAATCTTTCGAGACGATCCTTATTTAAGATAATAATAAATTCGCTCGTTTCCTAATAACTTTCCACAAAAATGAAAACCCCACGCAGTCAACCGCAGGTATCCTTAATCTCTTCAATCACACAACTCGTCTAAGAATAGCAAACTTCTAAAGAGCAATATTTCCATCAAACTCGACTTATATTTTCGCAGCGCCGGTAAGGCGACACTAAAAAAATGAAATTAACAGCAAAAGCTACAGAAATAGTCGCGCGCGGGGAAAAAGAGAGCGTGCCGGAGGACAGGAAGGCGCGCGCGGGCACATTCGGGCTCGGGCAAATATTGATTTTGCCGCGCGCGGATGGTGAAACAATGATTTGTCGGCGCGCGGCGCCCCGACGGGTGTCGGGAAAAGGCTTATATTTCTGCGATGTGCCCCGCGCGTGAGAAAAAGGCGGGGGCGCCGTTGCGCGACGGTAATTTCGCCGACGGAATAATATTTGCTCTATTGATCGCGCGGTGTAATTGTCGGGACCCGGGAAGGATTGATCGAGCTATGGGAATCTGGCTGCCGAGTGGTTTCGGAGATATAAGTTATTGGAAAAAATTAAAAAGCCCCTTTTTTCTTGGATTTTGGAATAGTAAATCGAATTTGGGGAGGAAAAAGGAACAAGCTTCTGAAAGATTTCCTCGGCCAATGAACCGCCACAGGTCAGAAACATAAAAGCGGAAGAACGCGGCAGCGTATATTGGTGGCACTGCTCCCCTGTGAACCTTTCGCTAAGACCTTAACGCCGTTCTCGTTTCTTCACCCTTTCATAGAGTTCCCCGGACAATTTTATCTTTTGTTAAAGCAACCCATTGTCTGACATTTATGCCGCGCACCTGAGAGACTACCGTCGAATCGCGTAATTTTCCGGATTAAATTATTCGACGCAGCGTCAAATTTATTCTCTCTTGTCTTTTGAATCGAAAGCATTATATCGGCGAGGCTTTTCAAATTGCAGGAGTGTCCTACATCTCGAAAATCGGCAACACCTCATTACAGCGAGGCATTACAGCGCTCTCGAATCCCGTCGCCAAAACAGACGAGATCGCGTAAAGCATCGGAATCCCATCGGAGCCGAGAGCCGAGAACGTTTTTATTACATCCTCGCGAATGTTTTCCCTGTCGCCCGCCGCTCGCGACGATAATCCCGCGATATCGTAAATTCCCTCTCCTCGGAGAGCTCGACACAAAGGTCTCGAAGCTCGAGAGAGAGGGACGGTTATGTTTGTCCGGGGTGCGAAGATTCAGCGTCGTGTTTGCACTGCGCGCGCCACCGGCTCTCTTTCTCTCTCTCTCTCTCTCTCGCTCCTCCTCGGCGTTTTACGAGTATTTTCTTGAGAAATATTATCCGATGGAGAGCGGAAAAACCGAATCCCCTGTTTCTCTCTCTCTCTCTCTCGCGCGCGCTTTGCTTATTTTTCAGCTCGTCGCGGCTTTCGTTTTGCGCCGTGTCGCGTGGCAAGGTTAATGGGGAGGGAGTCTGATACTCGCTCTCTCTCTCTCTCTCTCTCTCTCTCTCTCGCTTGCTTTCTGCTCGCCACGCTCTTTTTGCGGCAATTATTTCGTCGAGGAATTTTCTTATTTCAGCGGCTGGAAAAGTTTGAGGCGAGGAGAGCGGGAGCATTAATTAAATAATTGGGAAGAAATCGAGCGATCGTTCGAATGCAATTTCGTAATTCGCTTAAATTCTGCTTCGAGTTCATGGAGTTATCCTCTATTTTTCGTTGAATTAATAAAAAGCCGTCTGTGAAAGTTTATAAATCATTTGCACCGATTTTGTTAAAATGTAATGGCCATGCCTGGTTTATTGTTACTCCGGACTGGCGAACAGGAAATTTATTTTCCTCTGCCGGATTACTCTGTAATATTTACTTTGTAATGTAATGTACTGTTACTCTGGATAAATAAATAAATAAATAAATAAATAAATAAATAATTAAAAGAGATAATCAGTGAAAATCAAAAGTTGGTATATCAAAATTTAATAACTTTATTCAACTCTGACCATTGCGACAAACGAAACAGCGCAATTTAACGCGTACCGATAAATCTTTACGTCTTGTTTATTACAATAAAACAGGCATCATTGGCCCTAATACCATAGAATCGCAAACAGCAGATACTCTCAGCTCGCCGGAAGCGGCTCGTGAATTTTTCCGCGATAAGTAAGTGCAGCCGACTGCCACCTACCCGTATATAATTCGGAGTAGATCGGCTAGGCGCATAAAATTATATACGTCGCTACGGACTCGAGGCTCTGAAAAGGACGATCGTAATCCCCTCCGCGGCTCTTTCAGAGCAGCTCCGCGCGCAAAAGATAGAGAGAGAGAAGGAAAGCCGCGCGTACGATATATATTCCTCGAAGATGAATAGCTCGCACTTTACGAGGTAATGGCAAAGGCGATCCTCGCCTATAACGGCTAATACGAAGGGCCTCGGAATAGCTGCAGCCCCCTTTAAGCCGATCGGAGAGAGAAAGTCCCGAGTCTATCATTTCGCCCGCAATATCTCGTTCGCTGGTTTCTCCGCGGAAAAAAAAGAGGGATACGACCTCGATCACGGAAAGCGCCGCCGCGGCGATCCTCGATGCATACATTCGATCCTCTTTCTCTCTCTCTCCGCGGCTCTCCTCGTCCGCGCGCGGGAGCTTCTCACGATTTATTCCACGCGCGCCTCGTGGTCCTTTTGCTCGATTTTTAATTGCGCGTTATTTGCTTTATTGGGAGGAGGAGGATTCCAGCGGGGCCGAGTTGTTTGAACAGGACGTCCTTCTAAATATTTAGATGAGACTCGTTTTACATTCCAGCAACAAATGTTGCGTTATTCTCAAGGATGATGTTCCGCGAGTGTTTACGTAATTTTTTACGGGGGCGGCGGCGGGCTGCTTCTACTTAATGGTTGACCGGTATTTACTTTGCCGAGCTCGAAACATATACTGATTTATCGCCAGAATTACTTTTCTGAAATTAATAAGTAATAACCTTTGGTAGAAAAACGGAGTAATTATCGTTTGAAAAAAAAACTGCTCGATTGTCTGCGTGAAATTCAGGACGTTTTCCCTGTCAGTATAACTCGCATTTCCCGGTCTTTTTTTCTTTTTTTTACTCATTTGCCACTTTCTGTCTTTCGTGCACTCGGCTGCTCCTGTTTCTCCCATTCTTTCGCTCCGAACCGGAGAGAAAGGAAAATGCAACGTCGGTAAACTGACGCGCGGTCGAGAAAGAAACGCGCGCCACATCCAATTTGGGAATATTTCCCGCCGACGATGCGTTTTTCCGCTCAAAGGGGGGCGGACGACGACGGGGATATCGGCCCCGGCAGAGGAATATTTTCAGCTCCGGTGTAAGTTACAAAATCGGCGAAACGCGGATTGCGTAATGGTTACGAGTCCCGGGGACGGGCGGATTGATTAAAGTTTTATCAATTATTTATCGGCGGGTATTGTTATAATGATATAAAAGTACATAATACGGTTTTATCGACGGCGATGTCGCCGCTGAATTCGATTAATCGGGCCATTGTGATTTAAATGAATTTACAGCTACAATGGCTTTTACGGATTAATTGTTTTTCAAGTCAAATTGGCTTTGCGATGCAGTTCGCGTGCCTGCTCTCTCTGTTTTTTTTTTTATCAGATAGCTGGTAATCTCGTAACGAACGAGTTAAATTAAACGTACAAAAATTTGGACGCGAATAATGGGATTATCGAAAAAGCTCTCTGCTGAATAGCGTCTTTGCTTCACAGTGGATTTTATTGCGAAATCTTGAAATACGGTTGGTTGTTTTAAAAATAAAACAGCGGTTTGCTTAGAAAAAATTGTTAAATTCTTGTGGAGAATTATTATTAGGTCACTGGGATCTAGAGCCAAAATCAACACTAGATAAATTCTCACAGTGTATATTCTAAATATATATAAATATCTTCTGCGTTTTGCGGCGTTTTGTGTCGGTCATTTGATTTTATTGCTACGTTTTCCTTTTTTTATTTTTAAATAAACCACAAAATCAATCTAATAATACACAAATATCATCATATACTTTTCTTTTACCCTCTGATCGATTATCTATAAAAATTTGCGAAGCTCCCCGTTTTCCCGCAGATCAACCTCGAAATTTTCCTTGAATTTTCCATCAGAAACGAAATTTCCATCTCGGCCTGAGCCGAAGAGCCAAAAACCTCGTAAATTCAGTCTGGTCCCCTGACTGCATCCTGCAGCTCTCCGTATCAGAAGCGAGGGGACGTACGGGGATTAGCGCGAGCGATGTTGGCACACCTGCTCCCCCTGCCTCTCTCTCTCGCTCTCTCTCTCTCTCTCTCTCTCCTGCATCTTTCTCGTGTGTGTTTGAGCTGCAGAGAGAAAATCCCTCGGTGGGCCGCGCGACATATAGAGTGCATTTGCTCTTTCTCTGCAGTCGCGTGGCGGTGCAGTGCAGCGCCTGCGCGCCTCTGTATGTCTCTCTCTCTCTCTCTCTCTCTCTCGGCGCTGTTAGCCGCTCCGAGAGTCGCCGCTCGCAGGAAACAATGTCCGAGGGTAATCGACGGCGCGTCCGATAGCTCGGAGCTAGTTGTTTTGGAAGATTATGGCGCTACGGCAGAATTGTTTTATGGAGGCAATTGTTTTTTTGTTCCTTTGGAGTTGTTTATTTTTTTTTTAAATGCACGTACGTGAATTTTGACGAGTGGAATTATTCGAGTAGATCTAAAAATAATTATTATAAGCTTTTTTAGTTAAACACTAATTTGACTGATCATTATTCTGCAAAAAATGTATTTTATGATCGAAGCAAATTTAAATGGTTTTAAAATGGCAAAACAGTTATTAGATAGAAAATTTATTTTTCCTTAAAAAGCTGAAAGAATCATTAATCAAACAAAAAATTAAAAAAAAGTCATTATCTACAACAAAATAAAATTTCTTTAAAGTTCCAAAAGCCTACTGAAGCTTAAAAAAAAAAAATAAAAAATCCCTACCCTTTTCAGAAAATTTCAAATGCTTTTTTTACAGCTACGCAGCTACTAATTAAAAGAACCCTGTGCCGGAACTCGAAAATTACGCATTTTCGGCGAACCCCGTGTATCAGACGCGTCATCGGAGCGCGAATTTTAATATCCCAAAAATAGAGTCTGGCTCGCGCTCGAGCTTGCGAAAGAATCATGATCATCGGGGGCAAAAAAATTCCGGTGCGTGCGCGCTCCGCTCGCGTAGACAGCTCGCTCGCGGGGGTGGTGGCTTGCATTAAAATTCGAAAGCGAGAGGGAGAGAGAGAGAGAGAGAGAGAAATCGAGCCCTCGAGCTTTAATTCTCTTTCTCTCCCTCGCTCTTCGCGCCCCTCTCGCTTCTTTGCAGTCGACGGAGATTGCACTATACCGCGCTCCTATTATTACATCCCTTTGTATATTACGTATAGAGGCGAGGGAGGACTCGATGGGCGCGCGCACACATACGTCGTCACGACGATGAGGGGCTCATCGAGGCAGCGCGAAAAAAAAAGCGGAGAAAGGAATCGTCATTATTTCTGTATATGCGCGCGCACGAGTGCAGTGCGCGAAATCCGACGGGGGAGAGAGCTTGCGCGAGCGGGGGGTGAAGAAATAAAAAAAAAAAAAAAAAGAGGAAAGTTCCAGCCAAGGTACTCGAGCTAAAAGTCATTGTTTTTTCCCCGCTTCGCTCGTCCCTCTTTTCTGCCCCGGCACGAGGAGTAATCAGAGAGTAATTTTCGGGGGGGGCGATATGCAGCTGAAGAACATGCCGATTCCCTCGCTCTCTCTCTCCCTGCTTTGCCGAGCCTGAACGCTTCAGTCGAGAGGAGGAAGGAGCTGCTGTGTACTCGCTTTTTTTTTTATTATTTTGCTCCGCTCAAGTTCGCGGGAGGTGGTGAGGGCTCTTTTCAGAGATTGTTTCAATGGGAGTTTTGACTTTCCGCGCGGGGATTAATGGATTGTGTTATTAGAATATGCGATATTTTGCGATTCTGCAGGGTTTTCTTTTCAAGCAACGAATAGATATTGCGTTTTTGCGGGGCTTTTAAAAATTATTAATTCTCCAGGCGCAAATTTCTTACTGATAAAAAGTTTGATTATTAATTAATTGTCAATTATTTCTAAATACATAGATGAAAACATTATTTTCCGCCCTTTCTGAAAACGAAGTTGTCACTTTCCGGCGACGTCGAGCAGAAAAATAGTACACGCACCTCGGGAAGTAAAATGGCAAGCCCATAGCTCGTATTTGACACCCGAGCCGAAGGTGAAAAAAATTTACACGAGCTATGAGCTTACCAATACTTTTCCTCCCTAGGCACGTAATGTACTATTTCGCGAATCAAAAGAGAATCTGTCATCATTTAAAATTTAATCCGGTATTACAACGTTCACGTTTGCCCCAAACAGAAAAGCTAGTAAACAGCTCTTTCGCCTGTCTCTTTTATAGAATAGTTACGGCGTCACAGCAGCGCATCGAGACCCGGAGCCCTTTCATACGGGGAACGACGCTTCCTATCCTCGCAAAAGCAGGTAAAAGACGAGCGCGAACGCGCGTCGTTGGAAATTCTTGAAATACGCCGATACGAATGTATATATAGAGCTGATGTGCCCTGGCATTTGCTCTTTTGTCGAAGCGGCGAAAGGACTTTAAAGAGGGAAGACGATTCTGGGTCGGATTTGTTGAATGTAAGCCAGCGCGGAAAAGGAGCAAACTGGGTTAGTTTCTTATAAAGGGGCGCATTACGACGTTATATTGAAAAAGGAGCCGTGAGTCTTCATTAGTTCGTGTGTTGTAGCTCGCCGCGCTTTGTTTCCGGACTCCGTGAAAGGAAAACTTTTCTGACGTTTAGAGCGAAAATTTCTTTTGTGCCCGCGAAGTTTGAAAGAGAGACTTCTAATCTCTCGAAGGGAGTGCTTTGCGTGCTAAGCATTTTTACGGTTAGAGTTTCTACTATTTTACAATTGGCGCTGACGTTGCAAAATTTAAAATAGCGACGTTTATCTTTCAATCTTTTTCATTTCTTTATTCGATGTAGATAGATTAAGTAGTACAGTGGCCTGTCGGAAAGATGCTATCTTGAAAACTCGATAGTTTTTCAATAGTTTTTAAAAAAATTTAAATAATTTAATTTGCCACAAAAAATTTACAGGCAAAATAATCCTTGTCGCGCAAAAGAAACATTAAAAAAATGAAAACAGTCGTCTTTCCAGCACAGGAACATCTCCTCAAAGTACTATCTTACTTTAATACCTCGCTTTATATTCCCCTTCCGACCGTCCGACTAACCCGATCGTTCCCAAAATTTCCAAAATTTCCAAGTCGATACTCGCGGCCAGATTCCGAAACACGCTCCGCGCGACTAGGGAAGGAGGTCGAAAAAGTTTTGCGCGACGATTTCCGATTGTCCGATATCGCGCGCGCGAGAGACAATGACCGCGAGGGAGTCGGGCAGCCAGCGCGCGCCTCCCGCAAAAGTTCCTCCGCGGTATTATTGCGCACGCGGCGATGCGGCTTAAGCGTCCCAGTTTTGCAACACTAATTATCGGCGCTTCGGGACGGGCTGCGCGCTCCCCGAGTCCTAACTGCCGCCGCTTTTATCGCCGGGGGAATTCCTTTAAGAGTCTAGTTTCGCGGGAGAGTTGCCCGGCATCGGGAAAACAATCGTTGGTTCTTTATACTTTTGAACCTCTTGTAATTTCTTTATTCTCGAGCGTATCGAGACCGATTGAAAACTCCTGTTTCACCGAGAGGTACTCGATCATAATAAAAGCAGATTTCGAAGGCGACGCTCGACAACTATTTCCAACGGCTACAAGCTATTTAATTCCGTGTCTCATTACCCATAAAATTCCCCAACACGAAGCAGCGTGGAGGAGCAGTTGGCCCCGAAAAGGCATTAATCGATCCGAAAAGCCCGTCGTCGGCAAAAAGCTCCCGATCGACGGGAACCAAGCGCAATTTGGCGAAATCACTCGGGCGGCGGCGGCGTCGTCGTCGTCGAGTATCGTTAAACGTCAATGGGAAATTAGCGCGAACACGCGGCCCTGGCGCCTGGCCAAATCAGCCCGTGACTTTTACGAGTGCAGCCGTCAGAGGTCCTTCATCGCCTCCGTTCGAGCGCGAGGTCTTGACGAGAGACTAAGAGGATATATCTGGGTTAGCGCTCAATTCGAGATAAATGAGTCTTTGTGCGCCTGCAGTCGCTGAGAGAGAGAGAGAGAGAGCGGCGGAGCTCTGCCGGAAATTCGTTTGCTCGGGCCACTCGAGCTGCTGGTGCTGTTCTGCCTCTGCCTGATGTTTACGAGTTTGCAGACTGCAGAATTGTGCCGTTTTTTCGCTCGAGCTGAACGATGGTGCTCTTTTGCGCGAGTCGAGGCTTTCTTTAAACCGCTTCAATTCTGACAGCGGCTTTTCGGGATGAGATGGGAATAAAGGTTGGTTTGAAAAAATCGTTTGGATTTATTAAATTAAAGGTTTTGTACCGACTCTGGAAAAAATGCAAGGTCAATCTGTACGTGCAGAGTGCTTTTAATAAAGGTAGCAAGAAGATTCTAAAATTGGAAAATATTCGAATGCTCGTTTAGTAAATGTATCAGGAATCAGGAATAATTAATGAAGCACAGAATAGATTTTTAAACATATTTCAGTGAATAAATGATAGTGTTGAATCATTTAATTCAATGATTTCCGTTTCAGTAGATAGAATAGAATTCCGATTTATCGAAATAAAAAATATTGAGAGACTTGTAAATTGTACTAAATTGTTACGTTACTAAATTTGATTTTCTACGAAATTGTTTCAATTGTACTAAAATACTTGCTTTCCATATAATTATAACTGTTATCCAATCGATTGCTAAATTATTTCATCAGATAAGGATTTAATTAAACAGCTTCTGTAAATAGAATGTTTTATTGTATTACATACGATTAATGTTTAATTCATTCAAAAGCTTAACTTACACTTCCGCCTCTAAAAAAATCCTCAAAATCGATTCAATTATATCAACGAATAACTAAGGTATAGAAAGCCTGTCTTACGGTATTGAAAGTTACGAAAGCCAGAAAGGGCCAGTTTCCTTTACAACCCTGGAAAGGATCGTGAAAATTCCCCGGCGACAAACTCCATTTCAGAAAAGAATCAGGCCAAGTCCGCGTGGCTCTCCGGAACGCCGGTAAAGAGGCAAAAGCGAGCGTTTAAACTTTCGGAATTTACGATCCTCCCTCCCTCTCTCTCTCTCTCTCTCGCCCTCATTGAGAACGTCAGCTTGCGCTAACGGCGCGCGACGCGCGGCCGATATTCGCGCAGAACTCTAACGAGCTCCTCCAAGCGGCTGAATGGAGCTCGAGATTTAGCTCGGCTCCGCGCGTCGAAAATATAACCCCTTTCGCCGCCGTTGGTTGGCGTGCGCGGCCCGGGGCGGCTTTGTGCCCCGCCGGAAATATTTATATTTTCCCGGGGGAGCGTTTTTCTTAAATCTCCTGGAGGAGCCCGCGGCCGCTGGTTCCTTTACTTATTCACGCGGCACTGACGAGCGAACAATTGCCCTCCGCGGTGCATCGAGGGAAAAATCCACAGCTTTGTTGTACGCCAGTCGATGCTTATTTACACGCGCCTCGCGACTCGAGGCGGTCCTTTTTCCGTTTTGCGGGCTTCGGTGAGAGAGAGGAGCGAACAGTTGCCGGACAGATGAAGTTTCAATGCAGTTGTGAGAGGGTTGTCGCGAAAGAAGAGTAGGCGGACAGAAGGGGTGAATAAATCGTTAAAGCGAGACTTGCGGAGGAGAAAGGGAGGATTATGGAGAGCCGGCGTACCTCCGTTCTCGCCTTTCTTTGACTCTTCTGCGTGACAGACGTCTCTTTTATAATGGGCTGGTGCTTGTTTAATTAATAGTTTTTGTAAATATTGACGATTAGATTGTTTGTTTGTTGTAAATATAAATGCTTATTATGCTTTTAGGGAAAATATTATGTCTGTCAATATTGAAACAATAAGTGTTTATGTTATCGTTTAAATTTTTAGTAAAGTAATAAAATGTTTTACTTTTTTTCATTAAAATATAAAAAAATTGAACGTAGCACTTTAGAGAAAAATTCTTTCTACGACTATTTTTAAGTAAACGCTTTTTCCGTCAATCATGACAAAACGCTTAGTGTTCTAAAAGTCGTTTTCCTAAAAAAAAGTACTACCTGAAAATTATTTTTTTATTTTAATTTTTAACATTGATAAAAAGAAAATAAAAAAAAAACCCTTAATTCAATATGAAATTCCCAACTTTAACGCAAGACTTCCATCCCATTAACCACTTTCCGCGAAAACACTTTGACATTCTTCCCGGCTGCAAATGAAAAAGTAATGAAAGACTTTTTCTACCGTCGAAGCGCGCTCCGAAGAAGTACGGACAGCTCTCGATACACCTCATATTTCCATAATTGTGCCGGCGGACTCGAGCGCGTTATGGTATCCCCTTCAAATTAGAGCCGTAGGAATAATTGAGAGCCCCAGAGCAGCCAGCAGCAGCGGCAGACCCACCGACAGAGACAGAGCTGAACAAAGTACCGAAAGAAACTTTAATACAATGCATCTATATCTATACGGCGCGCGAGACGGCAGTCAGTGTATAGTTGCCAGTGTCCGTGGCAGCAGACGTGCAGCGGCGGCGGCGGCGGCGGCTCTGCAAAACTCTGCGGGGGAATTACTCGACTGTAGTAGTTTGAACACAGAGCTCGCAGAAATGAAAATGGTCCGGCTTCCGTTAGGAACACCTTGGGAATGACGGTTGCGAAAATTAAATTTATCCCCCCGCCCGGGTTTTTTTTTTTTTTCAGTCGTTGTTACGCTCTCGCGAGCCTATATATATATTTCGGGCCGAGCAAGAAGTTCGGAGCTCGGCGCTTTAATTTTCCGAGTGCTGCGAGAGGGAATATAGCGGAGAGGAATTTCGGTATTCGCGCCTCCCTCGGCGACTCCCCCCCCCCCCCCACTTTTTCCTCTCGATATGTGGGACGTGTCGCTCAACGTCGTCATCTCTCCGCTCGCTCTTTCCCCCCCGGGGGAGAGAGGCGCGCGCCACGCAGCTGTCGATGCGCGTGGAGAGCTGTTGACGTCGATCTGCCGCCGCCGCGTGTTTTCTCGATCTTTTGCATTTCGGCGTCGATGGAAGAGTGCCTCCCGAGTGCGAGAGGTAGGCGGCATTTTTACCGAATTTTCTGGGGCAGAACGTGATCTCGAGCCGTAACCCAATGAGAGAGAATTCTGTTTTTTTTTTCTCTTCCTTTCGACCTACTGAATTTCGAATGACATCCGTCAAAATAATTCATTGATTAATCAAAACTTTATCCGAAGTTCACTTACGTATTAAAGAAATTTCTTATTATCTATTTCTTCATTATTCGAACTAATTTGATAAGAAAATACTGCACGGCGATGAATAGTTTTTATTAATCCCTTCCGAGAATCAATAAAATTTACAACATTATCTCTTATCATACCTTATAAATCAGCAACTTACAAAAAGTGTTTTATTGAAATCCAAGTTATCGGCTCTACACAAGTAGAAGAGTATTAGGGCCATCTATAAGGCAGCCATTCCCAGGAAAGAGAGAATCCCTTTTATATATTTTTGCCCGGGCAAAAGTAACTCCTCTACTTTTCTCTATACATTGTTGACGAAGACGGCAGATTACGTAATGGAATTTCCGAGAAATCGCGAGGTTCTCGCGAGGAAGGAGGGCCCGGGGATGGGCAACGGAATAGGATTAGATAAGACGCGCATTGAGTTCTCTATCTTTGGTCTATTTTTTTCTTTTCGGACGAGTTATAGTGATATGTTGCCGATGGAGTGAGTTTCGTAACGGCACTTTCATTGATTGGTTCTTTATTGATCCGCGGGGCAAAGGAGAGAGAGGGAGAAGATTCGAATTCCTTAGTTGATTGGGCTATTTACCTAGAATTGGACAGTTTGCTTTAGGTGAAGGATCCTAAAGTTTGTGACAATCCGATAAACGAGCTGGTACATAAATAGGCAGTGAAAGATGACCGAAGCGTAAATTGAAAAAAAAAAAATTCAGTTTTGTGTAATAATTTATCTTTAAAAACGTGAACCACATTGTTTATTTGATTAAATTTAAACGAAATTCAATCTTCTTTTGCCATAAAATTCTCTAATAATCCGTCTTCCATTTCACATCTTTTACATGCAGTTTTTTTTTTTCTATAAAAACAACGCCTTTTCCCTGCAACTACCGACAGATAAATGAATCCTAAAAAAACACCAGAAGGAAATTAATTTAAGTCCACAGGTAATAATTTCAAAAGATTTCTTTGTGTGCAAAAGAAGCGCATCGCAGATCAAATTCCATCAGCAGCTCCTCCAGTTCTCTCTCTCCGAGCTAAAAAGCGCGAGGCATCCGGCGCTGCGGGGCGAGAAAAACTCGGAGCCCGCGGCGAGGCAGAGAGGCGAGAACTAACGAGAGAAGCGTTAACGGCGCGGGGGGTCATTAAATATGTATCAGGCCGACGGTGGTAGTCTCGCGTGTCCGCCTCTCTCTTTCTCTTTCTCTCTCGCGCGGCAGATCCTATCTCTCTCCCTCTCTCTCTCTCTCGCGACACGCGTTAACATCCCTCGCGCTGGAAATTCCGCGAATGCGCGCCCTGCTAATGGACTAATCGCGGCAGCGACAGCGATAAAAGCGGGCCGATAACGCACGCCTTTACCGCGAGCGAAAGTCTGAAAACGGCCGGCCGACACGCACCGAGAGAGACCGTCGATTCCGCCGCCTGATTTTCTTTCGGGAACCGAGATCCGGTTCGGGGAGGAGATACGAGACGCGCGCTTCGCGCTCGTCGGGAATTAGGAGAGCTGAAACTGATGCTTAGGTGGGATGCTCGGGGTTATTTATGGACGGGGGAGCGCTTTCTCGGGCTAATTGATGAAGCGGACCTTTTGCAGCGGATTTAGTTTAAATAATATATTGTAGTTTTTAATTTTCGGTGGATATAAAATTTATTGAAAATAGAAGACAATTTCCGAGGAATAAGGTAAAGTTATTCTATTTTAAATGTAGTGTCGCATCTATTCTTAACGTACATTTCCTACTTGAATATTTTAGTTTCCGTAGAAAAAAAGGAATTCTTTAATTATTTAAATTTTCATACATTAGCTAATGAATGAATTCAACGATGCATTTATAAAATCGATGCATTATATTCACTGCACGAGTCAAGCCAATTACAATATTTGAATTTTCCACCTCAAAAACCTGGAAAAATCGAAGTAACGTTATATGAAGAAAAAAAAAAACTAATTTTCCCAAACTAAAAATCCAACGCCACAAAAAGCCGGATCCCTCGCGTGCCAATTAAAATCGCACTCTCAGGCCCGAGGACAAAAAAAGCCGAGAGAACCCCGGCGAGTTCTTTCAAGCCGATAGAGCTATTCTCATTATACATCCGAATCGATTCGCGAGAATGCAGCGCTCGCGACTCTCTCTCTCTCTCTCTCCCCAGCGAACGATCAAAATTCATAGGCCGTTTAAAGCGCGAGCCTTGACGGCGCGCAGAGAGGCGAATGCAGGAATCCCGCGAGACCGTGTCGTTTCTACACCGAATTGTTCTACACGCGCGATCTACACGCACTTTTTTGAACAAAAAAATATAT
>JAWWEO010000001.1:16432016-16456731 GCA_035582975.1 Ormyrus labotus | reverse complement strand
TGTCAGGCCAGCTCGCAGTATTGCGGCGGCCTTGACATTCCGATCTAATAAATACGACGAGCGATTTGCCCGTCGCATTAGATTCTCGAGGTATTTAATTGAAGGAAAATATTTGATGATGCTTCGGGTACGATTAATTTGAGTGAATTTATTTTAGTTGGGTTATCGCTTTTTTGAGATTCTGGATTGATAGTTAGTCAAGTTGCACGAGTCTCGCTAAAAATTACACTTTTCATTTAACTGCTGAATTAGATCTTTAGCAAACGATAAAAAGAACTCGGAAACCCACAATCACCGGCCAGAAACGCAAGTCCCAACAGTCGAAGGACAAACGTCAACGAGCCCTGTGCGCGATATTACCCTGCCAAGCATCTATAAACGCAACCGATATTCCTCGCGGTAAGTTCTCCATAAATTCATCAGATATCTCTCTCGGCGTGCACCAGATCTGCCATCTCGGTACAAATTCCGCAGCGCGTAATAAAATAATCCGCATCGCTTGCCGCGCCGCAGCCCCATTAATCTTCCTCCGCTTCTGCCTCCTCCCCCACTCTCTCTCTCTCTCTCTCTCTCGAATCCTTGTGCCTCTCGCGGTTTTCTCTCACGAGGCTATGATATTTCAATGGGCCGCGACTCCCCGGATCTCGCTGTGCAGTTACGCAAAGGCCAGTAGCCGAGAGCGAGAGCGGAGTGCGCTCCCCCGCATTGTTGCGCTGAAAGAGAGAGTATTTTTCATCCGGCTCCCTCGCGCCGCCGCACCGACTCGCCTCGTCTGCCGTCGGTCTGCTCTCTTTTTCGGACTTTAATGCGGTAATAAGACGATGGCCGCTCGATGTTAATGCTCGGTTTCGCATTCAGGGATTGTTTGGGAAAAGTGATTTTAAATTGCAGAGTCGCTTTGGATAATTAGCGGGGATTGTGTAGCCGGTGGCTTTCGCGTGTTTATCGGAAAATGTAAATGGTAGATTTTGAAAACGACTGTTTGGGTAACGTATTGTAATTACATTTTTACTTGAGCAAGCGCAATGCTCTCGCGAATTGCGCCGACTGAGAAAAATATCCTCTAAAGCGACGCTGTATTAGTCATAAAATTTAGACGAGCGCATGAATAAATTGCGCGGAAGATGATGTGTTAGATACAAATTGGTGCTTTTTAGCCACCCCTCCCAGTTAGAGTTTCAACTTCGTCGAGTGCACGAATAAAGCTTTATCTTCCTGCTTTACTTGTTAAAATTTTAGATCCGATCTCGCCCCCTTCATCTTATTTATCGTTATATCTTCTTCTGGCGCTTCTTGGCGCGCCATAAAAAACTTTAGAAAGCACGTCTCCTTCTTTTGTTTGAGGCGTTCGTAACGCGGAAGTGATATATATATATATATATATATATGTATATATTTCTTTTTTTGCAAACTGCAATAATGCGAGGCGCGATGATTGCGATTAAGATTAAGATTATGCAGGGCAGGTGATATATTTTTTCGTATCAGAGACAAGTGATCTTCACGAAGTTTCATTTTTAAAGTGGGCGGCAAGTTTCGTTTGCTTAAGTATCTAAACAATACGAGAGCGACCTTTCCTGCTTTAGTTTCCATAAGAGAAATAGTAATAAGTTTAAGGGGGGGATGTGCAAAGCTCATTTATATAGTCCACACAGCTGCTTCTTAAAACTGATATGTGCCTGTGATAATGAAAATAATCTGACCAGCTGTAAGTTAAAGATTATAGAGTTTGATAATCATTAAGCCATATCGCGTCATCTAAAAATGTTTTATCACTTTCACGTTGATACGGCAAAGGTAAATACGCTTGGGTTAGTAAACTTTCACATAAATAAATATCCACAAAGACCTCCATCGTGAACACAAACAGATTGTCCGCTAAATAAGTCAATTTTCTCTTTATGAACTCCGGCGTGGAAGCTCGAGTCGCATCTAATAACTTAACTCCGCGTCTAGACCACATAGTGCAAGTCATTGATTTCAGTCGATAACCTTGTCGTCGACTTTTAAATCACAATAAATCAAATTCTCCCGCTCTCGGCGTCTCATTTATCTTCCTCTATCACAACGGTCGGTCCCCGTGCAACTTATATCGTATACACTTATCTACAATTTTGTCAAAACGCTCAAAAGCGAGAGAGCGGCCGGCGTAACCCGACTCCGTCCGTCGGCCCGGGAGACAAGAAGCCTCGAGATCCGCGCGGCTCCCGTTTATACAGATAAGTAAAGCCGATACAAGCGGCGGAGGCTGCATTAAACATCGCGAGATATCCCTCTTCCATCGGATAATTGATCGATCTCGGCCCGGGCGGATAAGGGACTTTCGCTGTTTCCCTTGATAATTTAATTGCGGACGGGTTTTTGACAGATCGATATCCCCCCCCGAAAAGAGGAGGGTAACACGCGAATTCGTAGTCGATGGCCCCGATAAGCCCCGGAGTACGTGTTATTGGCATCCGGCTGAGAGGGAGAGAGAGAGACTACTTTAAATGCTCGAGAGTAGACGAGGCGCGAGCGCTCGAGTTGATGCGATTCCCATCGATCATCCGGCAAGGTGAATGGCCCGTGCTTAATGGCGGGACGAGCGCGAAGCCCGCGCGCTGATGTAGATGAGATCGCGATTTTGGGGGAATATTTTGGAGGACCTATTTTTAGCGATCGGACGGCTAATTAGCCTCGAGAGTAATTCGGACTTTTTGATGCTATCTATAAAGCTGGCCTATACAAAACACGAGTTCTCGCGTAATATCCTTGTTCCGTTGAATTTAATAAACGAGGGCTATTTATGATTTTCATTTATCGGGAGCTCTTTATTGCGAAAAATTCGCTTAATTTCTTAATTAATAGAGCGCAGTCTAGTGTTTGAATATTATATCGCGAAGCCACAGGTGTTGATTGAATAAAAATTTTCATCATTCTTTAAGTTAATTAAAAATACACAAGCATATCAATAAACTTACGTAGAGACCTGAAAGTTCGTTCCCGGTATTTCAAACTCACCTGCAACAGAAAAACAATATATTTTTCATGAATAGAAATTTAAATAATATACCGTAGAGCTCGTATTCTATCTACAATTACTTAGGCTCTAATTAATTACGAACAATTCGTGCCCCGCCCAAAAATTATTATTGTCAGAGAGGCTTACGTCGGAGCGGCTTTGCCGACGCAAACATCGCGCTTAGCAAAATCGCCGAGGGATTAGTTTTCTTTGTTGGATACGGAGAAGGTCTAATTCCTTTGGAGGATCGGTTTCGAACTGACGCCAAGAGACGGAGGGATATATCCTTGAGGCAGACCTTGAAGTTCGTTACGACCCCTCAAGTGGAAACCCTTTGGGTCGGCTTTTAGCGACAGGGAGAGAGAGCGAGAGAGAGAGAGAGAGAGAGAGAGAGTCTTTAGTTAGTGACTCGTGATTAGAATGTTTCGAATGTCGTGATGTCTCGTTAGATTTCGCGACTGCCTGCCTCTCATTACATCGTTTCGTTTCATCAATTGTACTAACCGGCGGAAAAAATGAATCGTTACCGCACCATAATTAGGCATTAATTTGAATTCGTTACGTAAAGATCAAAGTGAAACGGCTCTGCTGCGGTTCCTGGGGCTGGGACTCCGTTTGTTCATTGTTTCGGTTAAGGAGATTAAAAGCCGCCTTAATTTGTATCGGGAGGAAAAATAGGCAGAGACGCAGTCGATGTTGCGCAAATCAGTCATTAGCTTAATTTTCTACGAAATGATCAAAGGGGATATCTGGGGTAAATTTTTACTGCAGCCTCTGTTTTGCGTTTTTTTGATCGTACATTTATTTTTGATAAATAATTTAGTTCATTCTGTAGTTAAGAGAGATACTACAATCTTTGATAATGTTACTTATTACATTTTTATATATTTTAGAAAAAATGCTGAATCTATCAGAATCAACACTTTACATGAAATTATATTGGACTGCATTCGCCATAACTGGAATTTATTTATATTTGAAGTTTGTCGTTTATTCCTACTGGAAGAGAAGAGGGATTTCTTGCGATGCTCCTGTAATACCATTTGGACACATTCTGCCTGTACTTCTTGGGAAAATATGTTTGGGTAAAACATAACAGAATATCTATAGGACAAGATATTTAAATTTTAAATTTAATAAATATAGTTTTTCTAAGTGTAAATATGGTTTAACACATTTAATAAAATTTCTAATATTTATTTATTACAGGTGACTTTATAAAAAGAAACTATGATAATTTTAAAAGCAATCCATTTAACGGCCTATACATATTTTTTAAGCCAGTCTTAATGGTCAACGATCCTGAACTGGTTCGCTTAATTCTTATTAAAGAATTCAATCGATTTCGTGATCGTGGTATTTATTTTAACGAAAAAGTAGATCCGCTATCGGCTCATCTACTTAGCCTACCAGCTGAAAGGTGGGGTCCGCTCAGAGCAAAACTGTCGCCAGCCTTTACGTCCGCAAAGGTAAAACAGATGTTCCCACTGCTCATGAAAATAAACAATGAATTAATCAATACGATCAATCGAACATTAGAAAATACTGATATTGTCGATTTGAAAGAAATGTCTTCGAGATACACGATGGATAATATATCAACGATAGCCTTTGGATACAATTGCAACAGCCTGCAGAATCCAAAAACTGATTTCAGGCGCTATGGTGAACTTGTTTTTGATATACATCCACTAAGAGCTGTTTTAGGAGCATATCATCCTAATCTGTTAGCAGCTTTTCAAGCTTCTATAAAACGCAAAGAAGTAATAGAATATTTTTCAAACATGTTTCGGAATATGGTAAAATATAGAGTGGAAAATAATTTAGTCAGAAATGATCTTCTTAATATACTTATTCAATTACTTAACAAAAATGTTCTGAATAATGAAGAATTGTCACCAGACATTGGCAATCATGGTAATAAATTTAATTTTGAAATGCTTTACTTTACAAAGAGCGATTATTTTAGAATATATTGTGGATTATAGATTCAAGTAATGAAAAACTGACAATGTCGCAAGCAGAGGCGCAAGCATTTGTTATGTTCGTAGCTGGATACGAAACAACTGCTACAGCAATAACTTGTTGTCTTTATGAACTTGCAATGAATCCTGAAATTCAAACAAAACTGCACGAGGAGATTGACGAATATTTCAAGGACTCGGAATGTGCATATGAAAAAATATCAAACGAACTTGAATACCTTCACATAGTACTTTCTGGTAATATTGAAATACGAAAACTAGTCTCATTTTCTGGCATTCTAATCATTCTATATTAATTTTTATTTCAGAAACACTGAGAAAACACTCACCTATTCCTTACATACACCGATTGTGCGTGGAAGACTATAATGTTCCAGATTCGAATTTTCGAATTGAAAAAGGAACACAGATTGTAATTTCCATAGCTGGTATTCACAATAACCCGGATATTTATCCAGATCCTGATAAATTCGATCCCTCGCGATTTACCAAAGAAAACATGGCTGCCAGGAATTCTTACGTCTACTTGCCTTTCGCGTGCGGACCGAGAAATTGCATTGGTACTGCTTAAAAATAGAAGTCATCCATCTAATTTTCTAATTATTTTATAACCTTCTCATACATATTTTAGGAGCCCGAGTAGGAATATTACAAACTAAAATTGCATTGGTATCCTTACTTTCCAATTATAAATTTTCCATTTGCGAAAAGACGCCGATTCCTTTAAGACACTCGGTAAGATCCGTTGTTCAAACTCCAGCAGGTAATGTTTACTTAAGGGTGGAAAAAAGAAGGCCTTGATATTAAGAATGTTGCGATCCGTAGAAAAAAGTTGATGGGACAGCAATGAAGAAAAATTGAGTGGATTATTTAAATTGTTTTTGATGAAATACTGTATTTTTCTAGAAAATCTGTAAATTAAATATTTGGATTCCGTCCAGATTTTGTAACAAAGAAAGCTATAATGCAATAATTTAAGAACGAATTCAAAGCACTAATAAATAATATGAAACAAAGGTAAAATAAATAGCCACTTGGCATAATCCTCCCCGAAACAAAAAAAAAAAAAGGTCGAATATCCCGGGCTAAAAAATCGAGTCACTAAAAGCAAACGGCAAATCCCGTCGGCGAAAAATAAAGTCCCCCGCAATAAGCGGAAAAGAACAAAGGCCCGGGGAAAAATAAAAGTGGAGAGCCGCACAGAGGTGGAATAAATTTTTTCCTCGTAAAGAAGCTCTCTTTCCCTCGGCATCTCACGCCTCGATTCTTCGTCGCTCTCTCTCCTCCGTCTCTCTCCTCGACTCGCGCGATATTTCAAGCAGGAATAATCCCGTATCATGACTGGAGCTTAGCTTCGACATTCGAGACAGCGGTTCTAATCCCAGCGGCGAGCGAGCCAAGCTTCTTCTCCGCCGATCGCTGAGGCCGAAACGGTTATAACCGAGGAGCGAGAGAGAGAGAAAGAGAGAAGTTTCGCCGAGTGGAGAGACGCTGATAAATCAAGCTCCATTTCTTTTTCTTCCTCTCTCTCAACTTGCGGGAATCATTGAAAAGTTCGTGGGTGTTGCCTATAGATACTCTGCCTCGGCGATTAATTTTCAAGATCCGAGTGCTGCGCGAAAGATAGCTGGGAATTAATATTTAGCCATTTTTATCTAGCATTAAATCATCTGCACTCGTTAGTTTCAGCTGCTTGTTATAAAGTAAATACATTTTTTTTTATACTTTGCAGAAGTGCACCGTAAGTATACACCATTCGCTCTCCTTAAGAAAACACAAGCTGCCTTGTAAAACAGTCAGTCGCGCGTTTAAACTTTGTTTTCTTAGCTAATCATTCAATCAACTGCACCCATTGACCGCCACTTTTCCCGGCGCAACGCTCAATTCCGAACAATTAACCACAACGGGCCCCGGTGTGTCCCACATACAAAAAGCTTCGAAAAATAAACGCTCGATATAATGCGTCCCGGCAGCACAATGAATTCCGACGGGCCAGAAAAGCACGAGAAAATTCCATAACACACCGCGGAAAGTAATAATCGGCCGGCCCTTTTCTTTACGGCCGGCAACGCGTGCGTAACTCGCTCTCGGCTACCATTCGCGCGAGGCGAAAATCTCGGAGGAAGCTTAAAAATGATCCCCGCGGCGTCGCGCGCCGCGGTCCTCGTTATTTGCGGTAGAGGAGGGGAGGAAAAAAAAAAAGATGAAAGAAACCCGGCGGAGAATGCGCCGACCCGCCAGGTGGAAAAACCGCGCCAAGATTATGCGCGCGCCACCGAGAGGAGAGGAAAGCCGAGGCCGTGTAGCCCAAAGGCTTCCTTTCCGCCGTCTTTTATACGTAGCCGCGGCTTTATATGTGGAGATGCTATAACGGAGAGAAATTCTGTAATTTCGTATCGCGAGCGAGGGATGTTTGCGGCGAGGTGTGCTGAAAATTTTGAGCACTTTTATATAACGTGAAAACGAGGTGAGGAGAATATTCGCGGAAGGCTGTATTTATGCAAGTTTGATTAAACGCTCTCGGTGTAAGGAGTCTTGCCGAATTTCGTTTTCGGAATTTTGGGCTGTCGTTTAATAAATCGAATAATTCGCTAAATGGTTGAAGTACACGTTTTATGATTATCGTTGCAATAAACCGGAAAAAAATGAATCTCTAAAATTTATATACGAAATATTGAAAAAGTCTGGAAAATATTTCCGTTATTAGGGTACTTATAAGCTCATGAATAAATATTCCGTTGCCGGGGGTAAAGTGTTAAAATGAACGATTCACGAACAGGACATTCTATCGCCTCGCGTGCATCGAAGAATAGTAATATCATACATTTTGTCCACTTAAAGGGAAAGTTTTAAAGCGCAATACTTTAAAGTAACAGCAACGACGTGTTAATATCGCATCATCTTATCTCCCTCGCATTCGCCAAAATAATTTAAGTACTACAAAAAATATTACAAGCATTGTTTTTTCTTTCTTTCTTTTTTTTTTTTTTAAATTAAACTCGGCACACGCGACATGCTCTTTTACACTATTTACCGGCCGTATCGGAAGAAAATCTGCCGGCATGTAAATGTTTTTAATAACCATTAATTCTTTAATCTCTTTGAAAATAAAAATATTTCATGAAAACCCCCATATAGTTCAGCTGATCCCGCAAAATTGGTCTATTATATGTACCCTTATCAAAAGATTACGCGTATAATAAAAACCCTCTTAAAGTCCACCGCAAGAAACTCCTCTCGACCCGCTTTTCAGCCTAAAAATAAAAAAAAAAATAAAAAAATAAAAAACACCTGCAAATTTCCAAAGCAACCTCCTAAATAACGAAACCTCTGATCCTCCCGTATCTCGGCGTTTATCCTCGCGCGCGGAGATTCGCGCGCGAAATATAGACGCTTTGAATTATTGCCGGCCGTCTCATCGAGAGAGCTAAATCCCCCCGCAAGGCTCTGCGGAAATGGCCGAGACTATAGCGGAGGCCGGAGAAAAGGAAAATGAGGCGGGGGACGTATTCTCTCTCTCTCTCTCTCGCTCTCCTCTCTATTTCGGCTTATGCGCGGCACTTTACTCGCGCCGAGAGCGGGACTGGACTCGAGATAAAGCCCCGCAAATGACGATTCGCCGATTTCCAGAGGGAAGAAGAAGGTGATACCGCCGATATGGGAGAAGGAGGCCTTAAGTCGCCTGGTTTGCGGACGATGGAATTCAATTGCCTTTGCCTTTTTTTTTCGAGGCTGCGTCGTTACGGAGATTAGGTTAGTATTTAGGGGTGAGTCGAAATGCCGATTGTTATTTTGGTGTTAATAAATTTGGCTGGGTTGAAATTAATTAAACTGACAAATTTTTAATATTCAACGATAAATTTTTAAATATTTCTAGTTTCAAAGAAAATTCGTTTGAAAAAAAAAAGAAAAAAAATGATTTTTTTTAGAAATTCCATAATGTCAATATTAGAAAAAGGATGTCGACTTAAAACCCACGTTCTTAAGTTAAAAATTACACGTTTGAGGAAGAACATAATAGCATTCAGCGCGGACTATAATAGAAGAAACGGAACACCCAGACTTCACATAATCGCTCTCGACATTCTCACATTTTGGCAGAGCGATTTCTCCGAATATCGAAAAATGCCTTTTATCAAAGCATCGCCACGAATATCAATACTCCACGCGGCCATTGAAAAAAAAAGCCCCCAAGAGCATACACCTCCATTCACTCAATAAAAACATACCCTCCTCGAAGCAAAACATCTTGCCCAAACAGCGGCGCGATCATTTTCGTTTGCCCGCCGCACTGACAAAGGAGAGAGAGAGAGAGAGAGAAAAAAAAGAAGGAAACCCGGCACTGGCTTTTCAAACGCGAGTCGCCCCGACAAAAGGAGCAACTCGATATACCTCGGCTCGCCTTAACGAATCCTCCCCGAAACAAGGTCCTCCGAAAAATTGCATAATTAAGCAGAAAAAGCGCGCACAATGGCGCTCGCCTGGGTTACATATATAATACTCCGCCGAAAGAAAATCCCTCAAAGAGCGAAATTCCAGAATGCAGCGTCGGCAGCGGCGGCGGCGGCGGCGGCTCCGGAGGATCGAAGACAGGGAGAATTACACGCATAATCGGCCGGCCGTGAAAGCTTTTGGCCGACGATCGACGGGCTTCGTTTTGTTTCTTCGCCGCTTCCTTCCTTCCGGACCGGCGCACTCGAATCGGTCTTCTCTCTCTCTCCCCCTAAAAGTTCGGGCCGGAGTCGAAGGAAGGCCTGCACGCGCGCCTGGAAATCCCTCTCGGCAAAGGAACGTTTTCGGACAGACGTGCTCCGACGCTTTTCCGCTTTGTGTGCCTTGAGGAAAAATTGGGAGGTACGTGCTGGGCTTTTGTACGGTTTTTTTTCTTTTTTTTTTTGCTTAATTTTGGGTTCGTTGGTTTTGTGGTTTGCGTTTTTGTAATAATAAATAATGTGTGCGCCGATAATAAATTGATAAGGAAAATTTAAAGTAGATTTAAAGTGTTTGATAATAACAGGCGGAGGAAAGAAGTAGCATTTGAATAGTAGAACACTTTGCTAATGCAGTTAGCTTTTATTATACTTTGCTTAATATCCATGCAGATACTTAATGGCCTGAAAAGAAGGTACTGCAGAATGTAAAAAGAAACAATTATCTTTTATAATATTGCGTTTCAGTGAACAATATAAAAAGGAAGTAGGTTAGTGGATACGGGCAAAAATTTACACAATATTCTCTGACTACGGAAGTAACGATTTGGTACTGAAGATTTTATTGTTTCTACTCCAAAGATCAACAGAAATTTTCGTTACTTTTGACATCGCTTTTCACCGTGACTTGCCTTTTTAAAAAGCAGTTGACACGTTGATATTTTCAAATTAATTTCATTATAATTTAACTTTTGCATCCAATCCCATGTAAAAAAAAATTGCATAGAATACACATAATTATTGCATATACGTTTCCCCAGAAATGGACATTCACATGCAAAATATAAAATAAACAAAACAAAAAAAAAAACAGAAAATTTTAAATATTTTAAAATTATTTTTAAATATTAAACTGGAATCATTATGGCTTATTAAAATCGCGCGTGACAATATAAATATTTACATTATCAATTTATTTATTTATTATTAAGTTTTAACTTTTGTATATAAGAATTATCATATACAGCGTAACTGCGTCGAGAATGTAGATTAAGCTGGATTTGCAATCCGAAAGAATACGGTCCACTTTTATACAAAAGCATAAGTAAAAATGTCAGAATTATTAAAGCTGAAAAAGTTCGTAAAAAGTAATAATCATATTACGTAGGATTTTTTTAAAATAAGCCATTGTTCAAGTTTTCATATTTCTTTCCTTTTAACGTTCGCTCGGAAGCAGTGACCGTAAGCCTTCAAAATGCTTTTAGTATAAGTCGGCAAGACCATTTTAAAGGAATTATATGACTCTTAAATCAGTCTATCTTTCAAATCCAATACATTATAAGCTTTCTGCAAAGTTCCCCAAGAAATATATCGCACCGAATTTGAAAAACGTCAGTTTGCAGAATTTACATTTTTACAGCCGCGGAAAAAAGGGTCGCATTAATCGCGCGCAATTGAATCTGGCGCAAAGGTCCAAGATTTCAGATTATTCAAAACTGCGATCCTTTGCTTTCCGGCCGACTTTAAAAAATTTTCGACGGAAAATCTCCGAGGGCGGCTTAGTCCCGGAGTATATAACAAAGGCATATCAAAATATAAACGCCGAGAACGCGGAAAAGAAAGAAGAAGAAAAAAAAAAGTGCGAGAGAGCAGGTCGATGCCGCGAGGCTCTTATACACTTACATCTGCGACTGCGGAACAAAGACTTTTAGCGTGCGGCGGTGGCGGTGAGGACTGCGAAGGGAGGGGGAGTCAAGGGGCGCGGAGAGAGCACGAAGCCGGAAGAGTGGAAAACTGTGCCGAGAATTTCCCAAGGAGTCGGAGCGGGGTGGAGGCGAGTCATTAAAACAATTAGAGAAGGTCGCGACGTACGTGTGCGGGAGGTTCTTTTGCCGGTGCCTTTCGCCTACCTCGTCGTCGTGTCCTTTTGCGGAAATGGGTGTAAGATGTGCTCGAGGAAGTGGGTGGAAACTTCGCTTTTTGCCCGGGCAATATTTCTCATTGATAAATGGGAAAAGTCCAGGGATTGCGTGTGTTTGTTCGAAAAATTTTAATTCTTGGACGCTTCGTTACGTGATTCTGGTTTTCAGTTCAGAAACTAAAGTCGGCTTTGTGGCTATTTTAATTAAAACTTCTTTTAACGATATGATATTTTGTTCATGCTTTTTGTATGTATATCTTAAATGCGTGTTTTAATTAAAAATACGTTTTTACTTTGTTCTTAATAGTTTAATTAACGCTACACTTGCCGCTAATTACTTTTTCATCTAAATTTCGTTACATTTAAAAACTTCTGCCTTTCTAAATTTCCATTGACGATGAGCACTCGCTTACTTTGCATCAAAAGCGCCTTCAATTTAATTAAAAATTATTTGCAACAAATTTAAAAGTATATTTCGCGTCGAATCCTCCATTTTTTTACCACTATATCCGAACTCGGCGAGTCTTATACACTCGAAACTGCATAATTTCGGCTCAACATTAAAATGACTGGCACATCGGGCAAGGCGCAGGACTCGATATAACAAGGTAACCCAGTTCCCCGGCAACGATGAAACAATACGGCGAGCTCAATTTACGGCCGCGGCCAGGAGAACTCGCTCCAGTGGCTGCGCGCTTCTAACAATGTTGCCGCCGACCAAAAGGAAAAACAGCAGCAGCGGAGCTCTCGCGCTTACAAGCCTTTGGCGAAAAAAAAAAAATAAAAAAATAAAAGAAGAAGGAAGGAAGGAGGCGAAGCAGCTCGACTGAAAAGATGAGGGAGAAAGTTACAAAGCAAATGATAGAAAGAAGCTTTGAGCTTTCGCTGCCGGGGGAAGGGAGGCGAACGATACGTGCCGAAGTCGTAAAGGACGATAGCCAACGCGCTGGAAAGAAAAGCTCATTAACGCCACGAAGCACTTCAAGTCGAGCGAAGTAATTGCGGAATCGGGCCGAGAGTTCGATTGGCCGCCGCTGCTCTTCCTTCTCTCTCTTACGCTTGTCCGTACCTTATATATACAGCTCTCCGCTGCTACTCTTTCGTTATTTCCTTTCTTCCTTCCTCTCTTTTTTTTTTCAGCCTTTCCCCTTTGCCGAGGCCGACGCCTCTTTCTCTCGCCTCTCGCGCCTTTTTTTCCTTCCGCCTCGTCTCGTTTTCCCGCGCGCGCGCGCGCGCTTTTCCTTTTCCGCGTAACGAGAAAGAGAAATGAGCACTCGAATCTAAGGGGCTTTTCATTTATCTTCAATGACGGCCGAGGTGAGAAGGGACTAACGGTGGAAAGGCCGGCCTTGCCGCTTCTCCATCCCCTCTTTACTAGCATCTTTTTTTTTGTTCCTAGCCTTCACGCGGCTAAATAAATGTACAATGGCCATTTACGCCCTTTTTGAAGGTCGCTTCTTTAAGGGTCTTCGCGAGAAAAAGCAGTTTACCCCTCAATGTCACGAGATGAAAAAGACGCCGAAATTGGGTCCGAATTTTTTAATTACTAGAAAGAATTTCAATGTCAGATAAGTCCCGTTACACGACGTCGCTCCCGGCCTCTTCACACTGCTACTAAATTCCTCGGTCTAACGAAAATCCGTATAAATAAACCAAGGCGCTCTTCACAAAGATCGACCCGCTAATGCACACCTCGGGCTCAAAAATCCGAATACATTCCCGAATCAATCAGTCAGAATTTTTTTTTTTTTTTTTTTTTCGATCCACGCAGGCCGCACAACCCGATACTTCAAAGTCAACATCGCTCGATCACGCGCTCGGACGCGCGTGCGGATAATCACCGGCTGTGCGTGTATGCATCTTCGCCCGGCGTGCGCGCATGCGCCGTAAATCCTTCGAGCGACTCGTAGCAAATGCGCGCGCGGGAGAGCAATTTGAGGCGGCCGATTACCGACGCCTGTGTGTTTACTACGCTTTAATCCGTTACGCGAGTCGCTCTCTCTCTCTCTCTCTCGCTCGCTCGCTCGGCGGTGCCCCGGCCGAGTCTTGTAGATAAAGGCGGATTTTGAGTTATGAGGAGAGAAGATGGAAGGAGATGGAATCGAGCCGCGATCGCGTTGTATATTGTTACACGCATATTCCATTAACGATAATCGAACGAAAATATGACGATCCTCGCCGTTATAGTGTTGCAATCGCGGTTTTAAAGTGTTTTGTACGATTTCGTATAACTAATTTATTTTTTGTGTTTTTTTTTTATAAGTGCTCGGTGAAATTTGGGCGATGATTGATTTCGCGCGTATTCGAATAAATTTAAATCGTTCTCGCGGGGGAATCAAATGCCCTATTCAGCGAGCGGAATCAATGTTTATAAATATTTGCGTTCCAATTAATTTAAAAAATCATCACTTTCCTTTCGCACCTATTTCGCTGCGATGCCCACTCCAATTTTTGCAAACACTTGCATCGGAACGAGCTTCTACGCGTTAATTTCGCGCATATCGAGCACTTTTCAACATTTATATTATCATTCAATGCACCGCTGGCTATTTTTCACGCCCGGTTCACCGAGCCACTCAAATAAATGCGTAACAAAATTAAAGAGAGAGGGGCCAGCTGCAGTCGCGCGTCAATTGTTCATCGTTTAAGCAGCCGCTTATCGCCTTTGCGCTCTGGATTTCCAGGCGAACGCGCGAATTTCGGGTCGAGCGTGCGCGCGTGTGTGTGTGTGTGTGTGTGTGACGCGGCGCGAGCGCGGTTTAATCTAGCGAAAGTTACCCGCGCGCGCGCGCACATTTCTATCTCGAATCGCAGATGCTTTTAATTATTTGTTATTATTATCGTTTTAACGTCGGCTTTTAGCTTTTGCGAATTAATATTCATATACAAACACAGTCGCGCGAGGGCTGTCTTCTATATATTTAATTCTGCCAGCTTTACGTTATATTTAAATATTGTATTATCGTTTTTAATCCGACTTTAATTTCGCCCTAGTTTTTAAACTTACTTAGAGAGTAAGCCTCGTAAATACGATACCAGTTATTCGCCTCCAGTTTTGAGATAAAACAATGGTCCGAAATGCCTTTTAATTTTTTTTAGCACGAGCAGTCAAGAGCTCGGAAGGGGAAAACCCTTCGAAAAATTAAGGAAGCAAATGAATTCCCTCTCCGGAAAGGACGGATCAAAACGCCGAAATTCTTCAGGGGCGCGCGCGGAGCTCCGTCGAAATATTCTCCCGCGAGCGATTCGCCGGGACAAATATTTGACGGGCGTCTGCTCTGCTCTCTCTCTCTCTCTCCGGCCGTCGCTGTCTTTTGTCGAAAACGAGCTTTATTGCAAACCCCCGTGAGTTTTCCCTTCCGACGGGCGTGCACAAACATGACCTCGGCCCCTGTCAATTTTGCCCTCCTTCAAAAGCGTTCGCGCGCAATTATGCGCCGTGGACAAATAACGAGACGGCGAGCGTCGGAACGATTTTACGATCGGGGGCGGGGGGGGTGACTGCGCCGAGGTGGTCTTGAGCTTGCGAGGGGGTGAGTGAGTCGAGGGTGGCGGTTTTTGGGGATTTTTGACTGCGTTTCGCGGATGGCTGAGCGCACACCGCTTTTATTGCGTTTTAAAACTTGTTTACGCGAGGTGCGGAAGAGAAAGCTGAGGACTGCCTTTCATCCGGCTGAGAAGCGGATTTTATTACTCGTAAAAAGTATTCTTTATTATTCTCGGGAAAAGAGAAATTAAATTTGCGCGAGTCGGTAAATATAGCGTCTAATACGCTTGGGTACTTTGTTGAATTTAGGAAAATATTAATTTAAAAGGTTACGGGCGAACTACCTTTGGATAATTACGATTTGATTCAATAATGCATTACGTACATTAAGCAGTAGCACCTGCCTTGTTTGCGCAGCTAAGTGAATTAACCGCGATATTGATTCGGCAATTGTAGAATCGATGGTTCAACTTTAAACCTTCGACAAGGAGTACACGAGAATAAATGCATGTAGCAATCAGGCTGTTAAATCAATGTACGCTGCACTTAGCTAATTGGACTCTCGGAATCCTTTCATTCTGTAATTTCAGTCATAAACTTGATCGCCGCGATTGTTGGCGATAATTCATTATTCCTCGACTATTTTTTTTTTTTTTTTGCTCGAAATGAACTCGAGATTCATTTAAACTTGGTTCAATCCAAAATCAATGAAAATTTCAGACCCGTCGAAAGTTCCTCCCAACTTCCACTGCAGAAATAACATTTCTAAACAAACTCCTCCCTCCAATAAGGCAGCGACGTTCAAAGGCACTTGTCAATTTCAGCTCAACCCAACTCATAACCAACCCGGAGCTTTTTAATTTACCAACCCGAATCCTCGGGCTTTAGCAACAAATCATCCGCGTAATTCCTCCGCCGCCGCCGCCGCCGCGTCGCCTATTATCGTATACACGAATCAGCGAAACATTTAGCGTGGCTCGCGCGCGGGGAGAGAGATCGATGCCGGAGCATACGTGCCGAACGCACGCGGATATATTCGAGAGCGAGGACTACTTCGGCTTCTCTGCCAGGCTCGGCGGCGGCGGCGCGTGCCCGCGAAAAGCGGCCTCGAATTATGGGGCGAGCGCGGCGCGCTCGCGTTCGCCCCCGGGATTAGCGGGCGCGCGCGCATAAACGCGCCGACGTTAATCGCCGAGAGCGAGTTTATCGATTTTTCACGGTTAATTGAGCAAGTTTTCCAGCCGTTTGTTTGCCCCCCCCCCCCGTCTCTCCCGCGAGCGAGAAAGAGAGAGAGAGAGAGATAAGAGTGAAAATCGTAGCCGAGAGCAAACAGGGAAATTTTCCAAATGGCTGTTTGCGCCGCCTCGGGTGTGGGCTGCACTCCTTTTTCGGCCCTCGTCCCCGATGCTGTTTGCTCGTAATTAGGCCCTGCCGTCGAAAGTTTAGCCTGTTACGCAGACGCAAATAAATCGTTCGTCCTAAGTTTCGGCGCGGATTTCGATGGAGCGACAGCTGTAAATCGGATGTATATACATACCTCCGACGGTGCCGCGCGAATCATTCAATTAAACGACGCCGCTGATGTACACAAAAACGTTTAAACGCCGCCTCGTAAAATTCCTAAATTTCCCGCGGGCTGACGATTAATCGCCAATTTATTCGTACACCGATTAATCAAAGTTTATCAGCCGCGTTGGTATTATCCCCAACGCGGTCGCGCCTGCGCGCATCTCCAACTTATCGAGCATTAAAATAATAAACGTCCAATGCGGTCTCGTTAATAATCGGTAAAATTCCGCTATCGCGGAGCGATAAAATTGCCGGCTCCCGATAACGGGCTCCCTCGATGCGTTTCAATTTATTTCGCCCGTAAACACACGGGGCCTCCGCGTTACAACGCGCGAAATTAACCACGATCCTTCGAAAGCCGCGCGCGCGTTGACCGACATTTACAGCTAAGTACGAGCGCTCGAGAGCTCCAGACGTATTTGCATCTTGACGGCAGGAAATTGAATATCGACGGACGAAAGTGTCCGCCGAGCGCGGGAGGCGGCTGACGTTTCCGGATAACGGCGGAGGCAGTTGTCGTCTGGCTCTCTCTTCTTTTTTCGTCTCCCGGCGCGAGCAGCGACGGCGGCGGGGCGGCGCGGCACAATGCGTCTTGTCTCGCGCCTGGGCTAATGGAAGTGCCGAGAGGGAGAGTTTTATCTCCTTCGCCGCGCGCGCGGCAGGCAAAAACGGCCATTGTCTCTCTCTCGGGAGGATTCGCGAGGAAGAGAGCTTGCGCCTCTTGTACGCTTATTGTAACGTGTAACGATTGTGTGTAAAAGCTTACAAGTATCGGTCGAGAAAGGAATTTTCTCTCCTCTTCCTCGCTTCTGGTTTATTGGGAAAGCGGGAAGAATGCGATAAAAGACGCCGGCTTGGAAATTGATACATTTGCATTAAATGCTCGGAGGGAAGACGCGGCGCGCGCTTTAATGCCCGCGCTCTTGGAAAAATCAAATTCTTCGAGAGCGGCGAGAGTAAAAGCGTACCATTAATCTGTCGATTCGACGTCGCAAATCTGTGTCAGCGGTGTAAAAGCTCGCTAAAAAGGCTGACAAATATAAAATAATTGCAGGAAAAATATTCTTTGCATGATCCCGCCGAAATGAACCCGAGAACAGAAGCAAACATTACGTAAAGAAACTTAGCTCCGGGCAAAGAATTAAACAAAATCAATATCCTCAAAGGTTCGGCGCCCAACGGCGTTCGGTTCTCACACAACGGTTAGACTCGCACTTTTATCTCTCTCCTCTCGACCTGCAATCGCAGCGTCGCGCTCTTTATATATACCATAACAAGTCCGAGACAAAGCATTGTCTCGGCCGCGCGGCAGCAGCAACACCTCGCTTATTATATTCGCTCGCATAAGCTGTCCCATGCCAAGATTTACGGCGGCGTCGATGCGTTGCGGCGGCTCCCGCGCACACACAATGATGATGAAAAAAAAAAAAGAAAAACACACGGGAGCTCGTTACATGCCCTGTTTTTCGATATATCGTCGGGGGTAATCTATATTTACGTACGTAATCCGGGCCGTTACGGGGGCGTTCGAATTTATTTAGCCCCCGGCGAGCGGCTCGAGAGCAATATAGATATTTTTAGGGGAGGTTGGCCGCGGCATTGCCGCCGCTATCGGGGCCAATTGCGCCGAGTAAATCAAGCGGGAGTATCGAGAGGCGAGCGGCTCGCGATCGAGTCGCATGCTCGCGCGCGCGTTATCGAGCTAAGTATCTTCTCGCGCGCGGCTGGGGCACGACGGGGAAACGTTACGGCGACGAGACGCTGCTGCTATTTCGCGATTATGCGGAATTGATTCTCGCGCCGCACACCGCCGCGGATCAGGATTATTTCCTTGATGCTGAATTTTCGGACGGCATTGCGAGGAGGAAGGATGCAATTTCATGTAAATTATGTTGCGCAGTGCAATTTTGATGTTGAGCGCTTTATGGGGTCCGTTGGAAAAGCACATTTTACGAAAGAGAGCTGAGGGCTTTGGATTGGTTATTCTCGCTTTTTCCACGAGTCAATTTTAACGGCCAAAGGCGCTCAAATTTTAATGGAGTATTTGAAAATTATTATGGTTATTTTTTCAGTAGTTCCCGTTTTAATTAACAGTTTTAAAAAATGAAAAGTACCAACGAAAATATTCAATAATTTCCAATCAGCTAATTAGAAATTCAAAACCCGTCAACGAAAACCATCCGGATCGAAAATCAATAGACCGTTAAACCAAATACATCAGCCTGGCCGTCGCTCCGTCGCGACGTCGAATCGATAAAACGCTAAATTTTTGTCACAGCCCATTTTTTCAATCGCTAATGGGAACGACGGGCGCAAAACCGCGGCTATTTATAAACAAAAAAGGACGCGGCGCGATATCCGCCCGATAAGTAATCGCCACTCTCGTCGGATCGATACTTTTCCGTAATAGAAAAGGCTTTTTTTTGCGTGTCTAAATAAATAGTCGCGTGTGTGTTTCGCGCGTAGCCGACAAAAAAAAAGCTCCGAAACAAAATAGAAAAATATATATAACTGGTGCGGCCGCGGCGCCGATAATCGGATTGCAGCTTTAATTCTATTAACCCTCGGTACGACAGCCGGGAAGTACGGAAAGCTGAGAATATATAAAAAAAGCGCTTTTTTTTTTTTTTTTTTTTTTTAGAGCGAACCGATTAAAACTCTTTTTTTTTCAAGCGGTAAGCGTTCGAAAAATTGCAGAAATAAAGGTAATGCTCGCTTTTTGGTGAGTACAACGTTATTAAAGTACTACGGCGTTTTAGTGGATTATCACTTTTGGTGCTACAGTTTTTTTTCTGAGGCATTGGAATTTATCAATTCTATTTACAGATTATTGTCTGGAATATTTTTTAAAAATAGCAGCAGTAAACAAATTTTGATTCGATAAATATCGCGGAGTAGCGAGCGAAGCAAACAGGAGTAGCGTCCGGCTATTGTAAAGCAATTACTTTTTTGCCGAACGAAATCGAATAAAAAAAAAAGGTAAAATGAATTAAAAAAACAAAACCGTCCCAAATAGTGTAAAGTGGATTACCAATTATCGAATTTGCACCGTTAAATCGGAAGAGTTAATAAAAAAAGTGCTAAGTGCATTTCTGCGAATTTTAATTCGATTTAGCTTAGCGAATAAACGAGCGCGAAGTTTGTTAAGGCAGAAATGAGGGATGGGAGAGAAAGCAAAAGTAAGTTTAATAAGCGAAACGAAAAAAAAAATTGTTACACGAGGACGGGCCGGAAAAACTGTTACCCTCCCCGTATATTTGCAGATCAGCGCTTGACCTTAATTGCCTTTTTTCAATTACTTTCTCGGCGCAACGATTTAATAAAGCTCGTCCAATAATGGCTCCTGTATAAAGCCCTTTAAATGAACGCCGGAATAACACGCACTGCAATAGCAAATGAATGCATTCACGTTAGTTCGAGACCAGGTATTACTTTGACAACCGTTTAATCTGCTTAATGCCGTTAAATTGAAATTCAGAAAAATTTAAATAAGTTGTAAAATATAAAATAACAAATTTTTATTAAATTTTTTATCGGGTGCACGTTGAATTCTGACAAAATTATATATATATATGTACTTTCTGAATGAATACATTCGCGCGACCACTATATAAATATTTAATTTACCTTTTGAAACCCGTAAAGAGAAAATACAATGTGAAATAACGTAGAAATTTTATTGCCCATAACTTTGAGAGCGTGTGTTTTTTTTTTCTCAAAATAATTTTCCAACTTTCTTTCATTCTGGAAATTTCGAAACTCGCGAAATACTAGCTTCTACTAATAACAATAAAAGACGAATAAATAAATATTTTTATTAAATTTATAACTTTCCATCGTCGCCTCTTCGAAAAAGTATAAATCAAACAGCATTAAAAAGTGAATTCTGACCCCGAATCATCTCACCTACATCGCTGGCCGCCCTAATTTTTTCATTTACCCTCGTAAAACAAAACCGGGCTCGCAGGTCCATTCGGCCGGCGGCAACAACCCCTCCCGAACGCGGCGTACAAAGACGCGATATTAACCTCGTGACAAACGAGCTCACCTATCGTTATCGCGCCCGTCGAAGGCCCGCCGGGCTTTGCGAATTATTTCGCCGATAATACGGCGCGCTCGCCGGGCCCTCTGTTTTTCGAGCGAGTTTTGTGCGCAGTGCGGCGCCTCGGTATAATGCGGAAGCTGCTCTCTCTCTCTCTCTCTCTCTTTCTCCCCTATTTTCGCCGAGGAATGGTATACGCGCAGTTTATTTTATCAACGCCCCGTTATTTCCGCGGGCTTTCGTTTTGTGTTTTTCGGGGGAGAATCGAGGGCTCGCGAAAACGTTAATTTTTCGAGTCTCGAGCGGCGGTTATTACTTGCTTTTGCGGCAGCTCGATTATTCGTTGGGCGCTGATTTAGCGCGAATGTAAATTATCTCGCTACTGCTTGATTAGCAAAAATAATCCTGCAAACAAATTTAATGAACTTTATAGTTCCGCGGCTTCGTGGGAAATTTAGAATCAATCATTAGCGTAACCTAGTAATTTTATCCTATACTTGATACATAATTATATAATATTTTATGCGTTTCCTAACTTGAATTATATATTATTCAGAACTATTCGCATGAACTATGTTTGATGTAATTATCGCTTAATGTATTGCCTGAAAACTTTAGAGGACTCTGTTAAAGTAATTTCAAATTCGAGGGTTAAATTAATGCGTGAATAATAAAATTTAAAGGCAAATTAACGGTCGAAAGCCGTTCGTTCGCGCGGTTAAAATTATTTTCTCAATCATTTTATCGTCATTGCAACCTAATAAAATTAAAACAACTCCCAAACTTCGATCCTTCGCGCCCGAAAAGACAGCGCAGCGCTTATATACAGAAACAAAAGTGCGGAAAAACTCCCATTAGCAAAGTAGATCCTCAGCGACAATCGGCCGCGCGCAACTATTAACCTAATCGCGACCTCCGAAGCCCCCCCCCCCTCCGTTTATTCTTCAGCCCTCTCTCGGCTTCGCGAAAAAAACAGTCCTTTCCTCGGCGGCGTCTAAAGATAACGATCTTAATAACTTACTTAAAGAGCGCACCCGGTTTTAAACGGTAACTCGAAACCCGGCCTGCGTACAACCCGGAGAGACGGACACGGATCTGCGTAAGAGCTCAGCTCTCTCTCTCTCCATTCATCGGGGCTTTTGTGCGAGTCAGGATGCGTTACTCTCTCTCCTCTCTCCTTTCTCCCTTTCGCTCGGCGTCGAGGCGTGCACGTCTCTCTTTGGCGCTTATAAAAGCCGAGAGGCCGCGTTCACTTTGTAATCCTCATCAGCGGAGTTATGGAGTGATATAACTGCGCTTTTTACGCGCCGCGCGCGGAACCTCTTCATTTGACGGCCGATCTCCTTTCTCTCTCTCCGAAGGCGCGATGCTACCGAAGCCGTTATGACGCGGAGGGGGGCGGGAGGGAGGGGAAGCCTGTCGGGCCCGTAAAATCGCTAATTGCTAATTGAATGATGCCGGACTTTTACGAGGAGTTTTATGTCCACGCATTCGCTCTCTCTCTCTCTCCCTTCCGAAAGCTTATTTTTTCTTTACTCCCGGCCGAGTGGGGCTGCACTCTGCTTTTATTATTTACGCGGAGAGAGCGTCGACTACGCGAGGGGATTAAGCTTGTTTGATGGTGATTAGACCGGCAAGGCTTTTTTCGTGCCTGATTAGGTTAGATCAAAAGAGTTGAATCTCTGAATTTTCATTGTTAGCAGGTGGTGCTTTGATGGATATTATTGATTTTGCAAATTGAAAGTTTTAACTTTAAAAATATGTAGGTTCTGGAGCGTGTATATAAACGCGAATATAAGAATAAGCTTTATTCATTCAGTTTTATGTGAAATAGTGACGCAATATCGACATTTTAAAGCTTCGAGTAGCTTTTAGCGCTACCAAATTTCTGGGATATTTCAACTCTATTTTCAGATTTAATACCGTATATACGCTTTTTCGAACCTTTGTCAGCTTAAAATTGTTTTCGTGTATGCGAATTTAGATTCAATTCGCTCAATCTGCAGAATGAATTTAAATTCCGTATAGATTTATGTGTACTGTTGCAATAAAACGCGCTGAACGTTATTCAAAATATAAAACTGATGTCTGCACAAAACAAAAAAAAAAAAAAAAACAAAAAAAAAAGAGAGAGAAGAAAACTCGCGACAGCTATTTTTTTTTTGTTAAACGCCTTTTTCTCCGACAATCCGCGGAAACAATAAAACGTCGGCCAAAACACAAATGTAGTTAAAAGGTTTCAGCCAATCCCCTTATGAAGCTACCTCCCACTTTGGCGAGGTGCCTACATTGAAATTAAAAAAAAAACCTGGAGCACTCCGAGTATTTCAACTCCGACGGATGATCGAATCTAACTCACGAATCGACCCACTCCGAGTCCGCGAAAAGGTCACATTTTTTTCAGGCGTGGACGATCCTCGCGGCATTCGCTCGTCGGTAAAAGTGCGAACCTGGACTTGGCTCGTCGGCGCAAAGAAGGAAGCCCGCAATCAACTTTTGCGAGATCGTTTTCGCCTCGTGAAAAAGTTCGAAGCGATTATACGCTTTGTTGCATTTTAAAAACGAAATTACGCGCGCTCCACACCGCGAGATAGATCTAACAATAAGTCGTTTTCTTTGTAAAAAAAAGTAGACCCGGGCTCACTTCGTAATAGGCCTGTTCCTCGCCTCTCTTCCTTGACGGCGCTAGGAATAAATTAGCGCGCGCATCGAAAACCGTTCTTCGCCGTTCGGTATTCGCTTCCAAAATGATTTTTCTCGCTGGGAAAAGTATCCCGAACAAGCCTCAAAGTGACTCCAATTTTCTTCTAACGAAATTCTTCTCGCCGCAACCGTATTCACATAACATTTATTACGATAACGATTCTCTCGAACTCGTAGCTGCGCTACTCCACTCGCGAGTTCCTTCACCCGTCGGCCGAGAGAAAAAACGCAGCCGCCAGAAAAGTCTCTCGAAGCTTCCTAACAATTTCCAAAGCTACACATAATAAGTAACAATATCCATTGCTCGTTAGGCCGTAAGAAGAAGGCAAAGAACGACTTAAAGACTCGCGCGCGCTCGCCTTCCCGGAAATCGGCCGCAGATGATCGCGAGCCGAGAGCGAATTTTAATCGGCGCGCTTCTCTCTCTCTCTCTCTCCCCCTTCGTTCGCGGAACAATTTTCCCGGGTGTAATAACGTAACGATCGGCGGCGGCCGCGAGAAAAAGGCAGAGAGCGAGAGAAACACCCGCGAAATTATTTCGCCCGGTAGTCTGCTCTTTTTCCTCGTTGCGCATTTCGAGGTCTTTTCTGCACTTTTCGCGAATTGCTTATCGGCCGAGCGTTTCTTTCGGCCGTCCGAGTTTTTCAGGGTCTTGCCGCGATCGAGAGTGTTTTTGAAAATGGTCCGGAACGGCTACTGCGTTTTCGCGCGTTGGGTTATCTGTCGGAGGAAGTTTTTTCCCGAATTCGATGGCGTGAGTGAGAGGTTCTTTGGTTTGAGTGCGCGAAATATGCTTTTCCTTCTTGGTGGCTTTACTGCTGCTGGATATTTTATAGTTTTGTATGCGTGCAATAAAGAATTTCAAACATTCTTTATATTCTAGTTTTGTTTGTCGGGTTTTACAATCCATTAGACTTTTTAACTGCTATACTAAACATAAAATTCAGTTCCTTTTACGCGCAAAGAAATGTTTTTACTTTCAGAAATGTTTTATGTTCAACGTTTTTTAAAAGCTGGTTTAATACTAACCTCCTTGATGCCTTGATGTAAGGAACTTTTTTACGCTGACCGCAACGAACAGTCAAGATTTTACATTATTCTTTCAGTAGACTTTCATACATTCATGATTTTTGGCTGTCGTAAGCCAAATCAGCTTATATGGAGGCCTCCTCCAGGTACCTCCAACGAATTAATTAATAATAGTTTTATTAATTCGTCAAATTATGAAAGAAAAAAATTCGGCATCCCTGAGTGTTGTCTCAATCCACCCATTCTAATTATCTCCCCGCGTAAAAATCGAAACTATTGGCAATATATTGCCAATGTATTGAATATTGATATTAGCAATATATTGAATC
>JAWWEO010000001.1:16378352-16431916 GCA_035582975.1 Ormyrus labotus | reverse complement strand
ACGATTCAATATATTGCTAATATCAATATTCAATACATTGGCAATATATTGCCAATAGTTTCGATTTTTACGCGGGTCTCGACTTAAAATTCGAAAATAATCCACTCGATCCTCCAGCTAAAATTCTCGAAACTCATATTTCATCACGGCGCGCAAGACTTTTTATCAAATTAGAGCATGATTGCCTCAACATTTTCCTCTAAACACTTACAAGAACCTACTTACCAACTCCGTTCGCGTTCCTCCATCAGCGCGGATAATCGCATTATTAGATTCCACTAAACAGCCAATACCGACCGGCCCTCGCTTCCAACGGGGAAAAATAATTATCCTACTCCAGCTACAGCGCCGAAAGTTAAAAAAAAAGCGGGGGTCCGCCTGCATGCAAAGCGGAAAATTGAATATAACCCCGGCCGCGCACCGGGCAAAAATGCTGCCGCGCGCGTCATTAAAATTCTAGCCGCTCGCGTATTACAAGATCGAAGCCGCGCGCGGGCAAGCAGCTCGAACAGGTTGCGGCGGCGGCGTCTTTAACATTCAAACGCCCACGCAGTGGTCGCTCGTGCGTATGCATAAGTGCGCCGGCGGAACGCGATTGTTTCGGGCCTCCAGAGAGAGAGATCGGGATCTGCGGGGTTCGTTACGGCGGGCCGTTTGCTTTGGCGAGCCTCTGTGAGAAACAGGAAAGAAGAGAAGTCGTTGGGAGCTGTTTGATTTGCAATTTGTTTTTATTACTTCGGGCCGCGGCTTAACTTCCGAGCGAGCCAACCAGCCGGGGGTCGGGGCACTGCGTTTAAAACGCGCGGTGTATGTACGTAAAGGAGTAGGTGTGGAGATGTTTATAATCTTAGATGGACTTCGCCGGAGCTCGTTGTTTTTATGGCTGAATTACTTAACGAGTTAAAGAGAACGGCGTGGAGTGTGTTTAGTTCGAGGTCGGGGAATAAAGTTTGGTTAATTAAATTTAGCTGCAAAGAGCACTGCGATTCGGCATTTAAAGTGGCAGCAAAAATTTAAGCTTAATTTTGTGGGCTGATCAAAAAGCAGGTCGAAAAATATTAGTTAAAAAAGGTAGACAGAAGATCATAATTGTACGACTGTCCTAAAAATAAGGCATCAAAAGACGGTAAGAGGTGGTAAAAGATTTTTTTAAAAGTCCATTCTCTCAGTGCAGGAACTCGCGCAATTGGGATCGCGTCCTCGTTTCCGGCCGGGATGCGCAGAGGAGAGTTACTTTGTCTTCAAAGACTCGAGCACTTTCTCGCGAAGAATCGATATTTTGTTTTTTAAAATTGCGACCGGTGTGTGCGACCGTTCTCGTTTTTTGTGCAGCCGCGCTTTAGACCATGACTTCAAAAAAAGGTAAGGGTGCTTTCGGGGGAAGAACAATTAAGGCTTAATATTTATTGAACTGTAGAACAAAAGTCTGCGACTTTTGCTCTATGCTTGAAGTAGAAATAGCGAGCTCTTTGTGAAACGCTCTGGAACTTTGAAGTTTCGTTAGTATAGTTCGTTTGACTCTCTCGAAGGCAAGAATTAAGCCTCACCTTGATTAAAAAAAGTAACATTACAGTTTCACAAAATGATTACTAAATCCGTCATCAATTCTCCTCGATTTTTAAGAATAAAACAGATAAAATACAAAATTTCAAAAAGCCAAACCAATTCGGAAACAATTAACAACGCAATACCAAAGGTCCTTAAAGCTAACCAGAGCACAAACCATATTGTCCAGTCAAGAAAGGAAGAACGAGAGAGAGAGAGAGAGAGAGAGAGCCGAGCAAGTCAAGAAGGCGAAGGAGATAGAGAGAGAGGAGCGAACAAAAGCGCGCAGGTATAAAGAGACGCAGCTCGGTGGGAAGCTACCTCGGCGCAGCCTCTGTCTCTCTCCCGCATCTGGTTCGTGTGCGCCGCCGGAGAATAATAGGGTAATACCCGGGTAAGGCCCGCAAAACACCGGCAGCCCAGAGGCGCGCGCCGTCCTCTCTCTCTCGGGCTTTCCGTAATTGGTCGCCGCGACTACTGCGGCGCAGAGAGCCCTTTGGCATTGTGTTTACGCTCGGCGGATAAGGCCTATACGCAAAATTTTCCGATTTTTCTTCGCTACCCCGGATTGCTTAATTGCACGCTGGTGGGAATGTTCGACGACGGCGGCGTAATAAAGTGTATACCTGATCTCTGGGATAGAGTCGTTAATGCCGTACTGTTAGGCTGTAAAGATTAGGTTACGGATGCATTATTGGTTTACGAGGTAACAGTGCTTTCGTCGTCGATGGCGATATTTATGGTTTTATTGCCAAGATGCCCTGTGCCCGGGCTCGGGTGTTTATTGCCGAGGAAACGACCTTGATTCAGACGGTAGCAAGCGGCGGTTGTGATTGCAGGTGAAACGTTGTTCCACTAGGAGATCTAGAGAATAAAACGGAGCCTCGATGCTAATGCTTTCCTTTCAATTTTTCCGCTTGGATCGGATAAAAAAAATCGACGGTCTACCTTCGAGCCAAAGTGACCCTACCTAATAAAAAAAGGGCGAAAACTTAAGAAGGAAAAGCCGGCGAATCCCCGCGCGGAAAAAAAAACACCGCCGAAAAGCTGCATCCTCGCGGGTCTGCACCTCCGACCTAATTCGAGCTTAATTGCTGCCCTCCTCCCGCAAAGCCACTCTCGCCACCGAAATTCGTCCGCGGGGAGTCGAGTTTGCAGAGAGACGGCGAACTCCCTCGGACGCGCGAGAGGAACCTCGAAAAACACCGGCGCGCGCGCGCGCACACGCGCGGGGAAGAGGCATAATAAGGCAAAGCTGCGGGATTTAAAGTTTCCCGGGCGAAATAGGCCGCTTGACATACGGGTCCATTGTGCACGTAGGCGTGTGCCTGTAAGTGTATGTGTGTGTGTCTGCGTCTTTGCCGAAAACCTCTCCGGAGAGTATCGATCCTCGGAGGAGACGCGATTCCCATATATGTGTGTAGTCGCCCACCGGCGGAGTCGCCGCAGAGCCGCCGCCAGGATTTGGTGGGGCTATCGAAGCGAGGCCTCTGCCCTATGTGGGCTGGACTCAAGTGGACCTTTGAGCAAGCTGCGTTTTTTTTTCTTCTTCACTTTCTCCCGGATTTCTCGACTTTTTTTTTTTTTTTACTGCCGCCGCGTGTGACATCGTGTTGTGATTAGCCGCGGAGAGCGAGGAGTTTGTTGTTCGAGAAAGCAGGATTATACAGAAGTCACAGATTTATGTGTTTACATTTAAATATGTTACGTACGCGGGCTTCTATCTTGAAGTTGACAGCGTGTTTCGTCAAATTTTGAATACAGTTATGTTAAAATGCCTTTGTCATTTAAAACAAATTTTAAGCTTCGACGCTTTATGATTTATTAAATTTACTATTAAGCAGATTTTTAATATTTTCATCAAATACTCTAATTATACAAGATAATTTATTTTATAATTTTATAACATATTACACAGACATATTAATACTGACTTAATATAAATAAATAAAGTACCATTGTTTTTCAATTTAATTATGGATTAATTTAACGCCGATTAAAATCCGAGAATTTAAATATCTCCATCTGTCTATCGAACGTTTTCCTCCGAAAAATTTCCCAAGCTCAGCTTCCCGAGCAAATTTAATTCCCGTAACTCGAATCAAACTCCGCGGCGTATTTCACGATCAGCCGCCTAATTCAGGCGAACCGTACGGACACACACCATGCAAATCCCACGACCCAATTCCGTCGGCGGCGAGGAGACGACGCTTCGCCGGTCGCGAATCGAGCGCGGCCCGCCGGCACAAATCACGCAATCATCTTTCCGCTACATAAGAAAATTCAATTCCCCGATGGCTGCCATAGAGCCACGCGGCCTCCCTCGTAAAATCTCTCCGCGCGGCGCGTGTATAAAATCAAATTAAAAATCGGCGTCTTCGCGCGCGCGCACACATATAACCCACATCGCGGCCGCAGCGATTCCGATTTTTATTATATTTAAAACCGAGCTCTCCCCCCCTACCTCTCTATCTCCATCTCTTATGCACTCGCGACAGTCGCGCGATAAAAAGCGAGGCGAGAGAGAGAGAGGAGATGCTGCACGGACGTGATTCCCCCGGCTTGGAAAAAGGAAGAGCGACGCGAACGTGCTCGCGCATAATCGAGCATTACTCGCGCGAGAGCGCGCGGGGCTAAGCATCAGCCTGATAGACGGCACCGCTAGCAGTAAAACAACCGTTATTACCGGCAGGCGCGCGTAATAACACCGAGAGAGAGAGAGAGAGGAGACTGTATGCGAAAAGCCTCCCTCCTTTCTTGCCTAGATATGGCTCGCCGCCGCTGCCGAGAGTTTTCTTCCGCGGCAGCGGGGGGAGAGAGAGAGAGAATATTATTATGGGAATAAAATCTTAAGTGTAATAGAGAAATAAATGATTCGCCGAGGCCGCGCCGAGAGGACTTAATATCCGAGCGGGGACGCGCATGCGTACATACGCTACTTCCTCCTCTGCAGAGAGCCGGAATGATGATGCGGGGTTGTTTCGGCTGGTTAAGGCGGAGATTGCCCGCGACTGGCTAGATTGCGGTTCGAAAGCCGAGCTTTTTCGTATATGTGCGCGCGCGCTGCGTTATATGCTCCGTTTCGTATAAACTTCCATCAAAGCGAAGATTGGAGAATCATCGACTTCGCGTTAAATGCGCCGGAATTTTTAGGGAAGCTCTTCCCTTTTGCGCGCAAGTCGCTCCGAATGCTCGTACATAGTTGGGTACACAAGGAAATCCTGCGGGGTAGTTATTAGTTTCCGTCTTTATTAAGACTATTACGTAAACAGTATCCTTTGCATTCTGAACCGATAATCGGCAAGGAAAATAATACTAATTTCATCTCCTCACGCTCGAGAAGCCGAATTCGCGCGAGAGCGCACAATTACAGTTATAAGAATTACGCCTAACTGTGAGAACTCGCGAAAGCCTCGTGGAAGAAATTGTGTTTTGATTATTTCAATGGTGGAAAGCAGTCGGGAGAGGCGGAATTAGCGAATATAATTGGCGGGGAAAATTACACGCGTGCGTATAAAGTATTTCATAAGTTCGCCTGCTCGCACGTTTCATAATTGAAAATGATGTCTAAATTTATTTTAGGCGTATAAATATTGCAAATTTTTTTGCAGCTCGATATCGATCAGTTTATCGAGTAGTTCGATGATAAATTTTTATTGTTTCATATCGTTCCGGGAAACGCTTTATTAATAAATCTTTATTGCATCAAATAGATAAACATAAATTCTGGCACTCGATTCAATTTCGAAATTAAATCCACTCGTATAATATTTCAATCACACTTGACTTTTCGAAGCCAATTTATTAAAGCCAAAATTCAATAAACAAGCATTTCACGTAAAATTGAACCTTCTTCCCCGCGAGCGGATAACCCGACGAGCGGTGACAAATTCGTTCTAATTACATCGAAGCAGCGCGGCGGCGGCGGCGGCGGCAAAAGGGCAAAAGCCTCGGTCGGTGCGGGAGCGCTGCCAAGAAAGCGCGAGAGATCGCATCTCGCAAAAATCCGATAATCGACTGCGCGGCCGAGCCGATCGATCCTCCTCCGGGGAGTCCCCTTTTGCATTGCGTACTGCACCCGCGCCAAGTGCGGCTGTACGTGTGCACGCGTGTGTACGGAGCTCTTCGTGCCCGGGCGGCTGTGCGCGAGTATGACGTATTTGCACGCGCCGACGCTGCACTTTTCAAGCTCTCGCCGTTATCGGGGAAAGTGGAAGCTGCGCTATCGCCTCGACCTGTCTCTGTTCTCTCACGGGAGAGGCGCGGTGGTTGTCTTGAGTGGCTTTTTACGCGGAGGGGCTTTTTTTCTCAATTGGGTTTAATTAGGAGAGCGGCTGATGAGTTTCGAGTCTTGCGGTTTTACGAGATGCGCGCGGCCCCCGATTGCTTTGCGAGTTTAAGATTCTGGTGTAAACTGTTGATTGTTTCTTGGGCGAAGGTTTTGTAATGAACTTTTTCTCGTGATTTAGTAAAATTTTTGCGTGTATAATTTCTAATTCATTCAATGATGTATGACTTGACGACAAATATTATTTGGTGAAGAAAACGACATTGTTTAACGCTGCAGAAGTGATTATAATCAGGCTGCCTTCTAAAGAAGCTTATGAGTTTTCTTATCATGTTAGAATTTACAAGTGAAAAATCCAGTTTGAGGAAATGGGTTTAAAAAGTTGAGCAAAACGTATTGAGGAAAATCGGGGCAAAAACTAATTTTCCTGAAACTTAGAAAAGTGCCGCTTTCTATTAACCAACAGTTTCTGCAGAGTTTTAAATTCCATTTAACACTATTTAACTAGAATCAAACAGAGACATTAAGGAAACTTTTAAACCGGCTGAAAATCTATGAACCATTAAAACCGCTACACTGAATTTCCTATATTATTTTCATCAGTTTACTTTCTGTGCTTTTCCTTAAGTTTAAAAATAATTATTTAAAGTTTCTCTTAGTTTTAGAATTTTAACTGTGCTATTATTAATAATTTAAGTATTGGCGCGCAAAATCAGCTAAATCAGTCAAAAAGGAAAAAGTAGTTTAAAAAATGTTAAACCTCTAGGAAATTGATTTATCAACTGAAGTCTTGTTCTGAAGATTTAATTAACAACGTCATTAATTTTACTATATAAAAATTGATAACAGCATTTTATTTAACGTTAAACTATTTTAAACAAAGGCTAATAATTAGTTAGTTCAAAATAATATAGCAATAATATCTACGCTTTGCCGCAGCAATCAATCATTGTTAAAATCTCTACTATTTCGGCTTTGCTTAAAAATCATTAAACAGGGCATAGATGCCGTTCATTAATTCTCCCCGCGAAAGTCGTCCACGTGGAATTAATTTACGCGAAAGCAAATGAACCCGAAATTCCCCAACAATTGACAAATTATTCCCTCGCTGACTAATTGATAATTCTCAGCGAGCGAAAGATCAAGAAAAATGTGCGCGCGGCCCTCTCCTCCTCTTTTTTCGCCCTCCTTCTCATCTTGTTATTCTCCCTCGCTCTCATTATCTTTAATTCTCTCCTTCTCTCTCGGCTGCTATCTATAGTATACATCCTCTTTCTCTCTACGGTAGCGAGGCTTGGCGCCAAGCCAAAAGGGTCGAGGCGCGCGCGAGACTTCGACGTCGAATTAAATCGTCGTCGTCGGGGCTTAGCGAAGTTTCTCTCCCGTGTACTTTGGGAAGAAGATTCGGAGACGATTCCGAGGCGAATGTTTTGTATAATCGATCTTTCGCCGAGGAGAGAGAGAGAGAGAAAGTTCGAGAGAGCCGAACCCCGCCGGAATGATTAGGCCCGCGGAATTAAAGCGGGAGCAAGTTCCACGTCTGATTAGTCGAGCGAGAGTCGGGAGTCGTTTTAAGGGGAAGTCGAGCGAGTCTTGATCGCGGCGCGAGCTGTTTTTGATTCCTGAATTAGATGCGCTCTCTGTAAAGAGCGGGAGGGATAAAGAGCTGAAACTTCGAAATCATTCCAAGTTCCGGGCAACATTTAAATAACAATGGCGCAGTAAATGTAGGACGTTAAATTCAAGGGGATAAAAGCGGAAAATTTTAACGTTGATTAGTTTTGAATGATTTTCGCTTTATTAAGTAAGTTATTTTACCCGGCCGTATATACGGTACCTGCCAGTTCTTCCCTGCCCTCGAGCCAAAATAAAAAAAATCTCGATATTATAATCCCTTCCGAGAACTCGCTCAAAAAAAATTCCAGCAAAGCGCGTAAAAATTGATTTACAGCTGGGCACGCAGACTAATTCGGACTCGCTTGTAAAAAATCCCTCCCGGAGAAACTCGGGTAGCGGCGGGGATGAGATAATCTGTCGCCGCCCGGGCCCTTTTATCGGCGCTCATCAAAGTTTTAAGCGGGGCGAACGGGGGCTTAAAAAATATAAAAAAATCGATCGCGCGCGCGGGGCCCTCCGATTATTCTCTGGTTCTTTATCTCGCCCGGGGAGTACTGTCCGAAGGATAAAGAATCCTTTTATCGCGGAAAGCTCGTCCGCGGAACTTGCACGCTAACGAATGGGGGCCTTTAAAAAGGCGCAGCGTCGTATATATACACACACACACGTCGCAGCGGCGAGCTCTTATATAAGCGCCATTCGATTTTACACTGGTCATTCCACAGGAGAGAGAGAGAGAGAGAGAGAGAGGCCGAGTGCCGTCTCGTCGGCTTTACGACGCACTATGACCTTTCCCTTTCCTGCCTCGACGGTCGTCCTCTCTCTCTCTCTCTCTGCGCTTTGCCTCTTTTTGCCTCGCTCCTTCTCTCTTTCTCCGTGCATACTTTATTTGCGAGGGAGTTATGGGCATTCGTTACTTTGAAATGTGCGCCTGCTTTTTCGTATGACATATTTTTGTACTTCGGACTGACGGGGGAATTTAAATTTTTAAGCCCGGCCGCCGGCCGGCCTCTGAAATTGATTGCCGTTGCGAAAATATGCGTTTCCGTTATTTTTTACCTCGACTTTACGTCTTGTTTATATTTTACGTAGTTTTTTAATTAAATAATGACGGATCCTCGGCTTTTCGCGCGTTAGATTGTCTCATGTGATATTGCTTTCAGAACAAAGTACAGAGCACGTTTCAATGTTAATCATAATTAAGCTGCAAATATACGTTAAACAAAAAATTATTCGTGACAGGGAATAAGTTTCATTTAATTCGTTTATAATCCCTGGAAATTTTAAATCCGCAGCGGCAAATCTAGCGCAACGTTTCAAATTATGTGCATTAATCGCGAAAACAAACAAACGTTTGATTAGAAAAACCATCAATAATTCATGCTCTTACCAAACGAATTCACGGGTATATCTTCTACTTAAAAAAAAAAAACCATTTATAAAGGGACAATTAACGTGTGTATATCACCGGGGAAAAATTCTATTAGTCGATTGCTCAAGTATTGGCTAATGAAACGTTCCCCGTACGAGTATAATGAATGATGACCACATCCGATTTGTTCATTACTATGCTTTTCCGCCTACGCCGTTTGAGCAATTTGCGCGTTGTTTTCAGCCTCTCAGTGCCGTGGCAGAGAGCTCGATGGTTGTTTGGCGTGCGGCCGTTAGATGAGGAAGTACTACATTGATGACGACAATAATTACGTCGTTTTCTTGAGAACTCGACGAGGACGGGATTGTGAACCCTCTCTCGTGTCGATGGAACCACTGATCCCTCTTAACAATGGCATTATGGCTCTCGAGCTTCAATTTCCGACTAAACAGACGCCGTTAACTAAAGGTTTATTGTTAATAACATTTGGCAGGACGATTTCGGTTGAAATACTTTCAGAGATTTCGTATGACAGACGCTCACTGGTCGAATAATTGATATAAAGTACAATTTCTAAAATGAAATACAGAATTTCTCTCAACGGCTTATAATGAGTTATATCTTTATAATCTAAGCCACTTACACTAACTTCCTTTAACAACCTTCATAATCCAAAGTGCTATCTGCTAAAAAAAATCAACGCACAATAAACTCGCGTCCCATTGTAAACATTCCGAGGCGAACCCGGCAAAACAAAGGCCAAAGCGAAACGATATACGTATAATACCGCAATCCTTATCAGGGAGGAGCCATCCGCAATCGCGCTTCGCGAGCGCCTTAAAAAGCGCATTAGCCATTAAAAGCGTTTAATTGACCCTCCGTGGAGTCGCGCATTATTCTTTTAATTCCCTCTCCCTCCCCCGGGAGATTTTTTCGCATTTAAATCCGCCGGCGCCGTTTCCTGGAAAGGGCACACAGCGATCGTCGCCGCGCGGAGAGAGAGTCCCATTGCGCAGATAAAGAGCACGAGAGGGGCCGGCTAATTATGCGCGCCAGGCGTTTGTTGTCGCTGCGCGAGCCCTTTGACCGCGATTAGCCCCCGTATACGCAGTCGCGGCAGATGCCGCGGGGGAGATGCGCCGCGCTCGGGGACTAAAGCCGAGGCCGGGCCGTTGTTGCTGCTGCTGCTGCTGCTGCCGCTGCGGCTTGCCGCCGCTTTGAGAGGTGATCGGTAATGCGAGATATGCGGGGACTGCTATTGCTTTTCTGGCCTATTAATTTTGCAGGTGGGCTGCGGGGGAAAATTCTGGAGTCGTTAATAAGGGTATTGCGGGGCTGAAGAGATTCGGATGGGCGCAATGTGGGTTATTAACTTCCGTTGATTTCCTTGTGCATGCTCTTGAATAATATATATGTACGCGTAGCGGGCAGATTATTCATGCTCACGTATACGAATTTTGGACCGCGTGTGGATTAATTTTTTTTATCGAGTACATAGCTGAATATTTAAAAAGAAAAAGTTTTTGTCACCGAAGTAAAAGAAAATTTCGGTAAACATTAAAATGAACTTTTGAATAGAGTATACGAGCTGTACAATAAAAGCCAATACCGAGTACCTGTTCTATTTGATTCGGTAACGATTAAAGCAGAGATTATCAAAGATTTATGTACTATTACGCTTGTTTTTAAAGCTCCGACGAATCGCGCTTCTACTCCGCACTAAGCATAACCCGCAGCAACAACCAACCTCGCGCACACATACTCCGCACACCTTTTTCTCCGTACCGTCAGAACAAAGAATCGCCTAAATCACCACTCGAACTCCTCCCTTTCGGAATTCGCCAGATCAAGATTTCTCCCGTGTTTAATCTCTCATTGTGCCGCGGGAGTGGCAAAAATATAAAGCGGCCAACAATGAGCAAAGCACAAAGCTGCAATAATCCCCGCGTAATGATATAGTTTAATGCATGCGCATAAACAACGTGGTAAAAGGTGACGACGAAGCCGAGAGGCGATGCGCATAATGCGCGCATAAACAAGCGTTAGGAGGCAGCTGCCGCCGCCGCTGCTGCCGCTGGGATTCGAGGCGCGACGTTATTATTACCGCGAAGATTAAATTGTTCTGCGACTGCGCGCTCTTTTCGTTCACAAAGGACGACGACTCTCCTGCACTCGCGGGGCCCTCTCTCTCGTTTGATACGACCGAGATATAAAGGCGCGAGTTGCCTCGCTGCCAATTGCTAAGCAAATTAACGGTTTTCGTTGGGAAAGGAGAAGAATTTCAACTATTTTTATTAACGAGGTGTGGACTGTATATTAAGTATGTAACATAATACTGGGGTTTCCATGAAAATTGGCGTACGATCGGTTTTTAACGATCTTGTTAAATAAAAGAATTAATTAAAGACCCATTATGTGAATTTGCTTGACTAAAAATGCAATACAGATTGTCTGCTACGTCATTTATTATTTAAATTATTATTAGTTAAAAAAACAATATTACATACATTCATAATTTTTTACGATCATCGTGAAATACACGACAATTTATCTCCTCGCGTCCGATGCAAATCCGACAAAGCCAATTAGATATATATACAAACGACTAATATGAAGAGTGCAAAAAATCAATATTGAATATAACAAGTAAAAACAAAAGAGATTCTTTCGCCGCGCCAGAGGAAGCTAATGAAAGCCCGAGCGACAGAACGGAATACACCGCCTTGTAACGAGGTTAAAACGAGAGAAGCCAAAAAGATTAAACTGGAAAAAGAAATCAAAGAAACGAGAGACGACGCTCGGCATTATGCGCCAGGTAAACAGGGGGGGGGGGGAGGAGGAGGCTGCTCCTCGCTCTCTCGCTCCGCCGTACAAATGAATCACGAAGCGAAAGGAAAATAAATAATGAGGATGATTGGGAGTGCGCCTCGCCGCGGCCTCGGACGCGAGCGCGGCGGCGGCGACGACCGCCCGGCCCTCCCGGAGTGCCGGAGTAACGAGCAACTGGTCGTGGCCCGCGCGCGTTTCCGCGAGTGAAAACTCGCCCCCGCGCCGCGCGGAAAACCTCGGGAAATCAGATTTGTTACGCTTGTCGGGCGCGGGGATAAAAAAAAGCCGCGGCCGCGTCTTTATTATCCGAGTCGCCGTCTTTCGTCTCTTCCTCTCTCAAGAGAGGTTCTCGCGTGCGTTTACGATTTTCGCGAGAGAGGCCTTTCCCGCTTTTCAGGGGCGCGCGCGCGCGCGTTCGCTAATTTTCGCGCGGCCGCGGTTTCGCTCTAATGAAGCGTGACTTGAAGAGATAATTGAAAGCGCGGCCCCTCCGAGCTTGATTTACGGCCAAAGAGCGCGAGAGCCGAGCGCCTTCGAGTGCAAAATCGTAAGGATCGATATTAATTAGTCGCCCCGGTCGAGCGAGTGTGAAATGCAGCGCTGCACGATCCGCGAGAGAGATTTTCTTCTTTTTTTTTTTTTTTTTTCGAGCGCCGGTTATAGATCGGCCGGGGAAAGCGTTGTTCGCCTGATTTTATTGGGCTCTGGCATGACAACGATTTCTTACCGGAGAAATATTGCCGTTTAACGCCGTTATTAAAGGCCAGATGCCTGGTCGTGTTTTGCTGGTCGCCGATAATGCAACGGGCGGAGAAAAGTCAAGTGGTCGCTGGTTAGGTCGTAATTATGTTTCTATATAGATTAGATTGGATCTTAGAAACCGAAAGTAAACGATTTTTTTAGTTCGGTACCTTTTTTTCTGCATTTAAGAAATGTCACATAAGAATACCGACTCGCACCGCTTGATCGTTGCTATTTTGATTGCAACGTTTTTTTACGATAAAACATTGAAAGTATCGGTACAAGATTACAAAGCCTCGAATTACTGCACCCTTCCAAGAGCTGCCTCGCCGATCGGACACCTCACCGACGCCGTTACAAATAAAACGTCGAATCGAAAAGAGCGCCAGATTCCTAGCTTTTTCCCTGAAACTGCAAAAAATCCGCAGCAGCCGCGGCAAAGCAGGACAAAGAGTTAACCCGGCTCTTTTTTTTTCTTCCCGCCCCGTAAGTTCATCATGCAGAATGGCGACGTGGCAATATAACGCGCGCGGCAAGAAATTCTCACTGTCACGCGGCCTCTCGCGCGCTCTCTCTCTCTCCTCGCCCATTGTCGTCGCGAAGCGGCACCGATGACTCGACACGTTGCCGAGGGGACACCAGCTCGTGTACATCGGGCTCTCCGCGCGGAGTGGACGCGTTTTTTTTTTTTTTTTTTTTTAGTGCAGGACCTTCTTGCTCCTCGATTTATTGCCTAATGGTCTCTGTCGCGGCTCCTTCCACGATGGATTTGCGTAACGGACCTTTTTTCCTTTCGAGTCGCTCGATATCCCTTTAGAAGTTTTTTCGTTGACAAGGGTCTTCTTGTTCCTGTGTACAAGCTGTGGATACTTTGTATACGAGACGCGGAATATTTAGTTTAAAATCTGATTAAAAATTTTGCGTGTACCAATGATGCTATTAACTTTTGACGCCCAACGAGGCCTAAGATTCGCGACCATCAGCTTTACGAATCATTCGAGCCTCCCAATGATTTGTCAATATCCAAATACCATCCAGGCTCGACGACCTCCACCGGACTAACCACCCGAAATAAAGCCTCGTCTCGAGCGCTTCCTCTCGAGAAATAATCGCGTTCTCTCGCTGTCGCCCCTGCGTTCGGCGGGAAAAAAGCTCGCAGATTCCATCGGTTCCGCGGCACGAGGAAGGAACGATCCTTGCGCGCGATACATACCTCCCTCTCTCCTTGAGACGTACGAAGCCGCTTCTCCGCGCGAGAGAGAGAGAGAGAGGACGCGTGGGAGCGTAAACGCGAAGCCCCCGTGCAGGCATGCGCGCCTCTCCGCATCCTTTCGACGCCGCCTGCGTTCTCCGACTGTCCGTGTGGCTGGGGCTTTGTGTGCGCCGATCTGGGCGGATTGATGGATCTAGTGTTTTTGAGCGTTTTGTATAGTTGACGAGGTCGTTGGAGTAAATTATAATGAATTTATATGGGCTTGATATTTTGCGCATTGATGCGTCAAAGTGGTACAAGTAAATTTGGCGTATTTTTTTTGTTTAATCAATTGCCAGTCCATAATTAGAGTGCTAAGTAACGCAAGAATAACAGATTTTTATCTAGAAAATTAGAGAACGAAAATAAAAGAGTAGCACAGTTTAATAGCTTACAATTTTCGTAACATGAATATTAATAGAAACTACATTTCAGGCAAAACAGCAGAAGGTTCAAAAGTACGCCTTGAAAAAAAAAAAAAAAAAAAGAAATCGATCGAGAGCGGCAAATTAAGTAAAAATAAATGCACAGTAAAAACCGCACTCCGGGGCCCGTAGCGAGTTTATTCAATTATTTCCTAGCGCGGAGAATTTATCATCGCGCGGCATGAAATCATGCTCCGCGCTCGGAATTAGCCGTGATACCGGAGAGCGGCGGCGGCGGCGGCGCACGTGACCCAGGCAGAAGGCGGACGCCGCCGCCGCCTCACGCGGTGCACTACTCGAAGCGCCGCGAATCGGCGAACGAGTGCACGCGGCCGAGGGCTCAATTATTATCGCGCGCTTCGTGCCTGGGAGAGTGAGGTTTTGTTAGTTTTTCGAGGTCGGCCCGAAGTTCTGACGCCGACGATTAGCCGCCTCGAACGTGTTTTCCAGGTGTGCCATCCTTCGATCTAGAGCGCGTTTGGGTTAGAAATCGAGCCGGGACTCTCGCGGTGCGTTGAGAGTCCAGGGAAAAATATACTTGTCAAATTGTGGCTTTTTAATGACAATAACTAGATTTCGTGTACTTTCTGTTAAAAAAAGTATTCTGCTTAAACGCCGCGCGGTTACAATTATTAGTTTCCGACTTAAATTTAGAGTCTCATTTTTCTCAGGACTCGAGAACCCTTCAAACCATCAAAATTCAACGAAGCTTCGAGTTCGAAAATTTGCATCGTTACAAGGCTTCCCCCTTTGAAAAAGCAATAGCAAATGGGAAAACACGAGATGCGCCATTGTATTCCGTACAACCTAATTAAAACTCGGGGCCCGAACAATGAAGCATTCAAAGCGGCGTAACGCCGGGCTATCAAACTTTTTAATTCCCGACAAAGATGGACTCGTAGGCTGCCGGTGAATTCGATATAAGTTTCGGCGGTGAAGTTTTAAACGACTGCCGCTGCCTACCTAACTTTTGCTCGATTTGTTAAAATCGGCTACCTCGGAGTGGCCCGCAGATAACAGATTTCAATTCTGGGTTGTACAAATTTGACAAAAGGCTACTTACGTAACGCTTTTGTCGAGTGAAAAAAAAATTCTCGATTCCTTCGGGCTATACAAAGTATACGTATAAAAATTTAATGATTTATTTCTTACATTACGCAACCTGACCGGTGATTGCTCGCGTAGCCCTCATCGCAGCAAAGGCAAGCCGCATTGTATCACTCGAATTTTAACCCAAGCTAATTGTAACAAACACCGCGAACTATATAATCCGAGCCCCCGTAATAAGATTTCCACCGCGCATAATATGCTTCACATTTATATGTGCCATTTACATGTGTACAATGCAGCCGCGCAATTTCATTGTATCTGAAGGTAAACGTTGAATAATCGCCGCCTGATTTAATAAACCCATTGGCAATTCAAGCTCCGGCCATTAAATAACCTAACCATACTCGTCCATAATTCATCCGCCACTTAACGCGAAGCCCTTTGCATTAATCTCCGGACAAATGAATTTACAAAGAAACTCACCGATAGCCACTTTTGTACCCCTGCCAGGTCAAAAATCGATCCCCCCCCCCCCGCTGACGCTCGGACACGGCATTCTCACAGGTGCGCGTATATATAGCGGGTGTCGCGCGCCTTTTTTTCTTCATCCCCCTCCCCCCCCCCCCTTTCGTCTTCGGGGGCCGCATGTGCATGCAGATGCGCGGCCGCGGCGGCGAACAAGCTTGTACCTATGTTCTTATTTATGTAGCTTGCGATACAGACGGGGCCGAACGCTACTCGGGGTTGTCATTGCGCCGAGCCGAGTTACAAGAGTCGGTGCGTGTGCGCGCCGCGGGAAGGAAATGCGCGCTGTAGTCCTCGCGAGGAAGACGGTCGCTTGTCTCCTTTTTTCCTCCTTTATCTCTCCTCTCTCTCTCTCTCTCTCTTCCTCCCGGTAGGTACAAGCGGTTCCTCATATTGTCCATATTTTGCATCGGGGTATAAACTCTGATGTAACGTCCCCCCCCCCACCGTCCTTGCTTGGGTGAGCGAAGCTGGACTATCTCTCTTCGTGAATTTGTCGTTCTTGTCTCGGGGAATGAATCGCTGAAATTTAGTGCTCCGCCGCGCTGCAGGCCGAGGATTTTTACTTTTTCGGGAACGTCGAGTAATACGCGGAAGAAGAGGCGGGTGTACTCGTGGATTTGATTGAGAATTATTGTTATCGTCGGAGAATTACTTTCTTGCACCGAAAAAGTGGACCGTCAGACTCTTAGGTATACTCTTATTAGATTTATCAAACGTAGAGGAGCGAGGGAAAGGGAATTGTTATTCTCGATTCGGTTGGAATAACAAACCAAGAATAGATTGACGCTACGTGAACTCCATTCGCGAGCCGTCGTCTAACGAAATGTAAATGTCTTTTGAATAAATCTATTCACACAGAAAATAGCCGAAGCATTATCCTCAATTGAATGATCAACGGTGCTTTGAATGACGGACGTTTAAAATCCCATATATTTCCAAGCGCGCATGCGCGCAGGCACTTAAAATTTAGATAAAAAATCCGCGTGCAGTCCCTGTCGTCAAAGCCAATAGAAATTTTCAAGAAACTCGCCGGCACAGTTATTCCGGAGTCGGTCCGTCATTAATAACCCCGCTAAAACCTCCTGACGCATCTCTCTCGCGATTTCTTTTTCCTCGTCGGATGTACTTTCTTCGGCATTTCTCGTTTCTCCGAAAAGCCTATCATCATCCCGGCATCTCCCCCCCTCTCCTTTCTCCTGCACCTTGCAACTATTTCAAATCTGGCACATGTATCCCTTCCGTATGTAGGCATCGACTGCTTACTCCTCTCCTCTCTATCCTTTATCCGTCCATCTATCTCCCATCCTCTCGGCGCACGACTCGCGCGCGTATAATACTCCTCGCGTACAAACACACACACACACACGGACGGACGCACGCCGCGCGTGTATGCAAACATCGTTGCACGAGCGCCGGTGGTAACGGTACAGTCCGAGAGAGAGAGGCTGGAGGATGACCCCGCCTGGGTATATAAAACGCACGACCTCGCTGCCCACGACCGCTATCTCTCTTTCCCCCCCTTTTATTTTGTCCCTCTACTCGCCGGTATCGCGGGACGGATCTTCATCCGCGCGCCGCGCTCCGTGTCCTCGAAGAGAGAGAGAGAGCACGGCATCGGATAAAGTGCTTCGGTGATTCACTCGATGTGCCAATTTTTTTTTTTTTTTCTTCCAGCGGAGGGACACGTTTTGCGCGCCAGAGGGGGATGGGAAATTGAAAACGGTATACGTACTACGGCGAGAGTGAGCGAGAGAGGACTTTTCTTATATTATTTCGTGAGCCTGCGAAGAGCGTCGCGGAGTAGGCTCCTCTTGTAATGCGATTTAGGACGTTCGCGAGGCGTTTAATTATTTATGAGGATGGACGGAGAGAGAGAGAGAGGAAGACGGTGTACACGACGGCTAACACGAGACGAGAGGGATAAGTAGGCTGCATTAGGATTGCGTTAAAAATATTTAATAGGCAAGGCTTTTTGGGACGCGTCGCGCGACAAGGCAAAAATGCAAAGATGAATTCCCTGCCTGGTTAATGAGTTACTTGATTCGATGTTCCGTTTTGTTAGAAATATGGCGTGTACGATGTAGCACGGAGGTTATTAAATTATTTATACACGTTGCTCAGACGGTAAAACGGTAAACTGTATAAACTTTAATAAATAGTAAATGAGAAAGTATAAAGTAATTTGGGAAATGCCTCGCATAAACATTTTTTATCCGAAGCAGAAGATTAAGCAGTCGAAAAATAAATACCCTAATCATTCCCTGCTCCCCGAGCTTATTAGACTCGGCAGCATCGTAACCCAATAAAGAAAATTTCCAATCAGCCAGCATAATCCAGCTAAAGAACGGCGTCGTTTAAACCTCTTTCAAATTCCACCGACGTCCTCGTCGAGCATCTCCTCCTCCCCGCAGAAGGCGCGAGCATCTCAATTCAGCAGGCTTCGCCCGTCCCTCCGACACGAAAAATCAAAGTATCGTCGTTGAAAAATTAACGACAACGCCGAATAAAACAGAGCGGGGCCCGACCACGAAATATTTACGTCAATTACGCGTAATTGGTAAAAAGAGAGAGAGAGAGAGAGAAAAAAAGGGAGCAGCCGTCGGCCCGCGGAATAAAGTCCCCGAGCCGCGACAAGATCCCCCGGGAAAGTCTCTGCGGAGGGAGAGCTTCGAAGGAACTCGTGTCGGGAAAACAAGAAGGGGGAGAGAAGACGGTTTTACGCGCCGCGTAGTACTCCGGCAGATCATCTTTATGTCTGCCCCTCGAGAGGCTGAGCGAGACAGAGTGAAATTCATGAATTTTTCCTCGAGGCAGGCTAGATCCTTTTGTCTGGAGAAGAGACGTTTTATTGACGATTTCTTTATGCTGCTGACTGAGGAATTGGAGGAATGCCTGCTCTCCGGGGTTCCTTAATTAGGCGCGTCGAGCGGAAAATTAATTGGAGAACTGAAAGTTTAGTTACACTATTACTTGTGAAATTCAGCCGTAAGAAGATTAAAGTTTGAGTCCTAAAGCTCGTTTTATAGAAAATGTTAAACGGCGTAACAAGATATAATATTTTTATAAGGGTATTTAGATGTTATTAAGGTCTTTACAAGAATTTCCCGAAAGAAGCAGTACAAGTACCTACGATCAATCATTTTATTCACACCACGTCCAATTACAAAACCATTCCAGAAAAAATTGATCTCCCTCCCATTATAAAATCAAAGCTTTCAATCTAATTGAAACAACAATACAGCCACTCCAATAATACTTCCCCAAAAGCCCTTCCAACAAAACGGACCGCCGCGAAACCCCGGATATCCCGGCGGCACGTGTCCGCATCGCTTCGACAGAAAAACTCGGCCCGACATTGAATTCCATCCCCGTCAAGAACAATGCCTCCCGGCTCCGACCGCCCCTCCGAAAGAAAATCGCCGTCCTGGACACACCAACCTCACCGGTCGGCCATTCATCGGACCCTCGTCGCAGTCGAAACGGATAGGAGAACGATTCGGGAGAGGGCAGCGGGCGCGATAAAGCGGCGAGAAAGTTTCCGGAGCGATAACGCATCAGTCAGTTGTCTTCTTCGAGAGGGAGGAAGGGGGGGGGCGCTGGGTAGGGCCGATAAACACTTTGACTGTCCGGACGAATTTGTCAAGGGGGGAGAGGGCTGCAGCCGATAAGAGGCGACTCGGCCCGCGTCTTATCGGGGCGGAAAAACCGGAGGAACTACATACATTTGTCAGTCTCGATCGGGAGTGAGAGAGACGCGATTCCGACTGATGGGTTTCGAAGTAGGTGAGAGAGAGGAGGCAGTGATGTATGAAGGATGAGTTGCTTTTTAAGCCTGGACTCCGTTATCGGGGGAGATTTGGCTTTGAATCTAGATGAGATAGCAGGTGACGCGTAGGTGGGACGTGAGCAGGTGATGATAGCGCGTGTGGATTCGACGGATTGACCTGTCGCATTTACTGACTAACGAGTGAATGACGTGGGAAAAGCATTGGAAGGCTGATATGAATTGGGATTATTGGATTAGAGGTGTTTTGGACAATTTATTCGTATACAATTATATGTGTCATAAATTTGGCTAAATTATGGCTCTATTGATGAGAAGTTCGCTATAGATAATGCCTTCAAATCATTTCAAATGTTTCAGTACGGTTCCTCTGGCGTTATAATGTCATAAATTTTATCTTTCTGTCTGGTCCATTATATTGATTCTAGATAGATAAAAACAGTAGTAAACCAGAGCGAGGTTTATTGCCAGTCGATCTTTTATTTATAGGCATTTTAAATATTTTAATATCGTGGCCATTGTTTTCGACGAACTTGATGATTTATTAACAATATCAACTGAATAATCATCTTCTTTATTTAACAGCTAACTGTAATCATTGGATTATGCAATTTAATGATTAATAAAGCAAAGTGGAATACTACCGATATTATACTATAATATGTGACAATAAATGCTTGTCATTTTAACTTGTTTAATTTATTCACAATAAAGTTCACTTGTGTGCATCAAATATTTATTGTGGATTCTATAATAGAATCCATTCAATAACAGGGGCAAATAATTTTCAATAATGCATTTGCTGTATTATGTTATGTATCGAAAATTATTTGGGCAGCAGCGCCTTTTTTAACCGCATTAAACTGTGTGCAATCCATTAAATATATTAAATCGCGCAAATCGCGTTCTCGGGACCTTCTAAAAATTTCACTTTTTTCACCTCCAATTCCATTTCGAGCCTTTCCTTACTCAAATAATTGCAAATCGCCAAATCGATAGAGCAGCAAAAAGCAACAGCGTCAAAGCAGTACTTAAGCGAGCCAGTTTCGCGAAGCGCCCGCAGTCCATCGAACTTCCTCCCGGACATTTTTCCGCGGCCATCGAGCCTCTCGGCCTTCGATATAACCCTATGCACCGACACTTCTCTAAGATTGACGAATCGGCGTGTAAATCAAAAAGCGCGCGCGTGCAAATCGAGAGGAGCGCGTGCCCGGCCGGTCGAACACGTGCGCGGGCCTTTTTTTTTTTTTTCACCGGCGCGCGCGCACACACGTCGAACGGTTATTTATCTCTGTTTGCCCTCGTCCGCGCCTACATAAATACATCGCGCGCAGCGTGGAATTATCGCGCGCGCGCGCGCGCTCGGGGATGAGCCAAATACAATTATCCCCGGCGCGCGTCTTGGCAAAATAAACAGCGACTCGCCATTCGGGCAAATCGAATTAATTATTCGCTTTCTCAGCCGGGCGTAATTGCTTTTTCCGATTTATATACGAGCGCGCGCGCGCGTGTATACGCGCGAGAAGGGCCGCTTTTCTCGAGAGCTTTTAATTCGCCGCGAAATTGAAAAAAAAAGAGAGAGAGAGGGACGCCGCGTGCGTGCCTTATTAATTTTCCTCTCCGTAATATCAGCGCAACAATAAAAAGGAGGAGGAGGAGGAGGAGGAACGCGTGAGGGACAAGGAGGTCTTCTCGCGGGGCTGGGCGTACATCGATACGGCCGGCGCTGCGCGCTTGTAATTACGAGCGCTTGGGAGGTGTGCGAGCCTCTCGCTCTCTCTCTCTCTCTCTTCGCTGCGAGCCTCCAAGTGTTCCGCGTCTGATGTATGTGTGCACGGAGGGAAAAAACGGAGAGAGAGAGAGAGAGAGCGAGAGCTTCGATATCTCTGGAAATTTTAGGGTCTTTTTTTTGGGGAGGGAGTCCCGCGGAAATAAGCCTTTGTCCCTCGCGCGGCATGCATAATTAATTTCGCGGTCGGTGCGTGAAAAAGTGCGGTTGCGGTGGACTCTCCGAGTCGTGAGAATGAGGAGTTGATGAAAAGTTATCTTGACAATGAGGCTGGTGTTCTTTTATCCTGCGAGCTCGTATTAAATTTAATAGATTATATAGTGCCTGCATGTCGGCGTATTTATATATGGTTACGCGGAATGTTTGACGTTGCTTAATCAAAAAGTATTTGCGGAAAATAAATATTTTAAGAATATTTTATGCTAAATTCTTCAACGAGATATAAACCCTTTCTAATATATTTTCACGAGCGTTAGAAATAAGGTGGAAATATAATAATGCGTTTCGACAAATTCGTATTATCCTGGAATTATATAAGCTTCTATCGCAAAAATGCAAATCTCAATCTTGGATTTCCTCGGCGTACAATGGTAACAACACAATGCAATCTTTGAACACCGGAAAACAATGTTGCCATTATTAAAATATCATTAACCCATTGATTTACAACATATACCAAGGCTCGCAAAGATCGTCGTCCCGTAGGTGCCGAGTCCGTATTACAAAACTCTCTCTCTCTCTCCCAATCATACAAGTATATGAATCCTCTCCATTCATTCAATAATAATACGCTAATCAATAACAATATCGCAATGTTTCTCGTAAATCACACGCGGCATCCTTCTAATTTCGCGACGCACAATGAAGCCGCGCAATATTAGCTGCGTATATATACATATATATACATAAGGCTTTCACCCTTTTGTTCTGGACGACAGACGCAGAATTTGAGAGTGTGGGCGCCTTGTGGGTGGTGCTTAAGCGCGCAAATCTAATTACACAGAGTATCTACGCGCTTGCATACACGCCTTATTTATGGTTCGTTAATTTCTTTCCGCGCGTTTAATTTGCCCTGAGATACGATGCGCGCCCCGGCCGCTCTCTCTCTCTCTCTCTCTCGCTGAAAACTCCGGGCGCGTTCACAATCGAGCGGCTTTTGGGATGCTCCTTTTGGCGAGAGAGAGAGAGAGAGGTGCCTTGTAATTTGTTGAGCGACTCGCGTCGGGGAAAAGAATGTAATTGCTTGCGCTTCGATGCATTGTGCGAGTGTCTTTAATAAATTAGAAATTATTTATCCTCGCTTTCTGGCCGCGGGTATCGGTGAAAAATTCCGTTTTTATTCTTCTCATTGGCGATCAATCTGCGGGCTCTGTGCAATTAGAAGCTAAAAATGGGAGCTCGGCGTTCATCGTTGGAGAACGGAATGAACTCATTGATTTAATGGATTCAGCATTGATTAAACAAGGAATTAATGTAATTACATTACACGTATATACAGTCGATTGAAATAGCTAAATAATCCAATTAAATACTTGTTCGATAAGCAGTAATCAACTTCTGGGGGCATTGTTTTTTTTTTCTATATTCATAACGAGTATTCCAGATTTACGTAACTTTTTTTATCGCGTCCTGCAGTGCTGACCTAAAAATAAAGTTTTCACCGCAATGCGCACATGTACAACAACTCTTTTATTATAGTATTTGTTAAAACCTTTTATTTTAATAAATTAATCCAGTGCAAGATTTAGTACAAATGAAATATTTTATTATCATGAATCCAATTGAAATTAGACTAGCGATTAATAGTACTTCAACAATCATCTATATGTATAGGCTGAAACTTCATCTAATACACCGGAGATATTTTGTTCACTTTTTTTCATTTAGGAAGGCTGAGGTATAAAATAAATAATAATTCAATTTTTGAAACTGAACTAAATTACACTAAACTTTAACATATTTTGCTTTCAAATCACTCTCGTAACATTAAAATACTAAAAATACAAAGTGCTCGAACACTACGTATAAAAATGCCAAATGGCTCAAGACACTCCTGGCAAAACTGTCCCCCCGCCAACTCTAATAAAGTCCCTTGTCAGCTCGAACCGCCGCAATCTAAAATCTTGTTTTGTCAAGCCTCCCGCGCCATCGGCAACTTCCTCTCTCTCTCTCTCCCGAATCCCCCAAAGAACATATCGGCATGCGACGGAGCGTCGCCGCGATCCGAAGAACCCCGCAATTACCGCTCCTCGTGCGTGCGAGAGCGCGACAGGCTGCGAGGCGAAAGAGAGAGAGAGCCAGCTTAAAAGGGCCGGGAGAGAAACACCGACGGGAGGGGGAGGGGTCGCGGAGATCGCGCGTAGACGACGCCGCGATATGCATTTTCAATGCGCTTTGTCTATCTGCTCGCCCCCCCTCCCCCTCCCCCGCTCGTCAAGCTTAATATTACTTTCCACGCGTATCCCTCCCCGCCCCGGCGGAGATGTAGTTTTGACTCGGAATCATGCGCCTGATATCTCGCCCCTTTTGTCTTGCACGCTCGATTTCGTTCTTTATGATTTATGCAGGGTGTCTATCATTCTTCGGCGCGGCACTTATAGCTTCGACGGATTTTCTGTTCGGAGACGGAGCACAAAGGCTCTCTCCTCTTCCCCGTCGAATTATCGGCCGGCGCTTTTTTTTTTTTTTTTTTTTTTCGTCGAGCGGAGTAGGAGCTGCTGTAAATATTGAAGGACGCTTTGACGCGCGCGCGCGCGCGAGACGCCAGGAGCGAGAGTTTACATTCGGTTGTAATGCATTTTGAATGAAGGATCGACTGCCGGAGCTATTTGGGAGAGGACTTTGATTGTTATGAGCAATGACACGGCTTCGGCACTGTTTATGACGAGAGAGAGAGAGAGAGAGAGAGAGAGAGAGAGAGAATAGTTAATGTCGCACGTGCGTCATGAATTAGTGTCGCTTTTATAGAAGAGAGTTCCATCTTTGGCGAACGTAATGCATTTATGAAGACTTTTTTCGGACTGACGTAATCTTGTTATACAATATGAGTAAGAACGATTCATTCGAAATTAAAGATCGCTCGAAGTAAAAATAGATGATTCACGACGTTTGAGCACTGATTGACGCATACCTTTCGAGCTTCGAGTTTCTCGAGAAAAACACCAACTCAGCTAATATAAGTTCCTCCCGCGGTAAGAAGGCAAAAATGACACCTCGCCTCCCCAGAAGGCGAACTCCCTCGCCACCCTCGGACATTCCCTCTCGCTTTCGTCGACATTCCGTCTCCTTAGCGGCCGACGACGTGCGTGCATAATCCTTGACGTTTCGCGGGCGGAGGGGGGGGGGGGCACCCGTAGAGTCTTATCCAATTATCGCGCGATTCCGTTATAACTCCGTAGCGCGCGGCGTCGGCGTCGGCGGTGGCGGCTATCCAATTAACTTCGTAATTACGAGCGCGCGCCGGATTATTCTCATTAGGAGTGGCGTGCGCCCGCGGTTTCGCTCGGGTTAGGAGGACGAGAGAGAGAGAGAGAGTGAGTGCGTGCCGAGGCAAAGTCGGCTGCGCGCGCTGGCGTTTTGCCGCGCGCGGCGCGGCCGCCCTCTCTCTGACGAGATCCACTTGTCTAGACAGTTGTAAAGGATTGTTTAGCTCGTTCGCGAGAGCGGCGACAGTGTTTAGGAGTTTGCGCGCCGCTGAGAGAGGGAGTAATCACCTTTTTTCTTTCGTTCGTTGCGAAATTTCTGTCGAGCGGGTGTGGATTGTTAATTTTGTTAAAAAAATGGGAGCGTCTGACCTTTTTCGCGCTGTGTATTTGTATTTTAGATAAATATCGTTGGCTGCACCGTTAATTGATTAATTTGAAAGGTAAAAATTATCGGCGTATTTTTACGTTGAGTTTTCTGAAACGAGGCGCAAAGTGGAAAAAAAAAAGAAACTCCAGCACTTGGAGCATCTGATAATTGTCCAATTTGCATTAATTAATAAGACTGCGCGCGACTTGTCAAAGGAAGCATCAGCTTTATTTGCTTCTCCTACCTACACGGCGTTACAATTTATGAATATGCATGCTTTAGTTACTAATTTGACGAGCTAGGCACTCGTATCTTCTTTCGCGTTGCGAAACAAGCGAAGGTTGAATAATTAAAGATTATTCATCGAGAGTTCAGTGACATTGCAGTATGATATTCAAGCGCGCGGTATTTCACTTGGGAAATTCTCAAGCTATAACAATAATAAAACCATTACACTACAAGTAAATACGTCTAACTTTAGTGCAATCCGCGCGGAAAAAGTATGTACATCCTAAAAGTAACTCGAGAGAAGAAGCTCCGAATCGCGAGTATATAACCCATAAACTCGGAAAAAAAAACTCCGAATAACTCCGATCCCGAAAAATCCTTGCGCAACGCAATAAATACAAGCCCCAGCCGTCGAAACGCCGGACCGCCCACGCATTCATCGGCTCGCTTACAAATATCGGCGCGCGCGCGCCTGTCCGAGAAATCGAACGGCGATAAAAGGAAGGAGACGGCGACGGCGGCGGCACGAATTTTACGCTCTCTCGGCTCGCACACTCCGACCCCGCGGAGAGAGGATAAAGTGCATTATGCGTGCGCGCTTATTACGAGAGCACCGCCCACGCGGACGTCCTTCGCGAGAGCTCCGGGAGAGAGGATGGCTCGGCGCGCGGGGGGGGGGGGGGGGGGAAGAGGCGACTCTTTCCGCGCCTTTTTTTTTATTCGGGGGAGCGACGCCGGGGCTTTTAATAGTAATGTGCAATTCGAGCCGGTAATGGAGCTCGGATTATTTAAAAAAAAAAAGGGTGATTAATGCCGGCTCGAGCGTGTGATTTAAAAATCCGCGGGCTGATTTATGGATGGGGGAAATTTATTGTGAGGTTGACACGGCCGCGGAGAGTCCTGGTCCCGGTGCGTGATTCGAGAAAGAGGTTTAATGATGTAACAGGTATTGATGAATGCGATTGCTATTTTTATGGAATTTCGCGTTTTCTACGGTTCGATTATCGAGCGCGTCGAGATTTTCGCAAATAAATTAAAAAGTTCATTTTTATTAAGGAAGGGGAAAGTTTGGAAACTTGTCGATGATTTATCAATTTTAAACAACTGTAGATCGAACTGTAAATCATTTAACGTATATTTATTACAGTATTTTACAAGTATCCGCACTACACACGTCGCGTCTATCTTAAAGTCTAGTTTTTACAATTTCTTCGGCCGATAAAAACGCAGCCGCGAACAACACCTCCAACAAACTTTTCAACCCGGCAAACGAACAAGCGGGAAAAGAGGAACTCGATTCCCATCCAGCTCATTTTTCGAAACTTCTGTCAGGCTCTCTCTCTCTCTCTCTTCTTCCGCCAACTTCTTTCCCAACGCTACAATTAATTAACAAGTGTCTTACAAAGTACGAAACTCGATGGAGAGCATATAGACCTACGGATCGAGCGAGGAGCTCTCTCCTCTCGAGGCTATAAAAGCTCGAAAGGCGGCAGCCGCACAGAATTGTGCATCGGGAGATGTTACCTTCGCTTTCTTCATCTGTCAATTACTATATATTTAGAAAATCGAGTTTCTGCTATTGCGGACTGATCGATTACATCGAGGAACGTTAAAATATTGGACGTGCTAAGGGGCGAAATAAATTTCGCGTGCTTTCAAGAGTTTTCGCAAATTGAAAAGACCCCCGGGAAAATTGGGTCGGACTTTCGGGTTTTCGTATACCGAAATTTAGCGCCGGCTTCCGTAGTTGGGAAAATTATGGCTCTGCCGCGTGATATTTAATTTCGCCCTAAATTTATTATGGCGCATAAATTACGAGGATTGTTGTTTCAATAAAAACGCGAATTAAAAGGCTTTGTGCTGAATCGCGAAGTAGATTATCCAGGGGGGCGTGAATAAGTGGCTATAAAAACTTGTTGCCCTTTTCGCAAAGAATAACAAAACGATTTATTGTTTCATTTCGCTAACATATTCATGCCTAATAAAACTTTGATAATAATATTCATATTACTGCAAAAATGTATTAGTAATATGTGAGTTTAATGAAAGATTATATCGAAAGGCTACTTAGTCAAAATATAATAAATTTCATTTTATTTAATATCAAAAATTTTATTTTATATTGTTTGATATTTTAGTTTTGTTCTGAAAGCCATTAATTAATATACGAATTTTTTATTATCCTTTAGAGTGATAAATATTATAAAGAATGAAAAATGTCGGACATAAATAACAAAAAAAAAACATTGAAGTAATGTACGTACATTAGAATGTAGATGACAAAGGTTAAAAATTCTGATGGGAAATGTGAATGACCTACGGATTTCCTGTAATTCTTATCATATATTTCTCCACTTTTCATTTCTATCCTTTGCTTATCTTTGCTTCAGAATATTAACTGACCAAATCACTGTACTCTCAAAAATATGTATCTCAATAATGACTTAAAACAAAAAAAGTAAAAAGAAATAACATCTTACAAAAACTAAAGAATGTTAAACTGAAATATAACTCGGCAATCAATAAAGTGGAACGGATGTTTTACTTTCTAATATGGTAGCGAAATAAGACATCTGTAAAATATTTTCCAGCCTCCGTTATTGTCAATAAACTATGGAAACAACATGCTTTAATCTCATACGCAAAGTATTATAAAATTTAAATCGAGATTTCTCTTGTAAAGCGAGAGAGTGATGCATAGTCTGCAACTCTTCTTTGATGGACATTTTCCTGCACGAGTAACGTCATTTTATAAGACCGGAATTTTACCGGATCCTCGTTTCCGGAACGTAACAGTATCGGCTTTACACTGCGACCGTTCGTATTTTTACGCAATCTTGAATAACCTCAAAAACACGAATGAGCACGCGAGGATATTTTTATGGTTAAGGCGCGCACGCGCGCGCGTAGTTGAATTTTCCCGTGGTTCCGTTTTTATGACTAGTAAATCGAGTCCGAGTTTTACAAAACATTAAAAAGTTTCGCTTAATCGTACAATAAAGATTTTATGCTTTTATGAAGCAAATACAGGGGATGTATATTGCTCGCGCGGTTATCCAATATCTTCAGCAAACTGCATCACTCGGCGAAAAAGTTATTGAAATAATGCTTACGGCATCGCTTCGCTTTATTTTATCTTTAACCCGTGGAATTTAAAATATATATAAATACGCGTAAAAGCATTGGAATTTCTAGCGACGTATTGGAAAACTTCCCGGGATTATATTCATCATATTAAAAGCTTCACAGTTTTGTTTATCGCCGAAAATAAAAAAAAAGCTACCCGTCGTACGCCGCTAAAACCTGCCCGACTAGATATTCAACGCGCGCATTCCGTTGCTTCATTGCGAGCGCGAGAAAGAGAGAGAGAGAATCGCGTCAGAGGAGGATTAAACTTACGGGACAATCTGCTCATCGTAATTAACGAGCCAAACATAAAGGCGAGAGAGAGAGAGAGAGAAAAAAAGGCCGCGGAAAACGAGAGAGGAGGATGGAGACATAATACTAAATCCTTATTAGCGTAAGTAGATAAGTCGCGCAATAAAAATCGGCTAAACGTTCAAATTTATCTCTTAATAACTCAAGCATTCGAGCCGGTAAAACGAGAGTGAGAAAGAGGACAATAAAGGCCGCATCATCGTCCTCTGCGTTTCGCAATTTTTTTTTAATGCCCGAGACCGACGGCTTTACGGTGACACTGACCGCAACCGGTTCGTTTCTCGGTTATCTACGATTAAATTTTACGAGCCGAGTGTTCCTCCTCTTCTCTTTCTCGCGCGCCGGAGTCGCATTGCTATTCGGCCGGATCGCCGGGTTAGAAGATATTTCGAGAGTCGCGGATAATGAGCGCGGGGAATGCGGGGATTTTTAGGTTTTGCCTCTAAAGAATATATTACGCGTTCGCGATACGTTCTAGATTTTATTCACTTTGAGTGATTAAGGGAAATTTATGACTCGGGGTTAAGTAGTTTAATGCTATCACGAGCATAAATTTTATAATCTGAAATTACTTTTATATGTACTTGCACATTATTTTTTTTCTGACTTTTTGCTTTGAGGTACGACGATTTGGTATCTCTGCGGAAATACGTTACAAGATACACGGTTTTACTGCTTTGAAAAAAAATCAGTATTACGCTCCCGATATACTTTAAGAAAGAAAAGTTTCTGTCAGTTTATTTTTTAAAAGTAAACGGATAATATTTTAGTATTGACCCCGTTACTGAAAAATTTCCAATATAACCAAATTTCGCGAGTTTTTTTTCGCTAAAAGTCCTTTTATTAAATTGAAAAAAAAAATAGACTTACAGCTTTAAAAATCGAATTTCATATCTCGCTAATGCAGAAGAACACCTACCTCGGGAGAGAGCTCACTCTCCAGGCAGGCTGAAGCTCCTCGTAAAATTTTCTGAATTCCAGCATCAGGCGGCGGGGAAGTAACGAGAAAAAAAGCCGCCCGAGCGCACTTTACCGGAGCTCCTCGGCAAGTGCATCGCTCCGCCGAGAGGGGAAAAAAAAAAAACGACGCGGCCTCCTTCGAGAGGCAGCAGGCGATAAAACTCGGCGCGCGCGTTTTCGCGCCTAGGCTCCTCTCTCCTCGAAAATTAATCAGATAATTTGCAATAAATCGCGGAACGAGAGCCTCGCGCACATACATCAATCGAAAATCCTTATGGACTGCCTCTCTCTCTCTCTCTCTCTCTCTTTGCCGGCCGACTCGAGAGACAGGTGCCGCGTATATCACCTCCGAAGTGGCTGACGGTTTCCGCGTCGTTCCTCCTTTTTCTTCATGGGCGTCGTTACGAGGAGAGTCGCTCATTAGTATCCGACGTCCCATTACTACGGCCGCCTCGTAAAACGACGTCTTGCGGGACGCGTTATGCTTTTTTACGCGTTGCGTGTGCAGGAGGAGAGGTGCGCGCGCGCGAGAGGATTTTTTCCTTTTTAGAACGCGCTCCGAGTGGCCGGGGCTTCTGTGCTGGGCCCCGGATATGGGAGGACTTCGTTATACTTCGGGAGAGGGATGCTTTATTATTCCCCGAGAGTTTTAGTCGGCCCTTTTTTTTTTTTAAGGCCGCCGTCTAATGAATTGTTCGGGACGGGGAGAGATGCGCGTAACGGAATTATTAAAGTGTTCGTTAGTTCTTGTTACAGGAGTATATACAAGTTTTTGCGGCGCCGTAATAAGAGGATTTTAATTTCTGGACCGAACGAAGATTTTTACGGCTAAAGCTGCGCGCGCAGAATAAATCGAGTGTAATTATTGTGTAAGCTTCTCTCATATTAAAGTGCTTGAAATTTTTATTTCGCTCTTTCGATAAACGTTATTTGTTCGAAAAAAACTACGGAATAATTAACGATCATTTGCAATTTAAAATACTTTAATTAAATTGCGCAGTACTTGGAAACCGAATGAGCGCGAAAGCGATATTCTCTCTCGGATTATAGATATTTACTTGATAATGATTTTCAGACTTATGTATAATAAATTGCGCGATAAATTAAATTTCGCAATAACATTCGACAATTAAAGTCGAATTTCCTTATTATCCAGAGCCTCTTTTCTACTATAGTTTCCGCGAAGAAATTAATTACAGTAAAATGCGAAGAGAAAGGCAAAGTGCAACGCGGCAATTGTAAAAATTCTCTTTCAAAATTCACAATTCCTGATTTACGCCGCGACGTTCCATAAATACACAATATCATTACGTAAAAAGAGGCTCGACGCGAGCCGATCCGCCAAATGCAAATATTAAGAATCGCGCCCGTAAATCAATGAGTAACGCGAAAGAAATTGCCGGGCGCGAAACAAAAAAGTCATCATCGTCCGGCAAACACAATCTCATCCGAAAATTACGAGTTTCAATTCCCTCGAAGAAAGTAAGAAATCAGCGTCTGGGGGGGAGGGTCCACTTTCTTACTCGCGACTCGCCGTAATTTAATGTGACCGGCGTTATTTAGCTCGTGATTATGCAAATGATAATGAGTTCTGAAACTCAATCAAAGTAGTCGTTGCACGCGCGCGCCTCGTACCAAACTCAATCGTAATTAACGCCCGAGCCTCGTCGTACGTACCCACACAAAGACGGGGGCCGCCCTTCCCCCCGCTGCATATTCATACACGCATAACCGGCCTGCATCCTCCTAATAATCTCGGAGGCGCGTAAGAAAATGAGCCGCCGCCGCGGCGATAATGAAATCCCCGCCGGCGAAGACAAATGTTTATCGAGAGCGCAAAAAAAAAGGAGGGCGGGGGGGGCAATCGGGCGTTATTTAATTTCCGCGGCAATAAATAGCTCTCGCCGCCGCCGCAGCCGCCGTCGCTCTTTGACGCCGCGCGCGCGCGCGGCTTGGCTTAATTAGTTTTCGCAGCCCGAGAGCCTTGCGGTTCTCTTTATCTCGCGCTTATGAAACGCAGCCCGCGACGCGCGGAAACTTGCCGGAATTGCTTTTACGTACACCTATCCGCCCCGAAATTGCGATTGTCTTCGCGAGAGAGCCGCCTGCCGGATGAGGGGGGAGGGGGGAGTCTGATAAGAAACTTTGCCGAGATAAGACGAGATGTGGGGAGGAGACGGATATATGCGATAAGGCGAGAGGATTTTTTGGATGCGCCGTCCTGGAGAGAGGCCTGCGGTCTGGACTGACGAGGGAGTCGAGGGGTTTGTTCGAGTGGATTATGGAGAGCGGTCGCGTTGAGGGAAAGTAGGATATCGAGGTTTATAAACAATTACCTTTTTAAAATCGTTTCCTGTCAATTGAGCGTAAATCCTCTTTTGAATAAACGCGTATATGCAAGTGTTGTCCAATGAATGATTTTAATTTTCATCACATATCCGAGCAATCGCGTGCTCGTCGGTGCGCGCCTGAAACATTGAATATTTGCGGCAGATAATTAAACGGCTCTAATCTCGAGCAAAATCCAGTTTCAAATTGAAATAATTTTCAAATCAGCCGGTAATCCTGACCTCCGCCAAAAGTCTTCCATCGACCGGGGAAGAAAAAACAAAAAAAAAAAATGATATACCAGCCGCCTCCGCGCAGTTCCATTCCGAATGCATCGCGCTCGGAGTCACTATAAAACAAACTGACGTGCAATTGGCGCGTACGCATTTAAAAGGCGCGCGCGCTCTCGCCTGTTTACGCGTTCCAATAGCCGATTGCGCGCCTCTCGGGTCATCCGTGCCGGCCTCTCTCTCTCTCTCTCCGTCTGTCTGTTCGCCATTACCCCGGGGGTTAAAAACGCCCCATAAATCACATTACGATGAGAAATGCCCCGCGCCACCCGCGCAAGCCTGTCTCTCCCCCTCCTTTGCTCTGCGTGCGAGAGAGAGAGAGAGAGAGAGAGTGCTTGTCCCTTGGAGCCTGTGCGTCACGTGTGCACAGAGCGCTCTCCGTGTCTGTTTCTGCGGCTGATCGCGCTCCCTTTCTTCTTCCGCTCGCCTTTATTGTATAGCTCTCGGCTCGGCCGAGAGGACTTTCTCCCTCTATTCACTCTCGCTGCTATTATGACTGCTCCGCCTTTAACTGGTATACTACATCTTTCTATCGCTTTCGTTTGCTGCGAGGGAATCGGACGGAAGAATTAATTGAGTGCGATCGGTACTTTTGCACGTACGGCTCGGGTTAGTTTTGATTTTTTTTCTTTTTTATTACTCGGCATTTTTGAGTTGTTTAAGAAAGGGGGAAGTAAGCAAGAAAATTGGTATAAATTTTATAAGGTTAAGACTAATAATAAAGGTTTCACTGATTTGTAAAGTGTCGCATTCATATATATAACCTATTCATGTTCAATCTAAAAATACCCTTGTCAAAAATAGATTCTATCTCGCCATTCAAAAATTTATTTTCGGAGCCAAGCTTTGGTAGATCCTGTCAAACTTGTATACCTGAGTCTGCTAAAATCTATTAATTGACGAGTCATGGTTTCCCAGAAATATGGCTTACACGAGCAGGTAGTTAACTTGTAGGTAAATATGCGCATTAACGGGTGTTTTCCCGGTAGCTTTATGATCTGCACAAACAAGAAGGATGTTTACAGCCTCCAAAGACTCCGATTTTCCATAAATCGTTATAAATTGCACCTGTTTGAACATGTAAATCAAGTATTTTTGAAATTTAGAAATTTCACTGTTTTTCAAACTTTTATTTGAGAATCAATTCTTCAAAATATTGCAACTATATATTATATACACCTCGGTAATAATTGTCACAATAACATGCTACCATATAAAGTGCGAAGTACCTGCTTTAATGCGCATAATCCGGACTAATCCCACAGATAAGGTTATTCGCTTAATCATTGTTCCTGTTCATTAATGAGTTCGTAATCTGCTTCCTTAATTATCTTGCTCCAAGAGTTTCGAGGGTTGCTCCTGTTTTTTCAGGTATACTTTGCCTTTTCATAAAGGACTAATGCTCATTGTAGTTTTTACTTTAATCCTACAGGTGCAGGACTTGCTTTGAATTACTACCTCACTGACACCCAAACTGACTTTTGCGATTGTTATTTTTCTAACTAGTTGCCGAATAATAATTAATGAAAGTTAATATTTTTAATATTATCTTTTTCTTAAACTATTTTGATAGAAACGAGTTTAACCCCTCTAAACCGCAAATACATTCAGGCATTAAATTTCTAAAATAAATCACAAAATCGACATGTTAAGTACTAATAGTTTTCTGACATTTTCCGAAATTCCAAAATTTCCAACTCTCCGTCATCGGCAATTCCTAAAATTAGTCCAATCCCATTTCGCATGACGTTATATTTATGGAAAGATGACCACTCACCGCGAACCTCGCAATTCCATCCCTCAAACCTGGTCGGCTCAAAATTAGGCAATAAATATTAATCCCGTCATAAAACGGCAGACGTCCCCAATATAAACGGAAAAGTCATCGTCCCCGAAAATTCCCCGAGAGAAAGCAGCCGCGCCAGAGTCCTCATCTGTCGCGCATCCCGGCGTTAAAAAAAAAAATGCCGGCCGAAACCGCAGAGTCCATATCGTCCGAGCCGCAGCAGCTCCTGGAGTCTCATTAAGCCGTGTGGCGCAATTCCCACTCTCTCTCTCTCTCTCTTTGCTGCGTTTGACCTCGGGAAAAGGGACGTCGGCAAGTCTCTCGGGCTACCGAATTCCGGGCTGGACGAATGACCCGGGGGATTGCGGCGTCCCGCGTCAATGTGTACTCCAGGCCGAAATAAATAAAGAGGGCGGGGAGAGAGAGAGAGAGAGAGAGGGCTCGGAAAAAAAGGGGGTGAAAGAGAGACGGAGGTCATAAATCCGACCACCGAATACACACACACAGCGCTCGATGGCCTCGACGAGCGCAGCGGGGCGGCGGCAGGGAAAAAAACATTTACAGGCGCGAAAGCGTGAGCGAGTCTGCGAGAGCTTGTTTGCCTTTCGGAAAAAATTTCTGACTCTTTTTTTTCGACGCGCCGTTTTAGCGCGCGTTTTTTTTTTTTTTTTTTTTTTTTTTTTTTTTAATGAGCGCGACTGCACAGCGGAAAATGCGCAAGTGAGTATATATCGCGCGGTTCGAAAGCGAAAGGAAAGTGGGGAAAGGGCTGGAAAGAGGGTCGCCGGTGTTTTTTGCTCGGTTTTTTTTTTTTTTTCGTCGAGTTTTCACGCCGCGCGTGAAAAAGGGTCATTTGAAACGTAGGTATTACGCCGCGGTGGAACGCAAATGAGGACTGCGCGAGGGACTGATTTTTGACCGGGTTATGAATTGTGAGGGCGTTTTTTTTTTTATTTTTCTTCATTTTTTTTTCATTCATACATTTATTATTTGATAAGGAACAATGATATCTGCTTTAATGAAGAGAATTTTTAAAACGAGATCTAGCGTAATTTAAAAATTCTGAAAAATATGAATTTTTATTCAACGAATTTTTTAATGACTTTCTAACGAAGAAGAATATAAAAGAATTTACTGTTGCATGAATTTTTGAAATAAACACGAAGTGAAAATGTAAATTATAAGCAACAAAATTCTACCAAGTAGAACATGGATTTCTTACATTTTGTGCACTTTAAAATATTATATTGTCAAGAAAATCCTGAAAAGCTTCGCGCAGAAGACCAAAAAATAATTCGCAAAACACAAGGACCGTCCTTATCTCGGCCTCCAAGAAAGTAACCCCCATCTCGTCCGCCTCGGCAAAAAGTTTGTTCAAACCCGCAAGAATCACACCGGCCGCCCGACTATCCAAACCCGTAGCGAAATAATTCCACATGCACCCCGTCGCAATCGCACATCGGTCCGACGACCTCTGTGATTTCAACTTCTGATCGGCGTCCTTCCCACGGACAAAAGTAGTGGAGATAAAGCCTCCCTCCCGACGAGTTACGCAGATGAGTTCGCCGAGAGTCCATCGCTCGAAAATATTTTTCCAGGCGCCGCGAGAGATTGGCCGCCTGCGCGAAAATATTCGGAAGATGATCCCCCCTCCCCCCGGCACTCGGCAAACAAAAACAAGCGGCGCGGGGCTGCGCTGCACGCGCAAAAAGAGGAGCTGCGAAGAGCAAGCTTTTAGGGGTGTCCCTCGACACGTACGTATACTGCGACGCACCGCCGCGCGGAGATAGAGCCGGAAGGAGCGGCTTTTTCATTTCGTTTCGTTTCGCAGCCCCTGCACGCACGGCGACCTTTTATTTATATACCGTCGCGATGGGTAGATTCTCGGATGGGCGCGGGAGAGTTTTTTTTTTTTTTGTTTATTGACAAAATAGGGCTTGCGATTTTTTTTTTTTTTCGAGCCCGCCGAACCGTGCTTTAGTAGGTAGCGGGTTGACTTTTTGTTTTTAGATCGGGGGATTAGGGGAGGCATGGCTTGAAAAACTCTTTACTCGCGTGTTTGTACTTTTTAGACCACCCTTTTTTTTTTTAATAAAATACCATTTATTGTCATGCAGAACTACGAGAACGTAAACCACTTTCAATTATGTCACGCATTAAAAAAATGTTTTCTTCAAATTATTCCCCGCTGCAGTTTCACTCTCCTTCTCGACGGTCCATTGTCATAAAAATCTGACTACGCATTATTGCTCAACATGCTTTACGCGCCCCAAACTACCCTCGCAGCACCTTTCGCCCCATCAACCGTCGGCGCCGCTCTCGCTCGACTCGCTCGGAACGACCTCGCTCGCCGGAAGAGGAGCGGTTTTTCATTCCCTTTTAATTCGTCCCTCTCCCCTCGGCAAATTCGGGGCGAGGGCCGCGTCCACTCGGCCGTCCGGCGGGGGACCGTCGGGATCGCCGATAACTCGGCGACGCGAGGAGCATCTGCCGCGCGCGGGTGCATCGATTTTGCATTAGCGCAAAAACTTCCGGCGCGCAGATACGTCCTGTCAATAACCCGGATATGTGCTCGCAGCGGCAGCCTCTGTGTGCGCATGCAAATATAAGTGTAAGCGAGAGCTTGTCGTGTGCGCGGGCACGTACGCCGCTCTCGAGTTTCGAGAGAGAGGCGCGCGCTCGATTTACACGTGTTTTACATTGTGTCGGCCCGCGCGACTCCCCCAACTTCTCCTGATCGATTCCCGAGGACCTTTTTTACGGCTCCGGTTCGTCATGCGATTCGCGTTAGTGGATTTTAAAAACTATATAGACTTTTTTGGGGGTGTCGGGCTCGATGGGATGATTCTGTTTTCGAGTTTCGTACGTTGTAGATGGCTTACCGAAACGGGGCGGGATGAGAATTGTCGGGGTGGATTTGGTTCGCATCTGTAGAGCATGTTGGATCAACGTACCTGCAACGGAAACAAAGAGATTTAATCAATTAATTGTATTTATTCGATGTTTGATTTTAAAAGATTTTTATTTTCAGATACTTTAGAATGGCCGATTATTTCTTAAGCTATAATACTTGAAAGAAAAAATGGGAACATTGTAAGTTTAAAAACGTTCTTCGACTTTTATCAAAATTATTATTTGCCGCTTCAATCATAGAAGATAATTTCAAGGATTCCATTACAACCTGCACCAAAAAAAGAGCACAGCTTTAATAAATAGAATTCCAAACACCGCTTATATACTCAATAAATATCGCCCTCCGCTTTTTCGTCACAGAGATCCCGGGCCCAGTCCCTCCTTTATACCCCTCCCGGCAAAAAGCGCGCGTCTTCCAGGCCGGCGAGCCTCGGGGTTATCGCCGCGCATAAATCTGCGCCGGGGGTGGCGTAATTGCATTTCTCTCGCGTCCCGCTAATGTCGCTAGTCTCAATTTTTTCCGGCCGCCGCCATTAAGTCCGTTAAGCAGGGGGAGAGAGTCTCCGTCGAGTCCTCCGCCGCCGACGACGACGACGCCGAGGTCGGGAGGCAAATAAGGATCGTCGTTTCGGGGAAGAAGAATTGAGGGTACGCGCGGCTTGCGCTATTTTTCGGACGGTTATATTGGACTTGGCATTGTTTTAACGGTGAAATTGGACGGGAGTTTTGAGGGAGGAATATGAAATTTAATTTAGGTGGATTGCCCTCGCTAAAATTTTGGTGATGTCGAGTTTGCGCGACCAAGGATAATTTTGGAATTCTTTGTAGAAAAGCGATTGAGCAGAATTTGCTCCAGAATAGAATAATGATTTAAACGCAAACTGATTTTGACAACAAAGAATTTCTCTTTATCAAAAAAAAAAAAAAAAATAAAGATACTAAAAAAGTAATGAATCTTTCATTCATACAATTAAACTCACAAAATTAATTATCATCACAATAAATTCGTTTGAATTGAATTTCAAACGAATAATAGCAGCGTTACAAAAATTCGTTTCCCATTATTAACTTTTCCCAACATTAATTTCAAATGTTTGCAAGAATCGCAATCAATTGGGCAAATCGTCTCGCAAACACGCAAATTGATACGGCTCTCGCGCGTTAACCGCAAACAGAAAGAGCGATTCATTAATTCGCGCAATTATACGGCTTAATGGAATCAAGCTCGGCCGCTCGCTCGGCCGCTCGCGTCGATTAAAAACTCGGCCTCCGTCAAACCAACTCAAACATAAATCCCGCGTCTGGGGCTCTCGATCGTAAAAACCCATATGAATGAATCTCTCTCTCCCCCCCCCCTCCGGCTAATAAACGAACAAACAAATCTGTCGATCGGCTCGCGCGATGCATGTGCATATACACTCCTCGGAGCACACGCAGCTCGTATAATTATACGCACATATCCCTCCCTCCTCGCCGGTAATGACGGGGCCCTCGCGCGGAGAGTCCTATCTAGGCCCTTTTCAATTAACTTTTCAATTCCGTCCTCGTTTTTTGCGAAAAAAAAGCAAAACGAAAAAAAAAAAAACGGCAAATAGAAAAAAAATGCCGCGCGCAACGCGCATTAAGATAATTACCGAGAGGCGCATTAGCGCTCGCTTAATACGGACAATGCACTCTTGCGCTCACGCGAGCGCGAGTATAAAGCCCCGGGAGAGCGAAGAATTAGCATATATAAAGTCGCATCTCGCGGGCCGATCGTCGCCGGTCATTATCTTGCCTCTCCCCGAGAGTCGGGCCTCCTTTGGGGGCCTGTATCCCCCCCCCCTCCCTTTCAAAAGGGGCCCACGCGAGCGCGACTGCATTCCGATAAAATTGCGAGTTCCCACTGTGTTTTGCGCCCGCGTGTGTGTCTGCGTGCATCGGCGATCCGGGGCCGCTGATAACGAGGGAGGAGGACAATTGGCCGGGGCGGACGAGAGAGGAGAGTTATGTAATTGTCGGGTTAAGCGGGACTAATATTAACCGTCGACGCGTCGACGGAGAAACCTACGAGCCGAGCGAAAATTCGGAAAAAGCGCGCGGCGAGGCTTTTGACTCTCTGGCTCCGCGCGGTTGAAATTGTGTTTTCGATAATGGGCCACCCACGCGTCGAGGGGGGGGGGGGAAGCTTTCAATGCAAGCTTAATTAATTAGCATTGGCGCGCCGTGCTATCTTGTATTTTAGAACAACTGCGCATTGTGATCAGGTTTATTCAAATAATAGTGATATTTAATACACCCCGGGCTTGAGATGAAATACAATGGAGGTTATTAAAATCGAAAGTATATCTGATCGAGTATAGAGTTTTGATAATTTTTACGTGATTGATATAACTAGGCAAGTATCAATTTTTATACACCTGAAGCGAAAGTCGAAAAAAAATATAATGATCCCTATTCGCGAGATGATAAGTAAACAAAGCTGGCTGTCCCGACTAATCTCCTCGATGAATAATAGCATCAGCGACGCGTCGTTTCGCCATACATAAATACAACGCAGCGCGCAAAACCGCGACGAGAGAGTATCAACGTCGAATCTTCGCTCACCGCGCAATAATCGATATCGGCCGGCAAAATATTCATCTCGAGTGGCTCCTTACGGCAACGCGAAATTTCAAGGCGCGCGGACAGGTCGCTTGCGCAAAAAAAAAAAAGAGTCGGTGCACGCAATGTGCCTCTCTTTCCATTCCCATGAGCGCGCGCACACGTAACCGTTGTACGACTCCGCGCGAGAGATGACAGGTGTTAAGAAAAATGCTCGTCATGGCTCATAAAGCTTTCTATATAAGCGGCGCGCGGCGCGCGCTCTTTATTGTCGAAATGGTATCCACTCGCCGGTATAAAGTATTTAATTTACACTCGAGTCGCGCGAGGGAGTCTATGTTTTTTTTTTCTTTCCTTTTTCTTTTTTACTGCACAATGGCATTTTTACTTGGTACTTCGTAATTCTGTTATTTTTAACGCCCACGCGGGGAGACAAACTGTAATTACTCCCCGGACGGAGAGAGAGATTCTTAGGAAATCGTGAGAGACCGTTATTGCACTTGACGTAAATTACCGAAGTGTATATTTAAAGCGGTACCAAGGGCTTATCGATTGCCGGGCAAGTTTTATGCAAGTTATTAATGGTCGAAGTTTGGTCGATTTTTTTTTTTTCAGAATCCGAGAGAGAGAGAGAGAAAAAACGGAGAGCCGCCAAGACCAATGTTATTTATGCGTCTTTGCGTAGTTCCTCGCCGGGAAATGGGTCAAACTCGTGCAAGAATTAACTGCGGACTTATTTTACTTTTACAACGCAAATTCATTTCTATAGCTTAATTCTAATTCCGAGTCGCCTCGCCTCCCACCCATCCTAATTACAAGCTGCGTTATACTTCACAATTAATTAACAAACGCTACACCGAAAACATCGTCCGACTTTTCGCCGAAAAATTAAGACCCACCTTTCCCGCCCGGAGTCTAGAAATAAGCTCCCTCGGACTCGTCAACAAAAATAAAGCTTCAAACGCGCGTACGAATTAATGCTCGCGAGGCAGCGCCCCGCGTCTAGCTTTTAGTGCTAACCACACGCCGGTCGCATAAAAACTCCGAAGCACTTACAGAGCGAGAGAGAGAGAAAGAGCAGCTCGTCCCCGGCTGCTCGCCGGGGGGAAGAAAAAAAAAGTAATTCACACATGTGCGATACGGGCCGGGCTCTATAAATAAATCCCTCAAACGCGACGACGTCTCAAAGCGAAACTCCCTCCCGCAGTCCGTCCGAAACAAAAGAGGCGAGCGGCGGCGGCCCCGAAAAATCAATTCAAGGCGACGCGCTCGCGCCGGGTTTTGAAGGAACTTTGACAGAATTCGGCCGCCGGGATGTGACTCTCTCTCTCTCTCTCTCTCTCCGGCGAAGGGGGGAACTTTCGAAGAAGCGGGAATTACGGGCGAGTTTTCGGTTTTTGCAGTCCATTGTGCGAGGAGGAGGCTCCGCGGTGGTGGTCTATATGGGCTGTTGGGAGTAGTTTCACGTTCCTGGGGGTGAGTCGGACGGGGGCTGAAATGGGATTTATTATTATTGTGCAGTCATTTAGGGAGTTTGATTTGTCGCTTTTTCTCGGGGAAATTGATTTGTAATCTTGGACTGAAATCTGATATTAGTTTGAAACTTAGTTTTGACGGAATGTCACGGGAATCGTTGAGTGTTGTGCAATTGATGGACTTCTTTGAGATTTCGCTCCGCGGATTTATTCGATACTTTTATATACATTTTATGAATCACCAGTCAAGAGGTTTATAGCCGTCGTTTACAATCGTGTTTTCAGCGTATCTAAATTTGTAAAGAAATAAAATTGAAAATAAAAGTGTGAATCATTCAATAAAAGCATGACTAACGTCCTTTTTTTCTGATTCAACGAGCCTTCTATTTTTATACTCAGATCGCACTTCGAAACAACAAAACTTTAACAGAAAAAAATTCGCTCGCCGTAAAGAACTTTTCGCCGCGATTCATAAAAGCCACGAACTTCCTCCCGGAGGCGACGAAAAATTTCGCAGCGCATAAACGTATCATTACCAATGCACCGCCGAGCGAGAGAGAGCCGACAGCTTTCGGCGCATCCGGTCCCGGCGCACTTCCTCCCGTCATCTCGGGCCGTCGCCCATCGCCGACAGTCATCGCTCTCTCTCGACTTTAGCTCGGGCGCGTCTCTCCTCGGTTTGACGCGGCCCGACAGGAGCCGTCAACTCATTAGTAAGCGCTCCGCCCGCAAGCTGCCGCAATACTCGTCACTCGTCGAAAAAACCGATATCTCCCCCGCAGTCGACGCGCTTTTTTTCTTCCGCGAGGGCTTCTCTCAAGCCTTTTCTCGTCCGGAGGTGGGAGAGGTTTATTTTCGGGGAGTCGATGAAACGCTCGATGAAGGAGGTTGGAACGTCGGGGAGACGCGAGGTTGAGGCTTTTATGGCTATGGTAAAATTCGGGATTAAAGCGCGGACGAGGAGGATTTCGGGCGGGAAGCTGCAGTCAGCGTTGTATCGACTCTATTTTTGAAAATACGAGCAACTCTGTTTTCAAAATAAGTTGAGAGCAGAGTTTTTTTGTTTTTTTAGAGGAAAAATAGATCCGCGAAAAAAGTGCAATATTACGTGTACGCACGAGTAAATAACCTTGAAAAAATAAAAAAAAATAAAAGCTCAGGTCAGTTTTTAGATTTAAAAATATACTGCCGCTCGTTTCATAAAAGTTACTTAATAAAATTGCAAATAAAAACGAAAGCAATGTTTTTCCTTTTAACAAAACCTTTTTGCAGAATGAACGTGGGCGGGCTCGCCTTTACGCCCGGCTCTCCTTGTACTCGTTGCACAATGTTATCCCATATTTTTCACAAAGTAAGTACATTTCACTTAAAACGTATAACTTTATACCGTATAAAAATCGGTGCAAAAAAAGCACGACTCCGCAGTTCTCGAACGCGCGCGCGCGCGGCCCTTTCGCCGCTGCAAAACGCGAAACGCCGCGCGGCCGCTGCGAGCGAAATTCAATTTCCAGCCAAAATTTTTTTGCGCGCTGCGAACTAAATAAAATTCATCGCAAATGCAGAGCCCAGCTGCGGACTCGTTCGGATCGGGCGATCCTTTTTTTTTTTTTTTTTTTTTCGAAAACGGGCGCCAACAAACACACTCTCTGTTTTCAATAAAAATGCGGCGCGCAGCTCTTTCCCAGGAGTCAGGCGAGGAGGATCAAACGTCTTTCGCGCGGCGTAAAAAGCGAAAGCATCGAGCCAATTAAAAGCTCGTAAGCGGCGAAAGCGGCCTGCCTCTTTGACTATCGCTCTCGTCGTCTCGGGCTCCTTAAAGAAGAACCGACCGAGACTCGGTCCTCTCTCCTCCTCCTCCGTTTGTCCGTCCGTCAGTCGTGTCCGGCTTCTCTGATGCGCCGCCGCCGCCGCCGTCTTTTCCCTCTTTGCACGCGTTTACCGTACTAAATGCGAATTTGTCGGATCGAAGGGGGCAAAAGACGGCATAACGATCCGTCGCTAAAGCGGGCTAAAGTCGCCGAGAGAGCGAGACGGCCGATTCTTTACGCCTCGAGGCTCGTTGTTCCTCGGCTTTCTTGCTGATTCGCTGCTGAGGTGTTGGACACTTGTTTAAGCCTCGCTTCGGCTCGTTGGGAGAGATTTGTTCTGTCGAAGCTGCGGGCATTTGCACTTTTAAAGAGCTGCTTGCTTCGGAGGTTTTTGAGAAATCAGCCTTCGGGAGGGAGAGTTTTCAGGGGAAACGCGAGCGGAGTTTCGTGTAAAATGTACGGCGGAAAGTCAAATTTAAAATAACAAAATGCGCAAACGCGCTGCGGATAAATTTTCAATTGCAAATGCGCGGATTTACATGGCAATTGTGTAATTTCAAAAATTCGCACGGGATAATTGAATTTTCAAAGAAATTTTTCAAAAATTTGCATTTCGCCTTCATTTTATATTTCGGTATGAACTTCAGAATTTTTTTCCATTAATTTACAACTCTATTCAAATTCCTCAATTATAAATTGTAAATGAACACTTTAATTAAAACACCAGCCCTTTTTTTATGAAGACACTTACTTTCGAACCAAATCATTGTGTTTTAAAGCCAGAATCGCAATTCTAAACCAGATTACAATTTGTTTTTAAGAACAAGATTCTCGGGTGAGACTAGATTCTAAATTTTCCGTAGATAAGTCCCGAAGCATCTCCTTAATGCCACCGCATTTTTCTCCCTCTCAATTGCTTTTAAAGTTAAGACTTTAGTTTTTTGTTTTTCTCCCGTTCTCCCTCTTCTTTAAAGTTAAAAGTGCGGATTAATCGCGCGTCGAGAAACGGCGGAATCTTGGGATTTCTTGTCTCGCGAGCTCTTTCCTTTTTTACTGTTACTCTTTCTCCCATTCCTTTTTCTGCCGGCGCGGAGGAAGTTAAAGTGCCGCTCGCTCGCACTTGAAGCCGGCGCGGGGAGGACGGGGGAAGGAGGGGGCAGCTTTTATGATTTTATTGTCACGTAAAGTTTGTCACTTTATACCGTTGCGCGATTCTCCCCGACTTGCTTATAGTTAATTATGCGCCTGTAGAATAAACGTAAAACGCTTATACTTCTCCCCCTAATTAGGCACTAATTGTTTGATAATTCCGGCATTGACTATTTTTCTTTCGCATGCCATTTAAATTTCAAATGCCGACGCAATTAAAGTGAAATAACGTTGAATTAAAGAGTATACCTTTTAATACTAATCCTTAATTAGATATTAAATATACGCGCGACTTTAATCACTTTATTTATGTCTTCCCAAATTAATTGCCCTATTTAGCAGCTCCTCTTATAAATAGATTTTATCGGATTAATAATTAAACGGCGTGGCTCCGGCAATTATAAATAATTGATTGCGTAAAATTTAAAAAAAAAACTCCGCGTAACGTTTCGTCTCTCGACAATCTTTTACGAACACAATAAAAATCTGTACTATATATACGCTTCCCGTGGCACGAAGCCCACCGGCGCCGTTAAATACACTTCCCACCTATCAATAACAAACAACTGTTCAACAAAATCAATAAGCGATTCTTCCTTATCGAATCGGCGAGGATTCTCCCGGTTATCGCCGCGCGGAGAGCGGCGCGTCTGGTCCTGAAGTCGCGAGCCTCTCGAGCGCAGAAGTACACAGCAGCAGCAGCAGTCTTTGCCGGACCGCAAAAACAAGACAATTCCCCTTTCCTTTGCCTCTCGGCGGCGGCGGCGGCGGAGATACACACAGCGCTATAACTAAAAGTGGCAAATGTCCGATTTAGCAGAACAAAAGGCACGTCGTCGCCGCACAAAGCGCCAGGCGAATCGAATCTTTTCATTCCCTCCCTCCTCCTCGGCTCTCCTCTTCCCCGGCTGTATAAATTCGCCCACTTGCTTGTCTCGGATCTTGTATATAATGGACCATCGCGACTTTGGCTTCTCTTTTACCTTCTCCTTTTTTGTCCGGCAAGAAAACGTCTGTAGCAAGGCGCGTCCTCGCGAACGGGAGGGGGGGGGGGGACATTAAGAGCCGAACAAGTGGACGTCGGCGGCTGCAGCGGCGAGGAGAGGATGAAGACGGAAAGAAAGCGAGAGAGAGAGACGCAAAAAGCGCGGAGAGGGGCGAAAGAGAGTTCGGGGGCATTGAAGTTATTCTCGAAATTTCGCGGTTCTAAAAGGAAACGAGCTGCCGCCTCCGGGCTTACTGGACACTGCGCGCGAAGTCACAACGCCCCGGCTAACGCGAAACCATTAAGATTCGCGCGAGCCGGAGAGAGAACCCAAAAACCAGTCCGGGGGGGACCGAGGAATTCCCGAGTCGTGGGAATTACTTAGAATTATTAAAAACCGGTTGATAACGATGAAAAAAAAAGGGGGGCTGCTTTACTTTGATTCCGGGCTCTTTCGGCATTTTAATTACTTCGAAAAATTTTACGCGCATTGATTTATATATCCCTCTAATTAATTCGGCAATAGAACAAAATTACGAGAGCGCGTTAAATAATGATTCCTCGAATCGCCGAATGCACACTTCCGCTTTATCGAATTAATTAAAATTTGTTCATTAATTTGCTTTTAAATTCGGAATCCTTCAAAAGAATATTAAAAAAAAAAAGGCAATACACCACGAGCAAGCAATAAGCACGATCTCTGTGCCGAATGAAGCTTCAAACACACGATTCCGTTGAAGTGACCGTGTAAGCGAATAGAATAAAAGCAAAAATAAAGCTTGTCCACCCGCAAAAATGACGAGCGATATAACGAGTGTATACGCCGCGCTTAAAAAATTCACGTGCGCACGCGAGACGAGTCCGCGCGCGCGCCTAAAAAAGTGCGAGGGTGACGTACGAGCATCGCGCGCGGCTAAACGCCAGAGAGAGAGAGAGAGAGAAAGAGAAAGAGAGAGAGTCGGGAATGACAAACGAGAGAAATAAAGGGGAAGAGTGACAGAGAGGAGGCGCAGGCACGAGGAGGAGCTGGAACGCAGGAGGGACGGACGAGTCGTCGTCGTCGTCGTCGTCGAAGAAAAGGTCCGACGACGACAGTGCCGCGGAGACGGGCCGAAAGGAAGAGGGCCCACGCGGGGACGAAGGACAATGGGACGAGGCGCGCGGGCTGAATAAATATTAATTTGCGAGCGGCGCGGCGCGCGAGCGAATTTAATGCCTAATTGAAAATTTGTTTGCTCGCGTGACGTATAACCGACGCGGCGAGGAGCGGCTTTCGCGCGGCGGGGATTTAATTTGCGATATTTTATTTGTGTATATATATACCTTTTTCGCGTAATTAAATTCAACGAATGACGAACGCTTGCGCGCGGTAAATGTATGTTTAATTAAACTTTGAAAATATAAAAAAGAATGAAACGAGTGCGGAGAGGAGATTTCTTTGAATCTATATACTGAATTTTCGATAAAATGCGATAAAGGAACAACCGAATTTTTTCGTCGGAATCGACAGCGTAAATCCTGCGCTCATTACGCGAACTCTAACGATCTCAATACCGCGAAGCCTACGAAAGAATTTATCAACAATCGGCTCGAGTAATTGCATCGAATCCTACGGAGCGCATTGCGGGCCCGTCGGCGTCCCGAGCTTCCAACACCTTCAAAAGCCCGGCATCTCAATAGGCCATAATCACGCTAAAAAGACTCGGTGTTTACCCCTCGGGCTCGAAGACAGAAGTAAAAGCTAAAAGAACTCTCTCTCTCTCTCTCTCCCGCCTGCGTGTGTTCCCGACGTTTCCTCGGGGACTGCTCCGGACAATCCGCTGAATTAACGTGCGACGACGTCAATGCAGCCGACCGCCTACAAATGCACCGCTCACAATGCAGAGCTTTCCCTCTCTCTTTCTCTCTCTCTCTCCGCCTGTCTTTTGTGCGAGGCGAATGCACACGAGGATTGTCGCATTATCGGCGCCTTATTGTGCAATGACACAGAAACGGAGAGGACAAGCGAAAAAAAAAGGTAAATTGCGTAAGCGAACCCGCCGAGGATTAATCGCTCGATTTGCGGCGGAGAGGCGGTTTGTCTTTCCAGAGGCTGATTCGTGATTGAGCCGAGGTTAATTTCGCATTGTTTTTATACGGCGAGGCTCGTTTATATATCGGGTTCGGACGGATTTTTTTTAGGGGGGGGTAAAACCAAGCTCTTTATTGATGGCTTAATCGGCTAAGCTTTTCGATTGGTTAATATGGCTTTTCTCGTTCGGCTCCATGAGAAAAGTGAAAGTTTCTGCGTCGTTCGATTCTTCAAAGGCATATTTTGTAAATATTTATGAATTATTGTCCCGTTTCATAAAGAGTGCCTTCATATTTTTCTGAATTAAAATTCGTTATATAAAAGGTCTTACGTAACTCTTCGAATGAGTCTCGTGCGTCCAATATCAGATTTTTTTTTTTTCACTTTGCCCGACGCGACCTACTTGAAATGCACCCACGTAGCTTTTCCATGAGAAAGGACGTTTTTGAAACCGCATTCTTAGCCGCGCTACAAGCTGGCTTTATGAAAAAGCTCATAAAAGTTGTACTTTGAGTAGTTTAAGTGCAATAAAAAGCTAATAAAAACTAAATTGCAACTATACGCGTGGTGTCATGTAATATCCGGCCTTTGATAATGGAACAATAAATAATCCTTTACAATCTGAAATTATAGCACAATTACATTCAGTCATATTTCTTTCTGCAATTAAGATTGTTACTATAAAAATTTGCATCTACAATAAAAAAGGCATCAGATTACATTTTTTATTCGTATTCTTAGAAAGTTATTAAAGATTAATTGCTCGAAAATCACTTTTAAACCCCAACGAATAACCGGAAACTGCATAATACAACAAAGTTCACAGACTTTAATTTCAGAGCATTAAAAATGAGCTCACATCGTCCTCGGCAGAGGACTCCATTACTAAATGAATCAACCGATAAAGCCCAAGAAATTAATAAACAAATTCCGCCCTCGAATCGGCATCGAGCGAAAATCACGTCTTCTTCCTTCCCCGTCCTCTCCATTAATAACCGGCTTTTTAATTGCGCCGAGCAAATCGCCGACTCGCGCTTTTTTCCTCCTCTCTCGGCGCGGCTAAGCAGGAAGCGCCTACTTCAAGGCAGAGAGCGAGAGGGAGAGAGAGAGAGAGAGAGAGAGAGAGAGTCGTAAAACGTCGCGAGAGCGAACTGCTCATGACAAATGTCGCAGCGAAACAAGGATGAGAAAGCGAGCGAGTGTCGCCGTAGATCATCGGGATAATTATATTATTCCAGCGCTACCGCCGCTACTGTGAGAGAGAGCCCCGGAGTATATTTATAGAGCGACGGACTCGCCTGCTACCGCCTGCCCACGGCGTCTTCTCTCTCTCTCTCTCTCTCTCTCTCTCTCTCTCTCTCTCTCTCTCGACCCTTTGAAGTGCTTTTGCTAGTTCTCTAAATATAATCCTCTATGATTATAATATTCTTCTCGCTCCGCGACGAGGAGAGCTTTGCTTTTTTTCGTACGGAGGCGCGCGCGGAGGAGTTTTATAAATGAGGAGGCCGATTGAAATGCGCTGTTGCGCTTTTTCAACGCTGACAATTTGATTTCTGTTTACGTTATGGGGCTTTTAAGCGAGCCGCGGCGCGGTGTGGGTTGCTTCATTTTTCAGAGCTCAATTAGAGCTTTTTCCTCGACCGGGTAAAAGTTATTAAACAAACGTTTCGGCGCCGAAAGGCAATATCTACATTTTTTCCTAGAAGCGGGCGAAACGACAAGCGAAATTAAGCAGGAGAGCCGCTTGAAAATTCTATTATTAAAAAAAATGTCACTTGCAAAGTCCATTGTATCATGAATCACCTCCACGGCGACTCATTCGTTTCAATGTTTAATTAAGGAGCCCGGAGAAAGAAGAAAGGGGGGCGCGCGAGAAGAGAAAAAAAGAGAGAGAGAGAGAGGAATCGCCCGGCGCCGAAACAGGGCTACAGATAAATTGAAAAAGTTCCTCGCAAGAAAGGCGGACTGGCTGGCCATCTTTTTTCTCTCCCCCCCTCGCCAAAGTTTTAATTGACCGGTATATTTTCACCAGCTGCAGCGCGGCTTAATTATGAAAAGCCGCCGGTTCGTCGCTCAGGTGAAAATCCTCGAATATCACGACTGAGGCTTGACGCCGCGCTCCCTGGAGATAATTGACCATTGATTATGGCGTTCTGAGTTCACGTCTCTTGCCGAGACGTGTTTAGTAAATATTTTGTGCTCCTTCTTTTAATTGACGTCAATTGAGGTCTTTGCTTATTTTTTTAATGGTATATAATAAGATTAAGTTTAAAATACTTGCAACGATAATGGTTATTATAATAATCTTTTTGCTTAATTTTATTGCACGTTGCTTCAAAGTGACAATCCAGAAATATCACAGGGCATTTATACACATGACATGTGATTATCTTGTCGAAAAAGAAAACAAGTTAACTTATTATCGGGTTTATTAATTACTTATTAATAATTATTTTCTCTCTTATTTTCAGATAATAAGAAGCTCATGTCTAATCACCCAGAATAAAATGTATTTTTAATTTATCAGATCGATTCTTAATACTTGGTTGAATAACGTATAAAAAATATTAAAAATCTATCCAGCTATCGGCTTATTTCTGTACTCAACTCAATTGCAAATCGTTGAAAACAAAAACGATATTCTTCCACAGATAGATTTACACGCAAGGTGTACATCCAGTTATTAATAAAAAAAAAATGCCCTCTGGGTACTTTGGCAATTATTAATCAACCGTCTAATAATCTCTCGCCTCCCTCGGCGACAGCAATCGAAATTCGCAACCGCGCGTGCCACTCGAGCAGGAAATAAAAAAGATAGCCCAGTGAGAGAGAGAGAGAGGGGAAGAATCGAACCACGTGGAGAACGGAAAAAAGCGTCGGGTCAGCCAATATACGAGAATAAAGCTCGATAACATCGGTCCTATCCTTTTTTTTCCTCTCGCCTCTCTGTGATTCTCCGCTCCTTTTATTGTATTATTCGTTCGTTATCAGCACGAACGAATCGCGCGCTCGAGTAGTTCGGGACACGCCGAGAAAGGACGAGGGAGAGAGAGAGAAATTCGGCGACGAAAAACGCCGGCTTAGCGAAAAAAGCGAGGCGACCTCGCTCGAGGCGAACTCTGCAGTAGCAGCAATCTTGAGCACGCCGGAAAATGCAGGCTTCCACGGAAAATTGTTTAAATTTCGTTAGCCGCCGGGATAAAGATCAAGGATAATGGAAAATGGTATTTTGTCGACGTACAAAATGAAGGCGCATAAAGCCGTTTGGAAAGTCATTTGAAGGAAGACGCGAAACGAAATTTGCCGAAAATTTAACTTTGCAAATTTTGCTGATAAATCCTTCGAGCGAGATTAAAGAAAACGCCCGAGTATATAATAAATGCCCGGCATTAACGAGAGAAATTACGAAATATTCAAAGCACTCGCGGAACGACGATAAACCACACGGTGACAACCGCGACTGAAGAACCGTATACAAACACCAGAATGAGGAAGTGAATTCCCACCCAAAAACCGTCGATGCACACGTATACATCCCCGTAAAAGAGTGGTAAAGCGAAAAACCGTTCGGACAAAAGGAAAGATCGCTATCCGGGCGTTGTCGAGGCGGCGCTAAATTTTTTTCCTCCTCTCTTTTTTATCAAACCGCTCGGTTATGTAGGCCGGCGTGCGCGCGCGGCTTCTTGCTGCTCGTTTTTACGGTAGGAACGAAACTATATCGAGATCAATCGCACGCGCGCTCACGAGAGAGAGAGCATCCGAGACAACGCGAGAGGTGTATATCGCATAGGGGCAGCACGATTCAATATTGGGGTCGTTCGGCCCCGTTTATCGCGGCGGGGAATCGCTGGCGACTGAGGGGTATATCGACGCGGAGGAGGCGGCGGAATGTGAATGGAACTTTGAATTATATCTTTAAATTTATACAGGTGCGCGGAGCGGTGGGAGAATCGACTGATTGATGATGAATCGGCAAGTGCGGATTGTTTGGCAGGAGTGTTTAAACGAAGTTTGAGTGGTATAACACAAGAGTATAATTAAAAGTGGATTTTTACGGCCTCATTTATAACGGATTCGAAAGAATTTTAAAGTCGTAAAAAGTAAATATATACACTCCCAATAAAAATCGGAATGACGATTGAGCCGTAAATAATAATAATGATAACAATAAAAGTTAGAGAAATCTTATTAATATTATTGGGCGGAAGGTGGGTAGAAGCAAAACGACGCTAATAAAGCGAAAAAAAGAGAAAATAATAGCCGTGGAAACATAGTACCCGTATAGGCCTAGAGACTTAAAAAAAAAAAAAAAACAACGACATAAATTATATTTTATTGTTTCGATAAGATTTATGCGCGATATGACAAAGTACCCAGGCAGACATGTGACTTTCTATGGGCATATAAATATCGCGAAGAAGGCATATTGCGAAAGTATATCTGCCTACGGTTTTTTCGGGCTGCGATTTACAAATTAGGAGCGCTTTTATTGCCGGTGTATTATATTATATTTATGAATTTACGACGTCGTGCAGGTAGCCGAGAAAAAGATGACTTCTCCGATTTGTCGAGTAACCTCGAGTATATTATTGCTTTGAACGGTTCCGATGGTATTTTAAGATTTAGCATGATGCAAGGAGTATTTCAGCAATGAGAGTTGAGAGTTTCAGATCGGACGTTAAGAAGACGGTAGCCTATTCAATACGGTATCTATCAGATTTCGATCGATCGTTTATTGTTACATTAGAAAATATTCTTATAAAAATAGAAAGATTAAATGTAATTTCATTAAGATTTAATATTATTGTATAAGTTTATTTCCTTTCTAGATAAATACTAAGAATTTAATCAACAGATTTTGTTTTAAGTGGTTCGAGATTCTGATATTTTAAGTAATACTTTGTTTTCAGGAGTAAATTGTCTGCTTCAATATTGATGACAAATTTGTTTTTAATTTGACCGTTATTACGTAAAATGTTTTATAACTTGTATTTGTTGACGTGAATTTTTATTATGACGACATTTCTATTGAATATTTGATAATCAAGCAAACACGGATTAAGATGAAAGCAATAAACTCATTCAGTCTACTTCTTTTTATCAATTAAATTAATTAAAAGGAAAAAAGAATATCAAATACTAAAAATAAACTGCGTGATAAAGAAAATAACGATCTGATAGCGATTAATTCATTACAAAGTTGTTTAATCTATAAATTAATGACGTTTTTCATTCTCTGAATTGGCTTTTGATGAACAATTAAAGCGTAATCAATTGACCCAAGCAGATCACTGAATAAATTATTTCCTAGACAATAGCCTTATCTCACTAATAAAATATTCATTTACAATAAGGTTTAGTCGCATATTTGTGAAATGAAACTACTATCTTTCACTCTATCAAAGTATCAGAAAATCTAATTGATTGAGTAATACATTTTTCATGAGCTGTTGATTAAACGATGCTTTGTGCGTAAATTCCCCACCTTTATACCCGCATAACTGTATTCTTCATAAGTATCAAACGGTATAAATATGTGAGAACGTGTACTAGAAACGCAGTTGTTATTTGCAATTGAAAAGTACAGTACGTATATAGTCGTGATATAAAGTTGCGTAAATTAAATTCTCGTGAAACATTTTTAAGGCGTATTACAACAGAAATGATATTTTCCAAGCAAATTTGTTCTCTTTGATTACAATTTCACTTAAAATATTTACGGACATTTCAAAAAAGTTTAATTGAAATTCAAGGAAGTGCTAAAATTATAGAAATGCCTTTGACTTGTTTCGCGTGTTTTACTTAGAAAATTCGCGCTTTGAACTGAAAATTATGAAAAATGTCGAGTATTTTTAATTACGTTTTTAATGCAATCCGTTTGTTACAGAATATCAAAATGGCAAAGCTGCTGTGCTTCCTTTTCGCAATTATCCTCGTCGTCGCGTATGCGTCTGCACGAGAGGGCAAGTGCAGTCCCTGGTTAGGACCCGTAAGTAAAGACACATGTACACCTAGACGGTAAATATGGATTCTTGATTATCGGTGATTAAAGGCTTGATTAAAATTTACAGTGCAGCCAATACGATGACTGTTGCCGCGACCTCCTTTGCCTGGGTTATGCACACAAATGCGTACCCGACTACGGCATCAAAGTTCCTGGAGCGGACAAACGACCAGTTGGAGATGGACCCTTTCCACCGGCCCGCCCTTAAGTTTTAATAATTTCGAACTGCGCGTTGCTTTTTTTACACAAACCTTTTGCTCTTTTGTTACTTAAATTAAATTGTAAGTTAAATTATATAACAAAATATTGTATTTGTGTAGATGTATAGTTTTTAATTAAATGAATATTTAATTCAAAGTTGTTAAATATATTTTTTCATAATATCCCTGGTAGAATTTCCAGCATTGAAAATGGCCAGAAAAATAGTTAATAGATAAGTCCCGTGGCTATTTATTTAATTTAATAGGTCACGATGAAACGCTTTTTTTCACATGATTTCGCTATTAAATAGGCTCATAATTTTCTTTCTAATCT
>JAWWEO010000001.1:16319818-16378252 GCA_035582975.1 Ormyrus labotus | reverse complement strand
TAGCTCGTTGCTACCTAATCTTATTTTCTGCTACCTATTTCCTAGGTAAGAAATGTTTTCTATTTCTACCAGGGAATGAATTAATTAAAAAATTAAATATTTTGTTCCTCTCAATTCAGAAAAAAATTCCCGCAACCGTTCAGCAAAAAATATTCAACAAAGTATCTCACGCGAGCAAATGAACCCAAAAGAAAAAAAAAATAAATAATTCTTTCTCGAAATCATAATTCGAAGCCCCGACCTTCCTCATTAGAAGCTTATTAACGCTTTTCGTGTCGCAGCTCCCCGTCAAAACGAGCATTCGCGCAAACACGTGCCTGTGGAGAGGGAAAGCCCCATTTCCGGATTTTCACGGCTGCAGGAGTTTATCGCGCGACTCTTCACCTGCCCCAATAGCAGGAAGATGAAACGGCTAATTTACGAACAAAGAACGCTGGAAAATCTGGGTCACAGAGGAAGAGGAAGAGAGAGAGGGAGACAGAGAGGTTTTACTCTTTTCAGTTGCGGCAATTGCACGTGTCGCACAGCCGATTGCCGCCGAGGCGAAAAAAGTGATTTTCCCGAATTGGCGATTTTCTCCCTTTCCGAAGGCACACGCCGTTCGTGGCTCGAATGGCGCGAGGCTTATCGAGACTCCCGCAGTCAATGAATCAGGAGCGCCTGCAGTGCAGGAGCCTCTGTGCTCGGCTTCTCCCGCACACCGAATTGCGGAACGCAATTAGAACGTGTTGGAATTCTTCTTTTATTTTTCCGAACTCTTCGAGGTATACGCTTGTCGATCTTTTTTGGAGGCCACCGTTTAATGCGTTTGCAGAGTATTGATAGTGGCTTCGGAATGAAAAATGAAAGTGGATTCATTGCGAGAGTCAAGGTTTATTTATGCGACACTTTTCGCATACGCTCTTTGAATGTTTAATTATTAAATGACGTTTTTATCTTGATTAAAGTTGTTAAACTCTTTATCAATAATTACGCAGGTTTACAAAACAAGTGCTCTGTCTGTCGGATCGGAGATATTTTTCGACGCTGAATTCGAAACCATTTTTGTCAGGATTTTGAGATACATTGATCTTTAAGTTTTCAAGATCAAAAAACTCGTTTTAGTAATTTGGTCTGTGAAATTGTGTAGTATCTTCCGTGATCTTTAAATCACCTTTTAAATTTCATCTATACATTTATTTTCTTCCGAGATAAATCTAATATTAAGTTGAAAAAAAAACCCACTTCACATTCAGACATTCACGTATTCTCTAGACTCGTATTTTATACTTTAAATTAGTACATCTCAAAGAAGAAAAAATCGCATTGATAGCATTCAAAAGGCAATTTAAAGGTTAAAATATAACAAAGTTACCTGTATATCAAAAGCAAATAAATAACTCAATAAATTATGGGAGCAGAGGCAGAAAATTTTACGCGCCGAGCAAAGTCTAAATGATGAAAGTTCTTTTGCCGAGAAACTTATTTTTAAGTACGCGGGATATTTTTTTTATTTCAACGGGACAAACACCGTCGGTATACATTAAGTTCGTACGGCGCGGAATTCTCCTACTAGGCGAGCCGCGTTACATAAAATACTTTTTACGCGACATATAAACTCTTGACTTTTTCTCAAGTTTAAAAAGTTCGCCCTTTATATATCACATAAATAAAGTTTAAATTGCGATTTTATGAGACATATCTTACAAGTTGATAAATTTGAGGTCACGTAAAGTTAATGTGCGAGCAGTTGTTTATTTTGAAAAACCAATGTTTCCCCCCCTCCGCTCGGCCATTCCATTTTATTTGAAACTCCATTTATTACTAACAAAATGTATACGCGCCCATATTTAAACTTTGCTTATTTTCCCCGCACTTTATAACTTCATTTAAAGTTTCTTTTTAAAGTGTATATATAAAATATATATACGACGAAAAGAATCTATCGCCGGGATAACGTACAAACCTCCATCTAAATTTCTGAGAGCGGCAAGCCTCTTTTTCCCAAACCGAGATAGTCTCGAGTTGTATAAAAAACACAATTACTTACGCTCTAAAGCCGCAAAAGAGAAGCAGAATCCGATTTCGAAAAGGCAAAATATCGCTTGCGCGCGGGGAGTATAATCAAGCGGGGCCATTAGCATGAAGCTGATCCAGAGTCGAAGCGGCAGATGCTCATTTGCAGACTCGGTTAAGTGCAGCGAAACCATAGCCCCGATCCGGCATCGATACAAAGTCCTCGGGGACAGGGAAAAAGAACTCCATCAAAGCCGCGAGTCCAACGACTGCTCCGTCAGCTATTCAATTTGTATGCTCAGCGTGACGATCCCGCCGTGTGTGTGTTCTCTCTCGCTCTCTCGTCTGCCGCGCGGAAACACAGTCATTACCGCCTATATTAAACACGATTTTTATCGAACGAAGTGCACGTTTGCGCTGATTAAAGGTTCTCGCGGGAAGGGAGAGAAATTTATTCGGCCGCCGGGGGGGTTGGTTCCGCCGCGTGCGAGTGAGAGAGAGAGAGAGAGGCCAGAAAAGCGCTCGTGGCCTCGATCTATAATTTGGCCGCCGGTGGAGGAGCGCCGATGCAACGTAGACGCAGAAATAAAACCGCCGGGGCGGCCTGCGCCGGGCTGGGAGTTATTGGAAAAAATTTCAGGAGTGACCTACAAGGGAAAGAATAGTCTTGCGATTTATTATTCGCGGAAAAATGCTTCGTAGATAAATTTACGACCCGGAGGTCGTTGACTCCTCTTGTGAATCCGGAGCGATCAAAGAAGTCGCCTCGCGAGACACGCGAGACGATTTCTGCTGATTTACTAATAGTAATATAAAAAGTCCCTCGCAGATTAATATACCGCGCAAAAAACGTTAGAACGCCCTTTTAAATATACGTACAAAAGCCGAGCCAAGAAGCAGGAACGCCAATGCGGAGGAAGAAGCGGACGTAATAAGAAGAGCGACAGGCAGAAAAAGAAGGTCCTCCGGTCTTGATCTCCGGCTCTCGAGACATAAAAAGAGTCGCGTCCACGTAGATGATAGAGAGCCGAGGGAGAGGAGAGAGAGAGAGAGTTATAGAGAGTACACTTACAAATTACGCCGAATAGAATTCGCAATAGGATGGACCCGGCAATTTGGCTTGAGCCCGACCGGCTGGATTAAGTCGCGTCAAAGACCGTCATTTTCCCTCGGAGGCGCAGCGAATTATCATGAAATTAGAAGGGAGACGGCCAGCAGACAGAAAGACGCTCTCGCAATGCCAGAAAACTCCTATCGAAGAGACTCCGACCCCTTTTTCATTCTATCGGAGAGCCGGAGTCTTCTCCTCGCCCCTTTTTTACTATTCCTCGATCGCGAGCAGATGAGACGTGCCATGCAAATTACGAGGGGATCTCGCTCCGAGGATTCCTTCGAGTAAAAATTAGCTCTATTAGGACTGGGGAGCCTTCCTTCTTATTTTAGAGAATCCTTTCGATTGCTCTATTCAGACGCAAATCTCTCCGAATGCCCGAATTGCGCTCAATTAAAATTAAACGGTTAATTGTTTCGCGCGAAATCAACGCCTCCGCGAGAGATCCGTCCGTCTAAAATCAATTTTCGGTTTCAACAAAGTTTAATCAATCCGAAACATCGATATACCGTCCCATTGCTAAAATTTGCATTAGAAACACTCGAAGAAAGTCTGCCGCGATCGGCAAAAAAATAAAATTCAGACTCTCACCGCGACGTCTGAATTTTCTCCGCGCGGCGTAAATCGGGCCGCAGATAAGCGCGGCGCGTTTTCTTTTCCGTAATCTCGAATCGACGCTCGGGAGCAAGTCATTGTTCCCCAAGATCTCTTCGGCCGCTATTATCCTCGCGAAGCCCGGGGAGAGAGGCCGCGGCCTGATGAAAACATGAGGCAACGCGCCGGACATCGAGCGGTCAGTTAAAGTCGATCGCTCTCTCTCTCTCTCGGACAATTTACATTTTTCGACAATTAAGTATTGGATAGCCGCCTCTTGGTTAATGCCATTAGATTTCGCTTGTTAGGGAGAATGCGCGGCTTTGAGGAATCGGCAAACGACTTTGATCGAGCAATTTTTCATTGCAATTATTAGAGATTATGAAAAATTGACCACTTTGGACTGTACACAGTATGAGGCAACGACTAAAAATTATTCTGTTGGAATGTATTAAATTAAATTGACACGACAGGCTTGTTGTTTGCTACAACAAATAAGTAATGGAAGTTCTGCAGAAAATCGATAAATTTATTAAACAAACTTTGGGCTTTGACGTTATTAGAAAAAAAAAAAAATCATGTCGTTATTAAATATTTGTCCCCGTTCGCGCGGAAATTAATATTTCAGGTCACTGATAAAAATTTTGATTACAAAGGAGAAACATAAATTGTTTGCCGCTCTTTCAACGAACCAATAAATATGCAAATTTTATTACAAAGCAGAAGCGAATATTCCGAGCCATAAGTTTTTAATTATTATTCATGCAGGATTAACGTCCGATTGATTTTATGCATTTACAAACTGCATTTTTTCCCCCGTCCGTCAATCAAAGCGGGAGAGCAAAAACAAAAACGTCGCTAATTAGAAAAGCTGAGCTCCGCAAAATCGCGCACACAGCTTTTCCGAAGCCACCCGGTTAATTTGCGAGAAAAAAAAAAACGAACGCTCGCCGAGCGCGACATCCAATCCCCAAGAGGGAGAGCAAAGAGAAAGCTCGACTGAACAATAAACCGCGAGCGGCCTCTCGGATTTCCATTTTTCGTCAATTAAGGCGGCCCCGCTTAGCTCTCGCGACATTCGTCCTCCCAGGAATGCATAGCCAACACACATTTTCCATCTATCGCGATTCCCATTAGTATCGGGGGAGAGCCTGAAAGTCGTGCGGCGCGGGAGGAAGGAACTCTCCGGCGCGCCGCGCAAACTCGAGAACTCTCCCTCTCTCTCTCTCGGGGTAATTGTAAAATTCGTCACGAACCGCAGAGGCCGGGGCAATCGCGAAACGATAGCTGGCGATCGTTTTAGGGTAATTAAGCTTTATGTGCGTTCGTTCCGTGCAGATTTCCGAGAGAGAGGCCGGTAGGATCTCGGGGCGCAACGAGCGCGCGGGGATTTCGCTAATTGGAATTAACGGGCTTTGAAGGGAATCGAAATTGATTCGGCCGCTGATTGCCGCCGTTTTCGCGCAACACGATTTTACGTACCGTCTAATTTAATCGTCCCCCCCCCCTCCTCCGAGCTCGAGACTTTCTGCTTATATATCGAGAGCGCGAGACTGTCGCGAGGAACGGCGCGTTTCTTTGCGGGGTTCTATTAGGCGGGCTTAAGTTTCCGATGCAGACATTACTATTCAGTATCCGTTTGGGAAACATTTTTCTCGGAATAATTAAGCACTGAATGATCGATCATGTCTCAATGAACTTTTGTTAATTACATTAATTATTTAGAAAATATTTTTGTATTCCTTCAACAACGCATTTTTATTGAATATAGAATTTTCTACAAATACTATCAGATGCAATAGACACAAAAGGACAAAAGAACGCTTTTCTTTTAACAAAGACTTCGCCCCAAGAGCACGCACGAACGTACAGTAGCATCATTACGAAAACAATATTTCCAGTTCACGAATCGAGCACAAAAAATGTCAGTCATCCCCCTTCGGTCAGCTCTCGCAGGAGGAAATCCGGCGACTTTTCCCTCCGGCGAAAGTTCCGAGAAGCTATATTATCGGCCTTTTCGCGTTTTCCCCTCGCCGCGCCGCCGCTCGTATTATTATCTCGGGAGAAAGATGGCGGGGTGTGCACACGTTTAATCTACTTAAACGGTGGGAAATCCGAGGTTAGGCTCGCGGTGGAGATGATCTAAGCGAAAATCGCTGCGCGCCGCGGACTCCTAATTGTGCAAAGTTCGGGCTGTATATTCGGCTCCTTGTTTACTTAGCTGCTATCCCGTTTTAACGGTGCACTGTGCTCGCGAGAATGGCTGTATGCGCTTCCGTTTAAAGCTGCCTGAGGAGCTTTTGTTATTAACTTTTTTAGAGTGGTGTGCGATTTTGTTTTGCGAGTTGTTCGTTGTTTGTCGGTGCGGGTGAGTGGCTGCTTAAATGCAGGAGAAAATTATTCGGAATGATTGTTGATTATTGTTTATTGTATTGTAATGAACGTATTACGTATTGATATCCATTGTATTTTAATAAATGTAAAGTATATTTTCATGGAATGAAGTGAACAATGAACCTTAATGATGTTACAATTTTTTATTATGTATGTGGATTCCACTTATTCTCATATAGGTTTTTTAAATAAAGTCAGTATTGTTGAATAACTAGATTTTTAGAAATAATGACTCGTTTACACGATAACTCTGTTCATTGCGCTAAATAAATTAATGAATAAAATAACTGCAAGTGGGTTACGTATTTCCAGAAATATTGCAGGAAAATAATGTATATCATTAAAAAGAAATGCGAATGTATAACTTAATCAATGGTTTTTTTGCTTCCTCAAGGAGGAAGTTTTGTTACGGCGAAAAATTATTTTGTAAGAAGAATCTCACCAACGCTGTTATTACACTAAAAGTTGTATTGTATACACCCCTGCCTCAAAATTCATAGTTTGAATGTTTTATAAAAATTCATATATGAAATGGAAGAAAACAAATTTTTCTGCCTTGCGACTGCGAATTTTATTGCACATTCCATAAATTAAATTTATAGGATTCGAAAAGGTATAATTTGTTTAACTGAAAAAAAAATACAACAAATTTCCCTTTAAAAAAAAAAGGATTTAAAATACATTGAAATTTTTACGACACATACGTCAAAATTCAGCGGAATATCAGAGGAAAAATATTCAATCACCGAGTAGCAGAGAAAAAGTATTATAAATGATCCCTGCTGCTTTATGGCATAAAATCAATCAATCAACGCGATTCCGTCCAACATTTCAATTTCTGATTATTTAAAAATAACCCATTTTTTTCATAAATTCAGCCCCCGCTATACGTCACTCCGGCGAAAATTCGTCGCCCCCCCCCCCCCCACCGACGAACTCAAAAATCTGCCGAGCCTTTTTGCGAGAGGCTCGACTCGACACTTATTATGACGTCAATACGCCTTGACTCGTGCATAATTCGCAAGAGCGAGCGAGCGCTTAAAGCCTCTCCTCGTGAATTTAAGTGCGCAGCATCATTCGGAGCATCGAGACGTTCGCCCCGACGAGCATAACGACCGCGTCTCTCCCTCTCTCTTTTAGCAAAGAGTCGTTACTCAAAGGGTTACGCTTACGCAACGCAGCGAAATCCCTTTCCCGGTGTTTCCCTTTCGCGAGGGGAGGGAGACGAGGCGAATACACGAGGAAGAGGGAATATATCAACGGGAGCACGAGAAGCATAATATATTTCTGGCGACCGAGGGGGGGGGGGGGGGCAGAAAACCAGCTTTTCGGTTACTTTGAAACTCCGTGTTTCTGTTTTATTTAAGCACCCCGGCACTTTCGTGTTTCGGGGGGCTTTTTGTTAAATTGAATTAATTTCGGTAATGCAGGTAATGAAAACGGATCTTTTTTTCTCCGGCCGTGCTGAGAAAAACTGATGATGGAACGCATTTCTGTATAGAGCCGTTGCGAGAGAGACAAACTGTTTTATATTAAACGTGCTCGGGTTGCGCTACTAAATAATGCAAACGAGTAAACAAAAGTCGAAAATAGAGGCGGAAAATTTACGAGTTTGGATCGCATTATATATTTTATGCAGCACAACTAATTACTCAAGTGGTTCTGTATTATTAAATTTATTATGATATTAATCTGCTGCGTTTCTAAATTAAAATGAAAATTATAACGTAAAGTGATAATCATGTTATGATTTTCGCATTTGTCTCCAGCTGCTGTACAATAAAGTTGTTAATAAAGTTGTTACATTATAAATTTGATAAAATATTTCATTCGCAATGTAGGTTGTTCGAAACTGGAACATTGTTAACTATAATTTTAGAATATTCGAAATTCAAATGCACTTAAGTTAGGAATTTGAATTTGTAAAGTAGATTATTTCGTTTCAAAATACAGGAAGCTTTAATTCAATGATTTAAAAGTTGTTGCAGGAACAGATTTGAAAATTTCGAGTATATTAGGAAGCAGACGAAATTATGCAGTTATTATACATTGTATAGCTGAATTTTGGGATTACAAAGTCACGAAGCATAGCTCAGCTTTATAAATGCACGGTAAAACCTATTGAAAAAAAAATTTCAATTTATTGAATTGCTCGACATGGTCAGCTTTGAATTCAAAGGTCCCCTTTTTGAAAAATGAAATCCATTTTGCCCATTTCAGCTTTCATATTCAACTCTAGAAAAGCCCGCCAATCCATCACGCATCAAACTTGCAAAAGATCCTCTTCGCTTTCAATCCAATTAATTTCACTTTCGTTAATCCTCGCCTGGTAAAAAAAAAAAAGGACTGCACCTAAGCGGAGGCGGTATCCTCGTCTACTCAGCGAAGAAAGCCTCGCAATAAACCGGCAAAGCGACGAGCCGCGGCTCGGGAAAAAAAAGCTGCCGTCAGGAGGGCGAAACAGGGGGCGCAAAGGCGGAGAGAGAGAAAAACGGCGCATTTAAATGAACAGCACCGCGAGCAAGCACACCGGAAGAGATACAAAGTACGATATTAATGAACGAAAGAGAGGCGACGAGGTGGAGGGAGAAGAGCGACCGGCTAACCCAGCTCGAAAAGCCCGAGAGCTTTAAAGGAGATGTGCGCGAAAGCTCGGACGCGGAGTCACTGCCTCTCTTTTTTCCACGCGGGATGTGCATCGCGCTTTTTCGAGCGCGTCGGCGAGGATTTCGGACGGACGAGTGGCTGCTTTTGAGTGAAGGATGGTTCCTCGAGGGCCGGGTGTAAATGTGATGTCTACCGGGACACGGGAGATCGAGCCGTTTTGGACGAAGGAATGTGCTGCCTGTTTGTTTTTCGCTTTTCGAAAAATGCCTTTTTAAGCGTTGCTTTAGACGCCTTTATTTCGCGTTCCGGGTGTAATGCATAACTAACTCTGTTGGACTACGCGGTGGTGCTGGTTTGCAAAAAGTGCAGATGGATTTATGAGGACCGGAGAAATTTGCGAAACGAAGAATTTAGTTTGGTAAAAGTAGCCAAGTCGAAAACTTATTTATATTAACTATCGAAATTAACACTTGCGTATACTTTTTTTCTTTTCTACCCTGATCAAGTCAAGAATAGGCCAGCTTTGTTCCACTGCTATAAATTTTGCATAACTCTAACTTGTAATAGAAATTAAAGCAGATTTAGATCCGATCACTGTTATTCAACGCATCGCTCACAATAGAAGCCTCTATGATACAACGCACTCAAGAACAAAACAAAATTTTTCTATTACACCTCGTCAATCAAGATCCGTATAGGCGATACGCACACTCGAAATGACGAAAGTAACTCCCGATAGAAATTAATATATTCCACCTCGGAAGCATCGATCGGCGCCTGTAACCCAAACTTTCACTCTTTAACGGCGCGTCAAAGGCCCGCGATTTCGATCTCCTCCCCCTTTTTCTATTCTTCGTCGAATGGATGCAGAGACGCCCCCCCCCCCCCCGCGCGCACGTCGACTGTCTCCGGGCTTTCAGTCCCGCGCGTCTCCTATCTCCGTTTTTCTTTCTCCGTCTGGGCTTTTACGCATGGGGGAATTTGCCCACTTACGCGTCCGGCCACTTCCGATTTATGTCAAATTGCCTGTCGACTCTCCGCCGCGCAAAGGCAGCTCCCTCTCTCGCTTTTATGTAATATACGGGGCTTTTTTTTTCACGATTGCCCCGTCAATCCTCCGCGGCGGGCGGCGAACAATGTTTTATTGTTAATTTGACGCGGCCGGGGCGGACATTACGCGCCAAGAGTTGCGCTAAACTTTTTCAATTTGGCCTGGTTCACTTGCTCGGGATGATCGCCGATTTAAGCGAGGGTCTTCGGGCTTCCAGAAGGTCGGCCGTTAACTTTGCCGATTACGATTGAAATCTATTTGACGCCGAGTTATTTTATACGTTCGGCTGGTTATGAGGCGATTAAAGAGGCTTTTAATAATGTAATTATGTGATGAAACATCTTGAGCGTAAAGCGTCAAAAAGGTAGATTTTTGCGGTTTGTTATACAGCTTCATAAAAATAGTACGAGAAAATATTTCAGAACCCGTCCGAAACTGTTACTGGACCACTTTGCAAATAATAAATAATCCCCCAACGTTTACGAGTCAAAAAACGCTATTTTTTCGAACGAAAAATCCTTTTTTGTTACACGAAAAAAAGAAAAAAAACAGAGGGCAGGAACCGCACACGGCGATGCTTAAAATTTTATCGAATACAAATCTTGACACTTTATCGATTCCGAAGGAGACCGCGCGCCGCAACAGGAAAAAGTTACATTTCTATCGGCGTAAAAGCTTTAAACTTTTATTTCCACCGCGCCTGTTAAATTTATCATAGCCCTCGACGCAACGGAAATATGGATTTTTGTTTACAACTTCTTTAAGCCCGTCGCCTATTTGTATAGGATTTAAGATAAGATTAAAACAGATAGCGCCCCAACGCCTCGGCTATGCACAAAGCTGCAAGGTACACATTATGGGCGTGTGTCCGCGCGTGTTTGTGTGTGTGATTTCCCATCGAGAATCAGCGTGTTTGCTCGGAAAACGCGCGAGAGCCTTCGTGCGCGTCATCTGGAAAAAATGCCCGGCCAATACGTTATACGCGCCGACGATTTTTCAAACGAAAACACACCGAGTGCTCGAGTGGAATGATATAATAAAGGTGATTATCGCCGGCGCGGGCAGAATTTAATCTCGTCGGATTGATAGGGAAAAGCAGATGTTTTCTTTTTTCATTGTTTACCGTTGACGTTGATTTTGAAAATTAAACGTATACGTTCAAACTTACCGGGCGAAATTGGATTCGGTTGTAATGAAATTTAATCCGGAACTCACCTGAAACAGAGAACGAAAAGTTTTTTTTCACAAAACTAATGCAAAAACGAAGATGGTGCTTGATAAAACAAACTTTTATTAGGTCATTCATTTTGATCATAAGAAATTTGAAGCGCATGACGGGGTTCACAGTGTTTTGTCATTACTTATACATTACCTCTTTTTTGCAGACAGAAGCGTGCTGCTGAATACTTTATATACGAGCAGATGAAGTTACGTTATACAAGCGAGAAAAGTTGAAAAACTTTTTTAAACCAGTAACGACAACTTTTTTTTCAATTTCACAATTTTTAAATTAGGAATTTATGCATGTAATTCGATCATTAAACACTGTGACTCTCGATATTTGTTATGAAATATTTATTGAATAAAATATCGAAAAACTCTCGAATGTAAAACATATATACTACTTTTAAAGTTACTAAATTCAACATCACATTTTTACAAGCAAAACGGGGACGTATATTTCTTAGAAAGTTTGAAAAATGTATATTTCTCGAAAATTGTAGAAATTTCTTTTATGCAAGCTTCCGTGAAAAAGTATTAATACTGTAAATACACAATAGTAAAAATAGTGAAGCTTTTTGTATTTTAAAATTTTTCCGTAATTCGAGGCTGTTTCGTAAGATACTCCATTACTCAAAGAAAATTTTCGCCTTCCATTCCACGCGCCGTTTATAAATTTGAAATATAAAACTTCTCGCTAGCTAAAACCTTTAATTCAATCCAATTCGATCGAATGCAGCAAAACGAAACTTAATAAACTTTGTAAAAGCAGCTTTTCGCAATTTTTCCGGGAGCGAAAGCTCCCCTTAAAAGATGCATTTCTCTCTCGATCGTCGAACCATCAATAACTCTCCGCGGCGTTTTTGCTTCTCGGCAGTTGCCGTCGCAAAAAAGCTCGGCCTCTGCTCTCGCAGCCAGTATATTTATTAAAAATTGACTCCTCGATTTTTCTCGCGCCCTTTACATTATTCCGTCGCTTAAAGCCACGGCGACGATCCTTTCTCACTTTAACCAGGCGCGCGGCGTCAAGCCGGGCGAGCTATTTTTCAACTTATGGAAATTGCGTCGTCCTCCAAGCGATATATATCGCGAGAGTCCGGGGCTGGGGAAAGGAGAAAAGGAAAAGCCGAGAGGGAAGGACAAGTGTCTTCGAGAGTTCATGGCACCTGTCTGAGATTTCCCGGCGAGCTTTTTTGCTCTCTTGGACGGCTCTCCCGCGCTTTTTGTTTCGCGCTCGTCTACTTTCGGGCGTTTTTTTTGCCCCTCTCGAGCTCTTCTTTTTTTTTTTTTTTTTTTATTGCGGTGCCACTGGAGGAATTCCTTTTTGCTTTGCCCTCTGCCTTATTATTTTTTCTGTCTTATAAATATTTTCGTGCAGTGCGCGCTTTTTTCCGAGAATATCGCTCGACGATTTCCGTTATCGCCTTAGATGTGACGGGAATTGAGGAAAATTGCGGCGGAATAAAGTTAATGTATTCATTGGTCGCTTTTGTAGGGAATATTGCGCGCTGAATAGTTTATAATTTTTCCGAGTTGCTTCGCGCGATAACATCGGACAGATGATCGATGATGGAGCTAATGTAGATGGCAACAAGAACATTTTTAATTTCATTAGAAAACCCATTATGCTGGCTAAATAAAGCAGGACTTTCATCGAATCAACACTTTTCTAGATTGAGAATGCCGTAAAAACATTTTCAATATTTACGAACTAAATATTACTTAGTCGCGTAGAAAAATTAGCCTAATAATTATCTTACTTTTTTTACCAGATAATTTATAATCAATTAACTATCATTTAAATAATAAAAATCCGTGTTTACGCTACAAATCTCTCCAGGGATGAGAAATGTAGCCGAAACGGCAGAATGTATGTTTCGTGGTGGCGGTAGTGGGGCGATAGATTCGGCAACGTTGTCGAAGCTCTAGATCCTTGATTCAAATGACAACAGCATTTAAATTTCTAGACTTAAGTCTTTAGAATTAAATTGTTAAATTAAAACTGAAAAAGATTAACCGTTTTACTTTAAAAAATGATCTAATTATGATTTAAATGAATTAAAATTAAATTATAGTGAGATGAGATATTGTATTTCTGAAAAACGAAAAATTACTCTGGAAGCACGATTGGATTTTGCTATAATTAATAAAATAAAACGTTAAAATTTAAATAAGTTTTTGCGATTTATTTAAATTATATTTTTAATGCTAATCCTAAATTTATAATGAAAGATATTTTCTTGGATAGAAATACTTGTAAAATCTTTATTATAACTAATGGCAAATTGTGTGTTTTTTACAAAAATTTAATAATGTTTTTGAAATAAAATTTGTTTAAATTACCATTTCTTATAATTTACATTATATTACATTATATTAAACTATCTTTGGAAATTATGTAACATAAATAAATATTTTTGTTTGCACTCAATTGGATGAATTATAAAAAATCTAACAATATAAACTATGCCAATAATTACGTTTTTAAATTAAATTTACAAACCCTCTAAAAATTATTAGTTTTCTTTACTCTAATTATTTGGCGCTATTCTCCATTCATATTTTAAAGAACTCGTACGTCGTTGCCGAATCACCGCCACGAAACATACATTCTGTCGTTTCAGCTACACTTATCATCCCTGAATCTCTCCCAAATCATTCCTTCAGCGTCGCTCGACAAGAACGTCGTCATTACCCGAGAATTCTCTGGAAACGGCATGCATCTTACCCACAATTCTTTATTACGCGCGGATTACACGCAGCTTTATCACCCGGGTCGAATAAAACGCCAAAAAACGCTCCGCAGGCGGCGCCTAATTTTCGCATCAGGCGGCAACCGAGTCATTTTCATAAAGCCAAATCTCTGGCGTCGTCGTCGCGGCGGCGGTGGTGGCGCATCAATCCTCGTTCGCTCGTTCTCTCTCGGGCGGCAATTTCATTTCGCATATTTCTGCCCCGGTTTTTTTCTCTCGCGCCGCCGCCGCACGTACTTTTGACGTAGCGCCCCGCTCTCTCTCTCGACGCGAGCGCTCTCCGTCCTTTGTCTCCGAGGAGAGAAAAGCGCGTTTTCCACGAGAGATTTATAAGGCGCGCCCGCCCCGCGTCTAGTGGATAGTCGCCGAGGAGAGGGAAAATACCCCCTTTCTTGCTCGCACCGTCTCTCGCATATTATGGCCCTCTTAGTCTCTCCCGACTTTGCACTCGGGCTGGAGAAGGGAGGCTGGAGATTTCCGAAGGCTCTTTGTCCGCCGAGCTTTTTCTTCGAATGGGCCCTGGAATAAATTGCGAGCACGCTTCGGACTGTTTAACATTTTTGCTCGAAAAAAAAAAAAAAAAATTGAAAAAGAGCAGCTTTCTGGATTCGTTAAATCTATGGGTATATGCAGATGTTTTTTGCAGATAGTTGCGGTTCGAATAGCAAAATTTATAGTTTCCCGCGAGTGCACTTGCGGTTACTTTCGAATAATCAGGTCTGTAGGATCGACGAATAAAGTTTTTCCTCCTAATTAAAGCCATATTTTTGCCGGTAGTTAAATACTATAGCGGATACACGGTTGCGAGATAGATATTTCGTGATAAAACTATTTGATCCAAAAATACACATGAACAAGTCGAAAATAAGTAGCATTTACTTCGCTCTGTAATCTGGCAATCGCTGTAGGAACTTTAAACGGAAGCCAAGTTTAATTAGTTACACTAAAGTTATGAAGATGAGCCGCGAATTTCGAAGAATATTCTTATCTAGTTTGAAATTGGACTCTTGTGGCTTAAAGTCTAAGTTCATCATTAGTATACTGTAAATTAAGAAATTTTTACGAAATATTACACAGTAATTTGGAGTGCTTTTCGGAAATTAATCTGATAAGGATAAGTTTCAGCTCGCAGCTCACAACTCGCATATCAAACCAATGGCATATAAGAAACATTAAAATCCGAGTTAACGTTTTTTTTTCCAGGCACAAACCAAAAACCAGCATCGCCAGAATCCAGTTAACTCGCAAGATATAACTTTAAAACCGTCCATCTCAAGTTGTCAACCCCATGAAAAGCTCGGTGCCTCCGCAAATTACAAAAATCTCTCGCCTCCTCGTCCCGGCGAATAAACAAACAAACGGGCTCTCCCCCGGAAAAATTTTCACTTTAAAAAAATCCCAAGGACTTTTTCTTACTCCTCGCCGGTGCATTTTGTCGTCGCAGCGACTCCTCGCTTTATCTCCCTCTCTCTCTCTCTCTCTCTCTCTCTCGGAAGTTTTCTTATTTTCCCGGCGCCGACACGACAATGCTCTTAATTTCGCCCGGACTCACGAGTCAGAGAGGAAAAGGAGGACGTTGAAAATATAACGACGTAGGGGGGAAAGAGCCTGACGAGACGCCGCGGCTAATAACGGACGCGCGAGCGGGATTATCTCGTCTCTCTCTCTCTCTCTCTCTCTCTCCTTCGGTTGTTAATTAATCGAGTCACGACCGGGAGGACATCGAGGCAAGGTGCCTTGGTATATACACAAGCCGCGATCTAAACGAGCGTTTGTTGTGTATAGGGGACGCTTTTTTGCGACGAGGAGAAAGGAGGCGAGCGCGCGCTCGGCACGACGGAAAATTAGCGAGTCAAAAAGGTATCGATATGGGGGATCATGGCTTAAGCGAGCGAGCTCTGTGTGTGTGTATGTATACGGGAGGGAATATGGCTCGAGCGATGGAATTTTCGTGATGATGCCGTTGGTAATTAAATGGCTCGGGGAGGAACGTTTTCTTTTTGAGAGGCTGCTTTCTACTTGCGGGCCGGTGGACGACGCGGAGCTTAATTGATCGAAAGGAGGCTAACTATTATGGGCTGCTTTGTGCGCCTACGGTACTGCGCCGACTAATTGGAAAAAAATGACACGTTTTTAAGGATATTTGTTGGGGTAAGGGTAATTCGACTTTTTCAATTGTGAATAGTCTCTCTGCTGAAACTGCGAGTTTTTTTTTTAAATCTAATTAAAATCTGCACGGTAAAAAAGTAAATAAAATCAATTCAGTAGTAGAGATTTAGTTTCCATTTAAATAACAGTTTGAACATTTTCATTAACCGGTGCAGCTCCAAAAAAAATTGATTACCCAGTAAAATATACACGTTTAATAATTCGCAGCTCGAAAGCGTCAAATTGTCCCGCCGCTGCAAATTTACCAGCGTCCCGATCAAGAAAGCCAGCCAAGTTAATTTCGATAACGCAAAAAGCAAAACAATACGTCCCCCGTCGGACTGGGGGAATCGATAAAACAAAAACAATACAAAAAAAAAAAAAAAAAAAAAAACTGAATTCCCAGCCGCGCGGCGCGGCGACAAAGCCAAGTCCGCGCGGCAGTTTAATCGCGTATTTCGCTGCAGCGAGTACCGATCGATTAATGCAATCGGCGGGATTGCGCCGCGCCGCAAAGAGGGTTGCCGAGAGAGCGAGACGGACAATGCTCCGAGAATTCACGTTGTCGGAGGGCCTCTGCGTTATTGTCATCGCGGCGGTAGGAGGTGGGTTGTGCAGCGGGACGGGGAGGAGGAGGAGGAGGAGGACTCTCGAAATGGATAGGAATCTCGCGCCTGACCAGGCGTCAAAATTACCTCGAATACCTCGCGGGAGCCGGCGACGAGAGGGTGAGCCCTGATGGCATTGTACTCGGGAGACGACTCGTAAATTCACGCCGGCCCGAGAGTCTCTCTGTGCATAAGCGTGCTCCGAGTGTTTCTCTATTTACTCGTTAATTCGAAAGAGTGAATTATCGCTGCGAGAGGGGCATCGGTATTGGGGAGGAGATCTTTTTCATTCAGAACGGGAGAGTGATTTGAATTTTTGGAGGAGCCGCTCGGTAAATGGATGTAAGTTATTTCTGCGAATGGATTTTTTGATGGAATTAGCTGATTTGCGTTCATTGGATGGTATGATAAGGTTTTCATGCGCTTTCGAAAATTCGTGAAATTATAATGCATTTGTGTATTGACAAGTAGTCACGCAAAAGTTGCACAATTGGAAATTCAACCCAATTTTAGTGTATGCAATAAAGTTGATTTGGTTATTTATTCAGATGAGAATAATTTCGCTTTGAGAATTAAACAAAATAATAATACATGTTAATGTTTGATGAAAATAAATATAGTTGAGTAGAGACTGAAAGATTTGTATATTATTTTAAAAAGTTCTATATGTATTTTTTCTCATTTACTTTTACTCAAAATGTATATTTTCTTGTATATTCATTCTAAACCAGTTTTTGAAAAATATTCTCCAATTTAAAATACTTGTTCTTATTTTATCGTGATATTTATTATTCCGAAATCCAAAAAAATATTTTCTTTCGAAATCTTTAAACAAGAATAGATTAGATATATTTGTGTAAATAAAAGTATAGATATTAAAGATAAAACAAACATAAAAATACAAGATATTTTTATATATAAAGTTGTCAAGGCAAATATTATCCCTTTTTTTACGACCAATTAAAATTCACGCATAAAATTTCTCTAATTCAAGTTCCGGTGCACGCATAAAAACACGCATTCACCATCGGCCGTCCTTTCCACTCGTCCGAATCATAAAAAACGTGTTAGATTCCTAGTCAAACATCCGACCATAAAACAAAATTTCCCAATCTTAGATTTTCCCGGCCACGTATTATACACGCACATATCTCCGGACGCGGTTTCCCAGCGCCTTTCGTTCACGCATTTTTCAAATCGACCCGAACCCGAGGGGAGAGAGGGGGGAAGGCGGCAGGAACGCGCACAGGTACGACGAAATTCCAGACGAGCTCGGGGACCCATTCGGATTCCGACCGTTACACCGGACAAACTCGCGATTCCGGCTCCTTCTCTTTTCTCCCGACGCTCAATTGTGTAGATGAGGCGCGAGAGAGGGAGATTTTTATCTGGAAATTATGCAGCCGCGGCTGATCCTTCTTCTGTTTTTTCTGCTTTTTTTTTTATTCGCCGTTGCGCTTTTCTAGCCGAGAGAGTCGGTGTGCCGGGGATCGGTTATTTATGCGTGAGAGCCGCGGTTTTTCGTGTTTGCTCGGCAAACGGGTGAGTTTTATCGCGCTGAAAAAGCCGAGTGATTAAGGCTAATATTGACCGCGTTGAAAAAAGTGCAAATTTTTTAACGGCCAGGTCAACGAGTGGAATTGAAGGAGAGCCTTGGATAAATTTTAACAGCTCGGTTTAGTTTTATTCAATTATAACGTATTTTGCTATTTTGAAAAGCAAAAAACCATTTCAAATCGTAGAGTCTGAATTTTCTTTTAAAAGAATACGTACTAACAGTTTTCGAGCTCCATTACCAATAATTTCTCGGTCAAACAGCCAAGCGCGGCGCTTTGAAAAGCCTCTAGTCAAGGCTCAGAAGCCGTCAATTTTCTCGGTCCCCCGCTGACAAAGTCCGCTCGTGTTTTTCGCCTCTCTCCGCGTGTACCCGCACTGGTCGCAATTTTCTCCCTCCTTTAATTCCTCCTCGCTCTCCGCGACAGCAAAAACCTCTGAAAAGCTTGGCGCGCGCAATGGAAAAAAAGCGCGGCCCGCGCTGACAGTCGCACAAAAGTCCGGAGAAGAGGCAGAGAGAAGCGTAATTTCATTCGCAGTCACGTCGAACGGCCTCGGGGGCCGTTCCCTCTTTCTCTCTCTCTCTCTCTCTCTTTCTCTCTCGGGTGACCCAAAAATCACGGCTAAAAGCCACTTTTCACCGAGGCGCACGCGACGTTAGTTCTGAAAGGACTGTCCGCCGTGTATGTAGAGGCGATTCCGATCGGCGATATTTCTTAATGAACGTGACTCTGAAATATTTCAAACTCCGACATAATACCTGTCGGCGATCTATCGATCCGCCGTCTCCTTTCGCAAGCCGATCTCTCTCTCTCTCTCTCTCTCTCTCTCCCGGGCTTTTATGAGTTACTTCGAAACGATTAATTGAAATTGCGCGCCGCGAACAGGAATTCTCCCATGCTGCCGAAGAGCTGTATATGTATATGTAGGTATTTACTGGCGGATAGGACGGTCCTTTCGAGATGGACGCAAGTAATTGCTGCATTGCGGCCAAGAGGTTGGAAAATGACGCGTCTGTCGGTATTTTTACGTAATCGCCTTTTGTTGTCTGGAACTGTGCCATTTTACGGGAGGGGAACGCCTCTTCATTGAAAATTAGAATGACGGATTTAGAAATTATTTGAGAAATTCGAGGTTTGAAAATGTGGCAGGCTTAATTCTGATTCGTAATGCACGTAAAGTTGTTTAATGCTGGCTCTCCTAATTTAAAAATTACAGAAACTGGCAATCTACAAATTACTGTTGTTTCTTGTAAACATTATATTTACTGCTATTAATTTAGCTAACAATCGTGACTTGGTAATTGATGAAAATTCGATAACTATCACAAAAGCTTAAAGATAGAGTTGTAACAACGCGGAAAAAACGTTTCTCAGAAATATCGTGAAACTTTTAAGTGATTTACCTTTAACGTGTAATTATCTATAGTTAGTACGGTAGCTGTTTATATCGCTGTTTATTCAGCGGCAATTATCGGTGCAATTTACTACATAGCTAAATGCTCATATTTACATGCAGATAATTATTAATACATCTAGAGGGTTGTGCATTTGCACAGTTTTCGAAACCTTTAATGAGCGCGCCGATCAACTAAAAACGATGTAATTGGCCGCCATTTTCAAACTATTTTAAAATCAATCTTAATTAAAAAAAACTCTGATAGCCACAATTCACGTAATATCAGCTAGAAATCGTGGCGTTACTCCCAAAAAAAAAGTCAACGTTTCCCTCTAAACAAATCAAAGCGCTACACGGAAAAGCGCGCAAATTACACCACGAATCCGTGTCGCTTTTTTCCAAAGAATTTTTCAACATTTAGTCAGGCACGCTCGCGATCGATATTCCTTCGGGCGTGAGCGCGTCCGGGGGAGGGGAGGCAAGAAGCAACATATTTTTTCAGCCAAAAGAAATCTACTTTGCGCTCGCGCGACCCCCTCCGCGCCGATACGCATCGCGCGCCGAGATTTTATCGCCGCGCTCACACATGACTCATCGACATTTAATCAATATAGTGCAACTCATTCTCGTATACATTCGATATCCATTACGCGGCCATTGGCGAGCGTTGTGCATTAGCGAGGCCCGAGGACGAGTTTCGGCTCGTGCGCGCGGCGTGCGCGGGGGACGCGGTGTGTCGCATTTTTTCCGGACACGTCGGTGCGGGAAGTCGCGGCGACGACAAGTTGTCGACCGCCCCCCCCCCTCCCCCGTTGTGACAGCAGTCGGTGCTTTATTGCTGGATTGCTGGATTTTTGTTTTTTTGGTAATGGAGTCGAGGATGTTGATATGTTGCCGTGGGCTGCGGACAATACGAGTTTGGTGCAAAATTTTCTGTATTTTATATCTGTGCCTTTTTTTGCGGGATTATGTTTTACATAACGTACGTTTCAGCTCGGTGTCGGGATATTAATTTTAAAATCTTAATTTTTTTTTAATGTTTATTTATTTTTGATCACCTTTTTTCAATTGATCGTTAACATTTTAAGCATTTACGAGGAATCTTTTTATTTACCAAAATATTAATATTCATTTACAAAATTATAAAATTTCGTAAGATATAATTTTTTTGGAAAATTCGATTATTATAAAGTTTATCGACTTTTAATATTATGTAGTCATTTTTATTACAAATTATTTTAATATACATTTCAAACTATGATAATGATTTTCTGCTCTCTGCCCATCTCAGTACCCACTTCTGTAAACATCAATCGCCATTACACTAACTTCCTCCTTCAATCTCAAATGAAAAAAAGGAGCAGGGGAAAAAGGCGAGTCAATCATTCCTGATTAACCCGAGCATTTTCCTCGCAGTCCGCACATTTCTGCCGCAAAACAATTGGTTTTTCATTAAAAAAACCTCGCTCTCACTTCGAAAAGGCAAAAAGCACCCTGGCGAGAGAGAGAGAGAGAGAGAATCCCGGCAAGCTTTATGGACGCCTGAAAAATGAAGAAACCAATCCCGCCGTTTCCTCAATAAAATTTCTTTAATAACCGCGCGCTTCCGCGAACGAAAAGCTGCGCTGAAAAAAAGAAAAAGAATGGCGGGGGGAAAGAAGAGCTAGAAATATGAAAGCAAAACCGACTGCTTGCATTCTAACGAGCGAGAGGAGGGAAAAAAGCGCGCGAGGAGGATAGGAAAAAGGGCCCGAGAGCGCGTAAAGTCGTTTAATCGATTCCGACGATATCGCGGCCAACCGGTTGCGGCGGGAGAGCCGTTCTTCTCTCTCCCTTTTAACTCCGCGTATGCAGTTCAGTTTCTCGATTTTCTGCCACGTGGCGCTTACGAGTGCGGAGATATCCGCCGTTCGCGTGCGGAAATTCGCCTTTTTGCGCGATGGACTGCGTTTCGGTGGAGTCTCGGGGAAACGGTTGTGCCAGTTTTTTTTTTTTTTCTACCCGCGGGAATTCTTGGGCTTTTTACCTTGACGGAGCGACTCGGCTACTGGGGTGTGTTGTATTTCACTCGTGCTTCGGGAAAACGGGCAGTTTTTTGCTGGACGTGTTTTGAATGGTAATATAAATTATGAGATAATGTTTAGTTTAATTGTTGGGAATAAAAAGTGCACTTTGTGGATATGTATAAGCAATGCGGTCGACTATAGAAACTCATTAGGGTCGTATCAAACAATTTAATGGACAGTCGCTCTATTTATTATTCCAGATAAGACGCAAAATTGAATTGCCAATAATGAAAAATTCAATTGTTTTCTACGAGCTACTAATCACTAATGCGGTTATCCTAATCTACAATGAACTTTCTAATAAGCCATAACGCGCGCATTGAGATAAACCGCCGCGAGTCGCCGCATTAGCATTCGAACGTATAATTGATTGCTCTATTATCGGCGTGCAAAAATTTCTCACAACAGCATTTATTGTTACTATCTTGTTATATAAACATTACTCACGTTTATATTACCCTCGACCGCGAATTAACCGATCAAAAGGCCAAAAATCCCACGCGTCCGCTACCTCAATTGATCTGTAAACAACTTCAGGTGCTCGTTTATTCTACGATCTAATTTAAACCGCATTACCGGCCGCGAGTTACGCTCGTGGCAGGGGGACTCGAACAATCGAGCGATAAAGTACGCGGGCTCTCCGAAAAAAATAATTGCCCCGCGCAAATTTCTCTCTTACAACGAAACGCGCGGCGTAATTCGCGCAGCCGCGAAACCTGAAATTTCGCCTAGAAAAAAAAAAAGAGCGCCCGCGACCCGTCTGTCTCATATAGGCGGGTGATTTTTCTCTCCCGCGGTCGCGATTAACGTCGCTCGTAAATCGCGTCGAATTGATTGAAATCGCGCTTTCGAGTAATGACGGGGCGCTCGGAGAGAGAGAGAGAGAGAGAGAGAGAGAGGGAAAAAGGGCTCCGGGAAATCGAGTGATATCGAGTCGTCGTCCGCACAGCTCCGAGAGCTTTTTTCCTTCCCGGCGGAGTTATGTGGCGCAAAGACCGGCTGGATTCCGGTTTCTGCTGACGAGCGGCGCGGCGACGACAAGTTTCTATGAGCTTTTAATATACCGGAAAGACTCGTCTGTCTCTCTTTCTCCGCCGCTACTCGCTCTGTCTCCGTTTCTTTGTCCGCGCGAGGCGCTTAGGATTTATGCGCGACTCTTTGAAGATCGGCTTCATTTTTTAAGAGGCACCCGACTGTTTGTTGGTTGGATGAAGAGGGAGAGAGAGAGAGAGATAGTTTTAAATCTGCAGCTTTCTTGCTAAAGTTGAAAAAAAAAGAAAGCTTAAAGTGCGCTTTAAAAAAGTAGTACTAAATTTTAAATTGTTTGCATGTTTTTTTCTGTTTTTGCAGAAAGTAAAGAGAAAAATATCGACGCCGAAGTTTATTTCTTTTATGCATATTCATATTTTTTTACGCGCATTTGGAAAACAAACCCAGAGGATTTAATGCAAACGGCGTCCGGTCTTCAATTCCAGGAAAGAGAGTAAAAACAAAATCGAGATCTGTATTAGCAAACAGCTCAAAGTAAAGAATGTTTTATTGACTTACGCTTCGAATTAACTTCTGCGACTATACCAGTATTGAATGATTATTTCTCGAAGCTGCCTACCCGTTTCACTCGCAATAAGAACTCTCTTTAATATATCCAAAGCGAAGCAATCTAGTTTTCCGATCGGCTATATTCCGCTGCTATTGAATAATCATTTCTAGAAACTACGCTGCTACCTCGGTCTTCTTATTCTTGCGTTTGACAGGGCCGAGACAGTAAATCATTTATTTCTAAGGTTTGTTTTACCCTAAGACGATTCTAATAGTTTCCGTTTCTACTTAATAAGCACAACGACCAGTTTGTACGCTCTATTCTTTTTTTATCCGTTACTTTGCTTTTACACGTTTCCATCTGCGAGTATGAATATTTATGCGCGAAAAGCGAGAAAAATTCGCAAATCAGTTAGTTAAATTATAGAGCTCCGTTTGATTTATCTCGCAAAGATTGAAATCCCGATACCACCGTATAATTAGCTAATGAATTTTTGCCCTGAAAAATCGCCGTCGATCCAATTTTTTTTTCGTTCCACACCAACCAGCGAAACTAAGAGTAACGATTACCCGGCGCGGAAAATAAACACTCGACCCTCGCGCGCGAAAAGGCAGAGAGAGACGAACGCGTTTAAAATAAAAATCGCTACCGAGCGTAAAATAATTAAAAACCCACGGGACAAAAGAACGCGCAAAACTTGGACCTCCTTCAAAGCCCTCTCGCTTATGACAACCGCGCGCACTTTTTTTTTTTTTCACAACGCGCCGCGCTTCCCCGTCGGCTGCCGCGCGGGCAAAAAAAGGGCCCCGTAGACGCTGGTCGGCGCGGAGACTCGCACATACGTCCGAGTTGGAAACTTAATAAGCTCGCATTCGACACGCGAGAGAGGAGCGTTTTTATCAAAGCGGAGAGGGGGGGCCCGTCTACCCTTTTTACCTCCGGCGGGCGATATATAAAACCGTTATAATTCAATCCCAAAACGAAAAGGCGACTTTTAACGAATCGCCCGGTAAAAAATCCCGTCAATTTTAGCATTTTTCGTCGACGGCCGAACGATTCACTCGGCCGGTTTTTTGTCGTCCGTAATAATACCGTCGGGACACCGCCGCCGCCAAGCCGCGGCTTCGGCCGCCGCAAGAGCACAGAGACGGGATCGGGCTGGGGAAAAAAAAGGCCGTCGATGATGTTGGCTCAATTGACATTGAAATGCGCCGGGATTTGTGCACTGTGCGCTTCGCGGCGCGCGATCTTCTCGCAATGACAATGATTGCGAGGCGGCTTCTTGCTCGTTGCCGAGCGAGGGGAACGACGACGGGTCGAGGGCAAAAACTTTTGTAATTCCAGCGCTCGCGCTCGATCTCCAGAATGTACTTAACATTTTAAAGCGCTTTATTGTTGTTGCCCCCCCCCCCCCTCGTAATAAAGCGCGTAATGCGGCTTGAAATTATTTTCTATTTCGACGTTTCAATTTTGCGCGGATCTCACCGCAAGTTTAAAGCTCGAACGTACAACTTCGATACGGAAGATGACTTAAACCGTAGTTTACTTGTGTTTACTTCAACGTCTGCCTTGTACCAGCAGCTCGGAACATCGGTAAACGCCGAACGAAAAACGAAAAGTAAAAGTCCGATATACTCCGCGCCTATCAATCAGCGCTAAGAAGTCTAATACCGTTGAAAAAGCAGCGAGGACCGCACCGACGGTGCAGAGCTCCGAGAGCGCGACGCGCGTCAAACCAGGCGGCATTACTCATCGGTAATGACGGCCCGAAATTACACCTTACGCCGGCTCTAAACAGTTCCTCGATCACGAACAGCTCTCTCTCTCTCCCCTCTCCTATATACACTCCGCGGCCAGTCAACGAACCCATTCACACGCCTCGTCAATGCGCCCGATGAAAACGGTGCAACGAGCCCCGCCGCCGCCGCCGCGGCATTTGGTTCAACAAACTCCTTCTCGTGCCTGGGCTCTCGCGCGCTTATAAATTCTCTCTGCCTTTTTACCCTTCTCGCGCGTTCGGGAAAATATCTGCGCTCTCTGCCTCGCTCGCGTGCTTCGAGGGTGAGGTGGGGAGCAAAAAAAACTCACCGCTTTCGTGACGACGGCCGGGGCCTGCGTCCCTCAGCACCTCTCCCTGCGCCTACGTCACTCGGGTTCGCACTTGCACTTGTATACGGTTAAGCCCTGCAAGACTTGTCGTTCATTTGAAAGAAAAGTTTGTTAGCGGTGAGATTTATCGGGGGTGGCGGGGAATTTTGTTAGTTTAAATCGGGAGCATGTCGCAGAGAGACGTGATTCACTCGCGGATCTGCGTTCCGTTCATATACAAAAAGCTCCTGGAGACTCCGGATGGGGCAAGTCGAGCGATGTCCTTCTGCTCCGGATGGCTCGCGCCGCGGTACTGAAGCCGGTACTGGCTTAGGTGCGCTCGCGAAGGTAAATGTGCGCGCCCCCGTGGTGAACCGAGGCAGGCACTCGACTGGTTTTCGCGCCCGCGCCTCCCGCATCCCCACCCCCCGGCCGCGGGGCTGCGCGCGCCACGCTGCAACCCCCTCGCTCCCTCTCTCACCCTCTCACCCCTTTCGGCAGCCTCTCCAGAGAGGGAGAGAGGAGCAACCTCTCCGGCGGCTCCTCGAGGATTAGGCTCCGGACGGGGGTGGTTTTTTTTTCTCTCTCTCTCTCTCCGAGGGCTGCGTTGTCGGAGGGGGTGGATTGCCGCCGGAGCTCCTTGCCTTTTTGCATCGCGGGGAATAGATTTGCAGGGCTTGGGGTTTTGCGCCGAAATTAGATCGATTTTTTTTTTTTTTTTTTTGCCGGGGGTGTAAAGGTGAGGCGGCGGGAGATCGCTGCCATCACTGACCTTATTTTCCTGAGAGGCGGCGAATGGCTTACATGTGGGGGTTAATTTCGCTCGTTTGAAGGGCAATTATTTTTCGTTTTATATTCTATAATTAAAGCTCGCTAAGCGGGCATTAAAATTTAAAGGCGATTAAGCGAGGCAGTTTTAATTTAATTAAAGCTAAATGGGCAAGTTTTAATTGTCTTTTTTTTTTCTCGTAAAAACAAGTTACTTTTATTTTCTAACGGGAAATCTAGGATTCTGGGTTCTTTTGGTCTTATGATTTCTCAAGATTTCATTAATGACAAGATTTGATTATTTTAAGAATATTTAATATAATCAATATACTCCAAATTATTTAATATATTTAACTGCGCGTTTTGTTTATAAATCAATGTCACATCAACGGTTCACAAAATTTATTGACATGATTACCTAAAACTGAACAATATTTCAGAACTGACGCCAAACTTATTATCTCATATTTAAAATAAATTGCCATCCATTAATACCTTCCACTTTTTGTTTACGCTCCTCAGCGATGAGCTCCTACGAATGACGAGTTTTGTCAAGAGTTTTTTCCTTCCGTCGGGAATAAACAGACATCATTCGTTTAACGATAAGAAAGTCAAACGTAAACGTATACTCGCCTTTTTTCCGAAACTGAACCACATAAGTCATTCAAAAGTTTCGCTATATAAATTCCCGTGGACCGTAGCCGACTTCTCCGCCGAGGAGGTAAAAAATAAATTTCTCTACCTCCGGCAACAAAGTGAAAGACTGCAATCTTTTCTTTTGCGACTGGCGCGCGTTTCTTTGTCTCTTTAAATTCACTTTTTATTTGCCCTTTCGTTACTTTCTTCATTTTGGTCGGGAAAAGGAGGGGGGTGGGAGAAGGAGGGCAGGAACGAGAGAACTGCCGAGGAGGGAGAGAGAGAAAGAGAAGAGGAAAATGAACTGAAACCCCTGGAGATGTACCAGAGAACTCGAACACTGCCAGAATCCCTTTTTGGTTTCCTCCTTTTTCTGCTCTCCTTGTCGTTCGCTTGCACGTACATGCACACGCGAGTTACCCCTTTCTCCTATATACCCTTTGTTTTAATATTTGAGGCTCATTCTCTAATTTTTCACTAATTCAGACTGCGCGTTGCCTTTTGATCAGTAAAAAGAACTCGACTAACTTATCTTCAACTACGATTCCACGATTGCAAGGTGGAACGAACGGGGTTGGGTCAGTGCTTTAACGTAAGCATTTAATCGCACGCAAGACCCGAAAGGCCGTCCCTTTAAAAATGAAAAGCGTCACATTAAAGGCCAAAAATTGCAACTTCGACGCTGCGGGGGGAAGGAAAAAAAATGCAGCACCGTCAACGTTTAAATTGCCGGCCGGAGCTTTTAACTTGGCGCAGCCTTTATAATTCAACGACATTCCCAGGTCGTTTGAACTCCTCTCGCTTTTTCCTCCTTGCCTCTCGACTTTCATGCGTTTTCATCCCTCTCCCGTAGCACACCGCGGCGGCCCCTCTCGCATCGAGGACCTTGCTCTTCTCCCTCTTTCTCTCTCTCTCTTATTTCCTCTTTTTTTCGTCGACGGCGGCGGAGGAAAAACGACGGTCGGTTTTCGGTTTACCTACACGCCTGCCGAGAGGCGTTTGTCGTGACATTAATCGAGCTACCTTGAAATTGGCCGAAAGTGCCGTACGCAAGCAAGTGCCGGGGAGCGTTGTAATCTAGCGAATTTCGCGAAGGGGTAAATTACGTCATTGACGGTGCGTTAAGTCCTTTAATCGATTCTGTAACGGCAGCTTGGCCTTTTACCATTTCATTTACAGCGGGGTTAATATTTTACTGATTTTTAATGAATAAGACTGAAGAGTATAAGCTTTATTCGGAAATTATTTGATTGCGCTTTAATAAATTGATTGCAGAAATGTAATAGTCTTTAATCGCGCTTTAATTGCTACTATAATTGTTTGAATTAAATATATATTTTAATGAAAATTCAATGCTTAATTAAGAGCCCCTTAATTGAAACAGATCCATTTTCTAATAATTAAATTTATGTCAGTTTATTTTAACTAACTCAATTTCTTTGATATAATTTTGACAAATATATTAATTATAAATTTTAAATTTAAAAATTATCATCATCAACATTAATTAACCATCAACTAAAATCAATAGTTTATCACCACTAGATGCAGTTTTTTGTCATCCTCCCGATTACGCAGTACAGTTACGGTAAATACTTCAATTAAAGACTGAATATAAAATCAATCAAAAACTTCGAGTTCACATCTAAATATTTTGGATGCGCCTATCAATCCCCGCAACACCCGGCTTTTTCACCGAATAAACCTCTTTCGTCACGATCAAAGTCCACCGCGTATAACTTCTCAAAAAAAAAAAAAAAAAGAAAAAAAAACTCACGCACGCAGTGAAAAAAAGAGGAGAGCAACAACGTCCGTCGGAGATCAGCCGAAAACATTCGCGCCCGCCGCAATCGAGTCTCAGCCGGGCGGATTCAAATTTCAATTACCCCGTCGGGCGATTTAACACGGCCGCGTATTAATACGCGCCGGCACTTCTCGCTTTTGATCGCGCTCGCGGCCAGTTTTAATATAAATAACGCTCTCTCGCGCGTACACACACACGCACGCACGCACACGCGCACGCTAGAAATTCGTCGCAACGAGCTTGTTTGAGGTCGCGTAATGCAATCCGAGTGCAATTCGCCGGAGAGAGTTACAGCAAAATGCAATGTGCTCTCTCTCCGGCCGTCGTTCGCATATGAATATGCGGAGAGCGCGAACGAGCGAAAGAGAGTGAGGAAGGAAATTGAGGGGAGCAGGAGGCGAAAAGGATGAAAGGGAGACGCGCCGATATCATTTTCTGAAATAATATTAGTGCAGTTAACGGTCAATTTGGCGAGTCCTCGCTATTGAATGACGGACCCGTGGGCACTTTCTTTGATGTTTCCTGCCGGATTTGTGAATTATTACGTGTGAGCTTTGCTTTTTATTCCCCGGTGTTATTAACCTGGGGGTCGAGGATATATTGTTTTGTTTTTGCGGGCGCAGTGCTTTGCTGGGTTTGCGTTGGTCGATTAAGCATCGAGAATTCACCTTTAATTAATCAGTTGCTCTATCTTGAGAAACTATTTTCGTATAAGCATAATTATTTTAGAAGTTGAGCTTTTGTAGCTATTTAAGCATTTCTATTCAAGACCGTTTTGTTGGCAATGCATAGATTGCTTTTGTAACTCATTTGTCTAGACGCCACCCCTATAAATTCTCTCTTCCCTTTATAAATTAACATTTTCCTTAGTACGTTAAATGCTTTTATTTTTAATAGTTATAAAAGAGCTTTTTTTCTATAATTTCTAATAATTTCTTAAAAATAACGGATTATTAAATTATTTTGAAAATTGGAGAAATCCCACCTTACTGTTTTATTTATTTACCTAATAAAATAATTTAATTGGCAGGCAAATTTAACGAACTTATTAGCAAAGCATTAATTAAACCTTCCAATGTTTACACTGTCAAACGTAAAAGCGAAACACATTATCGCGTTCCCCACCCCCCTGAACGAAAAGCTCAAACGCATTAAAAAGATCCAACAAATCAGACAGCAGGTGAAGCTCCCGCACTTCCTCGGGTGTACAAGTGATTGTTTAACAAATGCCAGACGGAAAACTCGGCTAGGGAAAACTTTATTCAGCTATTCAAATACATTCGCGTGAAATAGCGCGGCGACGTACGTATCCGTAAGAAAAAGCTCGAGAGAGAGAGAGAGAGAGAGAGACAGAGAGACAGAGAGAGACAGAGAGGGAGGGTGGGAGCGAGAGAGAGAGAGAGAGAGAGAGACTGGCGTCGCCTGGGGAGAATGCAAAGGAGTGTGTCATGCATCTCGCGTTTATGCATTTGCTCACTCAGTGGGCCAAGCGACTGTTTGCAAGCTGGATATTTGCACTCGCGCAAACGCGCTTGCTTGCATCCACACGTACCTACAGGGAGGGAGTTACATTATGCATACGGGCGAGGAAACCGCACCTTTTGCAACTGCCGCTGCTACTGGCGCCGCCGCCGCCGCCGCCGCCGCCACACCGCCGGCGCGGCTGCTCTCTTTGACGGTCTGAGCGGTCCTAAAACTGCCGCCTTTAAGGATGCGTTATTTTAGTTTGCGCTCTTGTTTGAGGAAATGCACGACGCTCCGTTGTTTTATCGGAGCGTCGTAGGAACGCTTTGCCGATTCAAAGTCTCTCCCCCCTCACGTGTTCGAGGGTAATACCTACTTTTTTTTCCCCGTGAAATTAGTCGTAGTTTAGTGGAATTGTAACACGGAATACTGTTGCGCGACGTCGCGTTCGTTCCTATAAACCATTAATCAAGAGGTTATATTTATAAAAATTCTACGCGCCCCTTAATGTTTTCCGTTACACCGTCGCCGAGGCTATTTTCGAAATTACGCGGGGCTAAAATTAATTGTGACTGTGATCCATGAGAATTTAAGTCGCGATAAAATATTTTTGGCCTACTTTTTGCCGCGCCCGTTATATTTTATCAGGAATTGATGCATTGCTCGTTGTAAAATAACTTTTATCGATTTGGGTCAATTGATACATAGAATTTTTTATATTATGTTTTATTATCGAATATTTTAAGATATCAAATTTAAATGTAACGTTCTCGTTCATGGATTTTTCCAATTTTATTCGACATTTTCAAAGCACATTTTTTAAGCTTATCAAAACTTAATCGCGTACTTGCACCAATTAAAATCGAAAAACAATTTAAATCCACAACTACTCGAAGAAGCGTCGAAGCGAGACGTGCTCCAAAAAAAAAGAGGCGGCACTCGCAAAGGTGCATATTTGAGAACACATCCGCAGTTACGACGCATAGCTCTCCCTCAAACGCCTAGGGTTTCCCTTTACGTAATTACCGCGGATGCAGTTGACGCTCTCGCGCGACTCTCGGGGAACGTGTTTGTTTTATTAATAATAATGGATGAGTTTGCGAGCGCGAATGCGGGAAGGCGCGAAACGCTCTTTTTACGGATCCGCCGGGTAAACCCCATCCGTCTGCGACGAAATGCGGGTCGGTGTATATGCTGATGAGTTATTATGATGACGGCAAAGTCAGCAACGGCGCGATTATGAGTTTGTAGAACAAAAGGATTCGGTTAGAGAAGTTCGTTGAATTGAGAATGTTTTTTTTTTTATCGAAATAGGGTAGATGCTATTTATTAAAATTTATTATTCTTGTCGTGGAAAGGAATAAATAAATATCATACCGTTTCCGTGACAAGAAATCTATAAGTTACATCCGTTCGTAGAATATATAATATATTTATTAAGAGAACTTTACATTTCCTGCATTAGATTGAATTTATGAAAGTTCTTCATAGATTCTCATTTTTTTATATTCCTTTTAAAATAAAAATAAATATATTCTATTTGCCATAATCCTGCAAATTTTATTATGTCGTTAAACTATTCAGCGGATTTATAAACTATCAAGCTACAATTTTAATCGTCTACGATTAAAAATAGCAGTTTCGCAATTAAAAATATTTGAAAAGAAAATAAAAGTTAAAATACAATAATTGTTGGCGTGGTCGAAAGAAATGTGAGCTTTATCACATACTTTAGCAAAAAAATCCAATTATTTTTTGCATTCCCATTGTCAGTTTGAGTGTGAAAGCAGCGGATGTGATAATGATAAATGCTTACAATTTGTATACTAAAAGGAAGTGGGGTGATTATGTAAACGTCAAAGAACATCTCTAAAGTATTTGAGCAAAATGAATTGGACGATAAATAATGAAACTAGTGTGCAAGAAGCGACCGAGCTGCACAGTGCCAAAATAAAAACTGACGGCATTATTCGTTAAAAGTAATCTGTTGCATTTAAATTTATAATTAATTCAGTAAGTAGAAAAAATTACTTATACTTCTTAATTTATAAATTCGTTAATTAAATTTGGACAAATAAAACTGTTTGTTTAATTTGACTACTAATTATTCTTAATTATTATGAAAAGTACGTACACTAAATTAATTAATTGGATATTACTTACAACAAATAAAAACATCAAAATACTCCTAATAATGGTAGAAGTATAAGTTTTATCAAAATTATAGTTTATAGCACTCTTGATAACTTCTTTAATGCGTTATTAGTGCAATCAATACTTTAGTATTGTTGACAATGAAACATAAACAGCGTCATATTTGAATTAATTAATGTTTATCATGCATTATTCAATCGTACTTCAATACGACATACTTAAAAACTTTGATCAAATTAGTAAACAATGCATTATCCGTAAATAGCTTAGATTATGTTCATAATAGCGTAATAATTACAATGTGTTTATTAAAGCACTTAATTAACGGTTTTATTTACACAGAAGTGTCGAAAATTTAAATTAATTTCGTAAGTTTTTCCTTTTTATTTTTAGATTATCTTCTATCATGACGATTATACCAAAATGTACTCTCCTCATCCTTACACTTTTCCTTGTAAAAGTGGAAATGCAAAAGCTCGGAAAGCACAATTTCACAAGCGAATGGCTAATAATGACAAAGGATTCGCTGTTCCCACCTTTGGTCACCGAGAAGCCCGGCGGTTTGATCTATGTCTCCTTCCCGTCGGATTTCACAATAAAATTAGAGAGCTCGAAAATAATGAACAAGCCTTGCGAGATACCAGCCGCCGCCATAAAGGAGCACAACGTCGCTAAGATATCGCCGCTTCTGGCGCAAACCCTTGGAAACGGCAAAGTAATCGTGTCCCTGCTGGAATCGAAAAAGAAGATGAATCAGTCGCACGTCTGGCTGTACGTTATAGATCCTGAAAACTGTACTTACGGATCGGATAAATTCATTCTTAATGCACCGGCTTCTTTGGCGAGAGACAGCATCGTCGTAACCCCTTACCAAGATTCCTTTGACGTTTTCGTCATAGATAATATACATTGCGGAACTGGTAATATATGCAATTTGAGATTCAACGATAAGCCGGAATCGGTTGAATTTAAAAAGTCAATACTGCCCTACGACGACAAAGGTTGGGGTATCGCCACGATCAAGGGTTACGACCCCAGCGAAGGTTAGTTATTCTCAAACCATTTAAACGTTTCGTACACTTTTCAATGCACTCCCCCGAAAAAGACTCGTTTACTTCTAACGTTTAACATTAATTATCATCCCCAGGCTATTTATACATAGTAATGATGAGAAAGTCCTCCAGCACGACGATCAAGCGACTAGACGCGAACTTGAACGTCCTCCAAAGAGCCGACATGAATCACTCCGATAGCGTGGCTTACTGCTACGACGAAGACGGCAGCGCGAGTCTCTGCTTCGGGCTCACCGATCAGGAGATCTACTGCGTACTCCTCGACTCTCAGATGAAGGTCAAGCTCGAGGTCTCCCTGTACTACGACAGTTTCGTGCAGTATTACTCGATATTCCGATTGAGAAACGGCGACGCGATCGTTCTGACGATTTTGAACAGCGATTCGTACGGCTCGGATTCCGCCACCTACGTGCAGCACGTCAGCCTGAGCGGCGACGTGTCGGTGCCCGTCAAGTTTCAGGAGTCCACGTGCGACACTGTTTTCGAGATAAATACCTTCGAGATAACGGAGGGACTTTACTGCGCCAGTATTATGTGTCAGAACCTTGTTAATACTAAGTGCATCGGTGCCGCGGAAAATCGTGAATTTTAAGAATGAAGTTGGCTGAGATTCAAAGATGTCGTTTTAATATAGTAATCAGCTTAATCTTTTTCTTGGAAAGGAAAACTTTACCCAAAAAACTTGTAATTTACCAAGTTTTATTATTATTCATAGTTTGAAAAAGTATACTTTAGATTTAAAATAATTCTGTTTATTAGGATTCTTATATCAGCAATAAAATTCAATCAAAAAATAATCTTTCGACGCTGGCACATAATTGACATACGCAAATGCATTTAATTAATTTCAAGCAATCGAGATCAAATAAGAACACCTGTAAGGTCATATGAAATGAGTTTACACGGTGCACCTGGAACAAATGCACGAATCATATTCGTAAGTATAACTGTACCCTCGCGTGATTCTTCTTTAATAACCAGTTATATGCGCCTGGTGTAATTAGATCTTAAAGTTCGGATTTGATTTTGAAGCGACAGGTTGTAAAACTTTTGATAGAATTTGAATGAGCATTACATACATGATTCGTAAATTACTGTTTAAAATTCTTCGAATTTTGATATTTCCGAGTGTTTTTTGTAAGTGAAATTTTAAATTTTATTTACAAATCATAGTTTTTTAAGAATCGTTTCCTACACTTAATACATATAATTAGAGAAATTTTTTAAATTTCAATAATTGATGATTCTTAAACCTTTTTTACATTCAATTTCAAAGTTGAATATTTTCAATTTTAGATCAGAAAATTCCACCTTCAAAAGTTCTATTCACGCACTTGTTAACAAAATTTCGAGCGTCGCACCGCATCAAAATAAACACGAATAAAAAATCCATTCGTTATCGTTTCGAGCGAAGCAAGCGCGCCCGTAAACGATGTCACTCGGGAAAGTTGTACAGCGCGTAAGCGCGCGGAGAGCGACCGCAAATTCAGCTTGAAATTGGGCGATAACATCGAAAAAAAAAAAAAAAAAAAAAAACAATGCCGCGCCGCGCGGCAATCTCCGGCGGGGGCGGCGGACGTCTCTCTCTCTTTTTAATTCGCGAAACTTTTTTTTATTGCGCCGCCTCTCCCGTCGAGCGTGTAAGTTTCCGCGTCGCAGACGGAGAGCCGCGCGTTTACGAGCCCCGGCAAGTGGCAGGATTCCAGATCTTCCTACCGTGGACAAACATTTTCCAGGGGGGGAGGAGAGCGCGGAATGGATGTTTGGCAAGTTCGCCGAGAGGGGGAAACCTCCTCGGCAATACGTTCTTGCATATTATTACGGCGGCAGGACGAAACGACAAGTCCATTCGGCGCAATTACGCAGCGTCTTGCGGCCTCTCGGAAATATAACGGCGAGGATGGCGAGGATTCGGGGTGGGAAAGTGCGGGAGGGGGAGGGGGGGATAAGATGAACTGGCGGCTGCGTATTTGAAGCGGCAAATTTGAGGAACTTAAAGGAAAGCTGCTTCGATGTGTTTAAGCGATGTTTTTGCTTGGATTACGGGTAATGAAGTTTTAACTTGATTTGTGGAATATTTTCGTTAATAGCGACTAGGAGGTAAATATTTTCTCGAAATTTGAAATATTTTTATATTATAATCCTTTTAAAATCAAGCCTTTTCGATCTTTAAAAAGAATAAGAAAATCGAAAGTAAGATTGTAAGATAAAGCTGTGTATGAGGTAAGTAAAATATTGTTTACAAATCTGCAAATAAAAATTAAAATATATTACCTTAGAATTTGTTTTCAAAAGTAATAAATTCTATACGTTAAACGTTAACTTAAATAAATGTTTAATTTGATGGGAAAACTCTATTATCAGTTTTGCAAAGGAGAATCTCAGTATTTCAACAAATATTATGATTATTGCATTTTCCATCAATACGAAATGAAATAACAAGCATCTTCTTTATTCTACGCTGATTCTATTGGAACAATGTAAACTTTAATATCTCTTGAAAATAAACAGAAAATATGCATTAACCTAAATGTACACTCCTACTATTACCAAGGAAAATATTCTATGAAAATCTCTTACGATCTCTCAATGCGCACATTATCCAATTTTATTACAATCTAAATAAACAATAAAAAAGGTTATTGACCCAAATATACAATCCTATCATTTGACAATACCCGTAATAATAAAATTGATCCTATTGCAAGTCGCATTAGTTATTTTAATGCAAAAATAAAGCCGTAACATTAAAGGCATATAATCGTATCATCGGGAAAGCAAAAAGGCTCCTGAGCAAAATATTTCTCCAGACGGTTAAAGATAAGTTTCGAGGACGGAAGGAACGAGGGGGGGGGTAGCGGAAGTAAGTGACTATTCCCGAGATCGAGCGCAGCCCATCGACGGGAAGAAATCGTCCGCAGCTCGGGCCCTTAATGGAATTACACGGTAGTACCGAATCGAGAAAAACGCCATTGTTTGCGCGCGAAGTTGAGAAAGAAGAAGTCATGCGGAGAGAGAAAAGTGCGGCGATTTTTTCCCAGGTAAGGAATTATTGAAAATATGGGGGATAATAATAGTGAAAAACTGCGGCATTAGATCGCAATGAGTAACGCTTCCCCGGGAAACTATTTCGATTTCCGACGGGAAAACTTATAGTCCCTTTAATTTTTATACAGCGGCGGTCGGATACAATTTTTCGAGACGAATCAATAATTTTTTGATAAATAATGCTTCGAGTACGAAACGCGCCAGGATTAAAAATAATTTTTCGAAACATTTTATTCTATGTACACTGCTGCTCTCCGTATCTTACATTTCCTCCTCCAAATGAACCAGACTCAATCCGTTGATCCCACTTACAAGAGGCGATGCACTCCGCAAACATCGGGCAGTAGGTCAGCGAGTAAAAAAAAAGGCTTTCTTCCCAACAAAAAGCTCGAGCGAAGATAGGACCAGATACGACGACGCCTCGGAAGTGTATCACCGTAAGTACATCCCTGTACACTGCGGCGGCAAAGGTGATGGCCCTAAGAGATATCGCAGGGGGGTCGGGGGGGGGGAGGCAATCGAACGTTGGCTCGCGCCGCTCGGCGACAGCTTTCGCAGCGAGTCTCGCTGCCAAGTGCTCGAAATGAACGTGTCATCCGCGAGAGATTTGCGAGGCCGGGGATCGTTTGCGGGCAGATTGAATCGTGTTTGTTCCACCTGATTTAAACAACGTGCCGGCGAAAAGATTTGGCCCGGGCATGACGTGAGAACGGCTCCTTCCGAATGCCGCTGAACGAGGCGATAAAACCGCCCGCCTGTCCGCCGCTTCGCGCTGGAGCCCGGATTTATTATTGTATTTTGCTAAGGAATTGCGGCGCAAATCTTTGCCGAGGCGAAGATGCGGTACTTTGCCGCATATTTGTGGCTTTATTGCGTGAAGTCTGGTATTTTCATCCCCGAGACAGAAAACACCCTTTTTTATTTTAATAATATCCTCTCTTAAAAAAGTGATGGATGAAATCTGTCATCAAAATAAGACTGTTTTGATTGGTCTATACAAAATGAGCGCCAAAATAGAGTATGCTTAAATTTTAAAGATTAAATTTATAGATTAAAAAAGGTTTGAAAATAAAAATAGTTAAATCAATATAACATGAAAAGTATCTTATTGCTTGATTTATAAAAATGAATACATTATAATTTAATTGCAATTGATTGAAATTACACTATACGTTCATGACCTCATGAATGCAAGCTTATACTAAATTGGTGAAATAAGCATTAATAAACTAAATTTAAAAAATTAGACCTGAAATTAAATTAAGAACTAAAATTTTTATACTAAAACAAAGTTTTCATCACACTACAATTTTATAATTTAAAAGTAATAGAAAGTTTTATGTGGTCTATTGCTTAGAATTAAATAAAATTTAGTTTAATTTTTATCAAATGGATATATAAATAAAAATAATTAGATATTTAATATTTGATTAGTATCGGAAAGTAAAGGCGCGCGAAGCGCGCATGATCTTTCTAATTTATTTAAAAATTTCAAAGCCAAACTAGTTTATTTCGAACAAAAGATCTTTCTTAATTCCTATATGACTGTTTGCGCTTCGGCGGACTAATAAAGTACTCCGTACAAATATCCCGACTACATAAATACAAACGAACACAATTCGTCGAAAGAGAGAAACTAAGGAATACAACGGGCAGTTTCGAAGCTTAAAGGGATCGAAGAATACCATCCTCCCAAACTTGTACTTCTCGATGGACTACTCCACTCGGCTTTCACTCCTATTTTTCCCGGTCCATGTTTTTCGTCCTCTCCGCTCGCTCGGAAAGCGCGCAGTTATACGTTCGCAGCACGTTTGCTCGCACTTGCGTTCTCTTCGTTTTGCGCAAGAACAAGAAAGAACGAAAAAGGGAGGGAGAAAGGGGGCCGCGACTAAAAAATGTACGTTTCTAATGGTCGGAGAAGTGAAAAGGTGCGCGCGTGTCTTGCGTACGTGTGAAAAGCGAAGAGAGGCCGAGTAAGTAAGAGAGAAAAAAACCTTCCCCTTTTCTTCCCTCGCCTGTATTTCTATTTCAGAGAGAGAGAGGGAGAATGGCTGAGTTTCCAATGGTAAATGATTTTCGTTTTAATGGCACGTGCACAAAACGAAGGAAGGCGTGTTCCCTTTAAAAGTGAAAAATGAATTCGCGCGTCGAGGGGGAGGGAAGCTCGGGCGCTTTTATTCGGTCACCGTGTTTTTTAAAAACTCGCGGAAATAGGATACGGTGGGATACATTATGCAAAATGCACTCGCTTTTGTGAGAATAATGTCCTTAAATATGAGAAATGCATTTGAGTGTAATTACTTTTTTAAGTTTCTTACAATTAGATTGTATTGTTTATTACAATCGATTGTATATGCGGTTTAATTGTGATGCTCCGCAGTTTGAAAACGCTTTTTAATTTAATAACCACAAAGTAATTAATTATTAACTATGTATCTGTAATAAATCAGCCTATATTTATTGTTAATTAACAATGAACAGAAAAAGCTGACAAAGGCCTACACTGATGATGCTTGAAAAGCTTTATTTACGATCAATAAAATGTTTGTTAATTGTTAATAAATGTTGATTGACAAAATTTAATTAAAGTACTCGTACATACGTTACTTATATTCGTTTAATTGGCTACAAATAAATTCTACTTCGTAGTCACAAAATTCATTCGAATCCATGATTTATTGACTACTAGTAAATAAATTGTATTTTTAATATTTCGTAAATTTTAACCGAGTAAATGACTTCTTAATTATTATGAAAGCAAGAAATTCACCCAAACATTTATTATAGTAATGAATAAACTTTATTAGTCGAGACAAAACTTTATCTACCTACAAGCAACCGACTTCTAATTCCCATTTACATCCTAATCATCTTCATAAAACAGCCAAGTTCAAAATCAGCTTGAATCATAACTCAAGTTTGCATTAAAGGAGCAATAAGAACGTAATTTTATATACCTCATTAATTTGTATCTACAACTTCATAAAAGCCATGAATTGCCATTTCTCGAAAACGCTCTCGACGTTAAAATAAAGCCGAGGGGGCATATACCCGAGATAACATTCCATAAATTTGCAGGTCCACTCACTGCCGCGCGTCGCTTATATTTATTATATTTTTAGGTGCGCGCGCGCGAGTCTCCTCTTATATAAATGGCGGCTTTTTCGTGCTTCATTTGCAGAAAACGCGCCTTCTTCGCCCACTGCGCGAGAGTCGCCGCCTCGTAATAAAGGAGAAAAAAAAACAAGGAGCGGCGACCACCTCGGGAGCAGCGAAAAATATTTATGTTAATTTCGCTGAAGCGCAAAAAAACGTCCGGATTTTATGAATTAGACCTGCAGGCTGGCTGCGCTTTTCCTCGCGCGGCTGAGATTTTTCATTGACGTTCGCGCGTAGTTGGATATATCTTTTGTTTTGGATTAATTTATTTTGGTCGTTAGAGGCGAGAAATCGTTTTAGTTTATTCTTGTTTTATAGAGGCAGTTTTAAACCTTTGATGAAGAAGTCGTAAATACAGATGAAAGAGAGAAAAATGAACTTTATTCGATTTTAAAATTAGGTAAATATAGAATTATTATCGAGTTGAACCGAGATATGAACAAAATTTAATTATACGGAAAAATAAAAAAAATCTGTATAATTTAATGAAGCGCTTAATTTACGCAGTCGAGAAATTCCCTTTTATCCACATGACGTTAATCTCCAAAAAATTCAATGAAAAAAGCTAAATTCAGTCAAGCTATTTTAAACGATAGCAATTCCTCGCCGTTCCAGCTGCAGCGACCTATTCTAATAAATCTCGTTAACAAAATTAACAATCGCAAAGCCACAAAGCCCGGCCGTTAAAGCTCCCCCCCCCAAAAAAAGGGGGGGGGGAATAAAATTATTTCACGATTACTTTACGAACTCCGTCGCGCGCGGCTTGCAGAATTCAGTCCGCCCCACCCCCGTGAGGGCGATAAAAAATTTCGTCTGCTGCTTAATGAAATAATAAAAGAAATGCACCTTCCTCGCGCTCGTAGGTAATACGCACACGAGTAAAGAGGGGGGCTCGTCAACCCAGGAAAATGAAAAGAGAGAGAGAGAGGGAGAGAGAGAGAGAGCCAGCCGGCTGGGCTGCTCGTATAATCACTACGTGTAACTCAGGGCAAATGAACACGTTCGCCGAGTTCCTGGCGACGCACAGAGAGACAGAGAGAGAGAGAGAGAGAGAGAGAGAACAGTGTAGTTTCTCTGACGTGCCTTCCGACCTTTTATAGCTCGCGCGCTTCTATCTCATCGGGCCGCGGGTCATTGTTTCGCCGCGGCAGTTCCTGCACGACAGTTTCGCTCTCTCTCGCTCTTCCTCCCGGTTTCGCGGAGCTTCTCCGTCTCCCCGGGCACCCCGAAGCTGCGAGATGGGTTTTAGAGCCCCCCCGCACACCCCCGTCCCTCCCCCTTTCGGGCGACGTTCACATGGGGAAATTGAATTTGACGAGTGTTGCTTTTGGAAATCCTTTTTCGAACATTTCCCTTGATATATACACGCTCGACCTTGTTTTTGTCTTTCCGCGCGTAATTTCATTTTCAATGCGTGGCTCTGGTTTTCGTCTCGTATTTGGTATAGGAATGAGTTGCAATATTCAGGTTAAAACAACGATGGATCTCGAAAATAGAGAATGGGTTCCTAAAACCTACGTAAAATTTACGTCAAATATTGCTAAATGTCATTCTTCGTGGTAAGGATAACAGCATAAATCACAGAGATAACTCGAAGATAGAACGAGCCGAGTATTCGCCATTGGAAATAGAAATAGCAAACCGCAACTTAGTAAATCAATGCCTCAAATTCGTACGATAAAACTCCAATTGTCTTGCCGACAGTGTCAGCATTGTGTGTAGTCTGCCTAACGTCTTCGGCACCGGGTACATTCCAGACGGAAAAAAATATGACGACGTTGCAGAAAAAGGAGCTCCTTTCATTATCATTGGGCTTCTCGTCTCGGAGAGAAGTCGGAGACGGAGACAGGCAGACTCGAGGGTGGGCTTTGATTCATTCACCAGGGGAGAGAGAGGATCGGTCTCTCTTGATGGGCGAAAAAATTTTCGGGGGACGTATAAATGTGAAATGGCGCGCGAGACTTTTACCGAATTAAAGCGCAAGTCTGCCGAATGTCACTTGGGGTCATCGGACTTTTGTATATTGGCTCTAATTGGGAAATACACTTTTTCAGATTAGCTAAAAGTTTCTGCTCAATTGGGCGATCGCTGAATGGAGAGAACTAATTGCCTGTCAGTTTTTGAGTTATTTCGATGACAGCGATCAAAAGCGGTATTGTGATTAGAGATGATCGCTGTTACGGGATGGGTTTGATTACGTGGAAGCTTGAGTTGACGTTCATACTTGAATACGCTTTTGCCAAAGGATATTCTGCTCAATGTTTCTATTCAACGTCGATCATGCTGTAAGAATACGTTGGGATGGAAAATTATCATTTTACTTTAAGTATTCTTTCAATGTCCTTAAGTAGACGAGTATTCAATTCTTTTGTTTTGTTGTATTCATTGGGTAATGGCGAATACAAATACATCAATAGTCGATTTAAATATTCGAATTAGTAGAGTAAAAAAATTCTGTACTAAAAGGTAGATGTATATAACCATCAAATTTCAAGCATTGATTAAAACATTTCCTTTAATAAAAATATTGTTTGTACAGTCGATGTGATTACTTTAACAATACCAGCTACCAATTTTTTTTTAAGAACAGATGGTCGATAATCATACATATATACAAATGACATCTATCGAGCAGAATGACATTGCCCACGGGTACTTTTTTCGTTCCACTATTTCAACAGGTACGCTGCAACATTTATTGCCCCCGTTAATCATTCAAACGAAAAATTACAAAACCGACCGCCAACCCCCACAAATCATCGAAAAATCGCTATACACGCACGCGCGCGCATTCTCATACATTAGCCGAGAAACTTACCTAACGGAACATCTCAATCCCACTTTCGAACGGCGAAACCTGCGGTTAAACCGAGGAGGCTAACCCTCCGCGTATAATACACATCAAACAGGAATTTCGGAAGCCGGGGCGCTTGTTATACTTAGCGCGAAAATATTGAGAGAGCCGCGTGTTTACGGGCGATTGGGCCCCGTAATACCCCGTAATATATTTCGACAACCGGGGGTCGCCATATGGCCCCGGACCGTTTTCCCGAAACGAGCAGCCCTCCACCTTTATGTCTATATATGTATACGTGTACGAATTTTCCACCTTTCCCGCCCTTCGTTACATTCTTCTTTATCGCGCGCGCGCTTTTTTTTTTCCCGCCTTTGTATTTTACCCTCTCTTTTTCATTTTCTTCTACTTTTTTTCATCCATCGGTGATTCCATTCTATGATGTCGCTCGCCCGATGCGCGTGTATATATACACATACACACATATATATATAGATATATATGTATATAGATATAACGTCCTCAGGCTGTACCGGGCGATAGATCGTTCGAGTCTCTCTCTCTCTGTCTGTTCGTTTTGCGCGAGCAAGCGTTTTTTCTTTTCTTTCTGTCGACGATGAACTACGGCGCGCGCATTTTATATAGCTATCTTTATGCGAGTTTTTGCATCGCTTGAGATGCCTCTCTCGTTTCTTTTTTTTTCACCCTCCCTTGTCTTCGTTTTCTCGCTCTTTTAGCGCTTGATTTTGTAGCTTTACCTGGGACGCGCGTCACGGGGCGATCGTGACGTTTTAATTTATCGGCGATGCTAATTCGCGCGCGAATCGCGGCGTGAAAAAGAGCCGTTTATAATTCCTTAAAATAACGCGAATGCAATCGCGCGTCGGATGCACTGTTTAACTGATAAATTTACTTGAAAACGAGCTACACTCGTAACGAACAGCCGTAGTCGCGGCGCAAACAATAAAATTAAGTGCTCCATTGATTTCCGCGTTTTTTTCAGTCGCACAACAACACGTTTCTGATTCGTGTATCCGAAGCGAAGAAAGAGCGGCGGCGGCAGTCAAAGATAACGTAAACTTCCATAACTCGATTGATTCACTTCCCGGTCGGGGTAATAAATAAAGTACATTACAGAAATCTAATTACGCCGAGGCCGAAATCAAGGAAATCAAACAGGGATGAGCGTGATTTCCATGCGAAATTGTTTCCCCGAGAGAGAGATCGCTCTCGGCCGTCTTCCCGCCTTTGGCTCCGCCCCATAAATCCGACGGGTATATCCGAACAAACAGTAACGCACGCAGAGTTGCGTAGGTAAGAGCGAGGCGAAGCCGAAGATAATAAAACAAATAACGAGAGCGAGAGCTCGCGGTCGGCCGGCGTTTCGTTTGCGAGAAGATCGCGGGAGAAAGAGAGAGAGAGAGAGAGAAAGGTAAGTGCAAGGAAAATAAGGCAAATATTAACGTACTTGTGCGCGCAGCAGACAAAGGCAAAACGTATATACGTACGCTAGCGTTTTTTTGTCTTTTTTTTGGCGGAAAACCGCGGTTTATTTAAGTGCCGCTGCAGACGAAAAAGCTTGGACTTCGAGTGAATTGCCAAGTTAATTAATTGGGATTTTCAATCTTCTCCCAATGTGTTTTAGACTGTTTAAGCTCCGTATTTTTGAGCGAAAAATAATTATGAATTTCGAGTGTTTGAAGTGAGGTAATTTTAAAATTTCCGAGAGCACTCCGAGGAAAGGAAGCCGTTTGAATCTATTTAATTTGATGTGAAAGTTGGCGATTCGAACTTTTCCATATACTTTACTCACATGTGCGTTACAGTTCTTTAATTGGAGTACTTTAAAATTATCCCGTTCAACTTAGTTTTATAATTTCTTTCGACTTTGAAACTCGGTGTAAAATAGCACGTTAGTTTTTAATATTTTCCTTTGGATTTCTACTGCATAAACTTGAAACGTATATTTATAGACTTAAATTAATAGGCCTGGTGGAAAACAACAATACTAAAAGCATGCGGAAAACGTTTCAAAATCTAGAAGATGATAGAGCTTGACAAATTGCACTTTTTCCATTGAATTCCACAAACGGACAAAATCTATAAATTCTATTGCCATTGTGCCTTCAGAATGTTTTTCTCAACTGCAGCTAAATATTCATGACTCTTCAGTTAATTTTCCTACGGGAAAACAATAGGATTATACATCAACCCACGTTGCATAAGCCCACTTTTATTTCCTCCTCTCAAGCTTCACATTACATAAACTTTTGCCGCGAAACATATCTAAAATAATAAAAGCCAATAAAAAACGCCAGAGGCCCGCCTTTTCCCAAAAACGCGAAACAATACTCGAGCGCCAGATCGTCCATTGAATGCATCGAAGAACCGAGGCTCGGCTAATAAAGCAAGCATTCGCCCGTTTCGAAAGGCAAAGCCGATGACTCGGCTCTCCCACAATAGACGAAAGCGAGAGTAAAGAGAAGCCGCACACACACACGCGGCGGTATCATCGACTCGCAAAGATGCAATCTGAGGGAATTGCGGGTAAGCACGTCCCTCGATGCGTTCGTTCCGGCGCGATCAATCAGCCGAGCAATAAAAGACCCTCGCCGCGCGTTTACCGAGCAATGCCGCACACACACACAAACGCGCGCGCGCGCGCACCGAAGAGGAATCTAATCCAAGTCGTTTGGGAAAGTGCTCCCGCGGAAGTTGCCTCCGACACTCATAATAATGCCAATATCGCAGGGCTGCGCGATTCATTAGGCGAGCTTTTACTGCCTGCAGCGGAGCCGAGGGTCTCAAAGGGAGCTGCACGGAGATGGAGAGCGATTTTAACCTACGTGAATTCTGATGACGACCCGAGTGCACCTTAGGGTCTGCCTGCAGTGACTTGTGATTATTGAATAGGCGTCTTTGATTATGCGCCTGGAATCGACTGGGTTGGTTGCATTCGTTGTAATAGTTGGTTATGCCAATGCTTAATTGAGAATTGAAGATTGCGATCTGATACTCGTTTTTACAGAAGCGAGATTTTAAGAATAATTTCAGTTAAAATATATAATAATATATCCTCTTAAATATATTTACTTTGGATGTATGTAAAAAATGTTTCACATAAAACGTAGAATAATAAAATCAAACTTAATAAATAAAATCTAAACAAAATATCATCCGAAACCGTAGTAACAACCAAGTTAATAAAAGATTTTTGATTCCCATATTCAGCTTCAGATCTCGTGATGAGGTTAGCGCAACACTCGCCGCAGACACTGCAGTGCCGGGAGACGCCGTGGAAACAAACCCTTAGCCTCGCGCATAAAGGGAATTTTAGAGGAAGACGAATATGCGTTCCACGTCGTCCTTCGCGATATATAAACTTAATCGGTTCACCGCTACGGTTGATGTTACCCAACATGCCAGGGCCCTTTTGATGTCGAGCCGTACGAGCGGATCTTTTTCGATTATACATTCTCTGTATGCTTGCTTTTCATATTCTTTTTCGAGAGGCAATTTCGAACTTTTTCCCAGCTACTGCTTAATAAAATTTTAAGCTCGGTATTAAAGGTAATGTTTGAAAAAAATTTGTTTGCGATATATGTAGTTGGTGGTAATACTGAAGTAATTATATTTCGCATGCGCATATTACGAAGAGAGAGATCAAAGAGACTCGAGTATCCATCGTGTAATTGGGTTGATTAAATAAAGTTACAATTTTTTACCACATCGAATTTCGTTAAATAATTTAATGTGAATTTGAAATCTTATGCATGAAAAATATTCCAATTTTCTAGAATTTTATTATAAGTTTTATTTTAATTACATTAAGGGGGCTCCAGCGCGGAGAGTTCGGAAGTCAGCTATGGCATTTTTGATAAATAAAAATTTGCTGAATCCAACGTTATCCTTATTTACCCCCGTAGCCGTGGAAAATTTTGAGATATTTCGTCTTAAGCTTTGCAGATTTTACATAGCCTCTTATGGAGCGAAGTGATGAGAAACTAGTCGATTACTAACCTGAATCAAGGAGTTCCGCAATACAAAAAATGATTCTTTATAGATAAAGATGTCAGCTTTCAGATGGTATTTAGCACACTGAGAGAAAAAAACTAGCAAGAATTACTATTTTCGCTTGTAATGCCAGATATCAGAAGAAAAATAAAGATATTTACTATAGTTTTCTAATTAACTACAATTTTTAATTTTGATATTTACTATTCAAATTTTAACTTATATAAATTATTATATTTTTTGTAAAGAATTTAAAACATTTGTAAGATAATTTACTATTCTAGCTAGTAAAAGGAATGGCAACATAAGTTTGTTTACAAATTTACTTACATAAAAGATTATACTTATACTTATACTTAAAAGATTCAAACAAGCCAGCATACGATTTTTTTTTTTTTTTTTTTTTTAGTTGTGACTGTAAAATTCAGTGTCAGTTATTTAATGAAAACTTTTATTAAAAAAACTTAACAGTAAACAAATTTATCAACTTTATACATGTTTGAATTTTGCGCGCTCGCCCGCTCCCGCAAGCGGCCAAATCTTCATCGCTAAATATATATACGACTTCCAAAAATGAGATTGGAAGATTGCGAATCAGCAACTGCGATTATAATAATGCGTTTAAAATGCGTTGCGTGCGAAAAAAGTATAGCGTTTGTTAAATTGCGTTTAAGTGTATGTGTAACATTGTGTTTATAAACTATCTTCATGTAATTACATTACCAAGTGACTAAAATATGATCAGGAACACATCCGAAACGCATAAGTAGATTTAAAATTTTTGTAAATCATTTTAAATTTTTTACAAATCATTTTGGATTTTTTACTATCTAGAGTAGTAAAAATGTTCGTCTAAAAAGATGTTTTACTTTTACCAGTGCCGCTGGTAAAATTTCCTGCTTATTTAGTAAATAGAACTACTGTTGCTATAAAATAGCTCGTGCACAGAATCGAATGAAAAAGAGACAAGTTAGAAGTTTTAAGTAAAAGTACTTTATTGTTCAATGTTGCTTCCAAGACTTCTCGAGAAGGAATGCCCGCTCTCCTCCTTTCGTTGTAGCCGAAAAAAATCACTCGCCAGTAAAAAAAAGAAAAGCTGTTTTTCGCCATAGCAACGAGTGAATTGAAATGAATTCAAATCGCGGCCCCGGACGATCCTTGTGATCGCCGTGCACGCTTGTCTACACATTGACATTTTTCAATGTGTTGAGACCTCGTGAAGAAAAATTAATTTAATACAATGGTTTTCATTAACAATGTACATATATTTAACAACTACGCTATATAGTATTTTGCACGAGTTTTAAATTTTACTAGTCAATTTGTAATTTTTAAAATCGTACACCCGATATCTTCAGATACGATAAAAAAATGGTAATTCTTACTCGTTTTTTTCTCTCAGTGCAAAATGTGGGCACCCGTGGAAAATATCGAGGTATTTTGTAAAAATTGAGCCCAAAATCGAATGAGTCGTCGTATATCCGAATTCTAAAGAAAAGCCATCTTTTTCTTGTTTTTAATATAAAGCGCGCACTTTTTAAATAATTTAAATTTTAATACTTAATACTAATTTTAAAACTAATACTAATATTATGCAAGCTCTTATTTTATAAAATTAAAAATATTTTTGTAATTATTATTCTGAGCCTAGGCCATCTAGGTTATATATGTTTTTCATGCATTCATATCTAAAGCTGTTAGCTCTTTGTTTGGTTAGGAATTAAATGATCAAGTTGATTATTTATTTTAATACTGAAAAAAAAACACTTCATAATTGCAGTAATGATTTAATATTGCTTTAAAAATAGTTATAAAATTTTTCAGTATAAATATGTGCTTTTAGTAGGCAAGTTTCTCTTTTGTTTGTTTTTGACTTCGGCTATACTTGCTGGAAGCCTCTTAAATTTTAAAAGAATTTCACTTTAATAAAAAAAAAATGCCAAAAGAACCTTTTAGTTTACTTGTACATTAACTACATCTAAACTTTAATTGCGCTAATTTCTAAGATTTTGATTTTTCAAATAAACAATAAATAATAGATTTCTCACCTGCAAATCCTCGCCGCTCAACCGCACCTGGATTAATATTTCCGAGCACGAAATCGCGCGGCGCGTATATATATATCCCCGGGAGAAAAAAAACGAGCGCATATAGATCCGCCACGAAAAAGATAGCGCTCAAAGTTTTCCCAGCGGATAAATACGCGAAGACGGATGATCGGGCTCGTTTTTTTTTCCTCCAAATTGGGCGCTTTTTCCAACGGCGCGACCGATGCGTCAAACCTTTGTCATAAAGTGCTGACCGCCGCGTAAGTGAGGAGGCAAGCGAGGGAAAAGCGAGAGAGAGAGAGAGAGCCTCTCTCCAGGAAAACAATGAAATTTATCCGCATTTATCGTCGACGAGAGATTCGTGTCGTTGCCGCCTCTGTCATAAAACCATTGAAAGGTTTTTCCCCGTTTGCCTTGGCCATTTGCGGACAGGAAGAATGATACTGACGCGCGATAGCATGGAAAAAAGCGGGCCGCGTGCTTTCGGTTATTGGCCCGCCGTTATCTCCGAGTGTGAATAGAACCTTTTAGCATATAAATGAAGTTTTTGTAGCGCAATTCTGAGCCGGAGTTTATGCCCGATTAAGGATTAGACAGAACAGCTTATGCGAGTATAGACAGATTTGACGTCGTTTCTTCTCAATATACGCGTCTTTTTAAATGTTTTTTTCAGCTTCACCCGGACATAATTTTAGATTAAATTGTGCTAGAATCTCCGTTCATCGAATTTGAATTTTTACCCAATAACGGTTTCTAATTTATCAAACTTTCAGGCTCGGTTACATAAATCTAATAATAAATTGTCAAAATTAATCTAATAAGACACGTTCGGATAGCCGCACAAATCACCTCTAAGCAAAAACTTCCTCCCCCAAACGCGTTTCCCCGAAGGACAGTAAAGGCCGCCACTCGAACGCCAACGAAAAAGATGAAGAATAAAAAAAACGGGCAAATTGAATTTCTGCCTCGAATAGACATATCGCGCGTAAAAATAAAATACCATTTTGGCGTATACCGGCATGACAGGGCGATGAAATCTAAGGATAACACGTGCTGCTGCTGCCGCTGCTCCGGCCGGATGTAGCCAAGGCGGGGGATCGCATGATAAAACGGGAACTTTCGGGCGGAGGCCTGTTACGCGACTGTCGAACATTTTTTCCCCCGTGTTTTATTGCGAATGTCAAAGGGGGGGGGGGGGGGAGGAGGATCCTCACGTGTTGCGCGCGACGACTCGCACGCGCGCCCGTGGATTCTTCTTAATCGTAAAAACGCGCTGCTTTATTGCGCAGGACGGCAGGAAAGTGGACCATTACGGATTTTACTGCCGCCTTTTAGAAAAGAAAAAAAGAAGTTTATGTTTCGGAATGTATCGCTACGGAGGAGGCTTTCATCGAATAAGTATATTAAATACTATTAGGAAGAGTGGCTTCTCGCTTCGGAGTCATAACAGCAGTTTTGTAATTCCCTGGAGATATTGGATTGAAAGCCTAATTTTGAGGAATCGTTAGAATTCGTTTTTATGTAAAACGTTTTTTTTTTTTTTACTTTTAGCCAGTTATTAAAATAGAACAAGTTTGTTTTATGTCGATGATAGATGGCTTCCATAATTCAGGAACTTCAATTTTGTCAGAGACGTTTCATCTAAATCAAACAATAATAAAAATGACCGGACACGCAAGGCAATTAATTAACTTCTAAGCCAAACTAGCCTCGTTAATAAAAATCAATCCTCCTGGACCTCTCAAACGATATAGTATAAATCCAAAAAAATTCGTATCACCATCTCCCCGCGCGAGAGGATAAAAACTTGTTCGGTTTCCCGACATTAATAAAGCCGCGGGTAAGCGTCGGTCTTTCTCTCGCTCTTACTTTAGAGAAATGTCGTATAGACGACATGACTAAACGCGGCCGGAGAAATATCAGCTGGAAACGATTCGGAGCGATCAGTCATCGCGGAGGAGGCGCTAAGCCGATTTGTGCGGACGACGACGACAACGACGGAAATACTTGCGGGAATAAACACATTTAATATTCATGGAGTGCGCCGAGCGAAGCTTTGAGTAATCGGGGCGTCGCTGCGCTTTATTCTTTTCGCTTCGAGCGTGTTGGTGTGTGTATATACTCGAAGTCGGTTTCAATTTTTTTAACCGCAGCCTTTTCAGAAATTCGTATTTACTTATATTGTTGTTTTGTTTGCGGAGGATGGGTTCGTTCGGGGCTGTGAAAAATTTGATGCTTCCTGGTCCCTATATTTTTTCCAAGGATCGTCGATTTTTCACTTTAGACCACAATGTGTGATATTACTTACGAAGAGTTTTGGAATCCTGCTATATACTTTCAATTTCATCTGATTTTTTGGATTGTGTATACATATTGTATAACTATTTCCATTAAGATGATGGAAACCGCTTAATTTCACTTTAATACAATTTTATATGTACCGTAACGATCATTTCAAGCCTTTAAAAAACCTGAAAACAATCTACACTATGGATTGAAAAGCATTCAAGTGCGCATAAATCACAAACGCTTTTCAAATTTAAACATATATTCCTCCTCTCAGAAGAATAAAAATATACAAAACTCGGGTAAATTGATATCAAGCCCCGAATCGAAAGCACACGTTCGGCAGCCGCCTTTGATTCACGTCCGATCAGCCGAGGCGTAATTGCCGTGCAAAGAAAATCTTCACGCGCCCGGATCCCAGATGACGCAACGGCGCGACCACCGAGGCACCTCCGTCCACCTCCTCGGAGCCAAAAGAGACCGCCGTCGAATATCGTATAATCCCCTTTCGGGGCCGGCGAGCACACATCATTCCGGATTCCTCAAAACGGCTTTCGAATCTAATAGGCGGTATTTATGGGAACGTAAGTCCCCGGCGATTAAAACCGTATCTGTCTCGCGTTGGATTTTGGGTATTCCTCGCGCGATGGAGAATTAATCCGGCCGACTCGGAAGGGATCTCGCACTTTGGGTATCTATATGTGTTTTTGGAGAAGGTGCCGGTCGATTTCGGAGGGATCGGGAGGACGTACAGAATCGACGTAAATCCATTAGTTTTAATATTGGATTTCCGCCTGACCCCGTTATTTTTGCCTTTGTGCCGGATTAACGGGATTGCGCGCGCTAGAATTTTGTAATAATTGATTTATTCCTTTAATTAGGCGTTTCGCGTCTGTTCGGAGCTTACGTTATAATTGAATACTAAGGTGTTATTATTAAATAATAACTTCTTTTGCTTCGCACTGTGTTTCGAAAAATTTTATTAAATTATATTAATTATTTTATGAGTGTCCATTGCTTATGGTTATTTAAATCTTGTAATATATTATTTAAAAGTATAAATTAAAATTTGAATAATAATATTTCTCAATTAATTAATATCAGCTCAGGGGTATAAATGAAATAAAGTAATTATGTTAATAGAATCGCTAAAATGATTATTACGTTAAAATTGTAAATATTTTATGTGAATTCAACACGATTCGATAGAATGCTGATATAAAACCCCGAAAATTTTGTTTTGATTATTGTTAATTAATGTTAAAACATAAGTAAAGTAAAGCCATTTTGTTATTCAAAAGTATACTTTATAATATATAAATAATTAAATAATAATTTTTACGATGTACATTTAATTAAAAAGCCCATTGTCATTTAACATATTTTGATTTAAAAGTGTTTTGTAATTTAATTAAAACGTATTTTTGAATTCCAGAAAATCCAATGAAAGCCAACTAAGGTAGACATATAGTGCTTAAGAGAACAATATTCAAAGTAAGGTTAATTAATTAAGGGCTCTTAATATAATAGAACGATGGATTAAGACTTATGCGCCATTGTTCGCATATCAGGTAAATACAGTTTTGAAGGAATGTACGACTCGTATCATCATTTTGCAGTGAATGCTAATAGTTCATACATGCAGAGAATATCTCTTTAGAAATTTAACGTTCCATATTTCCGTTTCTCTTCTCTTAATGAACATTTTGTTGTAGAATTAATACCTTAAAAATAACAAATATCACACAGATAATCTACAGTCATCCTGCCGTAAGCAATAGTCTAACAATGTTCTAAAATTTAATTATTTAGAGATTTAAAGGAATTTTTTTATATTTCAAACGGATGCTATTCATCGTTAAAAAATATATAGCTTCGAAAACAGGAAGCAGTTAAAGTTATTTGAAGAACAGCCGCTTCGATCAAAGAACATCGTGAACGCGGCAAAATGAAGTCAAGTTCGAAGAATTACGCGGACCGCCGACCGCTTAATTCCGCAATTAGGTCGCAAAAGTGTGCCCCGGCCAAATTTTTCTTTCCCGCCGCCCCCGAACCCGGCATTTACACTCTCAAAACAACTCGCGTTAGCCCAAGTCGGACGACTCGAGTCCCCCCTATGATTTACGATTCACGCGGCTAACGATCGCCGGGGAAAAACCGCGCGCGCGCACGGCGAGAGGATAAAAAATCGTCCAGCAGTCGGCATGAAAAATAGTCATTAGCGCGCGAGGCAGGTCCTTAAAAGTTTTAGCGGGTCAGCTGTGCTCCGACGGCTCGCTCGGCAAGTGTTTCTTCCTACTCGCCTCCCTCCGTTCGTTATAGGTGAGCAGCGCGAAAATCAATGGACGACTTTTCGGAAAAGAATGGGTCGCTGGTTCGCCGCGGCTCCTTTTCTCGAGAGGCAACAATGGGCGAAGGTCAGAGCTGTAATTGAGACTCCTTTGTTGATTGGACAAGGCGAAAAAAGATCAAAGACCCGTTTTCCGAATTTAGCGCTTTTCACGCCGCCTCAAAGAGGCACTTTGGCCTTAAGAGGGCATTTTCCTTAAATAAACATTTTTGGTAATTTACAATGTGGTGTTTAAAAAGTCTCGGTGCATTTAAGACGCTCTATGTTTTTAATTTTGTACATTTTATGTTACGGAATTCTTAATTTCGTTTGTCACATTGTTTTGTTTAAATTATAGAATTGTATATTTTTTGTCGCGATAAGAAATTTCAAAAGCAATGCGCAGTACGGAAGCTAAATTTCAAAAGGTTTCGACTTTTACCTGAAAAGCGTCACGCTTCACTTTGAAAAAATTTTTCTTTTGGCTTTAACAAAAGGCACAATAGAGGTGCATAATGGGAACAAAATAAAAGCCTGATTACAGACTATTGTAGTTAAAAACATGAAAGGTTATTTTCCGATTTTCTAATAAATGTTTTAACTTGAAAAAGAAGTATTTTAGATCGAATTTTAATTTTTGAAAAGATTTCAAAAATCATTGTTACCGTAACCATCGGATTAGCAGAATGATTTCAAAATATTTCAAAACAAAATCTGTATGATAAAAATAAAATAAAATTCTGTTAATATTTATATAAGTAAATTAAAAATGGACTGTGTATAAGATTACTCAAGATTTTTAATTATCTTTAAACTAAAAATTGCACCTTCAAGAAGCTCGGATTCTACATGCACCCCGCTCGAAAAATATTTGTGCGCTGTTCGGTTATCCAAAACTCGTAAAATTCCTACTCAAACAGCCAGAAATCGTAATCTACTTTCGAAAATGACATATATTTATGGACCATCAAATCTCCTCGCAGCACTCGCAACAAAGAGTCGAAAAAAAATTCGATATGCCATCGAATTCTCTCCCCCTTCTTCTCTCTCTAAAGTCCTTGAACGGCGCTTTACACGTACAAGCCCCGCGGAAACCCGCCGGGCACTAAAAGGGCCCGTGTGTATACATATTTATGAAAAAATTATCGATCGCGCGGGAAATCGCGCCGGAACAGAAATCGAAACGCGCCCGACACACATATTCTCTCGCCTTTTTTTACGACGGCCACGAGGCAATAAAAAAAAAAGGAGAGAGAGAGAGCGAGCGCCCGGTGTATTTTTCGGGCGCACACTTTTGTCATCCCTCCGCGCGTATATTTCACGCGCAACTTTACAATGACTAGTCGCGAAAGTCCCGATTTAATGGGGTTTTATATGCTCGGCTGGAAATGTGATTTGGGGTGTGCGCGCGCCGGCGGGGTGAGAGAGAGAGAGTTTATTCGAACGCGGGCTCGCGCCCATGAATCGACGCGCGATATTGCGCCGCGCCGAGACGAGAAATCGTTCCCGAACGCCCCTTACGTGTTTCCCGGGGAAAATAAAGGATTGCTGGGAGAACGTTGGGCTCGAGATAAGTGGGAACTTTCGGTCAATATAATCAGCTACAAATTTTTATGTGTACGGCTTTATGTCGAAAGGTTTACGGCGAATTAGCGCGATGGACTTTGCGGGTGGAGAACTTTTTTATATATATGAAACAGGATGCGAGGGATGGATGCACTTTATCGCGCGTGTAAGTTGCAGATTTTGCCTCGTACATATTTTAGTTCGTATAAATTTTTAAATTTCGCGTTAAATATGACAGAATTGCTTTTTATATAGGAGACGTATTTGAATAATTAAATTCGCTGAGATTGTAAAACTTTCTCGGAATTATAATTTATTAATGTGAAATGTTTAATACTGTGCTTTTCGCATTGCTAAAATAATCCTTCAGCGATTAAATATAGAACTTAGACTTTTTCCGAAATCGGATCAAATAAAAATGTTCGCCTTCAAAACATATTTTACTTTTATTGACTCTACAGAGCCAATAAATAAGATTTTATTTATCTTCCGTATCGATTTCTAAGCTGCCTCAAACGCAACATAAATTTTCACTAATCCATTTTTTTGCCATCAGCAAAAAGTCCTCTTTGCAGAGAACGCACCGCGGCTCTAAAAGCAGTTTCGACACGGCAGCCCCTCCGATTTGTCAGCAATCTCGCCTCCAAATAAAAACCGTCCAATCCGTTGATGTATGCAAATCGACGTGGAAGCCCCGTCTCGCGAGTTAAAGCGTAAAACGGGGGCATCTGTATAACTCCCGAATTCCCAGTACAGTCGAGGAGCGTAGGCGAGAGAAACGATAGCTAATACCGGCATTAGAGGCCACGTGAATGTTTCATTAGACATGCCGCATCAACGGGCGGCCGTTCCTTCTCTCTCTTTTTTTTTTTTATTGCGAGAGCAACGCACACACGCACTTCGTTACGAGGGATTTAACGCCCGGGCCACGTGGCCGATTCCTGAACGTGTTAAATTACGATTGTATTCGTACGCGGCCGCCGTTTGTTCGCACACAGTTGCGATACGCTCGATCGGGAGAGAGAGAGAGAGAAAAAGAGTCTGTTTCGGATCCTTTTGTGCGTAACGGGTGCGAGTGTTTCGGCTTGAAATTTCGTTGATTGAGACTCGATTGTGTGATGCTCGGCGAAGGAGTGGGTTGTTCGGCCGCTGAGAATCGCCGGGATTCTCACGATTTTTTTGCGGATTTGTTTGCCGATAATGGGGGTTTTATGGGCCATAAAAGGTCATTTGCTTTTTTCATTTCATTACTGTCGAATTTCTGCCGAAAAGTTCGGTGATTTACAGATTTCGAAAGATCAATAATCCTTCATTTTTATGTGCGTTCTCCCAAGCTTATTTGTGGCTGAGGATCTGCTATAAATCAAACACTGAGGTGGCTGTTTGTACAGATTACCTGAAATTTTTAACTTTTATCTAAAATGAACAAAAGGCCAACGTTTTATTATGTAACTATGCAACTATTAAAAATTGAAAGTTATTTGCATCTTCAAAAAGAATCTTTTCAGTTTTTGATTTCATTGCAATGGTAAGTTTTAATCGTTCTTTAAAATTACAAGCACACTCCAGTTCATCAATCTAACTCAATTTTTCTATTATTCATAGCTTATATTTATAAGAAGTTTGGATTATTAACAGAATAATTATGATTTAGAAACTGCGTAATTAATTTGATAAATATAATGCTGTACATAACGTCGCGCTCAAAGCTTTCGCTCAACAAAGACAAACTCATAATTTTCTCATAATGTATTTATCTTTTAGTTCGAGCATTATTCAGCACTCCACTTACTCTTACGGCAGGCAAAGTTTTTCAACGAAAAAGTAGCAACCTACAAAAGCAAAACATTAGAGTTTAGTTTCAAAGCAACAAATCACCCGTGACATCGATTCAAGTATACTCGAGCCGGTAAGACTAACGACTTCCCCCAGTAATTATCCTGAGCCGAAAACTCCAATAACTTTTTGCCGTCGCGCGCCTCCTCAAAGACACACATAGCTGAAAAGGGGCTGGAAGCAGAGCATCATCCCTCCCTCCCTCTAGCCGATATCGAGCGACGCCACCCGGCGAAAGCTCATGTTTACTAATACAGCCGCGAGGGACGAAACTAACTTAGATAAAATCCAAACAATCGAAACTTCGCCCAACGCCGAGCAATTCTCAGCTCGCCGCCGTTCGCGCCAGGGCTCGAAAATTCATTTTTCTTTCCGCCGCGAGCCGCGAGACGGAGGAGGGGAAAGTCGTCTTTTTTTTTCGTCAGAAAAAAAAAGGAAGCCAAGAGTACAAACGCGTCGTCGCGCGAATGAGAGCCAGGATATCACGTCCGCCGACAGGAATAAGGCGGATCGAACCGAGGCGACTTGTCCGCAAGCGCGGACCGGGGAGAAGGAAAGTATCGCGCGCGCCAGGAATGACGGCAAAAGTCTTCGCCGGGCTGTTTTATGTCGAGCGACCGAGGGAGCACGGCGTTTTATGCGGTGGCGGTCAGCCGGGCTGTGTGCTTGCGAAAACGCTGAGCTCGTGTGTTTACGCTTTTCTATTTTTTCTTTTTTCGAGGGATTATGCCGCGAAGGCGTGACACCGATCGATGAAACGGGCGAGGAAAAAAATATGACAAACCGTTTTACGACGAAGTTACAAGAATCTTTGTGTTTCGAAAATACAAATACTTGTTACCGAGAGGCCAATTTGTCGGTCGATTTGTGTTTTAGATAAAAAATTTTTTAAAACAAAGTAGGTTTTAGATTTAGAAGACGTTTATAAGAGAATTTATTTCACATGAAAAAACAGGATAAACATGTAAAAAGATTTTATTCTAGAAACCTTTTACTTTTGATTTAGCTTTGTTCCCGTTTTATTTTTCCAAGATATACATATTTTTAACATTTTTAGCAAAGCACAGCTTTTTTCAATTCCACTGCTATGACAGGATTCATTATTAACGGTAATTTATACGAGCTTCAAAGCTTAACCCACCCTAAATTTCTATAATAAAGAACACCGCAACTATTCCTCAAAATCCTTAGCCGGCTTATCGAATCGCGCGGTATTAAAATTTTAATACGAAATAAATTCGTCGCTGCACGTCGTTTGTAAGTAAACGCGCGGAGAGAGCATCGACGGGGCAAAAAAAGCCGGGCGCTCTCGCGCACACATAAGGCCACGATACAGAAAGCGGTAAAGCAGTAAACGGAGAGAGACGCGGGGGCTGACTCAGCTCTCATAATGGATTTGCCGGGGACGATAGGAAAATTTCAATTACTCGCTCGGGAACGCAATATCGAGACAACATAAATATCGCTTTGACAGACCGGTAAATACGGATTTCAGATTGTAAAAACAAAAATGTCAGCGAGCAGCGGCTTCCGACGCTCTTTAGCGTTTGTACAAAGTCAATTCGAAAGAGTGAAATTTTATCGTTAGTCGACAAGGAAATTTATTTTAAGGGAATAATCTCTGTTCCTCGAGATTTCTCTGTTATAAAAAATTGATTAATCTGTTTTTTTTATTCATTTATAATTTCTCCTTTTTTTTTTAATTGATAAAATAAAACATGTTTTGTTCGTCAATAAGATTATACGTAGTTATAACTGATTTACTTATTACATTAAAAATGCATGAACGCGGTGCTTGAACATAAATATTGAAATGAGCAATTATTAACAACACGTGAAAAATCGATTTCGGTTTTAATATATATTTATAAATATTTTCACAGTCAACAACGCTTCTTGATTTAATTGTGACTCGGGTTTTGCTTGCTAGGCTCGTCAGTAAGGCAATGCAGACAAGATCCTGCCATAGACGCTGGATATAATATTCTCTTTGTACATTTAGTATCTTATTCGAGGTACTTATACGTGCTCGAAAACCACCACATGCTCGCGAAATATTGAAGACGATCCATGCCCTCAACTCCCGCGACGTTGACTCCTTCGTGAAGCTTATATATAACTAACCGAAATCATGTGCCGAGCCCTTTCCTCGCTATAACTATATGAGCGTCTGTTAGTTTAGCCACGGCGCTTTTTTCGATTTTATTCCCGCGTGTAATTTTGTTTGGCAGGGCCGTATTAAGAAAACTGCGGAGCATAGGCAAATGTCGGTGGGGGCCTACTTAAGGAAATGATTTTTGACTACTTTTGATTAATACTTTTTCAAA
>JAWWEO010000001.1:16255574-16319718 GCA_035582975.1 Ormyrus labotus | reverse complement strand
ATTTAGACCATAACAAGTCAAAATATACTTAAAAAAGTGATATATCACGGCTATATTTAATTCAGTTCTGAAAGGGTTAATAAAAGTTTAATTAAAAAAGCTATAAAATTTGATTCAACACAATGACGGAATTTAATAATGAAAATTTTTTAGCGTATCGTTAATATCTTTTAAGTAGAACAGGACGAGTGAGGTCAGACATTTGCATAGTTCGTGTAAACTTGGAACAAATTGCCTCTGAATTACACTGTATGAATTCTTTATCTCTTCATTTACTTTCTCTGACTTCAATCCCTGCAATTAAAATACCAATCCGAGCCGAAACCCAACATTACAGCCCCGGTAACAAAATATTCATTTCACTGCCGGCTAAATTATGAAAGCCTCTTATTAAACTATTTACGCGGCAGAACGCGGGAACGGGAGGCGGGGCGTAAGTAGACAATTTGGGCGATGCACGCGCGCGCGTGTGTGTGTGTGCGTGAATGTGCGGCGATCAGCAATGGCGCGCGCACTGCAGCGGCGGCGGCGGCGGCGGTGGCGGTGGCGGCGGCGGCGTAAAATCGATGCCGAAACATTCGCCGAAGCTATTGAGACTTTATTGGGTTGGCCCTGTCGCGATTGTCCGGCCAGGAGCGCGCCGCTCGTAAAAGTACGCGGGGGAAGCTTTTCCCCCTAAAACCCGAAAACCCGGACATGCCGTCCGCGCGTACATTGAATTTCCTCGCGCGACGCGATAAAAATGCGACTGTGCGAGTGGCGACCGGTTTTAAAATTGTATCCGTTGATCTTTGGTTTTTATCCGGGAGGGGGCGGGAGAGAGAGAGAGAGAGCGAGCGAATCCTAGCGATTTTTTTTTCTGCTTTCCGCCGCTCTTTTTTTTCCGCGGGACACGCGATAGATCGGCTGCTGCTGCTGGACACTGCATTTGAGGACGGAGCGCGAATCGCGCGTATGTGTGTTCGCAGCCGCTTTTTTCACGCCTTTTTTTCGGCATGATATCAATTGAATAAGCACTGAAAAACCCCTCGTAACCGATAAAATGTTATCCTGATCGAAGCACTGCGCGCGGAAGAGATCGCGAGGTATTTTTTAGTTATTAGTGCGGATGCTTTGGATTAGATTTGCAAAGGTAGATATTCAATTGTGGAGGTATTAAAGGTCATTTTAGATTGTAATTTGGAGTGAAAATTTTCCGGCGGTTAATGTTTCTTTATGCAAATTATGGTACAACGTGGATGTAATAAAGCTCTTTACGTCGGTAAAAGCATGAAAAATAAAATTGTAAAAGCGATAAAACGTTAAGTGCTTATTAAAAATATGAACATCTAATTATGAATCACATAAATATAACATATAAAAATATTCTCGACATAATTCATTTCAAATAATTACAAAAAAAATCGTGTTCCTGTAATTAAAATTCGTCTTCATGCATTAAATATTTTCAGTACATCGATGTAACTCGTTACGGAATCATTATTTTTAGTAAGATATGTGCTTCAATACCTTTGCTTTCTTATAGAGAAAGCTTTGGATCGGTGAAATTTTTCGAGTCTCGTATTTTGACGTAGAAGTACATTTTTAGGTTCAGAGTCCAAAAACGTAGTTTTTAAAAAATGTCCGGATGTATGTACGTACGTACGTATGTATGTATGTAACTCCCTTAACTACTTTTAAACGATGCCGTGGATTCGCTTCAAATCTCACGCACAAGTTTCATTTCATTTTTGTGAGGGGGCTTGAAAGTTTCAAGTACTTCTATAGATTATTTTTTGTTTTATCGTCAATTTTCGATTTTTGAAAAATTTTAATGATAGGATTGAGATATTTCAATTGAACAAAAAGCATTTTAAAGAGCATAAAAATACCTATGATTAAGAGAGAAAAAATTACTTTAGTTCTTATGGTTCTTTTATTTTTAACAAAAATGTGTTTTTTTTTAAAAGATTATAACTCCTAAATAAAATTATCAATTATTGCTCTAAAAAAAATGTTGGTCTTAACAATACATAAATCAATAATAATAATATAATCTATACAAATTTTAAGCGATTTTGTCAATTAGTTTTTGAGAAAAAATGTCCAACGATTACGGAAGTAAAAAGGCTTCAACTGTCTTGAAATTTTTAGAAAAAGTAGATCTTTTGTATGTTTAGAGCTGTATAGCTTTTCTGCTTATGAAACTTATTAGTTCAAAAGATATTAAGGTTTTATTTATTTTTTTGTCAATTTTTTGAATATCTGTATCTTATTAAATAATCGGTGTTCTTCAATGATCGACCACTTATTTTTTTCATCTTTAACTAAATTTTCAAAATTTTTAAAATTCATCTACTATTTTTTGTTTTATAACGATTTTAAATTATATATGGTATTGCAATTCTGTATATATATATATATAATATATATTATACAGTCATATTATTATTATTATTATTATTTTATTATGATTGTTTATATTAGTTTCAGCAATATAGTTAGACAAAATTCAATCCTGGAAATATTAAAATTTTTTTTTGTTTTATTGAATTCTATTTTATGTTAATTTTAATAAATTTAATATTTTTTTTTTTATTTAATTAAGATTTCTATTTTACTTTGGAGACTTTGGAGGAACCTATTATGGTTATGCGATGTAATGTAGTGAAAAATTCATAGTCTTATAAACGAACTGAAAAATTTTAGTACTTGGAAATCAATTGATGAATCATATAATACCGCCTAATTTAACATGACGCGTAAGACGTAGTGTCAATTTCGTTGGTAAATTTTAACTTAAATTTCACTTTTTAATAAATAAGGTTATAAGATCATATTAATTGTTTCACATTCCACTTATAATATAAATTAATTGTTTCATTGATTTTACGTTCTTTATGAGGAAGCATTGTGCCAAAATCGGTTGACATCGTTTTTCTTACATATTTTACCACTTTTTCAATTAAGAAAATTGGAATTAAAAGCTTTTCGCTCGCTTCTTCGAATGTATAATGTAAGACTAATAGTGACAAATAGGTCAGATCGAAAAGGCGTTACTTGTAATAAATGAAATATTATACAAGTTAAAAATACGCCGATTAAATTTTCAAGAGAACAGTACACTTTCGAAAGCCGTCGTTGAAAAATTGAAACTTTCGGCGAGTAGGTCAGTCCGAAAGTTCGATTTTCCATCCATTTGTTTTCGCGGACCCGTGAGAAACTGGTAAATTCAGATTTGACCGTAGCATCAACAAGCCGTCAGGCCGGCCTGGAAAGTAGCTCAGCTCGTCGGCGGCGGCGTCGGGGCGCGCGTCGATAAAGCCATTTTGCTTTGCGGAAAGTTTAGCCTCCAATATAACTGAAAGCCCATCGTTGCCCTGTCTTGTCTGTCTCTCCGCAGGTATCGTGGATAAGGAAGCGCGACCTGCACATCCTGACTGTCGGCATTCTGACGTACACCAACGACCAGCGGTTTCAGTCGCTGCACAGCGACGGCAGCGACGAGTGGACCCTCAAGATCAGCTCGCCCCAAGTTCGGGACAGCGGCGTCTACGAGTGCCAAGTCTCGACCGAGCCCAAGATCAGTTTGGCCTACAAGCTGAGCGTCGTCGGTAGGTTAAAAAAAAACAAAACCTTTGAAACTTTTCTTAACGTAAATATTCCGGGATTTTTGCGAGGGCCCGTGCCATCGATTCGGATCTAAAGTTTACCGCGGAGATGTGCTTCTTTTGTTGTGATCAAGCGCCGCGATAATTTTTACAAATAATTTCTTTTGTTAGCCGGGATTTACAAATTGACTGATTGTTGCCTCGAACCTTTCTGCAGACCTGTCCCGGGAAGATTATTTGTATCGTAAAAGTTTTAATTGCATCTTATTATTTCGCGCGCTCCTCTGAAAACTCGTCCGTAACTTTTGCTCTCTTGTAATTGCACTGAGAATAACTTCGAGCAGTGTCCATTATGAGGCTGAATATACTAATGTTCGCCTGTTTTTGAAGGTGAAATTCAATCAAAGAAGTTAAAATGCTCTGCAATATTCTGTTTTAAAATACGGAAAGACGTATATTTCGTTTTAATCGGATTTTTTCATCCGCAACGTAATTTCGATTTTCAAAATTAATTAACGAGTTAAAAATTAAAAATCCGAAAGCCACTTAAAAGTATCTAAGCACTCGGTAATAACGCGAAGAAATACGTCATGCGCTCGCAGTCTAAATGAAAATTAATGATAAAAATGTCAGCGCTCGCCGAAGGCTGAATTCGATATTACTTTGCCTTAACAAATTTCATTTAATTCCCTTAAAAAAGTAAGACGAATTATCCGCGGGGTTAGGAAAGGGAGGCAGGGAGGGAGGGGGAGCAGCGTCAGCGGAAGCTTGCCTTTAAAGTAATTAGCGCGCAAAAGAAAAGCCTCGCTCTCTCCCTCTCTCTCTTTCTGCCTCCCTCCTTATTTAAGGCGTGTCCTCTCTCTGGCACCGGTTGCCTAATGAAAATTTTCTGCTCTTTCTCTCTCTATCTCACTCGCAGTATCAAAAGCGAAAATCCAGGGTAACGCGGAGCTCTACATCAAGAGCGGTAGCGACATCAACCTGACCTGCATCGTGCTGCAGACACCCGAGCCGCCGTCCTTCATTTACTGGTAAGTTTAATTGCATTACACTACAAATAATCCGCCTTTCGTCGTCCTTCCAAATTATAAATCCGGGCGAGTTATCCCTCTCAAAGCTAATAGCTCGCGAGACATACTTTGCAGGGGGAGGGGAGAGCTTATTTCAGGTTCTTACGTTTTGCCGTCGTGAATTAGTAAAGTTTCGGCCTTGGGAGAGGCGGCTGACTGGAGGAAGAAGGCAAAACTGATCGGAACTTGCCATTGTACAACGGAAATTATTCCTCTTTCTTCGCTGATTTTATTAACTAACTTTTCTTTAATTACGTGCCGAGTTACTCGGTGCCGGGAGAGAGACGATTTGTCGGGGAGCGCGGAACTGCTCGAGAGCCGACAATTAACGCGACAATGTCAACAACTCGGTCCTGCCGTGAGGACGGGACCTCAGTCAAGATAAAAAATTGGGATATCGGAAAAAAGTTTCTTTCATTCCGTCGACGATGCAGGAAAATGAAGTTTTTAATGCTGCTCTGTGTTGGCTTTATTTTTGTTGCCGAAAAATCATAATTTTTTACTGCAATTGAATTGTTAAAATCAACGATAAAGTAGTTCTTCTTCGAAGTGCATGAATTTACAGTTGGTTTTTAACGCCATCTTCTCTAAAATATGAAAATTTGCAGCGAAGTTTTTCGGGAAACATTGAATAAAATAATTTCGTGTTAAAATTGAATTTAAATTGCTAAATAATTCTGTTCATAATAATGGTTTTTGAAAATTGAAATTCTTCTTCATATACTTTGAATATAATTTATTTACAAATCCACGTTTGCATCCGTAAAGTAGCGAGGATTTGGATGCACTTTTTACTTTGATAAAAAAAATTAATATTTATATTATGTTTCATAAAACACAGATTCAAAGAATAATCATTATCGAGGTTGCGAACAAAATCTCCACCATGCCAATTTGTAGGGATTATCTCTCCCATCGCTGTATGCATATTGCATCGAGTTTTATTAACATGTTTAAAATTTTGTTCTCGAATATACGCATTGTAATTACAATTTCTGCTTAAACAATAATTAACAATTTCAAAAAGTCACTACTAATGAACCAGTTGCGATTTACCAACGTCATTATATACACTGAGAGAAAAAAACGAGTAAGAATTACCATTTTTTTATCGTAACGGAAGATATCGGGTGTACGATTTTAAAAATTACAAATTGACTAGTAAAATTTAAAACTCGTGCAAAATACTATATAGCGTAGTTCTATTTACTAAATAAGCAGGAAATTTTACCAGCGGCACTGGTAAAAGTAAAACATCTTTTTAGACGAACATTTTTACTACTCTAGATAGTAAAAAATCCAAAATGATTTGTAAAAAATTTAAAATGATTTACAAAAATTTTAAATCTACTTATGCGTTTCTGATGCGTTCCTGATCATATTTTAGTCACTTGGTAATGTAATTACATGAAGATACTTTATAAACACAATGTTACACATACACTTAAACGCAATTTAACAAACGCTATACACTTTTCGCACGCAACGCATTTTAAACGCATTATTATAATCGCAGTCGCTGATTCGCAATCTTCCAATCTCATTTTTGGAAGTCGTATATATACTTAGCGATGAAGATTTGGCCGCTTGCGGGAGCGGGCGAGCGCGCAAAATTCAAACATGTATAAAGTTGATAAATTTGTTTACTGTTAAGTTTTTTTCATAAAAGTTTTCATTAAATAAATAAACATAAATATAATTTAAAAAATTTATAAAAAAGTAGCGATACAAACTGTCAGTAATAATCTGCATCATTTAGATTCATCAATTTTACACACTCAGAACTAAAAAAAATTCTTGCTAGTTTTTTTCTCTCAGTGTATGAATACAATTTTGCATGAAAATATTCAAAATTTATCATGCTTTTGTTCTGTTATTATTACATTCTATTGTATTATTCTATTCTAACTCTTACTCGTTAATCCAAAGTTTCTGAGAGTTCGACGAATCTAATGAATAATGCAGTCAGTTGAATCTAATGTTTATCGTTAAATTAAATTAATGTTTAATTATATAAACGCCCATTCTAGTGCAGAATATGAAAATACAAAAAAGCCTTAAATTAAAACAAAAGAAAAATGCTCCGACACTAGTTTTTCGAACGATACCCGAGCTTTTTCTTATTAGAGGACGTTCCAAAAAAAAAAAAAAAAAAACTACCGCCTATCACCCTCGCACTCGATTCCCGTGAATCAATCAAATCATCTCCGTAAATCCGAAACACATTCTCCAGCTCAGCCGGATTGCTCTTACCGTCACCTCGAGTACACTCAGTCAACGCGCGTCCCATATTCCACGCGTCCCTCCGCCAAAAAAAAAAAAATATGAAGCCCGTCTACGCGTCCCCTCAAAAACTGTCCGAGCTTACGCGAAATCGATGTATAATTAAGAGGTCCATTAAGTCGCAACTGCGCCCAAGAGCGAGCCGCCGGTGAGCTCCCCGGGCTTTTAACGAGACGTACTTACGTACCCGGCGAAAGGAGGGGAGAGAGACACTTGGCACACACGCGTCATTTAGGAGCTTTGATGCTTCGAGTGCCGCTTGAACGGATCGTCGTGTTGCGCCTACTTTCGCCTACACCTATAGTATATACCGCCACGAATTCGAGCGCTCGTACACGTGCGGCCCGGAAGAGGAAGGGTCTCTCTCTCTCTCTCTCTCTCTCTCGCCCCGGCTCCTGAGAGACGGCGAAATTTTAGCCGTCACGATTGTTCGACGCAGCACAATGCCGCGCGCCCGATCGTTCGCCCGGGAAGAGAGTGCGATCGGAGGAACCGAGAAGCGTTGGGATGAGTGAGCGGTGTGACGCGGTGCTGAATTTTAGTTTTTTCGGAGGCCGTTCCCCTTTTTGTCGAAGTGAACGTTTAATGAGTATTTCGTAGTTTTAGAGATAACAAGTAAGGATATAGACTCGAAAAATGATGACAATTTTAAAGGTAAAGATAAAAAAAAGCCTTGAATGAAAACGTGGATTTTTCCATCAAAATGCAGAAAAGTTAGAATAAACGTTTTTTTTAAATTGAAACGCCATTCTTTTCAAGAGATAAAAGAGCAAATTTTTTTCGCAAAAGTTACCTTTAGACGATGAAAATGTGAATTTTATAAAAATATTTGAAAATCCCTACAGTAGCTTTTATTTCGTGCAAAATTTTGTAAAATTATGCTCGTCCGTCTGTAACAAACGAATTCGATCTACGCGAACTTAATAAATTAATCAATTAACAAAAAATGAACAAAAAAAATCCACGTTAAAATCAGGCATCGCCATTAGACCGAGCCCTTTAAATTTCAAATTGATACCTCCATCCGGAATTCAGCCCAGCCGAACGAACAGTCGCAGCCGTACCAAAAAAAAAAAAAAGAACCATCAACTAATGCGATTAGCATCGAAATTTTTCGGCGGCAATTCCGCACGAGCGAAAGGAGGAAAGAGAGAGAGAGCGCAGCGTCCGAGATTTTCGTGCGTGCACGCCGCCCGTGTACGTCTCCGTGCGCGCGAATTATTCATTTCCCACCCCCCCTCGCGCCGCCGGAACGGGGCTATCGATTTTCGCGGCGACGTGTCCGCAGCATCCGGCTCTCATCTAGCTCCGGGTTCCGTCCGCTCTCTTTTTTCGCTACGCGCGCCGCTCTCGCACACACAGCCCCCGTAAAAGCTTCTTCCACATTGTGCCGCGGACTAAGGAGGGAGCCGCGCGTCGAGACAGCTTTTTGCTCGGCTTCTTTTTCTGCGATTCGTTTTCGCTGTTTTTCACGGGGAAAAACTGAGATGTCGCGCGGCGCCTTTGTTTGAAAAAAATAACCTATTGATGAGGCTCGAAAACTGGAAGTGTTAGCGCGTTGTAGTAGAAGATTTGATTTTACAAGTTGGTTAGAATGGGATTTTTTTAAAAGTTTGATCAACGGTGTAATGAAAGTTTAAAAAATTGTCGTAAAAAGTTAATTATTCCTTTTTGTCTGGTAATATATTAAATTTAAAATTTTAAGGCATTGAATTTCTTAATTATTCTTATTAAATATTCTCTAACAATAGGGGATTTTCTTGAAACTCGATATAACAGCTATCGATAAAATGAAGTTATTATGTTACAATGATTACATTTGCTTCCATTTTATTTAAACTTAGTTTCATCATTTAATTAGGTAAAACCGGGTAATACGTAAGCATGTAAGTAAAGTTCAGAACTTCATAAATCAATGTTCAAATTTTCATTTAGGTCAAACCTATAACTCAAACTAATGCTATAAAGATTTAAATTCTAATCGATAAATTTCTATTAAAAAATTTCTGGATTAATTAATCCTAAATTAATGCTTCAATTAATTTTCATACGAGAAAAGTGCTCCAATTTAAAAAAATAACGGTAAAACAAATGTTTGAAAACGTGATTTTGTATCTATTCCTTTGTATCACAACGATTCTGAAAAGCGGAATTTACAACAAAGAGACTCACTAATCCGAGGCAATTTTTTTAAACACAAGCGAACGTAAAATCTGATCGATAAACAAAGAAACCCTTCCCCGGTCGATACGCCAACGGAAAAGTGTGAAGCAGCCCTAAACCGGCGCGCGAATTTTCGTAGGATCGCGGAGTGGGAGGGAGGGGGGGGGGCGGTTGAGAGATTGCAGAGAAAGCGAAAGCGGTCGCGCGACAGCGCCGGGGATTTTTGGTTTCCGGACTTTTCGCGTTACACCCTTCGCTCCCCGTCGAAAGCCCCGATGTTGTTCGATTGCCGTGATTGTGTGCAGGTATACATATATATGTGTGTATGCGTATCGGGGCGCGACGCGTCGAAAAAAGAGAGAAAGGGCCATCGAGATTTAATCTCTTTAATTAAACGACCGGCGGGGAAATTCCGCCGGGAGAGAGGGAAATGCTTTCGAACGTCGGCCCGGGCACAAAAGCGGAGAGGGAGATGCTTTTTCGAAATTTGGCAGTTTCGTCCGTAAACCTCTATTTTATCGATTGTCCGCGGAATTTTGCTATTTACCGCTGTTGACTTTGAGGCGATCCGTTGCAAAAATTTTCGGCGCTATATATCGATTCGCTTTGGCCGGGAAATAAATTCCTTTTCGAAGCAAGTGCATTTGGTATTGATTTCTTTTGCCCTTTGAGTAACGTTTTCAGTCGGCGCAATAAGTACACGATTTTCCCACTATACCGGGCGATTTATTTCTCGCCAGCCAATTGAACTAAAGCGAACGTTAAATTCTTCTCTGAAAAAGGGAGATTATCCACGCGAGATAAAGCGAGAGAGCAGTCCGTTTTAAAAATGCGAGAGAGATAAAAAAAAAAAAAAAATAATAGAAGCCGAATATCTCTTTTCGTCGGGAGAGAAATGTCGCTTGCTCCGGGGAGTCTCGCTTCCACGCAGATCAGGTTGGCGCTGTACCGCGCGGCGGCCGCTCGTAGACTACGGAATAACATCATCCGATTTTTCCTCTCCTAACTCCCGGCGCCTCGAAATGGATTCGGCGCTCATCCCCGCGCCGGAATCCTGCGCGCGAGTCCGATTTCCCCTTCTTTCTATCGCTCTCTCTTTCTCTCTCTCTCTCTTCTTAAGTTTTATTGGCGAAGCCGATCGCGTCGCTCCCTTTGTCGCGGCGGAGAAGCAGCCGTCCGCGTAAACGAAATTGCCAGGGGTTGCCAGAGGAAGGGTGCGTTTTTTCTTTCTCTCTCTCTCTCTCTCTCGCTTTATTTCTTTCGCTTGCGAGATTTATTTCCTTCTTCGCTTTTAGGCACGAAAGGACTTTTTTTCGTAAGTTATAACGGAACGTTCGTGGATGAATATGAGAAGGGAGAGGAGAGATTGATCTTGAAATTGGAGAGAGAGAGAGAAAGAGAGACTAGAGGGTTCGGAGTTAAAAGTCATTGTTTTAGAGTGGAGCAAATACTTGGGTGACGCGTCGCTTTTGGGAGTTTCGAAAGTTTGCCTAAATTAAGCAGACATTCGTCGAGGGTTAATGAAGGAGCTTTTGTTCAACATTTGCAGTTAAATTGTTTTAAGAAAGTTCAAGAGAATTAACAAAATGGCAGTATTTCAAGAAAATTTCAACTTTTCTTATTTCGCTTTTTATTTTCGTAAAGCGCGGTAACATTACGATGTAACTATCATTTAGTTTACCAGAAATAAAGTAAAAATATCATCGGACCTTTTAGTTTTTTAATGAAAAAAGTTGAAATTGAAATAGAACAAGTTTCCCTTTTTCCCCGGTGGAAATTGAAAAATTAAAAAGGTCTAGGAAAGTATAAAATAGGTAGAAAAAGATATGTGTGAAACGTTTTTTTCGGATAATACTTTAGAAAATGGAAATTTTTTCCATCAGGGTATTGTCGTATTAACAAATCGTTAATATTCTCAGAGAGGAGTTTTACAGATTTATGAAACTTCAATTTTCTATGATGGATTGACTGACCCGCGACAGCAGCTCGAGTCTATAAAGGAAAAAAGACGGATTACATTGAAAAGTCAAGTATGTCTCACTTTATCACTTACATTACACTATACCGCTCTCTTTACGAACAAAAACTTAATACAAGATTATCAAACGACGATTAATAACGTAATACAGCTTTATCGATCGCAAATCCTTAGTAGGAACATTTATTGCGGGTCTCAGAGCGCCAGGCAATAAAAAGAGCGGCTCAAGTTTTTAATCAGAATTACGGATATACTAAAACCCCGTATTAAAACGCGTCGAATTTTCATTTACCCGAGTCCCCGGCACATATCCCAAGACGCGGAGCGAAAAAGCCATCTCGGCGCGCACCCCACAGCTCGCAGCTTCGCGCCATCAGCGAAAATTTACTGCAACGCGGCCCCACACAGGCCGTACGGGAAAAAAAAGACCGAAATCCAGCCGTAGTGGCAGCTACTTCGCTCGGGTATCCCCTTCGATTTCTCTAATTCTCCCTTTCTCCCGGTGTCCCTCGGCCGGACTGCCGCCGCCGCTAAGCAGGGAGAGCGGACGAGCCACGCGAATAACACAATGGAACAGTATCGGGGCGTGACTGGGCGAGCGATTCGCCACGGCTATCGCTCTCTCTCCGTTTCATGGCTGCGTGCAGCGCGCGTCTTACTCAATAATTTCGCGGAGAAGGATCTCTTTCTTTCTCGTGAAAGCTGGCTGACTTTGGGCGAGAGGGAGAGTCAAGTGCGACGAACTAAATCTAAGCTGGGGAAAGGGGCGGAGAGACCTCTTTAGGGTGCCTGCTAGATGATGGGCTTTATTTTTTTCGACGCGGGATTTCACGCTGCCGATCGGCACTGAAATTCAATGTAGTAGATCAAAGTAAATCGTAGGAAATTAAAGGCGGAATTGGAATAAACTTTTCTCGTTTTCGTTTCGTTTATAAAAGATTTACTTTGACGGCGGAAGATATTAAATAAACGACGGTGGCGTTAAATGAATCCGTTAATCCAACATTTTTAGCGTAGTTCGTTTTATTATGGATTTACCGAAATGTAGAAGAAAAATTTCTCGGAAGAAAAATATAATTGGACAGAGCGGAATTCTGAAATTTTATTGATTAACTCACTTACTCATTTGGATTTAACGCAAAATTTATCAATCCCATTTTCAGAAGCCAAAATACATTACAGTTCCTCTTTATTGTTATTAGACACTTTACATAAATCCATAAATCCAGTACCCGCAAAATTCCACGCGGAACAATCGTCCACCCCAAACAAAAGCGCCTCGTTCTCTTTTACATCCTGAATCAAACCACCACCACCCTCCCGCCCGACCCCGCAACTGACCCCCAATCGCATCGGACTACTTTTCCCGGCGGCGTTCGGCTCGTCAAAGATCCGTGGCTAAACTGCCCTAATCGTCGGACCGGCTCGCGCCCGATATTTCTACATGACAAATCGAAGTGAGATCCCCCCTCGGGCGGAGCGGGGGGGAGGGAGGTTACGCGTATCGAGGGGTTAAAACGTATATACGCGTGGCGGCGCGTCTAATCGCGAAGCTTCCGACGGAATTCGGTAGCCGGTCGCGGTTATTTATGGCACCGGGCGGAGCGGAAAATTACGACGACCGCGCTTTTGATGGACTTTGGATGCACGCTGTATACGGGCATCTCTCTCTCTCGATGGAGGATTGGCCTCTTGTTTGCCGCCCTATGGGTATATCTAAGATTTGTGGATCGCGTGTCGCGCCACGCCAGAGAGATAATTCGGATTGTTCTTTTATTGGAATACATCAGGTCTGATTTGGCATGCGGTTGATGCTTAATGGAATTTTGAGCGGAATATTTGGGTGTGCTTTTTTATTAGATGCACCTTTTAAAGGATCCTGCTTTTAACTGAATTCGTCGGGAATCGTGAAATTCATTTTCGTCGGATATTATGTATGTTCGGCACAGTTGCATATCAGTATTATTTTTGCTTCCCGTCGTGAGACATTTTAGGAAAATTAAATTAATCATGATTTATACATTGTTTTTGGTCAAATCATTTCGTTCGCGTTTATTTTACAAATTCGACAGATTGAATAAAATTGAATGTTCGAATTTAGCAATTGGGTTGCGCTAATTTTAAAATCCGGTAACGAGATTAAAATTTCAAAATTTTAATAAAACAGCAAGCCTCTTTTTCTTCAAAAGGGTTCACCCAGAAAAAAAACATCATTTATCAATAAAAATAATTCGATTCAAGTTAGTAGTCATATAATATAAATGCTCATACATTTACCTTTAACTTGCTTTTAACCGGGATGTTTTATCTTCCTCGATGGCTGCAAAATTCATCCGAGTCCCTCGGGAGTAAAAATTGGCTTACCGCATGATCACTTCAATAGTTTTCATTCAAGCGGCTTCGAACTGCACTAAAATCTTCTTCGCGATGTCCCTCGTGACCTGAAATACGAAAGCATATACAAAAAATAAAATATTTATAGTACGCAATAGTAAAAAATTAATTTGCATTAAAAATTCAATTTTTATTAATAAATATAGTTTTTCTTTTCACGGTAAAACACAGGCTTATCGTGATAAGCAAGTTTAAGCTTCGATAACCCGAATATGATGCGAAGTTTACATCTCAGAAACCTCATTAACTCTGTATGGCAGCCACAAGTAGACAATCCTTATCGCTCGTTAAAATCCATTCACCTCAAGAAAACAGGGTCAAGCTGCATTTAAATCTCCAGCTTTTTCATCCTCTGCCGGCCGCGAAAGAAGCGCACGGACCAACGCGCTGCGTCGAGGCGTAGAAGATAAACGAGCTCGCGGGCCGATACACAAATGCAAAGAAACTGCGTAATCGGGGAAGAAGAAGAGGGGGCGCCGCCGGTGGAACGCAGAGCAATAGAGGAATTGGAAAACTGGCGCGAAGAGAGAGAGGAAGAGGGAGGGAGTTCGGAAGGGCTTCCGGCTGCGTAAAAGAAGATATATAGGGTGCAGGGAGAAGAGAGAGAGAGAGAGAGAGCGGAACTGCTCGCCTCATTATTTATTATTCCGGGGGCGTCGATCGACAACTTGCGGGACTTCGGCGCCATCGAGCTCTATAAGTGCGAAGAGCCTTTGTTTTTTAACTTTGCGTATATAAGAACAACTTAAGGGCGCCATCGTGGTCCGTCGGGATTTGTAGTTCTATCGTGCTGCAAGTTTTTTTAAATGGCGTACACTTTCTTTTTTGGAAATTGATAAACGCTTTTCGCCCCTTGAAATTCAAGTTGTTCTGTAGTACAAGAAATTGGTTACAATTTCTACAGGGGTTTGCTTCGCAGTCGTAGAAACATCGTTTAATAACAGACGTATATAGTTTCAAGGCAAAAGTTAGATCTAGAGAACTTGATGAAGCTGTATTAATTTTTAAGTGCGTGTAAATCTAGGCTAACTTATATTTACAATATACACTTACATACACGGACGTTATTCTTGAATAATTTATCGGGTAAATTTAACTTTAAACTCAGTCTGGCTGTTTTAAAATTATTTATCAAACATTTAACGTGTAAAGTACAAACAAAAATTTGCAAATACTTTAGTTCTCTTAATCGACATTTTAACAAAACACCTTATTATCCTCGGCAAAAATGTTACCGAATTCAAAGTAACAAGCAAACAGATGTAACTAAAGGAACCTTAAAAATATAGCTATTCTTTTCCCGGCGTATTTGCTAAGCCGGCAGCCTAGACTTGGTCCCATTCCTGGCGCTGCATGTCAATAAGTTTGCCCGTGCTCATGCCACTTTTACTCGGGAGGGAGGGCCTGTGCACGGCTTGAAGTACTTGCTGTACTTTGCCGGGAGTAGACTGCGACAATCACCTCCCCCGGCCCGGCCGCGCGCACCGCCGTTATACACCGTTCGCGAGAGTTAAGGAGAGTTCGAGCGAGCAGTACTTTGTGCCGAGACGAATTCTTCGGGCGCGCCTTGCAAATATGAATACGCCGCCGAGTCCTCCGTATGATTATCTCGTTAACTTTGCAGAACTGCTTTGTCGGGGATTTTCTTTCGGATTTAGATTGTAAGGGGATCCGCGGAGTTACGACAGTTTTATGAATTTTTAAAATGCCGTGTTCGCAACTTTTTTTTAAGCGCGTATATACATAACTGCTTACTTGCTTGTTTGCCTTATTCGCTTTAAAACGTCGCGTGCGCCTTCGTTTTGATTTGTCTACAAATTGTTACGGAAAAACGTGAAAAACCTAAAAAAGCTTGGTTGACATTGCTTTTACGCGCGCGGAAAAATCAGGCAAATAATATATTAGGTCGTATAACATTACGCGTAACCAATTATAATTAATCAACAGTATTCATTCTCCAACAAAGTGAGAATCCCGGCGTAAAACTGAAATTGCGTCGTAAAAAAACTCAATTATTCCCTTCGCATGAATAAACAACGGGTCATCAGCCAATTCACAACGAGTATCAATATAAAAATCACATCGGCGCGCAATAACAAGCAGTCGGAGATTCTTAACCGCACTGCATTCCTCGGCGTCATTAAAACAAGATTAATGATAACGCAAACACCCTCGGGGCTGTTCCCTCCGCATCTGCGCATCCCGCGGCGGAACATAGAAAAACTCGCGTCGCACAAAAGCAGCCCTCGAAGATGCTAAAAATCGCGGTGTAATCAACGCCTCATAATTATCGCGATCATTAAACTCCGCTCCGTCATCATCGACAACGCAACTTCCTCGCCCCGCGGGCCGCGAGTAAAAGTTGCACGCGACCCCCTATTCCCGGCCGATTCGCGCCTCATTAACGACGCGCGGTCCGTACGCGTTTTTGCGCGCGAATCACGCGTTACTTCCGCGCGCGACCCTCGGCCGTTAATTTAGCGAGCGAGGCGCGCGCTGATTAAAATCGAGCTCTCTCTCGCGCTCTCGCTAATAACACGCGCGAAATCCGCAGCGCGAGAACGCCCTCTGCATTCGGATCACGGCGTAAGCGGATTGGCAAATTGGTAATGACGTTTGCGCGCGGGGCTTACGCGCCCCGTAATTTCGGCGCTCCGCAGCTTTTTTGCGCGCGCGCCGCGCGGCGCCTGTCTGAAGTGTCTGTCTACGCGCTTGTTCGCGGTGGGTTTATTGCCGCGCGCGTCCCGCATTGTTTTGTCGGAGAGCTTCGCTGCCGGGGGGAGAGAGCGGATAAAAAATGTTGATTCAACGCATCGGCCCGACGGGAAAGTAGATTTTGATAGACTCGGAGCGAGAGGATGGATTTTGTCGGGCGCTTTTTTTTTTTTTTCGTGATGCGGCCAATGTCGAACGCTAAATAAACAAGCGAGGTGCAAAGTGCAGGGATTAAAGTGTTTTTTTTTTTTTATGTACACGAATTTGGTACTTTGGGACTGTTTGCTCTGGGTGTTAATGCGGACTTTCAATTAAAAATAAAGCGGAGAACATCCTCTTACCAGAGAAAATGCAACGTTTTTTTTTTCTTTTTGTATTTCGATGTAAATTAAAATTAATTTTCTTGCGATTGTTTGTGCGATTGCGTCGATTTATATACTTTTTTTTTTCATTTTAATCCACGTTGCTCATTATCGTTTTCGTAAATGATTGATATACAAGCACTGAATGCGACAAAGCAAAAATTACACTGAGCTACTTTTCCGGGCTTTAATAGGATATTATTAAAGTTACAACAATTATCATTCCAATTCATTTCTTAAAACGGAATTACAAGAATTATATCTGATTTTAAATACCCCGTCGCACCGTAACAATTCTTTTTAATACCCGCAAAGTGTACGCAATAAAGCACCCTCAAGCTTTGCACGAAAAATCCTCAATGAAATATGTTAATTTATAGTCCAAAGTGCGCGAGGCTCGGTGTAAAAAACGAGCTTCATTTCGGTTAATAGAAACAATTATTGCCGCTCGTAACTTGAAACAGAAATATAAAGAGAATCCTTCTGGCGAACAGGGGAGGGGGGGGGGGACGCTTTTGCGCAAAGGTCGCAAACGAAATTTCCCGAGCGACGTTTTAATTAGAAGCCTCGGCACTGTCCCGTACACGCGTGTATAAATTTTTGCCGGTTTAGCGATACGCGGCGTTTCACTGCTAACGTCAATTATACCGAAACGTCGTCGCGCCAGAGCTCAAATGTAAACGTTTTTATTTCCGTTTTTCGCCTCTCCCCCGCAGCCTTTTGCCTTGAAATTGCGTTTCCGACCATTGTGTTGCAAAGGGACTTTAAACGTGCACTAGTTTTTATAAGTCAACTTAATTTTAAGTTAATTTAATACCGCTATAATTGTGCTCCAGTTTATTGCAGAGGTTGCATTAAAAATCGGCAAAATGGCTTTTTTCATTATTTCAAGAATTAAAGCTCGGAAATTCGAGTGAGACAAAAGTTTTCACGTTTAAAAGTAAACCAGCAGATATACCATTTTTCCGCAAATAAAGATTGACATTGTAATATCGACGCGAACTGCAGAGTATCTTGCACAGCTCTGTTACTTTTGAAAGCCTTTACAAAAATAAAACGTAACATATAAAGCTCCCCAATATACCCCGATTTTTGGGCCCATAAAACATGCACATTAAAAAATTACGAATTTTTTCCCGCCGCGCTTTATTGCGCATTTTTGTTCGCCAATCCGTTGTTATTATTAGTCGGGGCGCAAAATATTCACGCGATGTAAACAGACACCAAACGAAATAAAACAGTCCCATTCTTTTGTAGTAATATGCAAATAAATGTGAGAACGCGGTCGTTATATTTTTTAATGAATGTTTATTTACGCGCTCGATATTCAGCCCATTTGTTTGGCGACTTCCGACAAAGTTAAAAATACCCGCGAATCGACAAATTTTTGCATTCCCTCGCGTTCGGGTGTATTTATAAATTTGAACTGCAGTTTTAGTACTTTATGTTTGCACAATAAACTGCATTTACAAATTTGGCTTTCTTTAAATTAATCTCAAATTGTACAAAGCGCTTCTGCAATTTGCAGAATTCGATGCTTCTTTGTTTCTAATTTAAGCTCTATTTGCATTTCATTATTCCAAGATGTACTGGCCTAATAACAATGTTTATTATACATTCAAATGATCCAAATGCATTAGGCAGTCGCAATAATGCAGAAACTGGAAAGATGTACAACCACGAATTACAAATGTAAAATAGCTCTATTTCGTTGATATTTACATCTTAAGTATTTATGTTACAGCTTAATTAAATCAGTACAATTCTTATTTTTTTATAAAAGAAACCCAAATTTATAATGCAAACCTATTTAATTGGTAAGAAACAAAATTTGAATTCTTAACACAAAAAAATTCAGGCTCCACAAAGCGAATTCGCGTAAATCTCACGTCGAACAAACCTCCGTAAAATAATTTCGAAATCTCGGAAAATCGAAAGCTTCGACAAGAACGCACGAGGAAATACACAGACGCCCGGGAATCCCCGGAGTCTCTCTCTCTCTCTCTAAGGTGCAGCCGCGGGTGGCGTACATCAACGGGCAGAAATAAAAGCCGACGAGGAGAGAGAGAGAGAGAGAGAGAGAGAGAGAGAGAGAGAGAGAGAGAGAGAGGAGCGCAGAGGCCCCGCGATAAATTCGGCCGCGACAATGTTATGCGCGCGGCGCGAGTTATACCGCTCGGTCATTTCCGGCTTCTTGTCCCACGCGCAAAAAGAAACGAGGCGCAGCCGCGCGCGCGGCGTGTCAATTTGTTTTCGCTAATTTTTCTTTTATCCGCCGCCGCGAGAGTCTTGTTCTCGGGGCGTCGATCGGGATTGCGAAACTGCGGTGAGAAGTGAGTCATGGAGAGCTTTTTGGAGAGTCGTTCCGAGAAATTGAGATACGCTCCGCTTGATGCTTTTTTATTGGCAAATAGATTTTTGTTTTGGGAAGAGAATGGGAGTTTGGGTTGAATAAAGATTCTTTTTTTTTTGTAAATAAATGTATTATTTTAAGAGAACGTATATTTGAGTCTCTCGTACGTCTTTCATTTTCGGTAGAAGGAAATGGAGAGTGCTTCAGAAGGAGAAAGAAATTTCGAAATTCGTGTGCGAGTGATTTCATGGAGTTATAATTGCTAATGTCTTCTACGAACTCGGAAGGTGTCGGACTCTTGCGGTTTCTTTTTATGAAGTGAATTTATGTCGACGGGAAAAGCGAGATGAAAAATTTGAATATTTATACGTAATATATTGCATTCTGATTTATTGTTCTAAGAAAAAGAATTCTGAAAATTACAAACAAAATATATTTCCACATCAATTCTTACAATTTGCATTACTTTTATTCAACGGTGAGATTCTTAAATCCAAAAATGATTTACTAAAACAACACAATATCTGGTATAAAAATATGAATAATTTGGCCCTTTTCAAACGAACAAGTTTTCCTCGAAAATCAGTTGATTAGCCGGGCGTCTCTTACCTCGCTCTCTTGTCGCTCTTTGGGATTCTGGAAGACGGTCGCGCGTCGTGCGTGCACGCACCATATTTTACCTGTCGCGCCTCGGACCCGGGCGGGGGAGAGGGCAAAAGTGCGTCTTACAAATGGCGCGTCATTCATACACGCTGGCTTCCCTTGATTCTGATTCATTCGCGGCGGTCGCCTCCTATTACTCACGCCGCGGAGGACACACAATGCGCGCGAGGCGCTCCTTTTAAACAAAGCTCCATCCCGCTTTCTTGCCTTCTTTTGCCGCGGAGCGTCGGGAAAATCTGTGATCTATGCGCCGCGCCTTCTTGCCGCGCGACTTTCTCCGGTTCCGGGGCGAGCTTTTTCCCTTTTTCGAGCTTGTCGGCTGCTTGAGGTCTGCGGCGGCGTTGAAGGGAAGAAATGCCTCGGAAATTCGCCGGAGGACCGAGTCTGAGAATTATTCGAAGGCGGTAAATAATGAACTTATTTTTATGCTTATGTTTGATGAACTCCAGTTTTAGAAGCGGAAAATTAACTGCTGCTCCAAAAAGTTTCAATTTAATCTTATATATTTATTCAATAAACGATAGTAGATCTGACATTTTGAAGGCTGTAAAAATTTTATAAAACTATCGATGCGATTATCTAAATACAGTGTAACTTTTATCAAATTACAAATTGGAAGCAAATTCAATTTTATTTTCTATAGCGGAAAAGAATTCTCTCGAATTTATGCATCAAACTATCTTCTACAATACACGTAAATTGTCCGACAAACTGAAATTACTAAAACTACATGTGGTCCGAACGAAAATTCGTTAATTACCAAAAGTTTTGCGTTTCGAATCATCGCCTGGTGTGAACGAGATGAGGTTTAGAATTTTCGAAACAATAGTGACTGTTAACTGATCTGCTCCAGATCCAGTTTGAAACTGCTCGTTCGACTTCCCTCCTCTGCGTGGTAGCGCGAAGAGGCTTCCGGAGATGAAATTCGACACTATTAAATGTTCGAACACCGCGTGAATGAAAATAATTAACGTTGTTTCACGTATTGGAAAGTATAAAGTATAAATAGTGCTTTAGTACTTATTAAATAGTGGATGGAACCGCTGAAACTATTGAATAATAAGTATTACAAATTAATTAGCGAGCCAAAAACATGGAGACTATTTTAAACCTTTCTGTTCATTCAGTTATATTTGTCGAAATAAACAATAATCTAGTTCAAATTTTGAATCAGATTATTATACTGGCGGATGTAAGGAAGATGTAATATGATACAAAGCCCAGAAATAAGCAACCTCGGTGATCATTACCCCGCAATCACATTTATATTTTTACCTTCTCACGATCGATCCACGCAAATCCATGCAAAGCTGCATTAGAAAAGGAGAAAAGAACCCGGCCTGCAGCTTACGTATACGTATACACACACCATTACTAAATTTACTTGTGGGAGAACAATGATCAATACTCATTCGCGGATCCGACGAGATTCCTGTAGACAATATATTTCCTCTCCTCTCTTACATTTATCGACGCCTCCGCCTCTCTGGGCGCGACGTTAATTTTTGATAGCGACAATAAAGCTTTTAGTCGCATGCGAACTTTCAGGCTGCGCGCCGCGCGCGGCAATCGTCGCCATTGTTATGCGCGCCCGTTTCGTTATTACCTGCACGCGCACGCACACACACACGGCCGTCCTTTCCTTCCAGTAGGTCTGCCTCTGATGCATTGTTCGCATTAGGAAAACTGCGCGCGAGGCGTTACACGTGGCCTTCTCCGTTGGTGTGTTTTTTTTTCCTTCATTTTTGTTTTAATGACCGCGAACCGTTAGCCGTGCGGTTGTGCGTTTGCGGCTTTAATCCTAGATGCTTGTTCACGCGGTGAGACTGTAGAAAAAAAAAAAAATAACCGAGATATTATTTCGGTGGAGTGCGATCGTATAATGGATATGCAGAAGTGAAAAACGCAGTTTAGCGCGTTTAAAGATGTTTATAGCAACTATATGCTTCAAAATTATTTTTTTAAGAATAGAAGTCAGGTCTTAATAAATTTTTAAAAGGACTATTTATGATTTATAATAAAAATTCATTGATCAACTTTTATGAAACAGCTGTAAAATCGTTGTAACATTTAAAAAAACTTATAATTATCCTGAAAATGTGTTCTGTATATAAAGTTCTGTCTCCTCAATTTCAGAGTGAGCTAAAGATCGTCTATAGCAAAGTCAACGCAGTTTACTACTTACCTACCTTAAGCTATTTAAAACAAAGTATAATTAATCTTACGGGTTCATTACGATTCGATCGTTTTTCAGAAATAAATCTTGAAACCTCATGAAATTAACATATCCCAGCAAAGCGATCACCGTTTCGAAACAGAAAAAAAACAAAACTCTCACCTCTTAAAAAAAAGCGCCTAAACGACGGTACAAATAACGCTCCATAGCCGCCTCTCGGTAAACATTGAATGCGAATGAATAATGTTCAATTACCGCTAATTCCCGTCCGTGCCGTAGCCGCGCGTAGGCGCAATCCGAATGCAAGAAAAACGCCGGAATTAACATCATCGTTCGCCGGCCCTCGGAATTTATGGCCGTCCATTAAGCCAGGTTTACATTAAGGAAACATGAAAAATGCCCGTTAGAGAAGCGAAACCCACCGCCGAAACTTAATCAAGTCGTCCTCCTCCAAGCGACTCGCGTCCGCGCCTATATACGTATATATATGCATATACGCTTCCACCGAAGGTCCGACAATAAAAGTACACGTTCTTAATTGCGTTACGGCCCTGTCAGATATGGCTCTTTAGCCGCCGGTCACAGAGGAGCCCAGGCAAAAGTACGCAATTATCCGTAAACACGAGAGAGAGAGAGAGAGAGAGAGAGAGGAGCTCGCGTCGAAGGGTCCCCGGCCCCCCGAGGGAGGCTTAAAACGCACCGCGCGCGCGTTGTATGTACACTCGGTACCGGCGAACGTTGACGCGCGCGTCGCATTGTTTAGCGTCGCGGCTCTCTTTCTCCCCCTCCCACGAGAGACCTGCGGGATTTGCCGACGGCTTTTGCGGCTGCGGGAAGAATATATCGGACTGACGAGCGGCGGACGAGCGACGGCTTTGAATGATTGAAAACTAAAGTCCTTGGGAGACGTGTGTTTAGGCGCATTGAGGGACAGATATGATTGAATTTGGAAATGACGAATGGAGGGCTGGGCGGGATATGGAAGAATTCGGGTGAAGTGTGCTGTTCAAAGCTTTTTGAGTCGTCCGGCCCAATGCGCTTCGGCAACAAAAATTGGCTGGAGCTTGTTTTGTGCGGCGTTTCAATCATTTTTTCAGGGTTACCTTTACGCTGAGGAATAATATAGAATGAATTAATTTTTTTACATTTAATAAATTTTTGTTGGTAGTATACTAACTAAAAGCAATTTTTTTCCTGTACGAACCTCAACGATAATTAAAACAGAATTCTAAAACAAAAAATTAATTTAATTTGAAGAAAAAATGAACAATAAAATATTTTAAATTTAATTAGTAAGTGTTTTCAATCGAACAACGATAACACTGTTAAACTTAATAAGGACCAATGTCGGTATATACTGTTTATCCTCTTAATAAGCTCGTAAAAGAAGTTTGCGGTTATAGAAAAGAAAAACAACATTTTCGCGAAGACAGAGAGATATAACACAAAAGGGCGGGAAAAAAGGAGCGGAATAAAGGGAAAAAAAAGGAAAGGAGCAAGAGGGTAGAAGAAAGCTGGGCGCCGACAAATAAAGAGACTCTCCCCGCGGGACGGAGGGAGGAACAGCTCGCGGCGCGCTCATAATCTCATAAAAGTAACGTCTACTCGAATACATTAATTTGAGCTTTTCTATTTTTCGCATCAATATGTCCTTTGCAGTCGGGAGCCCGCCGGTTATTTGCGAATCAACCCGGGTTAAATTTGATCGCGAAGGATAATTGAAAATGCCTTCCGGTTCGGCGACTCGCCCTTTCAGCCGCCGATCCCTTTTAATTTAATTTCGAAATTGAGGTCGCGGTGCTTTAAAAGACGTGTTCTTTGAAAGGATTACGCTTTTATAAGCGAGCGCTCGTTTAATTTCCTTCCGAGCGAGGTTTATTGAGGAAAAGAATTTAGTTTCTTGGAATATCTGTCGGCGGAAGCTGTAATGTCTTAATTTTGACGTTAATTTTTCAACTGAGCGGAAAGTTTTTGTCGGATACACGTTTTCAAATACAAGAACGGAGTGTAATACAATTATTCCTCGAAGATTTAATAAACGATAATAGCCTTTGTACAACGTGTGCTGAAGACAATTAAAAGAACGGAATAAGAACTTATCGAGGCGAAAAAAAAAACGGGTTTCTCCATCGCGCATTTAAAAGACTGAAATTTAAAACAGCTTCATGTCTTCACTTGGCTCTTATTTATCTAATGGCTCTCTAATAACCATAAATCGCGGCCAGTTTAAAAAGAAGCGAAAAGTCGGATGTCAGCGACACCCAATAATAAATTCTCCTCTATTTTCATTCTCGTCACACGTAGAAATCGCCAAAAAACGAGCCCTCGTCGAAGCGGTTACTTTACGAGACTCCGCTTCCTCGATACGCCCACTGAAATCAGACGGGCAGCGTGACGTCATCGCGCTGAGGTCGAGCCGCGCGGCGATAAAAGCGCGCAGCAACCGCGGAAGAGGCAGAAAAAGTCGCGAGACAATGGCGGTAGCGGCAGAAATCTCAAAGAGGTGATGGAGGACGCTTGCTTTCGCTTTGAGGAGCGTTTCGCCGAGGCGACTAGGAGGCATATTTTTCTCGCTGCTCATTGATGCCCATAATTTACATGATAATAATATTCGCGGAATAACGCTGAATAAACAAAGGCCCCGCGCGAGGCCTTGCGAAATTTCGTCTCGAGACTAATGGGCCCCATTCAAGTCGGTGAGTTTTGCGTGTTGTCGCTCGTACAATTTAGAGGAAAAAAATGACGGCTCTGCAGTCGGGGCAGATGTTTTAAGAGGTTTTGATGGCCTGGCCTCTTGATTTATTTGGTTAGATACGAGGAATGAAAGCTGCCGGACGCTGTGATAGAGATCCTTTCCGAGCGCTGACTGAGCGTTCTTTTATTACAATTATCGTTTTGTTGTTTTACTGCGCAAACTTTCATATGGGTTTTATAATTGCGAATTACTAAAACTTTTTTAAGAAAATAATAAGTTTCTAATAGGATTGGCGGTCAAAAGCAAATAGAAATAAAAATAAATCGTTGTATTTTTATAAAAGCAAGATACATTTCATTTTATTCTAAATAACAATGTATTTGTTCCAATATTTAGAACTACGGATTGTTTGAAATAATTGAAGTTTGTTTTTTTACTAATAAAAGAATTATTTCATTTTCTAAAAAGTGCAAATAAAAAAGCTTTTTACGATGTTTCAAAACTTGCATTTTTTTCATTTTATTTTTTATATATTTGTTGACAAAATAACCTTTTCGTACTATTGAAAGGAAACAAACATAATTTAAAACTTTGTAACATAAACGAAAACAAAATTGAAGCTAAAACAGATTAAAATAAAATTAGGTATCATAAAAATTTTGTTAAAAAAAAATTTGCATGTAAAATAGCCATTTTACCCTCAGTCTAAAATTTTGCGAAAATGTGACGGAAAAATAAATGACATTTCCCTGTAGCGGAAATTAGTGAAATATATTTTCTCCGTGGCATAAAAATTTTTTTTGATTCATCTTGAATTAACAAGGAAATGCTTTTGAGAAATTTTGATATTTTTATATTTATGCATTTCAATGTTTGAGAGTTGGAGTAATTTTTATTTATTACAGTCGAAAAAGTTCCCTTAGGGCGTATCCTCAAAAATGTGGAGCACCGTTATATTTGACAACTTGTCGTTTTTATTTTCCTTTCCAGAAATGAAAGTAACTTTTTAATTTTGATGCATGCAATTCCTAAAAACATAGATGTTTGTTTAATAAAAACTTTCATACTATGATTCATCTATGGTTTTCAACGAGTATACTAATCTATCAAATCAATTAAATTAGGTATGACATTGGGTCATTATAATTAACACCTACACCAGTTACAATCTATGAATCTTCCCACTAACATCGACAAATCAACGCGCCAAAAAAAAATGCCCAATCCACACACTGGCAATTTTTCTCCATCCCAAAGCCCGCGCGACAATTTACAAGATATCTGGCAGCGCGGCACTCGACGGCACCGCTTTTCGTCTTGTAAAACGCAGCAATTACCATTTCTTTCTTCCCGCACACCGAAAATACATTATCGCGCGGCCGCCGCGAGAGAGTTCCGCGTTATACGCTCGTATAACCGGTGACTTTATTGCCCGCTCCGTGTGCGCGTGCGCGAATGTAAAAGATGATGGAAGTCACGGCCCATTTCCACGAATACCCCGCGAGGAGAGGAAGGAAGATTTCGTTATACGGCGACGAGAGAGAGTCACCTGCCCGGCATTTATTCGATACTAAAACTGTCCGTCCTTCCTGCCACGGAGCTTTGTAGCGGCTCCCCGAATAAGAAGGCCGATTTTATCGGCGCCGACGTCTTTCAATTATGACGTTTCGGACACGCAACTGATGGCTCCGAATAAAACGGCGCGACTCGTCGGACCGGGGAAGAAAACGGTCGCTTGGAATTTCCGCCGAATTTTATTCGACGGGGAGGATTTTTACGCTTTTCCTAGCTTTTTATTTCGTGATATAAAGTGGCCGCTGCGAGGTAGGCCAATGAAAAATTGCGCGGACTTTATGCCCGAGTATGAATGCTTTTTATATAAAACGGAGGGTATGGAAAGATTAAGTTTTATAACGCACTTATCGTACGCGTCGATCCATTCGTTGAGTTACGCTTTTTCGATGACAATGTGAGGAGGCTATTCAAATTATAAAAGCGAACGAGCAAGTTATTGGTATGGATATAATTTCTTTGTGGAGTTTAGCTTTAAAAATCTTCGAAAATTTTAATCGTGTCATAAAATCTGTCTATATAATGTTGCATGAAGCATCTATTTTATTATACAGACAAAGCTATTTACAAACAAAAAAGTCCCCTCAAAATAATACTTGCATCCTCTTCTATTTTTGTGCGCCTTAAAACTCCGAAAGAAAATTCGACAAATCCGCCAAAAAAAAAAAACCGAATCCGAAAAAGATGGCGCCTCTGCCGAGGCGAAAAAAAAGGCCTCGCCTCGCGCTCGAGGACGTTATTACCGGGAGATTTAACACCCCGTCACGAAGATTGCGGGGTCCGGAGATCCTTTGAAGTTTGAAATCGACGAAAATTTTTTCCTCCCCCTCTCCGCGCTCGGCTCTCTCGTCGCGACCCTCGCTGCAATCGCCGTCCCTGCCTTCCTCCGGGTGTACATTTAAATAATTACAATCCCGGTGTCGTTTAGCCGGCGATAATTTATAGCCCCTCCGTGGCGAATTTCGAGCCCCGGGAGCGGCAAACACGACGCGCGCGCGCGCGCTTCAATCCGCTCTCTCTCTCTTTCTCTCTCTCCCTTTTTGCTTCTTTGATTCGCGGCGTTTCACGTGCAGCGGCGGCGGCGGCGGCATCGTCGCCCCTGCCGCGCAATCCCGATCGTACGTGCAGTCCGGGGTATAACGGTCGGGGGCTCTTTCACCGGCGAAATCTATTTACCTCGGCGATTTCACTTTGTCATCGGGCGAGTTGCCCTCTCGGCTCTCGGGGGCCGGTCCATTAATTATGGGATTTTATTGACGGGGCTTTTGTACGATCGACAGGTAACTCACAACATTAATTCGCGACTGTTTTCGCGCGCGCCATTTGATCATTTAGGAGGCTGTTAGTTCAAAAGAGATATTGCTTTTGGAGGAAGGGAGACGTTTTTTTTTTTCTTAAAGTTTTTTATATAGATATTTAGTTTCGGCGATTGGTCACTTGCTAATTTTCAGCAGTTTTAAGGGCAATTTATAAAAATAACAATCGAGGGATCATTTAAGAATATGAAACCGATCGAATAGGTAAATTTAATGTAACATTGCTAATAATTTTACCTTTAATCAATACGCGATGCATCAATTGATAATGAATACAAGGAATCTCTCTAATCAATTTCAAACTATTACTTCTAGATATTCAATTAAATTAATCTTAAAGCTTACATTTAAAATTACCTTATTAATAACCTTTAGCACCAGACGATCGTCCACCGATTCAGTGTCCGCGATCCGCGAGCGACAATTCTTCAATTCAGAGGCAATAGGCCGGCACGCGAAATTAATCGCGGCCCGGAACCTCGCACGTAACAAGATAACTCCCCTTAAAATATGCAGCGCGCTCTCGTTTACCGGTGCAACAATAGCCGGGCGTGCCATTATCCTCCTCGAAAAAAATTCGCGCGGCACGTCGGCTTGTTATCGCATCCCTCCTTTAATCCCGAGCCGCGCAACAATGACGCTCTCGCTCTCGCGTGCAGCTTCTTTTCCGGCCGCGGAAAAATATCTCCTTCCATTCTTCCTCCCCGTCCAAAAAAATAAAGAGGAAGGAAAAGAAGCCAAAAGCAGCGCATTATCCGATATCGCCTCTCTGTCCTCCCCCCCCCCCCCTCCCTCGTCAGCCCGGCGGATATTAGTCCGGCGAATTATAATTAGGCCGCCGCCGCGCGTAATTGCGGTGCCTAATTAGCGGCCGTCCGGGGAGAGAGAGAGAGGATGGACGGAGCAAGTCGAAGGGGGGTGGTGGCAACCCGAGAACTCCTCTGCGGCGTAATCGGAGCGCGCGATGCCGTTTTGCCAGACGCTGCATATCGCGTTGCCCCCCGAGTAATGACCTCCGATTCGCGGTCGCCGACTCTGCATTTCGCCCGACGGATTGTTTTTCCCCGGATTTCGACGGATATTAACCTCCCCCGGTAAACGATGGACCGCGGGGGAGAGAGGTATGTCGTTGACGACGCGTCTTATCAGGATAACAGATCTGACGGAGCTTTATGAGGTAATCGAATATTCCTTTTCTCGGCAGTGACAGCCGGGAAACGAATGCATTGTTCGGGTTTTTTTTTTTTCTTTCGATGAAAAGGAAATGGGGATAATTATTTTTTGGTGTTCTGATATGTCCTTAGACAAGTTGAAATATTGTATTTTCGCTGAAAGCATATATCCAACCCCTGGTTCATTGATTGGCAAATTCTACGTGTCAAACTGGCGCTTTAATATCGAATTAATTAGGCATCAAGTACTCGCCGAGCAACACAACAGCGAATAATTAATACATAATTAATATCGGTATTAAATTTTCCTTGTATTAACAGTGACCCCTATACAGCGTTAACCTAAAACGATTTTGTATCGGTGCAAAATAATGATCACATTTAGCTTAATAAAAGATTTGAAAAACGCTAACTTCCAACAATAGCTCTTTGACAATATATGAATTCAAACGCTTTTCCACGACTTATTCCCGCGAGCGCCTCTGCGCCGCTTCTATGATTCAGCCCCCCCATAAAATCAAACAAAAGCGACCCAAATCGGCAGAACTGTCATTTAGCAACCCATTCGCCCAGCTCCGTGAATGGCTCTCGCACTCTCTCGGCCCTCCCACGATTCTCCTCCCCCCGAACGAAGTCTTTTCGAAAAAGGCCTCGGCGGAAAAAGGAAAATGATCGATCAATCGGCGCCTCCGCGGAAAACAGAAAATTCCGGTCTCGCGCTCCGGCCGGGGAATTGACAAGTGAACAGCGCGGCGACAGTCGAAGGGGTTTTCCAGGGCGGACTCAAAGGTTTTGTCCAAACACGTCCGCCTAATCCTAACAGATGAGATTCCTCCTACGAAGCGCTCCTCTCCACCTCCGTGATTTATCTCCTCTCTCTCTCTTTCCTCGTGTGTGTTTTTCTTCTGCACGCGTTAAGTTTGCGTCCTTTGTTCTCTCCACGCGCGAAGGAGTCTTCTTCCTCTTCTTGCCGGGAAGAGAGGAGAGAGTCCCAAGGGGTGGCAGAGGGAATACGCTTAGTGGACTCCTCATTCTTAAGGATGCCCTGCGGTATACTACGGAAGCGGAGGAGAGAGAGAGGGCTGCTAAAGTGACAATGGAAAAGGCCGCTTCTTTTCTCCGCCGAGTCTTTTTGCTCCGGAGCCTTTTACAAGTCGTTTTTAAACGATTAAAGGGTATTTGTCATGTCAGTGTTTCGTTTAAACGATCCGTTATGACTGAGAATAGAATAGTGGCTTGAAAGAATGTCGTTTCTCATTTTATTTCAATACGGTGACTATTCGATGCAGATGTTATTTATATTTTTAAATCAGTCAGCTAAACTTTCTTCTGCGGTGGAGTTTGATTTTTGGAAGTGTTACGTTTGCACTTCCAATTGTTAAAGATGAAAATCTCAAAATTTACCTCCGTCGAACTTTTTGTGTACTGACTTATCTAGATTAAAACTTTATAGATAAGGCAAATGTTTTATTCAAAATTTCAGCACTTGAAACTTAACATGCTGATGCCTACATAGAGTAAACCCTAATAGATGTAAATTGGACTTTGCATAACTTTTGAAGTCTGTAATATCTTCATCGCAAATCATGAGTTTTGAAACTATAATTTGAAATTTTATTAGAGATCGTTAGTACAAAAAACGCAGTGCGGAACACAAGAAAAAAGTAAACCAAGAGATAAAAGCTTTGTACAGAAAACATTTAGCAGTTAATATGCACTAAATTATTCAGTGGCGAAACAAACCCAAATCGTAAAAAAAATGAATCTATAAGGTAAAGCGGGGGAAGATGTCATACTTAAGGAAAAAAGTGAAATAAATATTTCAAAAATTAATGAAATAACATTTTTATAACTGAAACATACAAAGAACACAATAAACTAATAAATTCTTTGAAAAAAATTCCATTAATTGATAATTAATAATAATGGAAATTTATGACGTGAAAGTGGCATCTTTCCCGCACTGGTGGGGAAGATCTCACATACTTACAAACAAGATTTAAATTATATTAAACTTGAAAATATAATTACAATAAATTATTTTTTTCTCTCAATAAATACTTTTCATGCTTTTTAACAAAAAAATAATAATAGTCGGTGGCATCTTACCTCGCCCTTTTTTGCGGCATCTTCCCCCAATTGACTGTAAAATAAAAAAATGAATTTAATCTAAAAAAGATTATTTTCTTACCTTTTAATGGTGGTTGTGTTTTATTAAAGTTTATTAAATTATCTAATTAACGTCTTTTTTTAACGATATTGCAAACCAAAGCTTCAAGAATGATGTTTCAATTTGTTGCAAATTTTAGATCGAGAGCTACTAGCTTCGACGCTGCTCGAAAGGAAACTGATAATGATGCTAAAATCCTGAAGTATTTAGGCGACTGAATAAGAAAATCATAATAAACAAATCTATCAAGCACTTCTTGCGATTTGTTTACAAACAAAGAAAATCTTGCGTTGTAGCGTCTTCCCCAAGCTGGCATCTTCCCCCGCTTTACCTTACTACGCTTAACTTTTCAAAGCTGAACTTTCTTGGAAGAATCATTGAAAGCGCAGCATTGATTTCACGCGTCAAAAGAGGGCGTGCATTTTATTTATTTATCTTGATAAGCAAAAACTTTCAGATTTTCAGTATACTCTTTCGGCCCTTCGAAGCATCGGAAACGAAAAAAAAACCGTGCACTTAGCCTGTGCACACAGAGGAATCCGTTCAATAACTTTTTTTCTTGCGATCGCCGTCCCCCTCCGAAGTTTTTCCGCCTCGGACCAGACGCAACTGTACTCGGCGGGTGTGTGTGTGTGTGTGTGCTTTTTGTTTTCGGCCACTCCGCGCAGTTTTCCTCGCGTCCGCGCAGAGAAAATGGGAAGAGGAATCTCCGCGTCCACCCCGTCGGGCAAGCCCTTAATTTATTCTGGACGCCCCCTTTATCGGAAGAGCCGAGTGAGAGAGAGAGAGAGAGAGAGAGAGAAATATCCCCAAACAAATCCATAGCCGTAGGCGAGCTTTTACTCGTCCCCCGGGAGCATGTAAAATAATATCCCCGAAACATTTATTCCGTGCCCGGCCTTTTCTCGGCGAAGTGCCAATCTTCCGCTTCTCTAATGCAGCGGCCACTCTCGAGATCGAGAGATTTCGGGCCGTTTTTTTTCTTCTTCAGAGTCTGGGCAGTTGGATTTGTAAGCGCTGCAGCTTACGGAATTCAGCGGGATGACGATTCTTCGAACGGGTGGAGATCGGGAGATTTCACGGCTGAATGGGTCAGGCCAGTTTTCGGGTGAAATTTTTCAATCTCGCGCTTTAGTGGGGAAGGGTAGCTGATTGATTGCGGCGATTATTCATTGTTTTGATTTGTTGGCTTTGGGGTGGGGTGCCGTGTGCGTGTGTGTCTCTCTCGCTGTGCGCTCCGACGAAATTGATTTTGATAATCCGTACGGCCGAGCTCGTTATTCAAAGTAGGTGGGCTGCCGCGGAGGATGGAAATCTTTTCGAGGTCGTGAAGTACGGTTTGTTACCCCGGCTAAGTTCGTTACTGCCTCCGCGTTCCCTCGAGGAAACTCTCAATCTCGTGTTTGATGCTGCGGTTGCGACTCTGTATCCGCGAGTTGATTGGGGCCGTATTTATAATGGCAGCGGAAAGATATGCTTATTGTGTTAAACTTATCTTCCGTAGATAATCTGATACACCGATGCCGAAATGAGAGGACCTAAAAACCTTTGTGTTGGTATAATGGAAAGGAAATTAAATACACTTTTCTTTGCCTTTTGGTTTAGCATCAAAGCTGAGAGTTTCTTTTGTTTACTTGGCCGCAAATAATTATAACTTTGCACCTTATAATGTTGAACAAAATTTCGTTGTAAACTTACGAAGCTGCTCGCTTAACATTATTCTCTGTATAATAACATGAATAAACACTCACTTGTTGTATGTAATTTCACCATCTGAAAGCCGGGAAGGAAATTCGCCAAGGGAATAGACAGTATAATGAATTTAGCTGAGCAACAAGCCGTACTTGCTAAGCCACAAAGAAGACCCAGAGATGCTAAAATAATCATCATTCTTAGTGATTAGATTACTTTGACAAAGAATAATAAATATCCCGTTTTTGTATTAAATTTCGGAATTTTCGGTTTACGTAAATTCATATTGTGCGACAATGAAGGATTGCCACAATCGCTCACTTTCATCTGCCCCGTAACTCATATCCGAATATTCTTATAAAAAGCTTTATTGCATCAGGATGACGTCAGGTGTAAAATCTTCAGTTCCATCTACGGAACACCGAAAATTCCGATTATATCACGGAATTTCTCACTTTATACAGTCATATACGCAGCGCGCATAAATTAAGCTTCAAAATAAAATTTATCTTTCGCAGCAATCATCTATTAAAACGCATCTTATTCTTCAGATTTCCTGCTGGTTATGAAATATTTTCAATAACTTGGCAAAAGAATTAGCTGAGCAGAATAAATATATTAGCATTTTCCACGAAGAATCACATATTTGTTTGCCGAAACCTTCGCTTTCGTTAGCATTTGCTTTAATCTACGCGCGGATCTTCCGCAGAATTCATTATGCGACCCCCAAAATAAATAATTCAGCGTGCCTTTGTACCCGTCAAAACAATCAAAAATTCACCGAAAACTTTCCTGCCGACGTCCGTCGTCGCATTTCCCCGCTAAAAAATTCCGTTTGTTCGTCATTTCCCTCGCCGCTTCGACGGAGAGAGTCGAGGCGCAACCATTTCGCGGGCGAAAAATGCAAAGTGCTTGACAAAATTACGGGGAGCTCGGAAAAACGGCTCGCCCGCGCGCTGTTGGAAGAAAGGCGCCGCCGCCGCAGCGGCATTTCGCAAAACGCGCCGATAAAAAGCCAGGGGCCAGAAGGCATCAGCAGCCGCGAGGAATCAAATATTCATCGAACCGACGGGATTTCGCGGCCCTTTCCTTCTCCGATCCGGCGTATAACACAATCGTCGTCGTTACACGCCGTCCGTGTAGGAGGAAGAAAGGAGGGAGGCGGGTCAGGGAAACTCTACACACGCGGGACAATTTCTCAGGGCGGGAGAGAGAGAGAGAGAGAAAGAGAGATGGAATCTCGTCTGGGAGGGTCAATTGGATGTTTTCCACCGTCGTCTACCTGCTGTCGCCTCTGGGAGGAGGCGGACGACGAAAGGCAAGAGGAAGAAAATACTCGTAACGAGAATCGAGCGTCGTCGCAGCTATTTCTCTTTCTTTCCATGGGTGGAAAGCTGGCTAAAAAGCGCTCGGTCCAAAATTCAATTTGACGAATAAAATCCTTTGCTCGATCGATGAGGAACTTTTGCGCGTCGAGCGACAAATCGATGGGAAGGCTGCAGGCTTCTGCTCTTGGAATTTTTAAGGCTTATCGCAAGAATGGCTGTCGCGAGGGAAGATTTCGGTTATCAGGGTTGGATCGTTCGAGCCGAAATGATGTAGAAGTAGGCAGTTTGAATCTTAGTATCTGGATCATATAGCAGTTTATTGGATACGATAATTTCATCACGTCAAAAAATTTAGCGTTTCAAAGCAATTTCCATATAATTATCTTCATTTAATTGACGCTGTCAAAACTCAGCCGATACTTTTGACATTAAGCCTTGAGAAGGATCGTGCTATTTTCTATTTTAACATTAAATCCAATTTTGTTTCAGAATTTTTATTTTGAAAATCATAGATGTCAAAAGATAACAGAATTCGAAACAGACTGAAGGTTATAGAGAAAAATCTATCACAAGAACTGTAATTTTTTCTTTTCCAATTTCATTTCCTTCTTAAAAATAAAAACGGAAAATATTATTTCTCGTAGAGAAATTTGATTTAAAATTTTAAAAAGAATATGTATTCTCCCGTTTACTGATTTCATCCTGTACATCTCGAAATTAATGTTAGCTCTTCTAAACGACAACGTATAATTAACAAATCTGAAAAGTAATAAATTTCAATTAGACAAACTACTCAAAGAAACTTACTTAATAACAGGTTGTACCTCTAAACGATTTTTCTAACGAATCAAATAAGAGTCAATAATAATGCCGTAGAAGAGCAAGCTTAAGAAAAATGCCTCTGTCAAGTCCGATAAATCATCCCGCAATTCGTCAAAACGAGTTAATAATGACGACCGCGTACGTTTTCCGGCGGTAGAAAAAAAAGGCGATTTAAATAAACGTCTTGCCTGACTTTGATCCATCGCTGCTCAATAATTTACGGGCCAAAATATTTCCGATTAGAGCGACCGCAGCGGGACGCGCGGACATTAAACATGCATCAGCCCCAAATGTACAAAATAAGCGATTAATGGTGGAAAACGTCAGAGATAGGCAATTTATGGACGAAGATGACCTGCATTCCGAAATCCTGAACATTCGTTTCATCGCCGCTTCGGGTTTCGCGGTTTTTTTTGAATTTTTGGAAATTTTTATTGTACATTTTTTATGCATCCTATTGGAGAACGTAAAATATGTGGTAAATTGCGGGAAATTTCTAATTGAACGTGTAGTTGCGTACGACAAAGATAGTTTTACGTTTATGAACATTTGAACTTTACATTATTTTATTACAATATTGAACCTTTCTAATAATATGCTCTGTAAACTTTGAACTTATTTTATTAAATGCATAATTCATTTAATTACTAATTAAAGCAAAGATAGATTTTTTTATTATGATTATACTACAAAAGAGAGAACAATTATTAGATTGTCGTTGACATTATCTTGCAAGGTAAAATTCCCTACGTAAATATCTCTTAATTTTCCATAATCCTTATTCGATTTCCGTATGTATAAAAATATGTTTATCTTGCGAAGTAAAATTCCCTAAGTAAATATCCATCTCTTAATTAAATAACCGTTTTCGTTTCTTTATCCGATATCCGTATGTATAAAAATATGTTTTTAAAACTTCCTTGAGCTAACATTTTAATACTTCCGTTATTTAATAAGAATACGATATAAAGTGTGATTCCTTTAGCCCATTTTTCAGAATAATAAAAAAAAGCGTTCATTTCAGGTAGTCAAACGAGTTATTCTTGAAAACATCAGGCCTCGGTATAATACAGTTGTAAATGACGATGACTCGACTTGTACTTAGAATCAAGTGACGAATCACGGCAATTTCGTGAAATATAACTGTCTTTAATAGGATTTATTATAATCTGCAGAGCAGCAAATTTAACGGTAGCTAAAATTGTAAGGGAACATTAATGTAAATTAGCGTAAATGAGATAATACAACACCAAGAAACAAAGTTTAACTTAAATACACTTTACTCATTTTACAGTAAACTATGTCGCTGGTTTATTCGAAAAATATATTTAAAACTGCATGGCAATAAGAACTTCCTTTACCTCGAGCTATTTAAAATATTTGTCCTCGTCACCTGAAAAATAAAGCAATCCTTTTCACCCATCAACATTTTAGCCACTCTCATAAATCCGATTCATCTCCTTGTACCGACAGGTTACTTCTTAATATACCCCGAATAATCCTCTTCATCAAGCATCCCCGAGCGGATCATACGAAAGCCATCTACTGCCAATAATCTCTTCATCAGCAAACACGTCAGAAAAAGGAGAGCATCGCCGGGAATCAGCACAATACCGCTGCATTCTCCTCTCTCTCCATCCCAGAAAAACAAAGTCCGACTCCCAGCGGCAGGCGATAACGAGGATAATAATCGGAGGGGCCGCGGGGCAATCGGCGTCTTGGATATTAAGAAAAAAGGCGACAGTCATGCTCGCTTATGAGGGCGAGGCTCTCTTTCTCCACAGGCGAGAAGAGCCGAAGAATCAACGGTCATTATACCGGGCCGGGAGAATAATCATCGGGAAATTATATTGTTTGATTCGACTCCCACCGCGCGCGACCAGCGATACCGCGCGGCCCGAGCACAATCGGCCCGTTATTGTTGCATGGGAGCGACGGGCGAGTGACCCTTTTCGCGCGAGGCGGGGAGAGAGAGAAATTTTAAATTGACCGAACCGCGCGGATGACCGACTGAAAATATGTAAAACGCGACGAGCGGCGTGCACGAGATGACGACGGGAATGGATGTGCGGTGCGCTTCACTGGAAGGGGTCACTTGATTCTGCTCGCTCGGGGGTGAGGATAAGTCGTTAGGCTTTATTTAAATTTTTTTTTTTTAGGGGACTACGCGCTCGGAGGAGTAATCGGTGTGGCTTGCGATTGAGATTGAAAAAAAAACTTAAGTGACGATTTAGAAAATAATGATTCGTAATAAATAATTTGACGAGGCGTGCGAATTACAAAAGCTGTTGCAAAGAATTCGCGGGGAATGAAACTTTAATCGGGAATCGCTTAAAAATTCTCTCCACTCGTTAATTTATTTATTCGAAATCTCATTTACATCGGTCAGAATCGTTCGTATCAAGCAATCACCTTTATCACGCAATATCAAGCCCGGCTCATCTTTCAGCAGCATTACAAACAACAAAAAGAGAGGGAGAGAGAGAGACCCCCGAGAGAAAGACAACTCGGGGGAAAGAGAGAATCGCTGAGCCAAAAGGAACTCGGCTCTCTCTCTCTCTCTCTCTCTCTCTCTCTCTCTCTCTCTCTCTCTCTCGCGGAGCCGACGAAAACGCTGACGCACCGACTTTAATCCCAAGCAGCGCTTTCCTTTCGTTCATTTGGGGTTGCGTAAAACACCGGGGAGTCCTCTCTCGGAACTCTCCGCGCGCGCGCGCGACCCCGTCGAGAGTGGAGTCGCGTGCGAGCCGGATGTACATACGGAGCATTCCGTGCGCCGGCGGCGGCTCCTAATGCGCGCTGAATTAATAATCGACGCGGGAGCGAGCGATTTTTTTATCCATCGAGGAAATCACCGGGCGCGCCTTTCTGGGGATTAAAGCAGCTGCTTTTTGGCTCTGCTCTCCTGGCGGATGGAATTGATTGTCTAGGGGGGAGGATGATCTCGTGCAAGGTGCTCCGATGAATTAGGAATGCCGGGGATGGGTTATTTAGCGTCGGGAGGGAGCGAAAAGCAGGAGTGTATTCGAGAACTAATTTTCGTATCGATTTCGATAGTCGTCGTATAATTGTACGCATTTTTCAACGACTGTTTTATAATCTAATTTGAAATTTCACAAAAAATCAAGTTAAAGAAATGAACAAACGATAAATTCATGTTTCGTACTCTCTGTGTAAAATTGCATTGATTCACTAAATCGTGTAACTTGATTATCAACAAGTAAATTTTATATATAAAGCAAACAAAGAAATGGAGTAACATTTTCTTCTTGCACTATACAAACGAATTTCATTATTTTTCACCAAACTACAAACAACCCGTTCATCTACACTCTGTCCTAAAGACTCGTAAGCGAGATCCAAAACATCGGCAGAAAAACGATATTTAGAAAACAAAGGATCGGCGCAATATTAATCATCCGAGACGAGACTCGGGGAATGCTCGCTGTAGGCAGACGCTCGTCTGACACGCTGAAAGGCCGCCACGATGGATATCGCCGGGGCGATAACGTTTATTCCTTATGTCTTGCTCCGGCGAGCACATGGCCTGAGTTATGGTTTCTGCGGTTTCGGCGATATCCCTCTCTTCTCGGAGCGGAGCGCCACTTACCGTCACTCTCGAAAAGTCGCAGTGTCATCGGGGGCCCAGTGTCTTCCCGTACGTATTAATCCGTTCTTGCTGCCGGCTCGTGTGTATGCCCCATGAAATAAACCCATTACGAACACGCGAACTTCCTTGGGGCTCCCATTGTTTCCCCCCCCCCCCCCCCCTTTTCGACTGATCTATATGCGAGGCCCCCCGAGTTATTGTTGCAAAGTCGTCTTTCTCGCTTGATTATAGTGAGCCTCCGCTCGCTGCCGGTTTCGAGTGTTTATGCCTCGATGACAATGCGAGCTTTTCGGCGGAGACCTTTGATGAAGGGGTTAACCTGGCCATTATTTGCAAGGTGCACGCCGAGGAGGAAATTCTTAAATAATGGAATGAGGGAACGTGAATGCTCACCACCGTTGAGGTCAAAAAGAATGGGAGTATTCAATTTGTAATTCGAGTTGACGACTAATGTGGAACAATGCTTTTTTTTCAAACGATAAGGATGGTATCGGTAGCTGAAATGGACAATGTTGTCGTTCTTTTTTTATTCAATTTCTATCGCTGATAAAAAAAAAGCTATTATCCGCCTCTTTTCCTAATATTAAATATAATTAAATTCAATTTTAACATTGAATTCATAACAAACATTCCAGTCTGCTTTGCATTTTCCATTTTTAATTAAATTCAGAATCATACCAAAATGGAATTATTCAATTTGCATAATGATATTGGAATAGCGGAATATATGAAGATTCCCCGTTCTGATACAAATTCCGTATAAGAAATCGAATCACGTATTCAAAGTATCCCCACAGTAAAATATCGTATATATACAATCTAAATGAAAGTGGAAAACTTTTTTGCCTTTCCCCCTTGTACCGAAATCACAAATATCGAAGGTCGCACTTTTCATGCCGTTACAAGCCAGATATCGGGGGAAACGAGGAATAGTAGAAAATGGAAGAAAATGTATGAATTCGCATCTCAGAGTATTTCACGCTAAAAAAAAGAGCCGCAAAACTCTCGTTAATTTGACAATATGTCTTTCCGTTTGCTTACAGATACATAGAAATTTTTTTTTTTAACTTGCAGTAGTGAAAATTCTCATGTATTATTATTATTAAAAAATACGCGTACTTACTAAAAATTTTATATTTTTCAAGCTTTATTTATTATTTACATAAAAAACAACATTAAAGTGCAAAGTTTCAATTGAAATAAAAAAAAAAAAAACGGCGCGAAAAAGTAGTAAATCATTAATTTTCCATAGAAACGCGCCGAAAATTTAGCTGATTCGATTTCCGGCAAATCCCACCCGAAACTCCATCCTCGCCTTAAAACATTAAACATCCAAGCTCCATCACCTCAAAGAACTTCTCTCAACTAAGCCCTCCCCCCCAGGAACCAGCTCCGAGTCCGGACTTAAGGGCGTTCTCGGCCATTATTTATAAGCCGAAACGGTCCGGCGAAGTTGGGGGATGCTTGAATTTATAAGCCGCGCCATTTTTTATCGCGCCGCGGGGCTGTCTTGGTCCAGCGGGTAGTACAGCTCGGGGCGAAACTCTCCCCCCCCCCCTCCGTCCCTCGCGCGCGAAAACCGATGCCAAGTGTAACGCGGTAAATAAAGCGCCGCCGGTTTCTTGCCGAGTTGATTTTAAATGTTCGAATGATTTACGGGGCTCCGGGTGCCTTTGTCTTTGGCGGATGCGTGCCGCGGCCCGGGTCTCGCTTCGGCAATTCTCGCCCCGCGCGCGCGCGCGAGAGAGCCGATGATTGGTGCGGTCTTGGCGGCTTTGTCTCTCTGAGAATTATTGCGTTTTATTGGGAAGGATTGAAACGCCGCTGGTCCGAGAGCCCCATTGTTCGCGAAATTTGTAATAAATTTTTCGAGCTAGATCTATTTTGATTTGACGCGCTTGAGATAGCGGGCCGGGTTTATTGATAAGGTACAATGTTACAGGGCAGGTTATTGTTTTATATAGTTAAAATGCAGATTAATTGTAACTTCGGGAATCGTGTGGAATTGATAGTTTTTAGAGAGGAGCTAATTATTTAAAGTGAAAGATTATTTATAAATTTATTATCGTAAAGTCATTCGTAATTGTGTATAAAATACAAAATTTATTATAGTGCTTTAATGAAGAGTATTTAAGTGCAACGTAGTATCGACCTGATAAAATTTCATAATTTTCTTTTAAATAATTTCAGGGATGAGGCGCGGGAGGTAATAAAATTTAGACAATATTTATACGAGCAGGCATTAAAATTACCAACATAAATCAAGATTAAATATATATTTAATATCCTGTACTTAAATTTCTCTGCCCTTTTAATCACTTGAAAAACTTGAATACACAACGCTTGGAGTTACTTCTCAAAATGAAAAAAAAAGGAGACTGACGCATGTTCAATACGAAATTGGATAAAACAAGACATTCCTTACAGTCGAAGCAACGACCCAGCCCTTCCGCATGACCGAGCATCCAGATCCGTAAAATTACAATGCGTTCGCATAAATTTCAGTTCGGCGGTCGGGCGCGCGCATCGACAAAGGGAAAAACTGCATAAATTATCGTAACTGATGCAATTAATTAAAGAGCCTCCACTCGACGCACCTATCCATTCAATTATCCAGATTAATAAGCACCGATATGGCCGCAGAATCACGAGATTAGTCCCCGGCACCCTCCCCCCCCCCCCTCCCTCGGCCTCTTTTTTACGATTTATTTTATTCGGCGTCCATCTGTTGGGCGCAGGCCACAGACTGGCGTCGGAATTATAAACAGGCACATCCCCAAGCGCGCTAATCCCCACTGGCGGTCGAGCTTCTGTCTCTCTCTCTCTCTCTCTCTCTCTCTAGCATTTCCGTAATTGATTTTCACGAAATCCTGATTTATATCGGCGCCGACAAGGAGAAAAAACACGTGCTCCGCGGCACCGCAAAGCAGCAATTGGACGACGCGTCTGGATTAGATTTTCAGTAGGGGGGGTTGGGGGCGACCCTCGATAAATGCGGCATCGCGCCGAGAAAAGAGAGAGGGGAAGGGGGGGGGGGCGAATGCAAATCGGAGAGAAAAAAAAAGAAGGCATTCGTCAGCGCGTATATGCAAATGCAGCCCCGCAATTTATAAATTGTCTTAACGAGCTTTTGATTGCCAGCGAGCTGAGGTCATCTTTATCCCGGTTTTCCATTTTTCTCGCTCCTTAGTTTTTCTATTTCTTCATCTGCGGGCGATTAAATAGTCGCTTATTAAGGAAATATTCAAATGCGGAATTCACCCGGACCGTTTCGGGATCCAGCGAATATTTTTTTTATTATTTTGAAGCGTTGATAAAATTATTCGCAATTAAAAAAATTTCTTTGAATACTGTGTATTTTAATTTTAATTATATTTTAATTAATTGAATTAATTTGTTTTTTGGATGATTTTCAATTTGTGAGTTTCGATTAAATCCAAATATATAGTAATGTTTAATTACATTAATTATTATATTTAATTTTGGTAACATGATTTTGCAAATTGAAATGCGTTTTTGCAATTACATTATTATATTACTTATGCAATTTCATTTTCGGCGGATATTAATATTTACGTATTCATTCAAAAGCAAAGAATTATACCTGATGTATTATACAAAATATTTACCTCTTTAAATTTGAAAAATTCTTCAATATGTATACCTCATACCTAATAATTATTTAATTGAATGAAGGCTTCAATAACTGTTTCGAATGATATTTCCTGTTTCGATTTGACATCATAAAACAGGAAAAAATGGCCTCAATTTATCAACGGATTATTTCCCGGCAAAATTTCGGCGCAAGCTATTCCACAAATTTATTATTTCGAAATTGCTATTTATCAATGTTTTTTGCATAAATTTCTCTCGCGACGAAGGCCAACGAATGAATTCCCCAATTCACGAATAAATCATTAATTTGTTCGACCCACAAAATAAATAATAAATCATCTTCCGCACCGAAAAACGACTTGCGCGCACACCGCGTAAAGTACCAGATGCAGCATTATTCAATACCCCTTTCCTGGTTCGTGGCTGCCATCGGAATTACGCATTCATTAATCCCAGAGCGCACATTCGGCAAGTAAAAAATGTCTTCTAACGTCACGCCTCTCCCATGAACTTTAATAATAACGTTCAAGTTCCAAAAAAAAAAAACAGTCGGAAGTCGAGAGACGCTGTGACATACATAATTCCCCGCCGCTTGAAAAATAAATTCACCTCCGTAACTTTAAAACGGTAATGCGTAAATTCGAATAAAGCCTATGCATATACGTAGCGGCTATGAAATTATCGTCGCCAGGCGTCGCCGATCGAATTACGAAGTTTGCGCGCGGCGTTTTCGGAGTTGCGCGCGCGGCAAGTAAAGAGATCCGCCGCATCTCGTTATAACGAAGAAAGAGGCATTACGCGGATTTCCAAAGTTGACGACGAGCCGAGCATCTTCTTTTCTTTTTGCGTCTTTTCTTTTTTTTTTTTTTTTTTTCGATCGCCGCGCAAGTTTCCGCCTGCTCTCGGGGAGCAATCGTTTTAAGTAACGACCGGACGAGAGGGAGCCCCGAAAGTCCGAGGGCAAAGTTTTGCGAGGAAGTTCCGAGACGGCCATTGCGGAAGAGAGAAGGATCGAGCGGAGAACGCGGATCGGCTTAGCCTGTCGGCTCGCGTTTGTTAGTTGCTCCGCGCGCGAAGTATACTTGTTAGCCCAAAATTTTGGAGGAGATCCGGGAAACAGTGATATTTCGATGGGAAAGTTACGTTGAAATGAAGAGTGCAAACAGTTTTAGGGTTAGAATAATTTAACGTTAAATTTAATTCTGGGTTTATTGCGGAAAGTGGCAGAATAGTTTTTATTCGATACGAATAATGATACCGAAACTGCTTTAAGAAATTATTTATAATAGTAGATATTCTTAACGCGAATTTATAAACGCGAAGGAAAAACAAACAGCAGAATACTTTTTATTTTTTTGCAAACGAATTACTATTCAATGTGCAGATAAAAGCGTTTGCATCTGAAACGAAAGATCGTTATTCTTATCATTCGCTGAAATTAAATCAAAGTCAATTAATTAAATTCACTTTATGCTCTATTATATGTAAGTGACGTTAAGGGGCATCACATACTTAGACGACATAAAATCGTATTGGTAATATAATCAGACCTGACACTCGCTTCAAAACATAGTTTAAATTATTGCTTTGGGAAAGAGCGACGGTAAAATACAGTAGTAAAAAAGAGTTCGTAAAAAATGTGCAAATTTTAATGCAAAAATAACTTTCGCTATTTTTAAGCGTTTTATTATATTATGCAAATATTTGGCAAAAAAATCACACGTCAGGCCTGCATTATCATAATCCAGACATAAATTAGGCTCAAATTTAAAAGTAAATTGATTTATGAATGCATAAATCTAAATGGGAGATTCCAAATGAGGACTCGTAAACAACATGTGTATTCGTTAAAACTTTAACAATAGCCATTAATAATTTTAGAATAGAACAATACTATCTTTTATAGCTGTAATCTTTCTTCGCAGAGCTTCTCTCGCAGAAAAGCAAAAGATACACTCATTTAAAAATAGTTGTTAGAACCGGGAGCTAAACATCTTTTTACATCCAATGATGCCGTAGCGAACAAATTATTAAAAAGTTATTTCTTAGTGTAGTCCTTTTGCTATCCGACAACTTCATTTTATACGTGAAGATTTATTTTGGAACAGTCAAGTACGAAATGAATAATAAAGATTTAATTTTGTTAATAATTTTGAAACAATTAATTAGTCTCATAATTTATTCTAATCAACGTAAAAAGCAGCTAATATGAATTATGCTAACATTCTGGCACTAATACAAACAACCACAATAATTAAATAACACGTATTTCATTCTCTTAAAATCATCAATGAAATATTAACAACCAAAATCATTGAACTGCTTTTTAACAACGGAACATGATTGCCGTATTTATATATTTATATTTTAAGGTTTTTTTTTTTTTTAATTTAATACAAACGAAACTTCCTTATATTGTAATGATTCCCAAATAATACAATTTAGCGATTCACTTTATGTAAAAGAAAATAACTAGTTTAAGACAACGCAAGTGCAAACCCTAGAAAGAAGGCAGTATAGCAAAAATCCTAAAAAATGCAAAGTCAATCTAACCATCCAATAAATCTCAAGCCCTCGCCATCCCAAGGCTCTCCGGCAGCAGCCAAAAATCCAATATCTTACGTCACCCCCTTCCTCGCGGCGGCAATAAAATCGGTAATCGCCGGTGTGTTCCCTCGCGAGGCGATTCCCGAAAACGGCCGGGATTTGCGCAAAAACGAATTGCGAAAAAAAAAATCGAGAGCACGGACGCGGATATGCTCTCCCAGCCTTTAGGCGCGCGCCAAAGGTTAAAAAGTCAAAGCGCGCTGTAAATCAGCGCCATTTAGGAAGAATATCGCGGACCGCAATTCGAGCCACGTCCACATATTTCATGCGGTGGTCCCCGAGAGAGAAGAGAGAGAGAGAGAGAGAGTTATGGCAGACCCGACGAGGAAGATGATTTAGGCTTAATAACGACTGCAGGGGGGGGCCCGAGGCCAACGGGCCCCTGCAGGTCACTCGGCCATTGTGGAAGCCGGAGTCTGTCTCGCGTCTGGACGAGCTCGGATTCCTCGGGCCGCCAGACTGGTTCTTCTTGATGAGCGACGGATGCGTTTCCAATTTAGCGAATTTCTTCGCTTTCTCGCCGGTTGCTCTTTGAAGAAAGTGTGAAGCTGGCGAAAGTAAATGGTTACTTCGAAGCTCGTTTTTTAGTAGAAGAAATTTTAGTAATTAAAAAAGGGACACATTTTTGCAGAGGAAGATATATATCTCTTTGAATTGTCGAGAGAAAGAAAAATTTGCAACAAATTAAATGTTCTTCAATAGAAATTTTTAAAGTTTTGACTATACTATTTTTTTGTTGTAAAGAATCAAATTACAAAATGATCCTAAATTGCAATAGAATTATCAGTTATTTAAATTTTTAATTTAATTGGCACTTCTATTAGAAACTATTCGAACTATGCGAAGGAACAAAAGAAGATTTGAACCCTTCGGGACATAAATCTTATACATCAATTAATTATAGGGTTTATTTTTCATATAATACGAGAAAGATAAAGTAATTAGTTGGTGTTCCAACTAAAGATAATTCAAAACGATAATAAGTAACCATTAATAAAAATTTATTTTTAATTATAAAGTAATAACAAACTGCAAAATTATAATTGAACGTTAATTAATAAATCAACAACTTGAAAATATTAATAAAAAGACTTCTATTTACGAATGTTTGCATTTTATTTATAAATCAGTAATTTATCAAATTTACAAGAGCAGCCGGCTTAATTCACAAAGTTGGACGTTATTTCACAAACAGCAGAAAAGCATTACATCAAACATACCTTAAAATAACGCAAAAAATTTATGACTGCACACCGGCAAGCTTGCATATTTTTTTCAATTTCATATACGACCCACGCAAAAGCGTATATTTCTCGCAGTGCCACGCAGCTGCGCCTAAAAAATAATTAAAAATCCAGCCGCTTTTTTCTCTTCTTCTTTCGGCCATACGTTTCACCGGTCACTCTTTACTCTTACTTTCCTCTCTCTCTCTCTTTCTCTCTTCCTTCCCATCTCCCGCTGTCCGAGTCCGGAGGCCCAGGTAGATTTCGCCCGCACGTCCGTCCGTCTTTTAGACCTCTGCGTTCGCTGTCCGAAGGAGAAGCGAGTTGTAGACGAGACGAGCTCTAAATTTCAGTTTCATTACCGCGGCTGGATTTCATGTCGCCTCTCTCTCTCCGCCGAGTGATTTACCTCGAGCGAATTGCTTGTTCCTTTTTTCCCCCGGTTCGTTCTCTCTCTCTCTTTCGTCCGGCACTCGATGATTCAGTGTGTATTGAAAAGTAATTTCTGAATTTGAAATGCAAATTGCTTAGGTGAAATTATTTACGCGTTTCTTTAAATGATTTCTATGGGGGCTTTTTCTGAGCTGACGTTTCCAAGTGCCTGATGCGCGCCTCTTGTTGCCTTATTTCTGAGGACCTGTAAATCATCGGGAAAAAATCGAGACGGATTGTATTTGAAAACGTCCGGGCAAATAATTACGTTTATGCAAATTGTGGTGTTGAAAATTTTTTGCTTTATGAACGCTGGTCTAGAAATGTTTGAAAATATTTCTGGCAAGGATAACTTTAACGAAAAGTATACTGTTATATTTTAATACAACAAAAAAAAATTTGTTAAATAATTGAATGGTTTAAACAAGCACAGAAAGAATTTTATTTTAATGCTATGAAAAAAGACTGTTTAAATTAATTAAATCTTTGAAAATGTCCATTCTTGTTTATTAATAAAAAAACTTTCATCTTATCTCTAGATACAGACAGCTCTGTACTTCTATCATTTACGAATAAACCAGATGTTAAAATAATCAAACTTTTTGCCTCCAGTCACCGGATATCTATTTCAAGTGTCCAAGTAGTCTTAGTCATCAACCTGATAACTTTCAATAATTTAATTGAAAAAAGATAAACTCAAGCGCCACCACTGTCAAGGGACACTCTATAGCCGCCATTTCCACAAATTATTCAGCTCCTATCGAAATTCTGCCGTCGCCTTATTTACGTCCCGACGATGACAAAAATTATTGGTCTCGAACGACACTCCTACACTGATAAGTCCCTCGTCTCAAGACGTTTTCCATTCCGCTGATAAAATCCTCGGTTGTATATATATTTACGCCGGGCGTCGGAATGTTTTTTCAGAATCCCGAGCGGCGCATATATATAGTACAGTCGCCTTGATTTTTCAATATTTTTCGCTGGCATTGTGGTCATTCGTAATTTGTCCCACTGCGGACTTCGGCTCAGAAAAGGAGCTGCGAGACGCCTGGCGGGTGCTTTCAATAAATAACGAGGCTTCCGTCTTTCTTACTACTGCCGCCACCATCTCTTCGACTGCTTTCTATCTATTCTGTTCCTTTCTTTCCATTACTGTAAATTTTTGTCTCGCTGGCGTCTGTTTCCTTTTTTCCTTCTGATTCACAGATCTTTCATTCCGACTGCCTTTTGCTTTTATTTCTCGATATTATTTCTCGCCTTATACTTTTTTTTTTACCTTCGAAAATATTTATTCCTTTTTAGATTTTTTTAAAATAGTTATTCCTTTATTAGACACTTTGCTTCGCCCTTTAACAAGTTCCCCGGCCATTTCGTACTGAAATTACTGTTCGCTGTATTTTAGTAAATTATATTGTAATATTATTCTTCAAGTTTATTGGCGACTATACTATAGAATATCGAAGCCATAATTTCGAGCTGTTAAAAGCTTCCATGAAGATTCTTTCAAGCGCAAAAGAGACTATATACACCGCAATTGGCACAATTTAAGTTCCATATTTTAATATCTTTATACATTCGAATCCTAATTGAAAGCAATCTTTACACCGCTAAACTGCATTCGTAATAATTTTACAAGCACTTCTTTAGCTACAAAAAGGGAGGATTGCGCCGCATTACAGAGGGCAGCCGGAGCTTTAAACGGCCCTAAAATATTTGAATCTCGGCGATAAGAGCGCCATCTACTTAATATAAACAATCCGCCGCAACTGCGGCCACCACTCTTTCTAGTCCCTTTAAACATTTTCATTCTCTGCGTCTACACATTCTCCCTCTATCTCCATTCCACTTCTCCCGAGCAGCTCATACTTGGCTCAAGTGTTTATGGGCTTGCTGGAATTTCAGTTAGAGACGTCTCTCGTTGTCTTCGTGGTCGTATTCTGCAGTCTGCAGGAGAGAGAGAGAGAGAGAGAAAGAGAGGGAGAGCCATCGGGCAGATAGCGTAATTTCGTGCCGTATCTATATTATTGGGGTCTGGAGTCGCGCGCCGTCTCGTAAATAGTCCTGCTAATGTTCCAAGCTACTTTCCTTTAAGATCCTTTCCTTTTTCAGTGGGCTTTAAACACGCGGCGACTTCTTCGGCCGCCGTCGAGACTTTTGTTCCTGGGCCTGGAGGTCGAGGTCGATTGTTGCAGGTTCGCTCGGATCAAGCCGAGAGGCGATTCACAATACTGGAGGAAGAAAATTGCCGAACTCTTAATTGTCGAGAAAAGTTTCAGTTCTGGGATTATGCTCTTGGGAAAATTAAATAAAAAAAAAAAAAAAAAAAAACCTTCGCTGCTTTAATATCAGTTTCATTTCCTAAAATAAATTATTCAGTCACCATTTTAAAATTCGAAACAATATTAAATTATTGAAATAATCTTCCAATACCGATTGATTTCAAATGATTAATATTATTATATGTCTATATTTACACCAGGCTGAAAAACTTGAATAAACCTTAAGCTTTGTATTATTAATAATTCTATTCCTACTTTATTTTAATTAGTACTATTATAAATAATCCTATTCATGCTTGCTTTAATTAGGTAAAGTAAGGCGAAAAATTCAATTCAATCTTAATAATGAAACACTAATACTCTCACAAGAAATTAAAACTTTAGCCCGCCTTATAATACACTAAAAAAAAACAAAGCAACCCTTTACTACGGTCTTAAAAGGAAACTAAATGCTTCCTCGGAACGTTAAAAGCAAAGCCCTCTCGTTAAAACAATCGACAAAGCTCTCGGCGAAGCTTCGAATTCGCATTCTGCGAGTCATCAGTTAAGAAAGCTCCTTACATAATTTCTCCGTTGACATTCTCTCTGCCCGACTGGTCCCTCGCTCGGACAATGAGACAAGAAGACAGAGGACCCAGGCGCACCATCCTCGCCGAAGGCACGCGGCTCCGCAGTCGGTTGCTGCTGCTATAACTGCGGCGTCTGCATCGGCTCACTCGGCCTTCTCTCTATCCTCCCGCGCCTCGAGCTCCGCGGCTTTCCTCGGTTCATTGTTTAATTTAGCCAGGACTACGAGAGAGGCTGTGCCAACGCGATTTTGCGAAAACTGCGCGGAATGTCGCTGTTTTTGCTCCAAGTACTGGGTATTGTGCTTCTGGAACGTTATTGGGGACTTGATTGTGGAAAAGCTTTGGGATGAAGATATTTTTTATTTACTATTTTTTTTATTCTTTTTGTAATGCTGGGAAGGGCGGGGAATAAAGTGTGGCTTATTAAGAATTTATATTTGTTTGTTTGAGAATTGGAAAGAAATTACAATTTCTTCTATAGAGACATTTTTTGATTCCTTCTAATTTAAAGTGTACAAAACATCAACGCTTGAAGCAGTTTCGTTTAATTTCGATGCACGCAATCCACGGAATCGTTCCAAAACGATGACGCCTAAAATATTTACAGAACGCAACGGCCCAGATGAAAAAATAACAAAGTAAACTCCGCGCAGAGAGAGAGAGAGAGAGAGGAAGCTCAGTGGAGAAAGAAAATGGCGGCTCGCTGCTGGAGTGGCGGTCGTGCTTGCGTCCGGGCCATTGAAGACGGACGTCGGCGTCAGAGGGATGCCAAAGAGCGCTCTAGTTCCACTCCTTTGAGTGCCTCCGCTAAGACGATGATGCTCTTATACGCGAGGCGCTCTATATACGACGGCGTATAACCCCAATTCCTCGTCTCCATTCAGGCCGCCGGCGGCGGGAAATTTCATGATTGAATTTCATGTAACGCCGAGCAAAGAGGAGAGGAAAGGAGCCTTTTTGTCATGTAAGGTCTATGTTCGAATTTTCAGCTCCGCAGGAGGATCGGATCCTTCCATTATGAGGATCGATGAGGATGTTTCCTCTGGAATTTCTCCGGGCTCCCCGCTCCTTTTCAGCGTTTAATTGCACATTTGAAAAGATGGTATTAGTCTTGGAAAAAGTCAAAAGAATTTAATTATTGGCTTTTTTGCTTCTCGGAATTACTGCCATTAATTTCAGGAATTCGTAAACTCGAGCTAAATGAATGAAAATCGAAAAAGCTTATTACAAACCGTCGATTCGAAAGTCAATTAAAGTATAAAAAGATATTCTGCAGAAAACAATATTATTTCTTCAAGCTCCATATTAAACTCTATTAAAGAATGCCCAAACTTACTTTCAATACGATCGCATTGAAAGTAAGCTTAACATTCGAAGCAAATTCAAGCCGTCTAAACCCACTGTGCCCACTGCGTAAACTACGAGAAACCACTGTAACCTACACTTTATGCATCGCGCGTTGCACATTCAAACTTCCATTCAATGTTATCTATATCCCCGATGAAAAAAAAAAACGGCTTGCGTTTCGAAAACGCTCGTCGGCGCGCTGGAATATATATAACCTCTCGCGCGGTTTCGAAAGAAATAAGAAGCCGAGGAAATCGGCGGCACAATATGCATAATGCGCGAGCGGCCGTAAAAGGCAGGCCAGGAAACGCGACGAGTACATGTAAGAACCCCCGCATAATTATGAAGATCCGCGCAAGATTCTGCCGCCGCCGCCGCCGCGCAGCTTCCGCAGAGTTATTCATCCCCAATTAAAAGTCGCCTGGGCTCGGCGACCGCGACCGGAAGACGCGTTGACCACTTTTTATTCGCCCCCTCTTTCCGTCTCTATAGTATTTCTGATTCTTTCCCTGGTAGAATTGAACGAACAATCGATTTTTGTAAAAGAGACTTTTACGTTTTCTTTCTTTTTTTTTTTTTTTAAAGAAATGTTTTTTTCAGTCGTGTTAACTAGAATTGAATTTGTGAAAATTATAGGTAAAAGATTGTAAGGGATTCATTTAGTAATTAATTTTTTTAAATAATTTAGATTTTCTAAGAATATATATTACCCGATGGTAAATAACTAATTAAAAAGGTCATACTGAGAATTTTTTATTCAGCGCTAGCTCGAAACTTAAGTATTTTTTAATGAAGCAGATCAATTTCTTTATTACCTTTCCACGAAAGTCATAAATCCATAAAAGCAGACTAGCAGGAACGCAGTCTTATCCGAGAAAATTATTTTCTTACATTTCATATAGTATAAACCCGGTCTTCTTGTAAAAATAATTAAAATAAATCTTAAAAAAAATATCAGATTAAGAATTACCATAAAATTTTCAAAACTAAGGGAAACACCATAAAACCACAAGTTACTCACCCAACCCTGCATTTTCCTTCTCGCAGCACCAAAATCTAAATACACTTCGGCTCTCGGTCCGAACTAAATTTTTCTCTCTCCCGGTGCATAATTCTCTCTCGCGCCTCGCTATCTCTTCCCTCCCCGCCCCCCCCCCCCCCGGTTTCTTTATACGAAAGCAGTGCATCTCGATTCCCACATGCGCGCGCTTGTATGCAAATACATCGCGGCGAAGTGTATACGACCCAAAAAAGGGAGGGAGCAGCGTGTAATGCGCGAATGTGTACCCTCCTTTCGAAAATGCCGCCCGAGAACTCTGCGAAGGAGCGCGAGATCGATGCGAATTTGTGCATCTATCATTTACAAACGCATTTCGGCCTGATAATCTATAATCGGTTGCAGGATTAAATTTTTTTCGTTACAAAAGCGATGGAAAATTCAGAAATTACGAAACTTTCTTTATTTTTAAACGTCAAAATACAATCGTGTAAATTTATATATTGAAATGCGCGGAATGTTTTATTTATGAATCATTAAAACACAAAAACGTTCTTAAAGGCTATCAGGCATTCATCGCTGTATTATTCCATCAAAAGCGCCTCTATAAATTCAAGAGCCCGCGAAAAACGAAAACCGCGAGATTCCATCTCTCCACCTGCCGCTAATTTATAACCCAAACAATAATCTCTCTCTCTCCCACTGTTGCCTGATAAATAGACGCGGCCCCGGATCCTCGCCTCTCCGCTAACATTCCGAAAACCTCCGGCCTCGGTAATGGCTTTATAAAACACGCGGAATCCCGTACGCCAGGACTCGTTAGCATTCGTCATTTCGGGCCCTAATAGGGCAGAGGCACGAATCCTCGGAAAGCCCCCTTACGAAGAAGAAAGGACCTCACCCTTTTTTTTCTTCCTGCGGCTCCTCCTTCTTTTTTTTTTTATTCTCCCGGCCTCGCGCGTACTGTACGGCCCCGATTCCCGAATTCAACGACAACTCGCGCGCCCCGAAAAAGGGACTCTTATTCTTTCGGCGGCTAAGTGATATCGCCGCTTTTTTTGCACGAGAGGGGACTTTTGGCGAACGGAGCGCGCGCGCGCCTTAAATGGGGATGGGCTTTTTAGGGCCCCCGGGAACAAAGCCGGGGGACACCGGCGGTACCGAGAGAGCGGCCGCCGCCGCCGCGTGCACCGATTGTCCGTAATTGCCGCGCGGATTTCTGCATCTTCCGGGGAAGCGCGCCCGACGCGGCAATTAAAAACTCTCCCGGGCCTTTTTCCGAAGATTGTAGGAGAGCGAGTATCGGCGGCTGAATTTGGGCTTTCGCAGAATAATGCGTGTAGTCGCGCTCTGTTTGCTGCGGGGAAAAAGACGGTTTTGTCTTTTCTTTCGCTGAATTTCAGCCGGGCTGGTCAAGTCTCGGGGATAATTGCGCCTTGAATTGGAAGTAGGTATTCGATGTTTAAAAGCTCCGATTAAACGTAATGAAATCGTTTATTATAAAAGTAATACGTTTAGATAAATATTTTATTTTTGAAAAGAGGAACGCCTTATTCGAACATTATTGGAAAAGTCCAAATTGATTGTGGAAGCTTTATTTAATATTAACAAAAAAATGGATTCCTCTATAAATGTTTAAATTTTTTTACATGAAATCAATGTAAAATTATTAATTCAATTTTATAATTTAAAAATTGTCAGATATCAGTGGTTTTAAAATTTTATTAGTCAAATAAGCACTCGTGCAAATATTCTAATTGATTACACGGTTTTTTTTTTAGTACAAATGACATTATCACGTTAATTTAAAATGCAACTTTAAATAAATTTAAAATAAAATATAAGGAACTAAATTAATAAAGTAATCAAAATATAATATGTTTTTAAAAAGGTTCTATTCTCAATGTATTATATTTTATTTTAATCAAATATGCTTATGGACCTCTGATTTTAAAATAGAAAAAAATAAAAAGAAACGAATAATGGACACGAGAATGCTTTCAAACCCCTCTTTGTTCAAGTTCGAAACATTAGAGCTGTAAAACCGGGTACACGACCTTCTAAATTATGAAAAAAACACCCGGGATCTTTCAGGACATTTCGCAGTACTATCGATTACGAGCATGGGACTTTGTTCTTCTTTTCATCTGCAAGGTATTTCGAACAAATGCAAGAAGATTTCGAAAAATATATTTTATATAGATCAATGTACAACGAGCAAATGTTTATGATTCTCTTGCGCAGCAATGTAATTAAGCTTAAAGTGGTGGTGGTTTTGAGAAGATAATTTTTTAATTAATGGTTTCAGCAATTAACTGAAAATACGAATTTAAGAATTTCATCACGGTGAGATTTTGTAAATTTAAATGAACCGACTGAATGCCACTGAAAGAGAGAGAGATACAGTTGGAGGTGTTGGACAAAAATGTCTAAAGTTACAAAAAATACGTGTTTCGTCGCTCCAAAATTAGAGAGTCATATTTTTTTATTACCAAAATACGCAATTTTTAAGTAAAATATTGCTATGTTAATGATCGCCTAAAAACTGTTTATGCTAATGCCTCTGCCATTTGCGAAATCAAGTTTTGCTCATTTACATGTACACGAAATTGTACTTATTTTCGAGTTGACGTTCTCAACTACGAGAAATACATAAAATATGTACATAAAATGTTGGAATTGACAATAATTTGTAGTATTAGTTTGATAAAACCTGCTAAATATGTATATTATTAAGTTATTTACAGAATTAATGTTTCAATCGAACTGTAAATTTTTAAGAGTATTGACTTCTAATTAAAACAGTAGTGTATCTATATATACTATTAATTATCAAAAGTACCGTTAACATATGCGAATTCTATTAAAACTTTTTATTTGATTATTTTGAACCTGTCCTTTTAAACTCTTCCAAATCATTGTTCCAAAATTGTTTACCCATTCAACCGTTATTTATACAACAAAACAAACACAATAAAAATACTTTGGACTACCAAACGATCCAAAAGATGCCGAGTTATATTTCCGGCCCATCAAAGGCATCCCACGCCAACGTTCAAATAGCTAGCAAAAACTATTAGTTACGATCCCAACGCAAAGCGAAAAACAATGCAATTAACCAGTGCTCAGGCAAAATGAAGCGAAACAATGCAGAACGCCGATCTCTCATCTCCGCGGCGGCCCACATATACAGCCTCGAATCCAAGAACGAGAGAGAGAGAGAGAGGGGCGACGTCCCGACAATTTGCGACGGCTGCCACGCAACGTCGAAACGCCGCGCCGACGATTAGTTTACCTGTCCCGCGCGCGACCTGACGCGCAGTCCCGCCGACTCCGCTGATTTATACGCATACGGGCCCCGCTCTAATCCCTTATATTCCTATCTCTCCGCATCTGCCTCGGTTCTTTCTCCTCCGCCGGCTAGGAGACCCCGGCTATATCCCCAAAACTCTTTATATACCATCGTTCGGGGAAGAAAGGCCGGCGCGCGCCGCGAGAGACGGACTCCTTTTTCATAATTGGCGGGATTAATGCTGTGCGTGCGCGCAGCTGAATTTTTCGGACCGGCGGGTTGCGTAATTTTCTCGTCCGCGGCCGAAATTCTTCGGGGCCGGTAGGCCGGCCTGTAAATTATACGGATATTTTATTGTTTGACGTTTACGGGGCCCCGCGTATTATTGGCGCGCGCGTTATGGCGTCTTTTATTTAGGAGGGTCCGCCGTAAAAGCGCGTAATTTTATTTAATAACGGTCGAAAAGCAAGCGCCGATGTTATACATGCGGCGGGAGGTGTTGTATAAAAAGAATTATCGCCGGGCTCTTCGGACCCCGTTTGTTTTATGTGCTCCGTGTCCGTAGCGCAAATGTACGCTTTGACCCCGCGGTTATGACTTGCGGGAATCAAAATGTTCTCTTTTTTTTTCTTTTTACGCGCAGAACGCGTTCGGTAAACAATTGCGTTTGGATAGCATTTCGGCGGCTTGATAAAAGAGCTATTTGCAGTAAAAAAAACAATGTTGCGTTTATTTATCATTTTTTTTTTTTTTTTTTTTAATGAAATTGATACATTAAAGTTGGGTAGTTTGCTCAATTCCAAATTGCCAGCGCAGATGGTTGAGCATTACAAAATTGAAAAAGAAATATTTATATTTTATAACTATTTCACACGTGAGTAAAATCGATAGAATGATAAAAATACGCAAGCAGATAAGTATGCAATATAGGCATATCTGTTATCGGATATACTATATGTACATTTTGTTCATTTTTAGTTGAAATTCTCAGCTATAATTTAAATTGTGAATTTAAATTGAATTTTTGTTTCAATCAATAACTAAATGTATAGTGTAAAACTTTATAACATGATAATAATATTTAATAATAATACAAAGACAATTGTACTTTATTTATTTAAAGTAATAAACAATGATATTGAAATCCAGCGGAATCTAACTTTTTAATTTTTTTTTATCTTATTTTATTCCATTTATTGATTTTTTTACTTGATTTTACTGGTTCAAGAAATAGTAATTCATGCATTTGGTTTTACGATTCTTTTTTATGGATATTTTTTATGGTTGTCTGTATTAATATTAAAATAAGATATATTTATAATGGATGATTATAAATGCATTAAAAAAATGTGTAAAGTTAAAAGTACAAACTGAAAGTAAACAAAACTAGCATAAAAGTATAAATAATAAATATAACTTTCTAGCTATTTATTATATTCTATTTACCCAATTATGAACTTTACGTAGATTCAACGAAAAACTTTATGTCTAAAATCCATAAAAGTTCTTTTATAGAGGGTTCAAAATTATTGAGTGATTAAGAAAGCATTATAGCTTTGACTATTTTACATTTTAATGGATCATGTAACACATTTTATAAGACGTTAATATTTCTCTTGACACGTTTAATTTTTAACTAAAAATGGTCAGTCCCGAGATTATCCTTGAATTTCTCAGAATTTCCGTGAAATCACTTCCATTCAATCTCAAGGTATAGGTATATAGGTAGTTTAATTCTCATGCAAATCTCTGCTACGGCTTCATCTGTCACTCCACAAAAAAACTAAATTTTACGTAATGATCAGCAACTACCACATTCAAAAAATACCATTCGAAAAACCTCCGAAGGAACCCAGAGAAAATACCGCGGCATTCCTAATCCCATCTCTGATTTCAATTTCGCGAACCGTCGCCTCCTTTAAAAAAAAAGAGAGAAAAAAAGCAGCGTGCTCCATTAAGATTTCTCGCTTCCGTGACAAATCGCCGGCGATGCTGCACGTTTCCGAGAAATAATCCGCCGCCTCACGCGGAGAGGGAGAGAGCGATTTTTCGCATCGCCGAAACAGGTACACCGCTTGGGCCCGTGAAGGCTAATCCCTTTTCGAGCGACCGAAAGTGGGACAGCGGGAGCGTCGTCTCGACCTTGGAAGTGTTTGCTTTTCTCCAATTGGTTCTCGAGGGCGATTCTCGAGAAACGCCCCCCCGAGGGCCGACAGCGAAAAGGAGTTTCCCGGGGTTAACCGAATTTTCCATGCCAACCGTGAAAAGTCGGTCTTTGTGTCAAGGTTAGACGGGGCCTTGTTCTTTGCCCATTTGCAGGTAATGGGGACTTCTGCCGTCCGAAGAATGGAGAGGCGGCACACGAGGGATCTCCTAAATGCCGTTAATGAGGTCAATGTTAACAGCGTTTTAGTGTTAGGCGTATTTTTCTAGGCTCAAGCGTCAGCTGTTCTTGCGCTCAAGTGTGGAAAACCGGTAGAAAAAATAACAATGACCGCGTAATCCGAGGATGAATATTCAAAAAAATAGAAAAACATATAGAAGCTTTTAATTTGCCAAGTCAGCAAAACCTTATCTATATTACATAATTTTAAGTTTTCAAATTTTGGAATTCAAAAAATATTTTCTACATTTATTTTAAAATGTATCTCTATTGCACTCTGAAAAAGTTCTGTTAAACATTCGTAAAAATATACATTCAAAAATTAAATCTTTTACATTTACTGTCGAGTTCTTTATTTCTTTTAAAATTAGATGATTAAAATAAATAATAAAAAATGGCAATTGTAAAAAATATTCAGAGTACAAAAATTTCCTGAATATCTCATACTAGTCACCTACAATTATCTGTCAGCACGCTAAAAATATTAGCCAATATGCTTTTGCATTTTCATTTGTTAACTTATATTTTGACCAGATAATTTGCTATTCGGATTCAAGTTTTTTCGCGCCACGAGCAATGAGACAATTTCTGAGAACACGTCGTATGAGTAACAAAATTAAAGACCTGCAATAAATTTCGCGCCTTCTCACACAATAAATAAAGGATATCAAGATTTCACAGAAAGACGCAATTAAGTAACAAAAATTTTTTTTTCCACCAAGGCTAAAAAACAAGTCGCCGCCAGACGGTCCTAGACAACTCCATCCGACTCGTTTGTTAACCCACCCGCCCAAAGAGAAAGTCCTGACGGAATCCATTAGCACTTCCAAACCTGCCTCCTGCACTGCCGCGCATCCACGATGCTCCAACTCCCGAATTCGTCACACACGAATCCCGCGCAATAACGAACTTCGCTTAACGATTCTCCGCAGCGTCGAAAGTCGCCGCGGCCCTGAAAAACTCGGTCTCTGTGCCAAAGCGGCGCCCGGCCAGGCAGCGGCCTTAAATCATTACCGATGTGCCGATTCCAAGGTCGCCTCCACCCTCGCTGCAGGAGGAGCTGCGGCCTCCGCAGCTGGAAACGGGGACAGACGGCGGGCCGAGAGAGGCGCAAAGGAGAAAACGCATTCCGACTTCCGTCGCGCCATTGTTCGACGTTCCCTCACTCGACAATAATTTGTCCGGTAGGAGAGCGTGAAAGCTGGCCCTACTTATCCTCTGGCCGCGATTTTGGCTACCGGCACCGGGGGACTCCCCGCTGCTCGGCCCAGTTCGTCGAGAGGAAGCTAGACGCAACGTTGCAAACGAGGGAGAGACGTCTAAATTAAAGAGAAGTCAGCGGGTCAGAGAGGGTGGAAGAGAAAGTTGCTCGGGGGATTTTTTTTTTCGGAGCGGAGGTTTTCAGGAATTTCCTGGCTAGGTGAGCGAGATTTCTCTTTTTTTTTTTTATCTGGTTTTCTACATCGGCGGGTGCAAACGGATTTTACCCAAAGGGAAGCGGCCGCCACGGAATCTTGCCGTTGTGTCTTTTGTTGGGAATTATAGCTTAAACGTCATTAAAAGAGGAATTTTCTTGTTAAAAGGGCAGACTGGATCTCTTAGTTTAGCCTGAAGTGGAGGAAATATCGTTACGGTCCTTGTTTTGGAACACCTGTGCCTTAGAAAGTGTGTCAGGCAAAAATACCGCTGCCAATTCGTTGGCACTTAGCTTCCTTCTGACCAATATTATCTCTCAGATTCATTAAAAACAATCGATTTAAAAAACGTAATTTCAAACTATTCTTTATTTAATTAATTATTTATTTTTGTATTATTATTTTATTTTTTTATCCCCATTTTAGAATTTAATGAGCAGCAAAAAAAATCTAAATAAAAATTTTGTTATTGGAATATTTAATTCCTAAATACAGAATTTTGGAAACGCCCGATTTCGCGCAAACTTAAATAAAAATGCATGTCATAAATCAAGTACAAGAAGTATCAAAATATAATGTTCGTTACAACGTTTTCTCAAAATATAAAAGAGGAAGCATCATTTACTTCAAAGCACTAAACTACGATCCACTGAATAAATCATGAAAAGTAGTTTATTCTGATGTAATAAAGAAATTGCAGAGAAAATTTAAAAAAATTGTTCATAAATTTTGAATGTTTCATTAAAGTTTCATAAGTGAAAGAAAATTTTTATCATATCTTGGAAACATTTTACTATAATATTACGTATTTGTCGAAAGAGAATCATTAAAATTTGTGAAAAATATAATTGAAAATCAAAGGAAAGCTCGTGCTTTGCATTTGAAATATGTCAAAAATTCGTAGCAAAAGTTCCGAGAGTCTAATATTCATAGAATTTATTCGCATGTATAAAATATGAGTTGAAACAAACAAGCTGCACAGCTTGCAGAAAATTGTGTCTGGCTAGAAGAGTTATGGTAAGTTCTTAGGTTTATAAGATCCCGTCTTTTTTTTTTTTCTTTGGATAAACTGATTCCCCGCAGTTCGAATTCATTTTCAGGCAACGTATTCTCTAAGCTTGCCCTGGTCTTTTCATAATTAAGAAATATGATCTTCGCCGCGGGAGGAACGTCTATCGAGAAAATGAAAAATTCTCCTCCAGAAGGAAGCCACATCCAGACCCGTTGCATGTAAATGCATCGTTTTAAAAATGTATATAATTAAAATGAATATGGAATATCTGAAAAACATTAAAACTAAATTTATGCCCGCGTTTGTTCATTCAAATTTATGATTGACAAATAAAGAGCTTTTAAATGTACAGCACTTTAAATAGAGACGTCAGTTGCAAAAATTAATTTAAAATTCTGCATATGGTTTAAATTTAACTCGTAATAAACTAAAAGCTCGTATATAATTTTAATAAAACATTATTTAAAAAGCATTTTAAACAGCCTTATACATTTTTAAGACTGGAATATAAATCCAAATGTTGCCCAATTTTTTTATTCAAATAATTGTAAAAACCTAAAAGACGATAACAGACTGGAAACTTATGGCAACAAAATTTATTTTTAATCAGAGACTGGAAGCAGAAGCCTCCAAGGCGAAATGAAAAATCCTGCCTAATAAATTAGAAGCTCACAAAAGCAGCAAGAATTCTCTCCCAAGACCTCGAAAAAAGAAAGCCCGCGTAATCGAAGCCACTATCACAGCTCGAATCGTACACCAAAGAAAGGCAATATCCTGGCGATCTTTTACGATCTTTCAGCATCGTTCGAGTAGTCTTCCCTCTCTCTCTCTCTCTCTCTCTCTCTCTCCTGCTCCCTGCTTGATTTACGTTATTCGCGGCTCTTCCGATCCCTCGGCGGCTGAAAATTCTTACCCGAATAAGGGGGAGGGTACGAGCGCGTGTAAACAAGCGGGAGAGACGAATTAATCTCGAAAGGCTGAGGATTAATTTCCGGCCGGGGATTAGCGTCAGATATCCGGTAGGAGTAGCAGGCGAATTGATACCGACGAGCGGCGGCGGCGGCGGCAACGGGAGGAAGGAAGAATCGGCGCGGGGAAGACGAGGCGCGCGGCATCGACAACTCGCAAGCGCGGATTCCGGAGACGCGATACCCCGCGGAGGAGGAGGTTTTCCGCGCGACTCCGGGATCCACGCGAGCCATTATCGTGCAGATTTTATGAAGAGCCGCGTGGTATTACCCGCTTTTACTTTTAGCCGCTTGGCGGGTAATGGAGAGGGATTGCGGGGCGTCTTGAAACACTTTTATTTTTGGCGGGGTTTAATGGTAACTTATTTTTCGCCGAGTTTAAACCAATAATGTTTTACGTGGTGTAATAAAATCACTCTCGAAATAAAGATTCACGCTAGCTTTGTAGACTATTTTTTAAAAGAAACTTTTCTCATCCAAACGAATTGTATTAGTATAAATATTTTAAATATTTAAGTTGGAAAGGCTGTACTTTGACAGTTATTGATATAAATATTGAAAGGGCATTTTCAATATTTATCAATAGTTAACCGGCGAAAAGCCGGCGAGCCCAATTAATAAAGACCAGTTGAACCGCTCAATTTTCTACCCTGGGAGCTGTCGAACTCGAAGATTCGAAAAATAAATGCCCCAGACAATCCTCTGCAAATGAACTAAGACCATCTCTTTCAAGCTGCACAGTAACCATGAACGAATCCTTTGTCTCAGTCGGCGGGCCGGCAATCGATACGCCTCTAAATGCACATAAGAAGGAAAGGCAGACGAAATTGGAAACATCACAGAACCCGGCAACGAGAGATTACTCCGTCTCGCGAGGAAACGAAGGAGCCCCGCGTCTCTCTCCATCCTCTCTCTCTCTCTCTCTCTCTCCTCCGCGAGGGTCGAAGAAAAAAATCCTCTTACGCGGATAACAAGAGAGAGCCCAGACTGCGGGGGAGACGGGAGAGGCGAACGTGTGTGTTTACAAGAAAAAAGTAGTGAAATAATGAGAGAGATAAAGATCGGGCGCGCTCGCAAGCACAAATTGAAAAGACTGCAAGCGCGTACGCTCGGAGGTACGGAGGCGGCGGCTCGCAGCAGTAACGGAGACGAATGAAAGGGAATATTCTCTCATTGTCTTCCTGTCGGGGCAGCGCAAATATTGCCACCATCTCTCGACCGAACGAACGGTGAATGCCTCGAGGGGGCCTCGGCACGACGCGTGTGCGTATATCCCGCGAGCACTTGGCGACGCGTCGAGGGCGCGGCCGAGCAGCGGGAAAAGGCGAGGGTTCGAGCTTTCGTGCGAGGCGCTTACGCGTCCGCGATGAGGGATGTAAGGTGACTTGTTTTCGAGGCGGGAGCGCTGATGGGAAAGCTTGATTTTCGCAATCGGACTTGTTTTCAATTTTTTCACTTTTTTTTTTTTAGAGTCGACCAGCTGGGGCAAAAGAGGACACTCCTAGTGTTCAAATACTAGAACTAATATTATTTGCTTTGGTACTAAAAATTTGTCGGCACACAATATATCAATTAATTGACAAAATCGGATTTTCATCTCAGTTCTACGGAATCTGACGAAACTATGTTGAATTAATTAAGTAAAGTGCATCAATGTGGAAATCATTTCAATATTTGTTTATTAAACAATATTGCATCACGTTAATCGGAAAACCAAATTCACATTCATTCCAAAGCGATTCGATTAAACAAAGGGTACATATACATATATTACGCACCGCAATTCGACGAGCGTAAAATCCACATTCCCTCCGCGCAACGACAGCAAGAAGCATCGCCGCCAGCGGGGACGAGCAGCCGCGGCAAAAGGGACATGATAAACAACGACGCGTTCTCGCGCTTAAAGCGCGCGCGCTCGTTCCTTTGACTCCGCGCCGCGAAATCGCGACGATATTCGCAGTCAGTCCCGCGCGCGGAGAGCAGCTTTCATCGCCCGGGCGGATTTCATTAGCACCGAGAGCTTTTTCGACGCGCGCGAAATTAACGAGCGGCCTCGAGGACGCGATTATTGCGGACGGGTCGCGCGAACAAAAAAAAAATGGCCCGTATAGTGGCTTTTTAAATTGGGCGTGAACTCTCTCGATCAGCGCTTTTAGTGCGCTCGAGATAAAGCGCTCGGCGGTTTAACGCAAGTTAGTTATATTTTGTACGCTGCGGTGGATATCAAAGAGCTCGTCGGTCGCGCTAAATTTGCCTGCGTTTTAGAGGGTAGAAGAGCTGAATTAAGGATTTTTTATTTAGATTGTTATATGAGTAATTTTGAGCTTTAGTTTTTGATTTTTTTGTTTTTTAATATGTACCTTCTCAAATACTCGTATGACACATAAAATTTAGATTTAATGGAAAATTTATTGCAAGAAATCGTATTCAAATGTCTGCAGACGTATTAATAACAAATAAAACATAATCCTGCTTTCGTTAACTTTCCAAATATAGCTTGAACTCTTGCTCTACTTTATCAGAAACCGCAAGATTCCATTGCCAAATAAAATTTTGAATTTATACGGCCCCTCGTGCAAAATGCACAAAAACATGCAGACCGTCTAGACTTTTCTAACAATATTACAAAGGCAGTTCTTCAAGCAGAAGCCGCTTGCCTTATTCAGTCGGCTAAACGTCATTACCCAGAAAATCAGATTTTCCTTCTCGAGCCGCGGCAGAGTCCTCCTTAAAAATATCAAAATATTTGCCCGCTTCTTCATTCAAAGCTCTCGGCTAGCTCCAAATGAACCTCGACGAAGTTCTCCCTCTAAATCATGGGCGCAACCCGCACGAGTCGCTCGAAAAGAAAACCGTACGAAATAAAAGTCAAAGGCGAGGAGCAGGCGGTCAAAAATAAAGTCGCTCGGCCGTATAAAGAAAATAACCCTTGGCCGCCCCATCAGATAACTCGGGCAGCATCGGCGACTGAATAACAAAGTGGGGTTGACACCATCATCATCGGAGGACCCCCCGAGATCTTCATTGTTCCCCAGGCTACGCGACCCAGTGTCCTGCTCTCTCTCTCTCCCACTCTCCCTCTCCGAAAAACGCTGAAATGATACAGAACGGGGCGAACGTATGCCGGGCGCGTCTTACGAATTAACGAGAAAAGTAAGGAGCGAAGCGTGCCTTTTCCTTTTTTTTTTTTTTTTCGTTCCGCGTTTTCTTTTTTTCTCTTTCTTACGGTAGGACCCGGGGAGGGGGGAGGAAAGGAGCGGCGAGCGTTTTGCCGAGTGGCGCATTTCGGAATGTAATCTCGAGACGAGGATCTGATCGCGTCAGCTTTCTTAGGATTCGTTCGTATATGGTCGCCCGCTACTTCCGACTGCATCTCACGTTTAGGGTCCTCGACGCGCCGCGCGTTTCCACTTTATTTCGGCATCGGGCCGCGGACTGGATGCTACACGGAGCTGCTGTTTCGACTTGTTTCGAAATCATATTCATAATACGGCCGCTTTGTTTTCTGTTTTTCTCGGAAGGTCGTCCGCGGTGTTTTATGTAATGTAACGTTTTTACGGCCGGTTTTCGGCCGCGATCAACGTGGGAAAGAAACTGGAATTTGGATAATTGTCATAAAAATTATGAAAGGTGTCGCGAGAACGTACGTGGAGAGGTCATTGTTTTAAATTACACGAAATTCAGAGTAAAGGTAAAAGATTTATGGATTACTTTGAATTACTTACTGAGATATACGTTAATATAAATATTGATTAAATAAGTTTGATAATTGCCCGCGTAAAAATCGAATCTATTTACTTCATTAAGTTATTATCCGATCTGGAGCTAAGTTGGCGGTACATTATAACCTAAATATAATTTTTATGACATAAATAAAA
>JAWWEO010000001.1:16244773-16254846 GCA_035582975.1 Ormyrus labotus | reverse complement strand
CGATTCAATATATTGCTAATATCAATATTCAATACATTGGCAATATATTGCCAATAGTTTCGATTTTTACGCGGGTGATCTGAAACAACAATAAAATAAGGCCCCTCCAATTCTCAATATTAATAAATTATTATTACTTTATTGTAACGATACTGAAAATTATAAGTGTAATTTTATTGAAACTCGCCTAGTAAAAATCACACCATTTTTAATGCTTTGAGGTTAAATTTTAGCATTTATTGGCTCATTAAGAAGCATTTTCTGGCCATTTATAGCACTTTTTTTAAAATTAGCCAATCCTTGCTCTAAAAATGTTTTCAATTTCTACCAGGATCGAATTGTAATTTTAAAAAATCAATAAAACATTGATTTTCATTAAAATTTCGATTGCCATAATAACCATGTCGTTCGCCTCACTCCCAGCTCACACCTTTCGTATTAACAGCGAAACCGGTGAATCACCAACAAAGCTTCTCGGAAATGAGACCCCCTTACAATCTAGCATCTTTATTTCAATGATTCACATTATATAGTGCCGTTGCATCAGCATTATCGCGCATCCAAAATCTTCGCATCTGCCGTATATACACACATATATTTCGTGCGACAAAAACTCTTTACGGCCGTTCTGTGTATCTCAATTTTGAAGCCTGACCAGCGGCTTTGCCGCCCGGCAAAGGACGGAGGCGGGCGAGATTTTTTCTCCCAGATAAAGAATAGGTGGAGGAGAGAGGCTGCGGTGCCAAATTGAAAGATCAAGGGATTACGCTTATACGGCAAGGATCCCGCTCGTAAAGGTAATCTTTGTTTTCCTCGAAAGCTGCATCCGACGCGGAGATATCCGGCCCGTGTCGTTTAGGATCATTAAAGGATAATGTCTGGAGGGAAACCGGGCTTGCCGTCGTGATAAAAATAAAATTGGGGCGCGGCTGGGTCCTTTAGCTGCTGCCGGGGGTCCTGTGCACATGCAGTCGCCCCGCGCTCGCTTCTTTTGGGTTTGTCTTAATTTTTCTCCCGACCGTAAAGCCGAGGCTACGCCCCGTAGTTTTCTGGTGCTTAGTCGGTTTTTTATGAAGGAGATGCATCGGTCGTAATAAACTGTAAACATATTTTTATAACTTGTGAATTATTTTTGGGTATTTTTATTTCAAAGGGAAGTTTTTACTGTTAATTATTTGCTCCCTTTATTTTCTTCTTCCAGTTATTACAAGCTTTTAAAAAATAATAAGATAACGCGACGGAAGGGAAATTTTTCATTAAATCTAGTCACGTAATTCCTGCGTACGACTTTCAACATTTTGCCAGTTATTAAATGTGACGTTTAATTAAAGAATAATTTTAGTTTATATCATAAATAATATTAAATTTCACTTTAATTATTTCCCAGAGAGAAAATAATTTTTTATCGCGTCAACTCGCAAATTCATTTTAATTGCATCCTCGTTAGCCAATAAACAAAAGTCGTTTATCCCACCGAGTCACCGATAAATATCCCGTAATACTCCAAATTAGCTGAAAACCTGTTCTTTAACAATGCACCCACAATTCGCTCGTTAATGCCGTCCGTACTTCAGGCCAGAAATCACTCTCGCCGCCAAATACGCCAGGATATACCTAAGAAGCAGCAAATCATTCCCCGCGTAATCGCAGTACGCGACACACCGCAGCAAGCAGCAGCAGTAGCCGTAAAGCCCGGAAAATTTATACATTGCCGCGTAATGTCATAATGCCGATGGTTAAAGCGAACCGGACCCAACCGCAGCTCCCAGTCGGGGCCGTCCGCAGGCCAGGTAGACGCGCCGAGTGCCCGGTGGTGTAAAATAATAAACGGACGCGTCTCGAGAACAATCGTCCTCCTTCCAGGCTGCAATGTGCGCGCACGCGGCAGCGGAGGATCCGCCCAGGTACCATCCGAAAACTGGCCCACACCTGTGCGCGGGAGAAAGTTTTTCTACTTTTTCGCGGTGGTACATACATTTTATCGCCGGCGTGGATCTGCCGGATTTAGGTCTCAGCTTGTTCGACGCCGTAGGTGGGGTGTCTGCTCCGCTTTTAATGTCCTCAGCGGAGATAAAGACGTCGGTGGAAGCAAAAAAAAAAAGTGAAATCAGCTTCGCTGAATTTTCCGAGGGGGATGGAGGTGAAAGTTTTTCCGGGAGCCTGGACTACTACGGGCAGGGCTGTAAAGCTGAGTGCTTTATGCGTGCTCATTGACTGTATAATCGCAGTTAAAAGCCTGTGTTTTACGGGCCGAGGCTATACCTTTTTTTCCTTCGATTTTTGACTCGAGAGTAATAAAGCTAGGAGATGTTCTCCGGCTCGTTTAATTGCAGTCAAAATAGTTTTCAAGAACTTACGAACTCATCTCGTAAGTTTGACGTTTTTAAAACGGAAGAAAAACGATGCCTCACATACTATTATTATATTATAATTATTAACGGTATTTTTATCAACGCAATTTTTCAAGCTCAACGCATTTTAAATCATGTAGAGAAATGGATTAAAATATCTCATTATTACGCGAAAGCAGCAGACTCATTAAATGTTTTCGGAACTTTGGAAAGTGCGAGGAACTTCGCGAAAGGATAGGCTTTTTTGCTGCCTTTACGGGCCGACAGTAGTGAAACCTGTCATAAACTCGGCGAAGCTTATAAGGCTCCGTTGATTGCAGTTAAAACGTTTACCAAAATTTTGAAGGTGGGAATAAATTCTTTCGGTAGTACAGCGTCTGCCTGTAATGAGTTTTCTCGTAAACCTCCAAACTTTAGGGAAGACACAAAAAAATGCTTATAATCGTCCTTGAATAATTAAAAACCTGCAACCTTACATCTTCGGCATAATTGCAGGTATAATAATCATTTTTTCAAGTAGTAATTTTTACGAATTATTTAACAAAATAACATTTGACTAAAAAGAACGTCATTTTTACGAGATACTATTACCCGCAGCGAAGCGTTTGAAAAGTGCGAAGGACTTTCGAAAAGGATTTTTACGCGTTTATGAGCGGCAAGTAGCGAAGCCCGTCATAAACTTTGGTCAGACACCTGATGGTTCCTTTGATTGCAGTCAAACCGTTTAAAAGCGTGTGGGCGATTCATGGAAGAAATTTTTTTCCTGTTTGCATACTTTACAAGTCGTAAGGACTGTCATAAACATTGGATATATAACCAGAAAATATATAAAACTTCCTCGTTTACCTCACAAAGTCGGCAGCTTTAAAAATGCGATGCATTAAGGGTCATTATAAAGACGGCTTGAACGTTTTAAAAACTCATTATAAGCTCTTTTAATTCTCGAGTACTGAAAATTATTTATAAAATTACTGTTACTTCAAAAAAATTACTGTGCTAGTTTATAATTGAATAATTAAAGTCCTGCCTCCTTCTTAAAATCGAATTAATTTACATCTTTCCAGGATCGTAAACATCGTTTTGTCAAAATAATTTTTATCTTTTGCTTAAAATATATCGAGCGAGGAGAAATTATAAATATTCAAGCGTAAAGTTGAAACGTGAAATTCGTAAAAATAGAGCAAGAAACGAAACAAAAATAGATCGATATCGAAAGCAGAGAAGAAAACGCGAGCGCAAAACAAGAAAGCGACAAGAAGCGCCTCAAGAGCGAAAGAGAAGCCCATCGCTGCCCTCTTTACGGCCACGAAAATTACGAGCGGTAAATCACGCGCTACTCGTCTCTGCACTTTTGCGCTCGCGCGGAATTTCGCGTTTGTCGAAAGCAGAGAGAAAAAAGTCGGCCGCGGCGCAGGAGGAGCTTCCATGTTGCAAAAAAACAAAAGAAGAACAAAAATAAATAAAAGGGAAGCAGCAAAAAAAAAAGCAGAAAACACTAAACTCGCGGGGAAATTCAGCGGACTTAGCCGGAGCGCCAGCAAGAACATCGCGACTATAAATCAGCCGCGGCCAAGCCGGTCTAAGTAATCGCTTATATGCGCACTAAACGGGCATCGGTGCACGGCGTCGTCTTCTACCGGCGGATTAGGCCGCTGCGTCCCGAAATAAAGACGCGAGCCACACTCGTAAATTTTGCCGAGCGCGCCTTTTTTTTTTTTTTCTTCATCCGGCCCGAGAGAGGCTAAATGCTTTATAAAAGCGATATAAAACGGTATTTATCGCTTTTGGATGGCCGCGGATTTCTTCTGCTTTTTCGGCTTAAAACGCGTATTTCATTTTCGCCTGCAGATTTATATCGCAGCCTATATACGCTGAATTTTACGCTAATCTTGTGAGAGAGCGAGAGAGAGCGAGAGAGGGCCGAAAAAAAAATTTGCTTCCCCGCTAATTTATGGGAGTTTAAAGGCTGCTGAGAGTTTACTTTGTATTTAGCGCGAGGAAATATTGATTTTAGGTTCGTAGAGCTTTATAAAGCGATTTATGCCGAGATCGCTGTAGAATGAAAATTTTACTCCGAAAGACTTCATCGATAATAGCTCTAAAAAATACAACGTAACTCTGAATGATTTATTATAATTGAATTTTAAATATAATTGAAAATAATAACAATATAATAATAATAATATTGAAATGACATAAACAAAAATTAAATAGTTCAGCGGTAAAGAGCTTACCTAAAGAGTGGAGGCTCTGGGTTCGAAAGAAATTTCTCCTTTTAAAGAAGTTTTTAATATTAGGAAAAGGTTTCGGAAAAATTATTTGGATGAAATAAAAGAAGTCTGGGATAGTAGCCTTAGCCAGACCTTCGCAAGTCTTTTGCGCGACTTAGGCCAGAAACTTAGGCTAGACACTCGTTAGACTTTTGTTAGAGTTTTTTTTCCACGGGTAGCTCTAAAAAAAAATCACGAAACTCTAAATGATTTATTATAATTGAATTTTAAATCTAATAGATCCTTACATCAAGTATATCTCTCCACTATATTTCGTTTTCCAAAAGCTCCTGCTTTTTTCACAAACGCTTATGAAGCTAATGAATTTCGATCCGAGCCCCGCACAGCAGATTCTCCTGCCCCTCTGCGCCGATGAAAAGCAAGAGAAAAGGCCATTTCTCCGCACAATTCGAAAGTTACCTCCCCCGTCAATAGCCTGGCACTTTACTCAGGGCATACCGCGTGGCCGTTTTCTCCGTCTCTCTCTCGGCTCGTTCGCCCGCGCGTAAAACCGGACCCGCCGCCGCCGCGCCGCGCGTCGTTCTCAGAGCGGCGAGTCGTCGCGCGCCGAACGACCGATGCATCATACCCTGCAGGTCGCATCTGCTCCGCGCGCGGCTCGTACGGCCCCGGTGAATCTTAAAAAAGGCTGCTTTACGCGCGACGCCTCGCGCCGCCGAGTAATGAGGCATAAAACAGCGAGACTGATGCTCCTCGTAAAGCCCCCCTTTTTTATTTTGCGCCCGGGCATTTTTTCTCTCCGACCCCGCCGCGCGCGGCACTTTTCTCGCGCCCCGCGAACAATCGAACGCCGCGCCGCGGGATATATGCACGCGCGTCCCGCGGTGTCGCGACGCGAGATCCTCCTCGCGTATATATTATAATGCGGGGTATAAAAAGCCGGGCACAAAAGCTCGCGCGGGAGGACGTGCAATTTTCGGCGATGTTTATCGCTGGTCTCGAGGTGTAATGATGAATCGGGGCTGCTTAGCATTCGCGGCGCGCGGATGAATGGCGGATGTGACAAATGTTATCATTGGGCTGTAAATTTCGAGGACTCTTGAACGCTTAGTTTTTTTCCTTTTTTTTTTTTTAAACGGGTTCCTTTGCTTTCGAACTGCAGGGCTATTGTGCTTAATTGACGACGTGAGATGGAAAATATTTTTACAACGGGAACATTGGTAAATGATTAACTGAATCTAGAGCGACTCTTCATTCCTATCTCTTCCGAACGGTTTAACGAATAAATCAATTATCAAACCATTTTGAAAAAAGAACAGAGTTAGCATTCGCAGGGCCACTGCCCAAAATTACAGATTTCAGATTTCAATCTGCGCACGCAGCGCGCGCGCGGCGTCGACGAATTCTCGCCGAAAATCATCTCCTAAAACCGAGTATCCCCGGCGAATCGACCAACATCAGCAGCGCCGCCGATGGCAGCACCGTCCACACACACACACTCGACTGCACCCCCGCCCGCGTCCGGCGCGCCTTATCCGTACTGCGGATCGCCCGGGCAATCCCGAAAAAATCCAGCTGGACGAGCAGAATCCGGAGAAAAATAGCGTCGGTCGAAGCTATCTGGGCCCTCTAAAAATTGACGGGGGCAGCCGGGAGGGGGGGACTCGTCTTCGAAATTTTTACTCGAGCGACAGCTGCACCGGCATCCGTGGAAAGCGGCACGAACGACGGCCACCCTTTTTCCTCTCGATAATTTCGGCATTAAAGGGGTCGGGGGGCACGGAAGGGGGGGGGGACTCCTGCACGTGTCGCGTTTCTTCCTCGACGTCGTGTTCGGGGACGTGTAAGTCGAGAGAGGGGTGGCAGGGCGCGCGTGTTGGAGCTGGATATTTTTGGGATGTTCTTTTTATTGTATTGATCTTGCTGCGTTTTCCTTCGGCTCGCCGAGTGTACCTGCGATTAGTTTTCGGATTAGGAGGCAAAAAATGTCTGGGTGGGGAAGGGTGGATGAGAGGGGTTTGACAAAGATTTTTTTTTTAATGCTTCGGTGCAGTATAGAAACATTAATATAATGGATAGTGTAATTGTTCGATCTTTAGAGCATCTATATCGTGCAGCGATTTATCTTCATCTCATTAATGATAAAGAGACAGACTTGGCCCTTTGATTTATAGTTTTTGTAACTTAATTTTTTTAACATTTACTATCTACGTTTAGAATGCAAACAATTTTTTTACTGCCTTTGTTTATCTACATCTTAATTCTCACAAAGCAGTAAAGAGGATTCCTTGTGTAAATCCTGAAAAAACAGAATTTATTTTCTCATTAATTTTTTTTACCCTCGAAAGGAACGACTGTGAGAAGCAAGTGGTACTGCCATGTCATATGAAGATATTCTTAGAATGCTTAACATCTTGTCTTTTTCTGGTCCTTGTAAGCGATCACTCATGGAAGTACGGAGAAGCTACATCGAAAATATAAATATAAACGCACAAGGCAGTTTTCTGTGTAAAAAAGTCAATCATTCGGTTGTTCACACTTCTGCTTGAATTTAAGAAAAAAAAACAGGGCGTCTCCGGCAAACTTGAAGGAATAAGAAAAGCAATTCTCTTCCAAAAACCTTAAAGATCACTCCGCAATAAGAATGACCCGACGAAATGACCAATCCACCCAGCCGAATGTCCCCAATTTCTAATACCCGCGCGGCGAGTTCAAAGCAATCCGGTCCTCCAACTGGTATTATATGTTTTTCCGAAACTTTAAGCACCTTATCCCACGCCCTCGGCGAGCACAAACGCACTCGCTAACACACGAAACTCGCGCACCCGATCAAACGCTATATCGATCGCCGGGTGAAAAAAAAAAAAAAGGAGCGCCTGAAAACCGAGAGGCAAATCCTCTCGGGCGCGCGCAGATGCAATGCTACAAAAGCGCAACGGCGCGACAAAGAGGCGCGCGCGCGAGAGTCAGCTTTATGAGCCCGTCAACGTCGGCGGGCCATAGGCTACTGCTCCTCGTTTTCCCGGTCATTGACGCGCGCGGGAATATAGGTGTGAAAGGGCGCCGCGGAGATGAGATGGCATCGGCACTTTATCGCGCGCGCGAGATGCGCGCCGCGGACGGTTCGGCGCGCCAAGTTTGATTTGTTCCTTTTGGAAAAGCAGCTAGAGAGTTTTCTGGCTCGGAGAGATTTATTTTAGTTGAGTGCTTTTGGTTAACTGCGGGCGGTGGTAATTGCTGCTTGAAGAATCATAAAATTGAGAGATAATATTACCTTGAAATAATACTTGGTAATTACTTTTTGGAATCAATGGATTTTTCGGAAAATTCTTTTTTTTTCTTTTTACGAAAATGGCGAAGTATCTCATGCGCCTAGCGTTTTTAACCAATATTTTTTTCAAAAAATTTCAAAATATTATATCTTTTAAGTCGTAAAAAACGTTTTCTGCGTATATTAAAAAAAAGAGAAAAAACTTTTTTAAAAGCAACTACCCTTTTTCACTTTCCGAAAGGTTTGGAAAAGCTTCCTCCAAACTAAACCCCCGAACCTACTCTTTCGAAAACTAGCTTTTTCAACGAATTAAATATTAAATTTAACTCTTCAAATGCATCGCGCGAATTTCCAGCAGGTAATATTCCGCAAGAAAGGTTAAACAGAATAATAATACTGTTCGCCAGAACCGGTCAATCGGCCCAAGACTCCTTTCGCGAATCCCGATAAATTCCACAAAGAGAAGCTCGCTTCTCGCTAAAGCAATTATTTGTTCAAGAAAGTCCATAATCCCGCCATTAATCATAACTTTCACACGGCACTTTGCCGAATGCATTGAGCTCGAAAATTTTTCTCTCGCGCTCTCCGCTGCGCGCGCGAGAGAGAGAGAGAGACGCAGTGTTTATCGACGCATACTTCAGCGCTGCAACTGACGTTTCAATGAGGCCCCTCGAGAGCGAATCGCGAACGCGCAAGCGCCGCGGAAATTCTCATCATCGGCGGGGATTTAACGGAAATAGGCAGCGGAGCTTTTATGGCGTGACTGTGAAAATCATTGCTCGATTGACGCCGCTCGGTAAATAAGAAAGAAGAGAGAGAGATCGGCACGCGGAAAGAGTTGTCGCGAGGCTTTATTGTCGGACGCGCTGGAATCCAGCGGGAAGTTCTCAGCGGTGCGGTTAATGAAATAGAAAATTTTACGACGGGGTTTTTAAGTAAGTCGCCGGTTAAAACTGTAAATATTTTACGGGAATAGTTCGGCGTGCCGGAATGAACATTATAATTTAGTAATCACGTTTCGGCGCATCTTTAATAATTTCAGGCGCGTAATAGCAGCATAGACGCAATTAACTTCTTAATTACAGTTCACGTCGTACAATAGAACTTTAATTAAAGTTTATTTAAAGAAGAAACTAATTGCAAAACAATTTCGAAGCAAAATCATCGTTTAATCAAACAAGGCACAATGCGACCGCGCGACATGTGTACTTTTCCGTGCACTCAACAAAGCCAATAACTACGTTAAAGAACGGCAAATTTAGTTAGCGAACTCGACAAAAGCCATATCGACATCGACATCGGCCCCTCTCTCCTGAAAGCCATAGAGCGCCTCGAGCAAACAGGTCATCGCGCAATAAAATGCCAGAGCGGCGGGCGCAAAAGCCCCGCGTGCCATATATCGCGCACATCGGGAGCTCGGCGCGAGAATTCGCGCAGCACCTTTATACGCGCTCATCGCTCTCTCTCTCTCTCTCTCTCTCTCTCTCTCGGCCAATCGCGATTCAACGCGGAGAGCGATGTGCGCCATTCGGCGTTTACGCGAAACTCCAGCTGCCGCGCGGCGGAGTGCGACAGCCGCCCCCGTGGAAGGGCGCGCGCTCCGTGTGTATATGCGACGCTGGATGTACCTTCCGCTCCGTTTGCTCTCTCGCGCACTGCAGAGCCCGCCGCCGCCGCGGGCGACGCCGCGACACGGAAATGTTTGCAGCCCCCGCCGCCGTCCCCCGAGGATTTAACCTCCTGCCCCTTATTTCGCGCGCGCGCCGCGCCGCGCATCGAGGAATTCGACGACGTAATTTTGACCCGGGAATCAAAGTGCTCTCGCGCGCTTGTGTCTGTGTGCGCGTTGTACACCGGCGAGCTTTTCAAACAGACGAAAACTATTTTCTATTGGCTTTCGCGGGGAAAAAGAGGGGGGGGGGGGGGAGAGGAGACGCTGCTCTCTCCCAGCTGTTTGATTTGCGATTGAGTTTGTAGGCAATGGATTTTTCGGAGGCGGACGCTCGGCACTGCGGATACAATATGTGGAATTCGAGGCGTTTTTCGCTCAAATATTGGAGGGAAAGTACGGAATTGGACAATTGTGTAGGCTGCTTGATAAAGTGTAAGTGTATACGTTGAACGGTGCCTGCAGCGTTATTAAATAGTACACTGAGAAAAAAATATAGTCGGTTCAACAGGATTTACGCTGTTGATTATATTCAACAAAATAAGCTGATA
>JAWWEO010000001.1:16185562-16228823 GCA_035582975.1 Ormyrus labotus | reverse complement strand
TTATATACATGATATTTTGTAAATCTTTGTAAATACTGCAATTTACAATAAAAGACTATTCTATTCTATTCTATTCTTTCAACAAAATAAATCTATGCGTACATTTCCGCAAATCCCCTTATAAAATATTCTCGCCCCCCTCAATTAAACACATCCTCGGCGAACAAAACAAACAGTAATTAAACTACAAAAGCAAAATAAGGCCTCGGCCGCCGACCGGTATTTTTTCTCAGGCCCGATTATTCACGAAAGCGATCGGAAGGGAGGCGGCGATAAAACGACTGCTCGCCGCTCCGAAGAGAGAGAGAGAGAGGCGAAACAAAGGCGGCGACAAATTCGCTAACGAATCGCGGGCCGAAATTGCGCGCTAAGAATGCGGACTGCCCCCGGATCGTTAGGAGCGCCGCAGCCGCCGACAAAACCGAGGAGTTGCGTGCAGCGCGGACGCCCTCGCGGCTCCTTCGGATTCCGCGGCCAGCTGCGGCCGATTTTGCTCATTTTTCGGCCCTTTCTCGCTCGGCGATTCTTCGTGTCGTTCCCTCCGGCGGCTGGGTATTTGCATCCTGGTGCGGGTTTCTTTAAGTTCTGGTCGAATGTCGAGAGGTTGGCTAAATAATAGAAAGTAGATTTTACGGAGAGGTATTGCCAGATGAGGTCTATGAAGTTTAATTAATTGACTGAAAATCTAAAAGAAATACGGTTTGTATTAAATAATTGCAAATCTCTTTCAAATTTGTCTTCAATTAATTGGAGTTTACTCGCTTCAAAAGGGCAATCAACGACGTTCAATCTTCTACTCAAACTTGTAGTAATTAGAGTTTATAAGAATATACTGCTAGATTACCTACCCTACTTTTACTTTACGTTAATAACTTCGTAGTTTCAAGTTATATAAATTAAAAAATTTTTTTGCTTTTACTTTGAATTTGAATGTTGTTAGTGAGGATTGATTAAAAGTTTTAAAAGATATTGATTTCAACATTTTAAATCGATATAATTGTTTTTAAGTTTAATTTAAGATAGAAATTAAAAAAAAACTAAATGCTTATTATTTAAGATTTTTATATAAAAATCATGCAATACTTTATAAAAGAAACTAGAGAAGTATATCAGCGTTTTACAAAGTTTGAATAATAATTTATGTTACAAATAATAGTACTCGTAAAATATCGAAAGTTTTCATTACATTATTTATTGCACAAGTTATTCTTTCGAAACAAACTGGAACTACGAATAAGTACTTCACCGGTTTTAAAATATTCAGATGCTCCTCGTAGAGTATAGAAGGATATTTTATCTTAATAACTGTGTGGAAGAACAATAAAATCAATTTGAACTTTTTTTCGCTTTTTTTCGAGACGTCTTATGTCTTATGTATATGCGAGCGATTACATTATCGAAACTGGTTCTGTTGTTCTGAAATTTATTATTGGAGGAAACTGATAAGAAGAATTTATAAAGTTCCAGTCACTGATATTCTGAATTATTGCGCTCAACCAGACGTAAAATTTTAATTTTATTATCAATTCAAAAATATATATTGAAGCGAAACTTTAAAATAAACATTTAAATTTAATACTGACATAAATCATTCTCCTTTTAATAAAATATCCACCAGAAATCCCAAATCTTACTACACTATCCAGTCTGAAGCACAATCTAAAAACAAGTTCAGTACGAGAAGCTATATATTTATAAATAAATCTCGGTACAGTTTGATTAAACGAAGCTCCTTTCACCGCAGCGGCTCAAACCTCGAACTTGCAAGATCGCGGACCTCCACAACCCCGAGAAACTCGAGCTTACGTAGCCTGGTCGCAAAAATTGCCGGCAATTGCGCACGTAGCCTAAGCAGGCCGGCGAGGCAGCTCTCTCGCTCGTCTTGAATTACACACATCCGCGCGCTTGAATGGATCGAGGGCGAAGCTGAGCGGCGCGGCGGAGCTCGAATTAGCGCTCGGGCAACTTCTAAACTCAAACAAATGGCTGAAAGCCCTAACGAGTCACAGTTAGACGCGATTGCGTCTATTCGTCCATTGATAAGTTATAACGACCATTAAAGGCGAGTAAAACGTGGAGGGAAGACTCGCCTCTCTCTCCCTCTCTCAAGTAATTTGAACTTTGCGGGAGGGAAGGGAGCCCGTGTGTAAGGCGGGCAAATCGAAGTTCGCGCCTTCGTGATCTCCTCCGCGCGCTTTCAAGTTCGGCAGTTTTGCCGGCTGGCCGAGCTTGCAGCTGACTTTTACGCTCTCCCGGAGCTTTCAGCCGGCGCGACTGCGAGTTTTTAAATTGGGAAATAAGCCGGAGTATTTGCGGTGCGTTTGTTTTTAGCCGAGCTAATGGAATTGCAGTTAGAGAGGAGTCGAGTTAGATTGTTTGGAATAATAATTGCAACTGTTTTTGGTACAAAGTAATTAGGAACTTTGCTGGATCGGGTATAATTGAATAAGTAAGTATTGCTTATGCTAATTGGAAGAAAGCAATTTGATTTTTTTTTCTTTCTTAGAATTGGTTGGGATGGAGTTTGAAATGATTTTGGTTCTGGAAGGAATCTTTATTTTCGAAACTTTTTCTGCCAACTGACTGTAGCCTCTACTGTCTTTTTATGACTTTGCCTATAATGCAATTATTAAACGTTTCTAAGTAAACTGTCTGAACTGTAAAAGTTGAAGTTTAATTTTTCTACGCAATGTTTTTATTCAATCAGCTGGTTTATGTCAGTCTCCGCAATTAAGAGTTGATTTTCGTGTTATTTGATTCAATATTTCATGTATCTAATATTTACGGAAATCTAAACTTCAACAATGCAAAGAATGGAATAAAAATAAAACTTTTCTGGGGAAAAGTTAAGAGCGTTATATTTAGTTTTATACTTTCGAATCTAGTTTTCAAGTCTAAATTGAAACAAATAATAAATGCTGCTTTATCCTGTCAAAATATTGAACTGGATTGAAGCTTCGAAATCAAAGCTGCTTTTATCAGGCAATCAAGAACATCAGTTCAAAATGTACACAAGGAATAGAGCTATATTCTCAATTCTAATTTTAAGACAAACTTGCTAACTACGAACAACTCAATTTTATATTTCTTCAGAAATCAAGCATCGACAAGGCAATTAAGCCACATAAAACCTTTTCCTACAGAACAGAATACTTCTTTACTCTCCAAATTCGTCTCTTTATCGACCCTTTCAAGATAAAAAAAAACTTTACCGTTAAAGCCCAACAACTGCTTATTTTTAAACTCAGCGCTCGAGCTTTTGTTAAAGCTGCCATATCAGAAGAGACCATATTAGTTAAATAACGCGAAGGAAATACAGCAATGCCCCTCCCGCCCGTCCGATTCCTCTCTCGGGCGACTTACTTTATATAAGTATAATTAAATGTTAATGTGCTCGAACGCCGGGCGCGAGAATCCATTTCGGCAGCTGGAGGTGTTAGCGAAACTATGTACATTGTACACGTCGAATTACCGAGAGGCAAAGACCCCCGGCGGCGCGGCCTTGAAAGCGCGCGCCGGGAAACTCTCGAGAGCGCGCGTCGCGTCGCTCGTCCGCGCGAACGCACCCGAATTTTGCATAATTTAAGCGCCGGTTCTCTCGATCCCCGAGCCGCCGCGTGCGCAGGTACAAGACGCGATCCTCCGCGCGACGACTGATTCGACTTCCGCGACTTGGCGCAAAATTCAGTTCAGCGAGACGCGCACGGAGAGCGCGGGTTGAAAATGCCGAAAGTTCGCCCGTCCCCCCGCGACGCTTTAGAATTATGTTGTCTCGTTCGGGCGCGCGAGCTCGACTCGATTCGGCTTCTTGTTGCGTCGCCGACGGTTTTTCGAGGACGCCGGATTCAGCTGCGCGCCGAGGCTTCTCGCTCGTCTTATTTGCAGCTGTGCACTCGGCTGTGCGTCTGCGTTCAAGTCAAATTGTGACTCGTATTTCGATGGTATTATATCTTAATCTTGGGAAATCGGAATCTGCTATTCGTAGAAAATGTAATTCAATTTACAGGATGATTTTGCTTCTAAATTATTTTTAACAAATGTGGGTATCATTAATTATTAATTACTCAATATGCGTCTATGCAATTAGCTTGTCAAAGCGACTTTTTCATGGCGTATAAACCACAGTGTAATAAGATTATTGGCTTTTCTATTAATTAGCCCATGTGGTTATCGATCGATAACCACCTAATTAAACTATTATAAGTAATTATACATATAGAGGAACGCACAAATCAAGACCGTAATTTTATCGTTGAATAATTACCAGTTGTTCAAAAATGAATACGAGAAGTTAATAAAAATAATAAAGTACAAAGATGCAATACAATTAAAACAATATTACTAAACAATAAAATAATACAAATCCGCAGCCGTAAAACTGCTCTATTAAATCGATGACAGCTCACTCAAAACCGAATTTTCGGCCAACATTCCATATTCCGAAAGTTTCGCCCTCGAAAATTCGGCGAATGCCGAAAAGCCATGGCGATTTTTCGAGCGGCCGCCGCGGCGGGAAGCTCCGCAAGGGCAAAACACAGAGAGGCCTTATAAAGGCAAGCCGCGGCAACACAACGACAGAGAGAGAGAGAGAGAGAGAACGAGAGTCGGCATTCCTTGAATTCGCGCTTTCGGCTTATTTTTCCCGATGGGGGGGATTAATCATGGCGGCGGCGCGCGAATCGCCATCGCCGCGCGAATAGTTTCGTCCGGTGTACGGAGAGTGCATAAGGGCATGCATTAGGCATGATCGCTGTAGCTTCGACCGCATTCAAAGCAGACAACTTGGCCCCGGCACTGCCGGTGGAAGCCGCAGCTCTGCGGTGCGGCACCGGGCAAAGACGCGCGCGGCGCCCGCCTCCGCCTCTTCGCGATCTCGCTGCAAAACAAAGAGCCGGAATCAAAGAGGAGGGTGTGGGGATAAAGGCAGCAAAGAGCAGCGAAATAACGAGCTACCTACCTAACTTGGTAAGCGAAGCCTTCGACAAACTCTGTCTCCGTTATGCACTGTTTCGCCCGAGCGCGATTCGGCCGCTGCAATTCGAGAGCCTCGGCGCTCGTTTGCCGATTCGTTCGCGGTGGGACCTGGATGTATATATAGGATGCTGCTGGCGACTTATCCCAGGCGAGGGTTAAACATTCGAACTGGCCACAATCGCGTTTTTCGTAGCGGCAGTCGTTGAATAAATTAGGAAGCGAAGCGCGCTGGCGGTGGTCTTTGCTAAATTAGCATTGTATTATAGGATTGCGTCTGTACTTATGGATTTAGTTGACACTCCTTGTTATCCTCATTTTCTTGTCTGTTATTCGCGATTTTTACGTCATGTCACAACACTCGCGGATATTAACAAAAGCAAATATCGCGCCGTAACCGAGTTGTAGAAGTAAAAAAAAGCGAAAGCAAGAGAAAGAGAAGAAATCATAAATAGAAAATAATAATAAAAGAAACGATAACGAGAGATAGAGAAAGAGAGAAAGAGCGAGAAAAGGCGCAGGCGGCAGATGGGATTAAAATTCTTTTAGTACATGCAAAGTGCTTTTAAATTCCCATATCACTTAGATATAGCAAGGGAGGAGGAAAGCGAGCAGCATAAATCAGTCTAGCTAGGCGTTCAAAGCGAAATATTTTTCAAACAGGCCTTCATCAAACAGACGCAGCGCACAGAGAGAGAGAGAGAGAGAGAGAGAGGCGCGGTGCGTATTTCGCCGCTCGCGCAAATCCGAAATCAGCTGGTGCATAAAAGCCCCCGGACTAGGAGAGATGGATTTTAAAAGGAGCAGCGTGCGCGCGCTCACTGGATTGCCGTTCAAAATCAGGGGTGGAATATCAATGGACGCCGATCTCTCTCTCTCTCTCTCTCTCCGAGCCGCGCGAGTCAAGCTTTTCAATCACGATTCCCTCTCTGTCTGCGCTCTCTTCCCTCGCGGTATAGTATCCTCTCTCTCTTCCTTTTATCTCCCTATTTCTCTTTGCAATTCCTCCGCCCCTTTGTCTCTTTCTCTCTCTCTCTCTCTTTCTGGGAGCGATGCAAGAGGGCCCTTTTTGTCACATTTCGCCTTTTTGCCATATTTCTGCGTCTTATTGCTCTTACGTTTTTTACACGAGCCCAAAATCACCTTTTATCACTGATTTTCTGCCTAGTTTTTCTTATGTATCTTTCTTAAGACAGTTTATTGTACAATTATTTGAATTTTTGTCATACTTTCGCGAAAGAATATAATTAGAAGGAAGAATAGAAGTAATAAATGAAGCTTATTCATTTAGATCTTATTCTCTTGTAGTAATGTATACATTCAGTTTTGTTTAAACAATTCGATTGAAATAAAGTTTCGTTTGTAAAATACACGTTCAACAATCAGAAACTTATCCTTCAACGTCGCATTCCCTCACACTGCCAGCGTATTTAACAAATTGTTTTATCATTTCCGCGCGGAATAAAGATAAATAGCTCGAAATTGAAACATTAAAGCTTACTTCCTCTTACTCTTCCGAAAAGAAAAGACGGGGCGCCGCGGCGCGTCGTAAAAATTGTGCCATTATTCCTCGAGTCCCGCGATTTCGGCGGGCACATCCGCCTCTCTCCGTTCGCTCGCATTCATCCCCGTCGCAACGTCGGATTCTTCTCTCCGCCTCGTCTTTTTCACGTCTCGGCTGCCTCGTCGTCCCGACATTTTCACTTACTTAATTTTCACGGACTCGTAACTTCGTCTAGCCTCTCGCGCGCGCGCTTACTCTCCCTGCCGCGGCGGCGGCGCGACGTGGCGAGGAATTTAAACGGAAGAAATCAGAGGTCGGCGCGCATCATTTAATTCTACGGCGACGGCTGCGGCGGCTCCCGCCGTAAAACGTGCGGCAATAAGAGATCCGAGACCGGCCGGGTATAGACTTGCCAAGGAGATGGTACGAACGGGATGGGGAGGAGAGCTGCAATGAGCAAATGACTATATAGATTCAATATATCGCTCAAGTCATTCGCTGGATTTTAATTTAGTGGGAGGCGCGCTCTCGCGATTTTTCATTCCCGCGGCGTCGCTCGGAGAGAATTCGGAAGTATGGAGCATTCGTTAAAGCATAAAAGATACGTGAATTATTTGTTTTTCTTGAGAATTTAATACTACGTAGTTTTTGGATATAAAAGTGAAATTTATAGTTTGAATTTGGATTAGGGTGAAAATTCACTCCCTTGCGGATCTGTTCAAACTGCGTTTCCCTAGGGCCAATATTTGAACTTTGTGCAGTATTATACGGTAATTTCATTCGATATCCGTTATTATTGATTAAAATACAAGTTAAACTTTTCGTTTACTCGCGAATTGTGTTTAAATTTTTTCAATAAATTGTGAAATAATTCCATGGAAATCACGAATTACCGTTTTGTTATTTCATTCTATTACGATTTTTTTATAGATTTATTGAAAATTATACTATTATGATTAAAATGTAAGATAAAATTCCATTTTTTACAAGTTGCTGCTGATATAAACATCTTTATTAATTTAAATATTGTGAAATTTTGTATAATAATCTTTCTGAAGGCTAGTTACATTCAGGCAGAGCATTGACAAGTTGTTGGAGTTACGCAGCGACCTTTTTTCCATCTTGCTTGTTGGCAGTTTAGTTGACAGGTTCCAGGGAAGCAATCTGAAAATCAATACAATTAATTAACTAAAATTTTAATTAATATACTTTAAATATTAAATTTGCAAAATAGATTTAAAAAAATTTCTAAACAAAAATCTGAATAACAATTGAAATTACTTACTATTCCTATGAATCTGACCATAAGCTGAGTTTACAGCAAAGCACAATACAGCAACAGCAAGAAGAAGAATAAATGTTACCGTCTTCATGATGATGGACCCGAATGCTCTGACAATCGAGAAACAGTGAAGTGACTCTACTTATTGCATTGCTTATATATGCTTCAATAAGTATCTAATTAATATGTGATAAGGAATTTCTCAGAAACATTGTAAACTTGTTTTACCGCGTAGTTACTTTTACCTTAACTTCAAAGAAATAGTGACTCATAAAAGTTTCCTTAAAATAACTTTTTCTAGACTGTGTGCAAAAGTAAATGTATCTGCAAAACACTTTAACATTATAATAATATCATAAAAAAGCAAAATATATTCTTAAACTTTTAACAAATAAAAAACATTTTACTTCCAAATTCACAGTTATTCGGTAAAAAAAAAAAAAGAAACTCAAAATAATTCGCCTCGCCCGGAGGTCTGATCTACTAGGTATTAACGCTTTAATCCAAGAATAGGGAAAACACTCCCGCTCCCAAACGACATTCGTCACAGCCGACCAAAAATATCGGTCGCCAAGCGAGTTATCCCGTATTAGAAAAAAATCGACAGGCGCTCGGGCGCGACAAAACCGACTAATCAAGCCTGAGAAAATTGGAAAGCGATCGCACCCGCAGACGTGCTGCGGGATAGATAAAAAAAAAAAAAGGCAGATCCGTACGTGACGGCCCGTGACAGTCGAGATCAGTCTCAAAAACACGTGTTTCGCCTTTTTTACGACGTCAATGTGAAACGAGAATTACAGGGCTGAGTGAAGGCTAGTTTACTCGTGACAGGGACTCACGCATTCAAGTGTCTTCTGACGCCCACATGGTGCTTCGACAATTTTCCCTCTCTACACGTGACGTCTGTTTCTCCGTGCTCGATTTTAAAAATTTCTATATTTCATTCGATAGCGCCAGAAAGCGGAAAACTGCGTGTTATTGCAAACGTTTAACGTTTTGTAATGAGAGCAAACGTTTAAAAATGTAAAACTCGCTGCGACTGCAGTAAACGTCAATTTTCCTCCTTTCGATGAAAACAACTTTTTCAGCGATTCATCGTTTTGATTAAATGGCAGTAAGTTTGAATTTGTTATAAATTAATAATATCATTGAAAGTTATAACTTGACATTAAAACGTAATAATATCATTGATATTACAATTTAATAATATCTCCATTGAAAGTTCATATCATATTACAAATACACCCGAGATATAAGAACGTGAAATTCACATCGGCGTTATTTTTAAGCTACGCCGAATATAAATGAATCTTTTTCATCAATAGAACCGCGGTATTGTACAAAATGGAAAATTTCGAACACGCCAATATGAATCATTTCCTTTATTATTCCGCACACAAAAGCACGAGCTAAAAGTTTAAATAATTTCATTTACATTTAATGGCGCATTGTTTGTACAATATTTATACGTCCCTTTAAAAAATGATTTTATCGCGAATGTAAAATCAATATTTGAGCACGCTGACGCCGAACGGAATAATTTTACGAGCGTCTCCTGATTTACAAGTGAAATTTTATAGTTACACAACCTCGCAGGACCGCGCGCGCAAAAAACAAAAAAAAAAGGGCGTATCGAAATTTTCGTTCAGTTTCAATTATTACGTACACGCACCGCTTCCCATCGGAGCCCCCCCCCCCCCCCAATTTGAATTTAATCCCCGGACGGAGCCTCTCCCGGGCGATTTTTCAAAAATCGAGGCCATGAGAAAAAGGGACTGCTTAATCTGGCCATTCGGGCTCATTTGGCAATCATAAAAAGACAAGCGTCGGGCGATTTCGCGAACACGAAAATCGGCTCGGTGCATGGCAGCGAGAGGCAAATTTAAGAGGGGGCGCGCCGAGAGCGGAGGGAGACAGAGACGCGACAGTGGCCGCATCGATGATAAAAAGAAAAGCGAAATTTTTTATCGCGTGTCCGCTCCGAGCCATTCCGTCGCTCGGAATATCAAAAAGCTAGTGCCCCTTCGAGAGAGAGAGAGAGAGGCGTATCGATTTTACAGCAGCCTTGCCTAAAAATAGCGAGCGCAAAAAATCTTTGTTCGCTGCGCTATTCGATATATATTTCTTTACCCTCGGGTATCGCGTTTAAAACGAAGCGTGTAAAAATGTCTATCGGCGGGTTAACATTTATTGTTGCTTTCGCGTTTCGAGAAGCCTTTCTTTTGATCAATTTTCTAAACTTTATAATATGTAGTTCTTAAATTATTTTATTATCATATTCATATTTTTATGCGGATGAGAAATTACTAGAAATGCGCAATTAAGAGCTTTTGAATAATGTTAATCTTAAAATCTCCTGAAAATCTGTTGAATAGTTAAAGTAATCTCCGTCTGTTTTACCTAAATATTTATTTTAAAACATTTTATTCAAATTCTGTCCCCAGTTAGCTATATCACTATTTCTCATCCATTTAGTTATAGGCAGAGCTCGAAAGAAGCCCTCATCTTTGGGTGCAATCCATTTATTAAACCATTTTTATAAGATTTGAAGTGCTCGTCAGCAAGATTGTGCGCTATGGGTCTCTAAACAAGTTTAATCAGTGGCTCGGGTGGAGTGGGACATCTCAATAAAGCGCTTTCAATGTTTCGTTCAGTGGTATATATTTCTAGTACGGAAAAATCACTACATTGTGCCTTTGGCACATGCAATAATACACTCTTTTAGTAAACACTATAATAAAAAAAAAAAATTTGATTGACTCAACTACAACGCGCTCTCAAATATGCGGGATTGAATTTTCAGTTGACTTAACGGAAGATCGATTGTTTTAATAAAATATCCTGTTAAATCAACAGAAATTCCATCTATAGGAAGAGGTTTCATTCAAGTATCCAATAAATATAGACGCTCTCGGAGCAAATTATTTAAATGTAAACAAACTTCCATAGGAGCTGTACAATATACAGTAGATATTGTATAAAAAATTACAAAATAAATGAATAAATAGAACCTCACACTGTTAGATTGTTAATGTAACTTGTAACAAAACTAATAATGAAACTCAATAACTCATCGTTCCCGCATTAAAATTATACGCATACGATTAGAAAGCAAATTTTTTTTTTCCACGCTGCCCGCTAAAAGCCACGTGCGCCAACGCAGTCCGCCGAAAAGCCTGCCAGCGACGGCTCTCCCGCAAGTATAAAGCTCGCTACTACCGAAATCTCGATAAACTTATCAAAAAGAGCGTGCAGCTCCGCGGCCTCCGGCGGGCCGCGGGGCAATTTCGGCGGCAATTGCCGCAATTCCGGGGCCCCAATAGCCGCGCCCGGCAGAAGCTCCCTGAAGCCTCTCTCTCGCGCGGCTAAGGAGGTGTACCCGCGCTCTCTCTCTCTCTCTCTCTCTCTGCCTCCGATGCAGGTGCAGAAAACGAGGCTCCCGCAGGCTTATTTAGGGATGTATTTTGCATTAATTATTCAAATGAGGGAACCGGGGCGCGAGAGATGCCCGAGATTATCATAAATTATCCTCCTCGGCTCCTCCGAGTAGCTCTCTCGCGCCTTCTTATATCGAGGCGCGGACACCCGCTCCTCTGGACCCCCGGTCTTATGTGCTCCGGTGCGCGCGAGAGCTCCTTCGGAGCTTCTATTTATTATATGCGACGGGCCAAAGGGGAATGCGGCCCCGGTAAGTAAATGGATTGCCGCGCGGAAATTACGAGAGTCCAAATTTTCATTGTGTTTTCTGTCTTTTTTTTTTTGGGAATTTAACGGAGTATTCTTAAAATTGCACTGTTTCGAAGGAGGTTTGATATTTTTACATATTTATAATAAATTAAATTGATTACAATGTTTTCGCTTGTATTCGTGGACAAAAAACTAATTAATTTCGCTGCTCAACGTTGTTATTTAATAGGAATGAAATATAATAACAAGTTTAACTTATTTAAAGTGATCATTCAAAGCATCTGTAAACAATCCATACAATACGCTGTGAGATTCCAACCACCTGTTTTTTGACAGGACAAAGCATGAACATTCCTCGGGGATGAAAGATTCTAAAGAAAGATAATTCATTGCTCTCCATTCAAAAATTATTAAAAGATTTTTAAAAAGTTAATTGAAAAATAATTCCATATTATCAAAAAATGTTTTTCACTTAAGATACTTAATTTATTATTTTTTTTATTTTAAAAATAATTATTAACTTTTGTTAATAATATTATATTCTAAACATTTGATAAGCGCTTTTGTAAATGTACTTAAAATGAAAGATGATTTGGGAGATTGAATAAAATGCTCAAAATACAAGCTTCCAGAAAAGAAAGAATTCCTTTCAGTGCTGCAATTTTGAATTACAGAGTCGTAAAAATATTAACATCCCTGAAAAGATAAGAAAATTTCTACCCGAATAATATATTACATTTTAAAATATGTACCGCTAAAGTGGAAATTTTGAGTAATGGAAGGAACATACGGGATTACGTGAATAGACATGAAATTTTAAGGAATAAATGGAGTATGTACCGGGCAGATGGAAAGATTTAAAGTCTGAATGAAATATTGCGAAGGTGGAAAAATTTTTCTTACGACCGAACGCAACGTACGGCGAATGAATATATTATCAAATTGAAGCGGCCCGACTATATCTAATACACCTTACACGCACAGACCTCTCCCTCCCGAGTAATCCCTTTAAATCTTTAAAATTTTTCCGCGCAAAAAGGAGCCGCCGCCGCCGCCGCCGCCGCCGGTTCCACGTAGAGCTTTCGAAAAAGGGGGAAAGCTCCGTCTGCGCGAAAGGGCCATATCCCTTGAATGACTGCACGCGGATTAGCGGATCGGCTTTCAATTTTGCGGAGTGCAGCGGCCCGACATGAAAGACCGCGGCGCTGTTTTCCACCGCGAGCTGCTTCTTTCATTTCGAAGCCGCGGCCGGGAGAGTTTGATGAACTTGAGGTGGGAAGGCTTTGCATAATAGAGAGACGAGGAATTTACATATTTTCCCTCCTTCTTTTCTGTTTTTTTTTTTTTCAGAGTCTCGTCCCTCCCTTTATTCAATTGAAAAGTGGACGACTACTCCCCGCGAAAATGAGAAATCTCGACGAGCGAAGGTGTACTTCGTTAGCGGCGCGTTATATTGCCTTTTCTTTTCGATGAATAAAGGGAGCGGCTGCGGCTTCTTTCTCCGAGTAAGTGATTTATTTAAGTTTACGATTGTTGCGAGGCTTTAACGAACCAATTTGACTCTGCTATTCATGGAAAATGCGGAATTAGCCTGCGAGATTTCTTTTTGTTTCGAGAATAATACTTTTCTCAGATAAATGGAAGTGGCATTCGTAACGACTTGAAAATATTTATCAGAAGGACTGTCGAATACCGGTTCGAAATTAAAAATACTACTTGCTTGATCTAAGGGCAGCATTGAAAGTACGAGCTCCAACTTGCCAGATTAAAAAAGTATATTATTTTGGTTTTGAATCTCTGTTTAGCTGAATAAAAAGGTATTATAAACTGCGACAAGTTTGTAGAATATTTGAAGCTAAGAGCTCGGGAGGAACTTTCGAATGCTACAGCATGAAACAATGCGTACCCGTCGTGTATCACGAATAATTCCGCTTTAACTGCAGTCGCACTGTCTGGAATTATGTATTCAAAATTATTCCGGCAATACCATTAAAATTGAAATATTCAGCTGTGCAACTTTCAGCGCGTGCAATAAACGAACACGTACAGTTAATTTCTTTCTACGTAAATGCTTCGGAAGTGTTTATAGGAAAGCTTTAGCATTTGAAAAATGAAATGGAAATTACGCGCTGAATTCAAATTATTTCGATAAGCATAAAATTATTTAAAAGTCGCTTTCAATTTAAAAGCCCCGCTGCCTGCCATTTCAAGAATGAAAATGTGCTTTCGTTTATTTATTTTTTTTTTTTTTTACTACTCTGCCTTTGATCATTCTTTCAGAGTAATGACAACAATCTGTTATGGAATGTTCAACAAAACACTGTGATATGAAAAGCTCATTATAAGCCATCAAACATCCAGAATTCATTTTCATAATTCCTTCACGTACACCCGATTACAGAAAAGCCTTCTAAAACTCGATTTCGCTTTCCGTCCTCGAACTTTCCATACAATTAGTCCTCCCGTAACGGCGGAAATCTGCGATTTCTTTTATCATCCGATGCAGTGCGTCAGCTACTGCAGCGGCAGTCGCGGAATATCGGCCCGTGGAATCTGAGAGCTTGTACCACTCATAATATTCCCCCTCGCGCGGGAGAGCCAGAATCGCGTCATCGCGCGCAGGTCGTCTCTCGCCGGCAGGACTTCCTGCTCTCTCGCAGTTGCAGTCTGAGAATAAACTCCTCCGCCGAGACTCGGGGCTCTCTCTCTCTCGCAACCCAGATTCCGAATCGCGCCGAGAATAATCCAGCCACTTGACAATGTAGATCTTCGAGATTCGTCACGAAACTCCACGGGCCGTAAAAGCGAGCGGCGAAATTCTTGGGAACGCTGCAAGTCGGGGGGGGGGGGGGAATAATCGCCGAGGCTTAATTGCGTTACGTGGCCGTGGACCCGTCGGGGGAGAGCGATTTTAACGCGAGACGAGACTAGCGTAACGAGCGCCGAGGCGCGCGCGCGCGCAAGCGCGAGAGCCGCGCGTAATGATGCATCCGTTTATTGTTTCGAGTAATGACGATCGTTTTCGTCTTTCGCCGAGGCTCTTTTTTCCTTGCCGCTGCCGCGTCGAGCTAAATAAACAAGATCCGGGAGATGGAGATTGCGTAATTCGGTTGCGACGTACGAGTGCGGAAAAGAATGCCGCTGGATGGTGATTATGTATTTTAATGTTTAAAATTATTCTTACAAAGTAAAATTATAGAGTAAAATGTAAGAAGTTGGATGTGTACATTTAATATTATTTATCGTCTAAAACAAATAATATTTAACGTATTTTTTGTAATGCTTTTGTATTATTCATCTATAGAACTTTTTCTTACGATATCAATGATGTATTTTTTAACAATTGTGATATTTTCTGAATAATCTTTTGTGCTCTTTTGTAAAATGAATATTTTTATTAGTTATATTTGTACTTATCTATATTTAATAAAGTCTGATTGATGATTTTCGTATTGAATGCTTATTCAATATTATTCAATAATCTTCAATAGTAGAATGCACATATGCAATGGAATTTAATACATAATATACATTACATAATAGTGGCTAATGAAAGATACTATTCAATATTCAATATTCCACATTATCTGTAATACGTGGCAAAATAGAGCAACTGTATCAGCTAAATGAACACTAATAAAATAAGATGCAATTTTTGCAGCTACAGTAATTAATTTATTCATAAGTTACTTTCAAATTTATAATCTATAATGAACATTGATTAATAATTTACGGCATTCGTTACGTAAAATTCTTTTTTTTTTTTAAATATTTACAATTGCGGCTTGAATAGAACATGAATGGATTTTTTTTATTGCTTTTATTCTTTAATTTTTAATTAAAAGCAATAGTATAAGGATTGCTTATATCTAGACAACAATCGCATCGTAACTCGAAAGTTCTGACCGAGTCTTAATGAAAATCTAAATAGTACTGTAAAAGTAGGTTTACAATACAGCACGGTACCATCAGTATCTGATTATACAGTTTGCTACGCATTTGGGACACAATTCAGATCAAGCAGATAATCAAGGTATTTCGAGACATCTTCGGGCAAATGCTAATTACAACTCCGCTAATAAACGAAATCCACCGGTAACCGAATTCTTAAATAAATTACTCGCCTTCTTCTGGATTAATTAACAAAGTTCAATATACCCTCGAACGCGAAGAAATGAAAAATTCCTTCCTCGAATCCTTCCGCTACATTATTACCTGCTCGAAATCCAATCCCCGAAGAGCGATCGATAAAGCGAGAGCACTGGCTCAACATCCCTCAAAAACAAGAAGAATCAATTCCTCGAAAAGTTGATACAAGTTGCTCTCGGGGCTCCGATTGCTCATCGAAAGCTCGTAAAATCGCAATCCTCATTCGCGCGCGCCTCGGAACAAGCGGCGGCGTCGTCGATCGGCCTCTCTCTCTCTCGGCCGCATGTAAGAACACGCGGCGCGCATTATTTATCGCGCGGGGCTTATAACTTTAGCCTCTCTCGCGTGCTCGGCCGAATAAATAAAAAGGCCGAGAGGAGAAGGACACTCGCGGAGCTCTGCACGCGGTAGCTGTCTGTGTGTATGTGTGCGCAAGCCGTGCACAGCCGAGCGCTTATCGAGCCGCTCGATCTTTCTCTTTCGGAGCGAGAGAAAGAGGCTTGTAAACATTTTCGCAAAAGGAGGAGCTGCGCGTGCATCGGGAATGCGATTGAGACGTGGAGGCACTCGATGGAACCGTTTTTCGACGCCTTCTTTTGCTCGACTTTTGGCCGGGCGTCGTCTTATGTACAAGCGTTTCTGTTGCGCGCGCGCGCTTCTCCCCTTTCGTCGTTGCTGGCGAGTCGTACTTCTTCCTGTAACCATTAATACTTTTAATTGTCCTTCTCTTTTTTATGTAAATTAAAGAGGTGTTATTTTCAGAGGGGACGAACGGCCGAAAGGGAATGGCTTCATTTTTTTCGAGAATAATTGCGTTTGATAATTCGAAATAAAAATGAATATTATATGCGTTCGGAATTGCGCTTTTTAAATTTAATTAACGTGCATTACAATTACTTCCCTTTTTAGAGTGCAATTTGACTTTCAAATCGTTTTTTCTTTTTCGAAAAAACGGATTCCACCAAAAAAAGCCGCAGTGGATCTCTCGTCAAACGCAATGCATTTTTTAGCGCACGATATGCACGAGCGCGCTGTAAAAAAAATCCGCAGCTAATAAAATCATCGTGACGCCGTAATCTAATAACGCTTTCCTCCGCTTAATAAAACTCGATTGAATTTTTGCGAATCGTGCAATTTCAATACATATATATATACCTGTGTATCAATTCGAAAATCTCGAGATTGAGCGACAAGCTCATCATTAAAGAATATATTTATTTTCCACCTCGGCGTTGCTCTCTCTCTCTCTCTCCTCGAGCAATCCACTTAACACGTCGCTCGCCGTCAGACGCCAAAAAGTGTTTTAATTTTACACGTCCCTCCGAATTTAAAACCACATATCATATCTCTCGCGTCCATAACCAACGCGCCTCGAATTCAAGCTTTAACATATACCTCGGCCGTTTATGCATTTCATAGTCCGACTCTCTCTCTCTCTCTTTCTTATCCGATATACGTCCATCGCGAAAAACCAGTTCTTCCGCGAAATTATTTCCATCGTTAAACGCCAGCGTTTAATGTCGATCGGCCGCGACAAAGTAGGCCATGAATATGGATGATATTCCGTGTGCAGAAGAGAATGAGCCTCTTTCCTCTCTCTCTCTCTCTCTCTCTCTCCGTTCCCGGCGCGAGATATAACGACATCGGAATATATTAATTAATACGCGCGATTAACCGCTCGCGCGCCACTCGTGTATATCTTCGGATCGACAGGCGCGGGCCGCTCTTTCCTGTATGCGCAGCGAATTAACGAGCGGCGCGAGCATCTTCACGTGGGAACTCTCTTGCCGGATTGATAACGTAATTAAGGAGCGCGCGAGACGCGACGCGACGCGCGAGAGGATGTTGCGCGCGCTGCGAGAGCGCGTATCGCATTATGAAAATTAAGAGCAGTCCTCGTGCTCCTTTCGAGGTGGATTAAGCCCTTTTTGCTCGGGAATTATCTCCCGGGGCCCCGGGAGTCGTGTAAGCTCGGCGCTGCCCGATAAATTATGTCGATGGCTTTCTTAGCGGCGTACGCGTCGTTGATGTATGCTTGATAAAGCGAGGATTATTTTTAATTGAACGCGATGTCGGAGACGGCTTAAGTGGAATTATACGAGTTATCGAAGACAGTCGAAATAGATTGTTGAGTTAAGTGCGAGCGACTGTGTTCCGATAAACTTTCAGTTTTGTTTTCTGTTCATTGGCTGAATATTGCTTCGGACGTTGAACAGTTTATCGCTGCTCTCATTCCGAACCTTCTGTCGTGTATCACAGAATAAAGTTCAAACCTGAATCGATCGTATTGCCAATCTAAAAACGAATAAAACTACACGTACAATTTCAATTCTCTTTATGCAAATAAATTATTTCTTCTTCGCGCCTTCCGAAAAAGCCGATTTTCTTTTACAAGCAGTCGACAGAAGAGGCGGAAGTGCGTCTATATAAGCTTCATAAAAGACACGCGCCCTCGAAAACTTTGCTCCGATTCGCGCGGAAGAAAGTGCAGTGGCTCTGGCAACTTCGAGTACGTCTAAAATTTCAAGGCCCTCGAATAAGACGATTTGGAGTTCGTTACATGACGCACAACTGCTATCGGGAGAGCTTCAAAGGAGGCTCCGCGCTCGCCTTTTTTTTTTTTTTATCAAAGTCCGAACTTTCGATAAGTACGTATACGAATTTCAAATTTACAAGATGAAAGAGAACGGTGATATTTTTATCCGGCGATGCGCCGCGCAGACATGTGCCTGCGGGGGTTGAAGTTATGAGCGATTCGTCTGATTTGGTAGTACTGTGTAGGGAGTTGTAAACAAAGTTCTTTTAGGAACGAATGTATTTGAAAATGTATATTCATATGTAAAGAATTGAAACGCTCAATTTTATGATTCATCGAGAATGTTTATAAAGTGGGTCTTAAATTAGTGAATTCTGCAGTTTGTATTCTGAGAAAGTATGTATCACTTCCTAATGTAAAATAAACAAGAACTAGAATTCATATTCTTGGTTAAACCAAGTCGAAAATTTACAAAAAAATTTGATATATTAACGACAAATTTTTTATTCGAAACAGTCTGTGCATTACAAACAAGCTCCCCTGTATTCCAAGAGTCTTTCAATAAAACAAGCCTTCAAAAAGAGAACTCTATACTCTCTACGAAAACTATTCGCAAGTTGGTAGCTCTAAACTTACAAAAGATCTACCTTTTCCCAAAATTTCTAGTCAATTAAAACTTTTTTACTCCCGTAAACGTTGAACATGGAAAACTCATTTTTTTCAGTTTTCAGCTTTTTATTCAAAAACTAATTGACAAAATGGCTTGAAATTTTTACAGATTATAGCTATATATATTGTTAATTACCAAAAATTTCCTCAGAGCAGTTGATAATTTAAATTAAGAATTATAAGCTTATTAAAAAAAAAACACGTTTTTTTTAAAAACAAAAGAACCACGATAGCTAGAGTTCCTAACAGCTTAAAATACAATTATAACAGGTTTTTAGAACAACTCCAAACATTACTATCACAAAGCTTCCTCTAAGAGGAAACAAAAATCTCTTTACCCATTGATCACCTACACGGCTTAATAAGCCGAGCGTTCCTCCGGCGGAGTTCTATCATTGCAGCGGGATGCTTCCTCCTTCCTCCATTCTCCTTATCTGCGCGTTCGCCCATCGATGCGCCGCTCCTTACGCCGCCGCCGCCTTTATTTTTCCGCCGAGGAAGCTCAGAAATTGGCTCCAAGACTGGAAGCCCGCTCGAGCAAGTAATCACACAAACAACGAGGGAGATAGAAGACGTAGGGGGTGGGGGGGGGGGGGGAGGAGCAGTCGCGAAACTGACAAAGGGTCGACGTCAAGGAGTTTGAAAAGATGGCGGGGGGAATGAAAGGTTGAGGATATCGGACGCCCCTTGTGCGTGTGCACTCGTTCTCTCGTGCCTCTCGGCGAATTCGCTTTTCAATTTAATATCAATTTTCCCCGGTGGTGCGCATGTTCTACGCGGGAGGAGCACGGAAATAGTGTTTTCATTGCGAATTGCGCGCTGCCGGATGATAATAGGCGCTTTCGAGTGATGAGTATTTTGGAGCCGCTCTGGCTACTGCTTTATTTCTTTCTGACGTTGAAGTCAGAGATTTAAAAATGAAATTCGTAAGATTCGACGAACGAAGACGACGTTCGTATGGCATGCAGCAGAGGACGTAAAAGACGATGAAAACGCATTATCTGAAAAAGAAGAAAACAAATTTATAAAACAAGAAATTGAGTTACCCGAAGATGACATTGTAATCAGTGACACTGAGAGTGAATCACTTTTGGCACCACTAAGGAAAAAGCGTAAAATAAATCGCACTATAACTATATTGAATCTGACTCCAATGAAGACGGCGAATCTAAAAGTAAACATCAAATTGATACAAACTTATTGACTTTGGAAGATTCAAATAGTAAGAGTGCTAAATCTGAATCATTTAGACCAATCGATCATTTAGACCTCGAGTAAAAAATCAAGCAAAAAAGAATTATTGAAATATTCATATCAAGTTACGCATCCATTTCACAAGCAAAATACAACCTACGATGATAATAGCAATGATGAGTTAAAATCACTTGCTGAAAACACAAGTATCATCAATTACATCAAAATGCTATGGATGCTGATGGTAATTGGACCTTGCAGTATATAAAAGCTGATGCAGCAAATGGTGTACGTAAAATTTCTAAAATTTATTGTTAAAATTGTATTTCATATAATGTTATTTAATAAAAAAAATGATTTCTTTTTTGCAGGTAATTGAGTTTATAAAAGATTCTAATATCTACGTGAAGGGCTTCGCCTTAAAAAATGTTAGCGAAACTTGTATCAAACAAACATATTTAGCTCGTCAACTATTAAAATTAGTTAAAAAGGAAGCATTTTCTACATGCAGTTTAAAATGAAAACAGTCTAATGGAAAAGGAGCATTTCGAGACATTAGGCCTAAACTTCACCAAGTCGGAATCAATGCTATTTTAGATATTGCATTTAATAAACTTAACCTTAACATTCTAATAAATATTTTGTTTTACTGTTGCAGCATATACACGAGCATATGCAAAAAAGAAATGCTGGAAACGCATGGATAATCAGACAGTTACCAAAAGTATATTTCAGAATTTGGTAGAGCTAAAAGATACCAAAAATTTAAATGCCATTTAAAACATTAAAATGGAAAAAAAAATAAATGTGCCAAAATAGTTATTAATTGTGTGTAACAAAATTTAAAGTTAATATTAACTGATTTAATGTTTTAATAATGTATTAACAAAAACTAAATTACTTTACATTAATTAATTTTTACTTTAATAAAAACACTAAAAGTTATCTTGTGGCTTCGTTTTTATAGAATTTATATACAATATGTGTTATTTACGAACAACATCAAAATTTCGTTCTTTAATTATATTGTTTCCGTTATTATTTTAGAAATAATGTGTCTAGCCAATATTGTACAATATTTATTATTGAAAAAGAACTGATTTATTGTAAATAAGGATAGATTATATATTAAACTTTACTAAATTACTCAATAAACTGTGTGATGTTTAATGTAGCTAAAATTAACTTGATTACTTACTGCTTATTACAAGCATTATATCGATTTGGTGGAATTCACAAAGACGACCTTCAAAAGCTTAACGTGCTTTCAATATCGCAAAATTAGAACATATTAGTTTCATCATTGGAGGATTCAATAAGTGCTATCGAATCAGTTGCTCTATCCTATGTACATAATAAACACAGTTATAAACAGTAAATCACCCAAGGTGAATAATTATCAATATGGTTATTATTAACAACAGCGCATGAAACCGTACAATAATTGCTTTATTTTTTTGGATAAAAATATGTTTTAAAATTTTAATAGAAAAATATGTTAATACTGACGTCTAATTTTATTTAACGTCGCCTTATACCGTTAGCCGATGCTTAATACCGAATTTAAAATCGAAGCCCAATAAATCTATCACCAGCCAAATTCGCGCAATCGGACAACGAGAGCCGGCAAAAAGAGAAAGATGAAGCGGCAGCAGCAGCAGCCGATGGAGTGGCGTCTCGCACGAGGGATTATCCGGGCTGCGCGAAGCTAAGTGCACACAGGTGCCCTCGCTTCTGCTCTCCGAGGCTCATCGGCGCTTTTCAGCGAATCCGGCCGGACGTAAACAAATTACGCCCGATAACCGCTCGGCGCACAAGTACCGCACGCGCGGCGCTTGTATAAAGAAGCTGCACCGGCCCTCTCGAGGGAATCGGAGCGCCCGAATTATCTTGCTGGCCGCGTGTGCGCGCGCGTATGTGTATCGAACGTTCGATTGGGAGAGAGAGAGAGAGAGAGAGAGAGGAGAGCCTATTCGGCGCGTCCGCCTCTATGAGAAATAGCGGCTGCTGCTGCTGCTGCTGCTGCTTTTCGCTCCTGAATGCGAACTCACTCGAGGATACGCTGCATTCAGCGCTTCTTCCGGCGTTTGTTTGCGTTACGGAGGGTTCCCGATTCGGGGAGTGTGGGAAAAGGGTTTGGGCTGCGAAGCGCGATTGAATATTGTTGCTGCTCGGGGGATGCGCTTTTGTAGAGCTTATTTCGAGCGCTGGCGGCGAAGGCGGATTTTAATTGCTTGGAAATGGATTTTCAAAAAGGCGAGGTGAAATAATTTCATGTAGCCCGAAGCTTAAATAAACGTTGCCAACGTAAATTGTTAGATTGTTACGGGATCGATGTATAACGAAAAAATATCCAGTGGCACGGTAGTGCCGCGGAAGCGAGTTTGAGAAGCAGATGACGCAGCATTCGTACCACTATTTACGTCTCACTTCGTGTTCGCATTTTTCATTATCAAAAAAATAATGCTTAGCAATATTGTTGCTAAGCAATTTTTGGTATATCAGCATATTTATAGCTAAACTATGATTTTCCACAAAAATATCGGTAAAAAAGCTATTCAACTCGTAATAAACGAGAGCTCAAAAATACGTTTTATTCTTCTCCTTTAGTCTGAAGTTTTAGGAACCTGAAGTTTGCCACATATATAACATCGTTGATAATATGGAATACATCAAACTCGCCTAACTTTCATACTTTGGTTCAAAGTTAATTTTTTTTATAGAGCTAGTCTATATATTAAAATTTTAATCTAGATAAAGCGGCATAAACATCTTTTCTCTTGCCGGCTCGTAAAGTAAAATGTTTTCATCTGACCCTGAATCCCATCATACGCATACAAAAACGCTCGCATATCCCCTCGCGCCGTAAAAAAAGCAGAAGAAGCTTCGACGCAGCTCGGTTCTTCGCTCCGTACGACCGAAGCATCGACCCTCGGGGATGATTTTCAAGGTGGGCAAACAAATTCTCCGGGCTCTATTCTATTAAACCGCCGGCAGTCATAGTTCACCGTAACGCGGCAGTCCATTTCGAATGCGGACCGATCGAAACTCTGCGCGGAATCGTAAAAACGCAGAGGGAGAGAGAGAGAGAGAGAGAAAGAGAGAGATCAGCCAATATAAACGCCCAGTTTGCGTGCGCTTAAGTACGCTCCTTGGCCCGCGCTCTCTGTTTTAGGAGGAAGCGACGCGCGAATTGTTTTATCGCCGCGGCTTTTTTCCTTCGATCGGACCGGGGCTCGTTACTCTTTTCTTTCGCTCTCTTGGCTCTATCGACAGATTTGTGAGGTAATTTAGGGAACGGGAAGTTACTCCGGGGGGTGGATACCCGTTTGCAGAGCGGATTTGTTTTTTGTTCCAGGATGGTTTGGTTCGTTTTCGGGCTGCTTTGCATTATCGGCAAAGGGATTTGTGTTTTTAGAATTCTACGTAACAATGTGAATATTGCAATTTGTTGAGAGTTGAATTTGTAAGCTTCTTATATCCTCGGTTTTAAATAATTCACATTCGGAAAAATACTCAGTGGAAATGTTGGATAAAACAAAGTTATAATCTTTTTTCGTAGAATGAACAAATTTTTAATAATTAGCAGAATTATTAAATTATTAGAAGATATTAAAAACGTAACGAATAAAATAAAAGCAAAAATGTCTTTTAACGACGAAAATAAAAAGTAGCGCCTACTAAGAAACTAAAAAAAAGCCTCAAATTCCCCAATTACTTTTTGCAATTAATTGATAATCTTAGATCAACCGAAAGCCGCGCGCGGTCGACAGCGGAATCGTCGAAAAACCATAAAGCGAGAGCAGGTGAAGCGCATCATTTCCACAAGCTCCTCAAACGGAGGGCGCCGGGAGCGATATTAAAGCGAGCTTCTTCGATATAGCAGCTGCCAGCGGCAGAAGAAACTCGGCTAGACAGCCGCGAATTCAGCCTAATAGTCATATCAAAAAACGTCAGCCAGCTCGACAGACGTCGCGCACGAGAGAGAGAGAGAGAGAGCCGGGCAAACCAGATCTGTCAGAAATCCACCTGTCGCGCGGCGCGCGAGCCGATTGAGACGCTATTACGAGTCTCTCGTGCGCTTCGCCGGCAGCTGCGGCTTCATTGTTTCCGGTGACGCGAGGATGCGAGGAAAATTTCGTGATACGAGTTATTTTGGAAGGTTCACGTGTTCTCGGTAAAAGTTTTCATTTTATTTTTGCCATTCTTTTGCAACGCGAACAACGTAATTTGCTGTAATGCTGTATTTGTAAAATGTAATAATGTTTATTACAATATTTTTTTAACGTCTCATTAACGTAGAAAAATAATTTTATTAAATTTATAATATAATTTTATAACACAATGATTCATTTCAAATTGTTAACAATCCTAACATCTCTGGCATTTTTTTTACAGGTTAAATTACTGTTTCGTAAAAAAAGAATCATACACAACTAGCAAAATGCCCCAAGAAATTAACTCTCTCTTTTACCGTCTGGCACATCATAAAAGCCATAAATTCCTTCATTTTCAATTGTCCAAACATCTCGCGGAGACGAACGTAATACCGATGAAAAAAATGTTTATTTACAGCGGCTCCCCCCCACCAACGGATTAAAAAGCAGGACGTAATCGGGGTGGTCGGTTCGAGTGTCCTGCGTCCCCCCCCCCCCCCCCGCTCATGAGTGCACTTCGGCCTGCGCCGCTTGTTGGTAAAATTTATTGCGTCACCTTGAGTGCCGCGCTCCTCTCCCGAGGAAACCTCGTGTGCGGCGACAAAAAACGCAGCGAGCCTCTCCTTTTTCCCAGCGACAGTCGAGGGCGACCAGACTCGATGTCACGTGTCGGAAATGCAGCTCTCGGCGTGCCGCTATCGACGATGATTATGCTTGCGCTGTAATTTTTAATACGGTTCTGGGAATTCTCGCTGCGCCGCGCGACGGATTTTTGAAAAATATCAAATTTAACGTTTCGAATATTGGAGTACCGCGCGGAGTTATTTTGTTGATTATTTTTGTCCTCGGGCGTAAACGTAAAAACTTTTGTTTGATGTTATAAAACGGGATATGTCGTTCAATGTACGTTTTAATGATAATTAACAAAGAGTAATACAGATTTTTCATTTAATGTTTCCTTTTATTTATAAAAATATTTTTATTTTATTAAAATAATCTTTTCTCAAACGAGTTGTGCTTTATGTGCCGCAAAATACCCATACCGCGCTATAAAGACATTAATGCTCGCGTCGTAACTTATTGGATAATAGAACTGTATAAACAAAAAATTTTCTCTGAAATATTATACGAGCCATTTCTCAAGTTCCAATAAACGATCTAAGCACCGACGCATCTAAATTAAGAATGAAAACCAGTCCTGGAATAGATATGCGCGCCTTTCTATTCCCCCGTTGTTTATAGAACCAGTATTTTTCTCTTTGATGCACTGATATTTACTGAATAATTATGTGCAAGTGAAAATTAATTTACGACGCACTACTGATTAACGAGAAATTTTGAAACGTATTAATCGAAGTTTCTATAAAATTTCATCTTGAATAACTTACTTCGAATAAGCGTCGTAATTCTAAAACTTGGCATGTGGTTCCTAAGCGTAAAAAAGTCTGTTCCTCATCTGCCGGTTTTCCCTCCGCACTCGTCCCAATATACCCAAAGAACCCCGTCGATGTGCAAGAAATCTAAAAGCACCGATATAAAAAAAAAAAAACGCATGAAAAGAAGGAGGAAAGCAGGCATCTCCCTCGAAATATTATACGAGCCATTTCTCAAGCTCCCAATAAACGTCGGCGTAAGCGCCGGCTCGCGATCGAGAAGCTCGCGCCATTAATATGCGCGCGTTCTCGTCCCCACTAAAAGCGAAAGATCGAGCCGGGGGGGGGGGGAGGAGGAAAATTTACTGGGCAATAAAAGGAGAGAAGCCGCGGCGGCTGCTTGAAATGCAACGAGAAGCGTCAAATCTCTTGCACCTTCAATTGCCCACTAATTAGACGCTATCGTTCTCAAGGCACGTCTCCCTCCCCGGCTCGCTTTATCCTTCCTCTCCCCGTACCTCTTTTCGGAACAAAGACGAAACGTGAAAGCTTAGCGAAGTTAGCCTCTTTTGTATATACAGTTATAATGAGGAGAGAGGGATGAAAAGCCCGGCTTTCAGCCCTTTTACCACCTCTTGAAGCGGTGCACCGCGAAAAAAAAAGAAAGCCGCGGAGGAGAGTGAGAGAGAGAGAGAGAAAGGGGAGCAGGCTCTTCTTTTTTTTTTTTTTTTGGCGCAAGGAAGTTTGTTTGCTCGCGGCGCACCGCACCTATGTGTGTAAGCCTGCTGCAGGAGGCCGTTTTCGAGGAGAATACTTGAGCGGTACGTCGGTTATTTCGAGAGAAGTTTTTGCTTTATGCTCGGGTTGCTCGCAATTCAATGTAATGATACGTCGGTATAACCCCCATTACGCTGCCGAGAAAACTTTCGTAGAAATATAATTTTTCATTTTAGTGCGGGCAAAAGGGGCGTTATTCGCCGCGCGGTAATCTTTAAATTTTTCAAGCGGATTTCGAACGCCGCGGCAAAGTATTTCAATTTTTCTCGCAACGAAAATATAAAAAAAAAAAAACAGTACGCGGAAAAAATTCTGGCGAGAAGGCAGAAAATCCTTAAAAACCTTGAAAAAGCCGAGAAATTCAGCGGAACAAGTTCAAGAGCAGGGATCTCGGCACAAAAAAAATTCACCGACAAGGCCCGCGTTTACTCCAAAGCCCCCCCTGGAGCAGCCATAAAATTCCTCTTAATCTCGCTCCAAAATTCTCTCCCCCCCACCCCCGAGGGCCAATCCGAATTTCACGCGCAATTTAAGTGCCCCGAAAATCCGTAATCGTCTCTTCTCTCTTTCTACCTATTTAACCCCTTCCCCGTCGCCCGGCGAAGATCCGCTCAATAAATAAAACGCCGCTAATGCGTTTTATCGCCGTTTCTCGCGCGCGCGCGCGCGCGCTTCTCTCTCTCCCTTCCCCGCTCGGAGGAACGCTTTTAAGAAGCGGCATAAATTCGACGGCCATTCCCACACGCGCGCAAGCGTCGCTCTCGCGGACCGCCGCATTCTCGAATTATCAAGCGACACGTGTTTTGTTACACATATATCCAGCCGGGGCGAGAGGACTGGATAATTGAGGCGCAGATAGTCGATCTCCGGAGATTTTTCGAGGCCTTTTTTACTACCAGGCGGGAATCGGGAGAGAGAGAGAGAGAGAGAGAGATAGGAGCGATGTTTGCGCGAGAGTTAATTGGTCATTTGTTCGCCGATGAGTTTATTTGGGGGATTGGATTCGCGTGAGGCCGCGCCGAGATTAAGATCTTCGGAAATAAGGCGGCCTTTGCTGGAATTTTAAGTGAGCCACGCGGAACCGTTGATGTTTGGACGATAATCTTTCGAATTGGTAAACTATAAAACACGGAAGGTTGGGTGTGGAATTTCTCTGGCTCCGGCCAATAAATAGTCGTTGTAGCGATCGTAAATCAGAAAAATGGCTTGTAAGCGTCTGTTTCTGTTATTTTTTTAATTTATACGGCGGATCGAAACTTAAATCACCGTTGCAATCAATTCCGCTGATGTTTTTTGTCAACATTGACAGAAAATTGTCGAGCGAACCGACTGCTTTCTATATCAGGTTACTCCGGAACAAAATGTATCGTATATAATACCTTGAAAACCCAAATCGCATCGCGTTTTAACGAAAAAAAATTCGTCGAAATCAGGGGACCGCGGCGACGTATAAAGTAGATAAGAAAATATCTTCATTCCGAGGCGCTCCGATACAAATTGGCCGTATTTCCTCCCAACAGTTGTGTGTGCCCCGCAGACGTCGCGCGACACCTTTACAGATAGCGAGCGGTAAAATCGTGGAAAGAGCGTTTTTACGCGCGAGTCAACGCTTTTACGGCGCGTCCGGTTCTCTGCATGCGCCACGCAGCGAGATACGACAAAATTTTCAAGGTGCGCGCGCGACGACCGCGAGCCGAAAACGTCCTCGAAAAAAGGCCAGCTTATATGCAAGAAAGTGGAATCGAGATAAAGTTTAATTTAAATTGACGCTCGCTTTGAAATATATATCCCGGTGGTCATTCGCCGCGACGGAGTGCGTTTGTACTTAGGAGATAATCGCGCTGCTCGATGATTGATTGGAGAGGGCGCCGTTTTACGGCCCTGCGTCCGAATTCAGACGATTTATTGTGCTTTACGGCTTGTGTACAGTGTATGAATTAATTATTTAGGATGGATGTAAATAGCGAACTAAATGTAGCCGCGCGAATCAATCAATTGGATCGATATATAATTCTTTATTGAAACAACTGTTTTTAAGTAGGTTATTGTGCTTCCGATGTAAGTCATGCATTTGTGAATTTCTGAAGAATCTGAAGTCAGTGAAAAAAAGTCGCATTATTTCGGACAGTTAAAATACTTTTAAAAAAACCTTATTCTTCTTTATAAACATTTTTCTTGAACACAAAGTGAGCGAAATATTACTCTAATCGTGTATTAGCTTGTTTGTATACCAGATTAAGTACATACAAGTAGCAAGAAATAATAGCAGTATTTAACTGTATTAACTTAAATAAAAATTGTTAAGCTTCCCTGTATAGATCCTTTATAGATCTTGTCATTCATTTCCAACGTGCTACTAATTAGCATCAAATTCAAAGCAATCACCATAGAATCAAATTATTTCGCGGTGTACTAAATAAATCATCAATTTGGCAGTGAGAGCGGCCGTAAATCACGAGTCTCCATTAGCATAAGACCTCCGCCCTTAATTAAAAAAAACCTCGCCGGTGGCGAAAAAAGATGGCAATCTCCGAAGGTAAAGGCATTTCCATTCGTCGGCGGTGTCGGTCTATATATGTTCGTTGCCCTTTGTCGCCGCGGATCGGGGCGTTCTGCGCCTTTAATTTCGCGCTTTTCAAAACAATCAGGCCCCTCAATCAGGGCGTCATAACGAGGCAACAAACGCCGGAACTTTTGATTGCGATTCTCCCTCCGTCCGCCGCCGCCGCCATTTCCATAATCCGAAAACGAGCTCAGACGCAAATCAACGAAGCGAAACGAGATACAAAACCCCCGCGCATAATGAGCTCCTCGCCGCCTCTCTCTCTCCGGCTGGAGGTTCGCGGCGGATTTCCCGCCAGAGAGACTCTTTGATTCCCGACTCGGCGATGATCGCCCGAGGCGGCGAGGGTCCAGGGGATTTTGGAGCGGTTAGCATCTTATTTCGAAGCCTTTCTTCCTCTCGGCGGCGGGGGCTTCTTTCCGCGTCTGGTCTGCGTCTGTTTACGTTCGGTATTACACTTAGCGAATTTCGGTCTGGGGAACGCGTCCGCCGTCGCCGAAACTTTGTAAAGGGTAAACTCATTTTGCTCCCTTTAGGATCTTTTATTTGGGGACTTAAATATTTTTTGTTTGAATAACAAATGTTTTACTGGGTAGTCGCAGGTAATTAGAAGTTCCGGCTATTTACTTAATAAGTTTAATTAACTTTATTTTATAACATTGTTTTTACTTGCATAACTTCCCTGGTAGAATATTTAATATTTAAAATACAAGACATTATTCGCGAGTTAAACTAAATTTCCTCACAAGCACGTAAAATCTTATCATAATTTTAACCTGGTTCAATGTATCATTCACGTCAATGAAAGGTTATCTAAAATTTGCCATAATGCGCTAAGTATACTTCCTGTAAGCATATTTCGCAGACTATATTCACAAGCCGTACTTAATCCAAACGCCGTAATTATATATTGCCCCCCAGTATTCAACAAATAGTGCAATATGCATGCAAAAGCTTTCTCGCCCCGCCGATATCCCAAGAGAAGCAAATCCCCGCAGTGTGCTACGAGCCAAAATCAGGTCGAAAATGACCTACTTCTCTATACATATATAATACGCGGCATTTAGGCCCGCGAAGAAAGAAGAAACGAGACATCAGAAAACGCTCGGCAGAAAGCGGCACCGAAACGGCCGTAATAAAGAATAAAGCCGGGCAAAAAAAAAAGAGGTACACACAGCCGAGATATGGAGCGAATCCACACGAGATAGAAAAATGGAGAGGCGAGCGGCGGCACACACCATCTGGCTTAATTGACGCTCCTCATCGTCCTCCTTTTTCCCTCTCCGGCTTTTGTCTAGTCTCGAGATTTATGGCAAAGCAGAGGAAGAAGCGCCCACGCGATATACTTACAAAGAAAGAGAGCAAAGAAGAAGCCTCTCGAACAGCTGGAAGAGAGAGAGAGAGGAGAGGATACGATATATATACATCTGTGTGTGTAAGAGGGAGATACAGGAATACAAGAAAGAGCGGCGAGCTCTTTGAAACGGCGGGGGACCTTCTGGCGAAACCGCCAAGGCGCACTGGCACCTATCCCTCTCCAGGCCTTTTTATTCGCCCGTCGAGGGGAATATATATACCTACCCCTTTCTCGCTTCATTCGATCCGCGGCTATTCGATGTTTTCCTTTCACTTTGTGCGTAAGCGGGCGCGTTTAGCTGCCTGCTGCCGCCGCCACGAAGCGTCGACGATTAGCCCAGTTATTAACGTTTGCTTTCAATGCGCCGCGGCCTGATGTTGTTGGCCTTCTTTTGACGGGAGGAGCGCCGGTATTTCTGGCTTGGGAAGAACCGTTTTTATGCTATTGATTGTATCAAAGATCTCGAAGGAATGAATCGCTGTTTGTAACTTCAAAGAAAGCGGGTATATGCTTTCCGCTGGTGGTGGCAGAGGGCTTTCGTATGTTTATAACGATGGGAAGATTTAAAATTTTAAATAAGGCAGCAGTGGGACTAATTAAAAAATTAACTATATTTTGACGAAATAGTTTTGAAAATTTACACTTGAAATACTAATGTCTAAATTGAATAAAAAGCTGAAAATACCAGGCGATTTAATTTTGGCCCTTATACCCTTTCATTTTTCCATTATACGACTACCCGTTTTACCATTCGGAAATCCCTGCTTTTAAACCGGTCATTATACGTTACCTTCCTTAGCTAAAAGGATTCCCTTTCCATCCGTTGCATTGAAAACACCTACCGAGGCAATAACAACGTAATTGTCATAAATTGATAAGTTCCTCTAAACCCGCTTAGCCGCGCATAATAATCCTCTTACGAGGCGCTCGAGCATTTAATCATTGTGTTTCCCCGACTCGGCCTCTAAATCTCTCTCGAAAATGATACACATAAAAGAAGAAGCGGGCCGCTCCATAAATATCGAATCCCCAAGTCTTCGAATTGCACGGGCCTGTAAAACTAAAAGGGCCGCGCCACCAAAGCCCCTCCCCACCTTAACTGATCCCGAGTGACCTGCTAGCATTTTTTTTTCCTCCGCCGAAGGAAATTGATAAGCCTTTGAACTTGGACGGCAACAAATCTTCGCCCTTAAGAAACGGCCTTCCGCGTCGCAGGAGGCAGAGTGAGGCAAAAACGCCGATTTTCGGATCCCGAGCAGCTCGCGCTCTATTTGCGGAGGGAAAAAAACGATCGGGACGTAGCGATGTGAGAACGACGAATGACTGAGGGAGGATGTACAGGAAGATACGGGGATCGAAAAGGGAAGCGTGTGTAGGTTTCAGAGAGAGAGAGAGAGAGAGACTGCGGGTGGATGGTTCCGCGTTTTAGGCGTGATAAGTAGCGATTCGTATAAATCAATGATAGGAGAAAAAAAAAAGATACAATTCAACAAACACGTGATTTACGAAGTTTCTTGTTTTATGGTTACCGGGAAGTATAAAAACCGTTATAAAGTTGCAAAAAAAAAGACTTGTAATTTCAAGTTTTCACTTCATTTTGTAAAAAATTAAAAATTGATCAAACTTTCGATTTACTTCTAACTTATAAACTTGAGCAAATTAATCGGACGAATTTTCAATATAAATATCACGTAGATAAAATATTTATAAATAAACTGAAATAATTAAAAACATTTTATAAAATTACAATTTAATCGCAATGCTGAAAAAGTGTTTTGTGATTTTGAAAAAATTATATTTTTCTTTATCTTAAAGATATTTCACTACTTAATGACACTTTTTATCGACCAATCTAGAAACTGAAATTATTCCTAAGTATCTTTCATAATTAATCATAAGCAGTTTATCGAACTCAGAGCAATATATATCATATAAAAATGACTTCAGAATTCCCTTCTACAAAAACTATCAGAAAAACCACCTAAAAAAAAACGCAACATTTCAACTTAATTGAAACTCTCGCAATACACCTCCTCTTTCATGAACACGTCCGACCCAAATCCAGCTCCGACCCTGAAATCTCATCGAAGCTGTGATTTCTGGATTTCTAAACGACTCTTGCAAGCGCAAACGGCCGAGAGCTCGACGATTTTCGGCTCTAGAAAATCCGTAAAGGCGCACGAAGCATATATAGCCATCGGAGGAACTTTCGGGTCCCGTATAAACTCGACACCTTATACCCCAGGCCGCTTTTCATGCAGGTACTTTATCTCCAGCTCGTCGCGCGCGCGTAATTAACGAGCGAGTCCGCGCGATAAATCCGAGCCGCGCCGAGTGCGCGCATATGAAGTAACTTTTCAGGGGATAGGAGGCGCATTTTTCGGGAGACGATTTTACGAGGCGACGGAGAGAGAGAGAGAGAGCCGCTTTTAGGGCGAGAGATTCTTTCGGCTTGATAATTAAGACGCCTTTATGACGGCTTTTCTCTTTCCCCGGGAGGCGACGGCGATGGGAAAAGCGTGTAGGGTAACGGTTCTCGTTTTATTCGCCGGCCCGTTTTTTTTTTCTTTTCTTTTTTATTGCAATCGAGCGCCTCGGTGTTAATTGCACTTACTTGGAAGGAAAGTATGTAAATCAATCAAGTTTTTTGACTCGGGCTTTGAGAGGTATAAGTGTGAAAATTTTACTGCAATTAGTGGAGATTCAGTGAGATGAGTTTATTCCGGTCGCGGTGTTCATGAATATTCACGTAAGGTTGAAATTTGCTCATTCGTTTGGTCTGAGTTTTAATCTTTTTAGTACATATTTTGCCAAAAAATCATTAACGGAAGATACCGATTGAAACTATTTGAATTTGATAAAAAAATGTTCTTACGATGAATGCTAGATTAAATTGTCTTTAGTTTATATTTTTGCAATAAATAACACAAATATGTACATACGTAGAAAATATTATACATGGAAACTAATTTAAAAATAAGCACAAAAAATTATGAGGAAAATAAAAATTAATTTATTAATTAAGTTAATAAATGCGTTAACAATTATGGTAATTTCCTGCCAGTCCATAACATTATTAACATAAAAATTCAATTTGCTTATTTCAATGGTAAATAGCTTATAAAACAACATTCAGCTACTAATTAAACAATTTTCTCCCGACGCCATCTCCCATCCATATATTCATGAAGAAATTGCTTAACGCAATATAAAGTTATATCAAAACTTAAAATGGAATCTCGCGAATTCCATCTCTCGGCGGCAGAGAGAGAGCATTTAAAATCGCGGAATGTAAATGTATCAGCTCGAACAGTCGCGCGGCCGCGACTCTGAAATCCTTCAGGAGACTCATCGTCTCGCTGTCTCTCGAGGAGGTGAAAGAGAGCGCGGAAACATGCACGCCGAGGAGAGAGCGAGAGAGGCGCGTCATTTGAATATATAAACGCGCCTCGTAATTTTTGTAATTTAACGACGATTCGAGTTAAGATAGCATTAGGACGTTTTAATGAGTGTTCCTCCTGAGAACTTAATTTTATGTTGCCGCGCAGAGGTATAAAGTGTTTCTGGAAAGCGACGTTTTCGAAAATTTACAATTCGACGCGCCGTTTTTATTCTTCCGCGAAATCGTATAATATTGTGCAAGTGATATTTTTTTGTTTAAAATAAGGGAGATTAATAGATTCTTATTGTCTCTGGGTTCGAATGGAATTATTGTACTAAATTTTATGTTTATATTTTATGCGTCTTAATATATTTTGATTCTTACTGCTGATAAGATTCTGCTTTGACTTTTAAATATTTCGCACTAAAAATCCGCGCTCGTATTTTATTCGAATGTTTTTAATAAAGTTATTTAAAAGTAATATATTTTTCGTCGTAAACTTGCGCAATAAAAGAGAAAAAGTTACGATTCAACGATTCTATCAATTTGAAAAATCGCATAGTAAATTAAGAAAAAAACTTTCCCTCCGACTATTCAGTTTCAATTTTTCGCCGAGACCGAAACTGAAGAAGTCATCGAAAAGTTTTATGTTTCTAGCAATAAAAAATCCAGCAATTTACGCTACTCAAAAATAACCTTTCAAGGCTTGAACCTAAAATATACAGAAGATTTATCCTGAAAATTGGAAACCCGAATAAAATTTTCCTGAAAAAGAAAAAAAGGTAAAGGCCTTCGATTTATCACTCAAAACATAGAATGAAACCAATTAGGAGCAGCTGACGCGTTAATAATTGGAAAGCTGCCATTAACTTTTGAATAACACCTCGCGTATGGTGGCCGAAGTAAAAAAAGTCAGACAAATGCGTTTTTAAACACCTCTGCACTTTGTGTTGATTTTTATATAAAATCCAATGCAGCTGAATTTATGTTTTTCGGGAAAAATATTTTCACCTACTTTTGAACGAGTTTATTTATTAACCATTCTTTTTCTTCGGAATTCGAAATGAAAACGTTATATATAATTGATGATAGAATACTGAATAATGTAAAGAGAAGGTCAGCGTTCGAAGGGTTAATGGGAATATATGCGAGGGGAAGCTCGATACAAAAGACGGTCTCACATTACACCATGATTTTCCAATTTTCAAACATTTTTCCACATAGACTGTGAGCGCGTGAATCATTTTCAGGTCACCTGACGCGTGAATAATCACAAACGCCCCTTTTTCTACCTGAATAGTTTTATAATTAATCAAACATTTGGCTTTTTAATCACGTTTCATTTGGATAAAAACGTTTTCACTTGAAACAAATAAAATCTTCATCAACAGATTTCAAACGTACACTCTTATTTTTACGAAAGAAAATTTCTCCAAATAAATCAAAATACGATTTCGCTTGGACCGCAAACACTGCCCTCTATTTTTCACGCAAAACATCCGCTTAAAACAGCTCCAAAATCTCAAGTACATCCCCCGCCCAGCAGCAAAATTCGAGGCGTGTGAACGAGCAGATTAAAAATATCACCTGACGCGTCGAAAATCGAGACCCGCCCTCATTTTATCACTCCGGTACAGGTCGACCTCAGACGGCTCCTCGCCATTGAAAGCGATCCTCATCCACCGACTCGGCAATTTTTCCAGCCGCTTCACGCTTCGATCTTCCTTCTTCTCGCGGATCGCACCGCGGGGTCGCACCCACACATACACACACACACACACACACACGCTTACGAACGAGGAGCACCTGCGGTTGGGGGATCTTTGATCATCTGGGAAGCGGCGGCGCGTCTGGTCAAGTGGCCGTTCGAGTCTCGCTTTGCGCCGAATGAGAGAGACTATTAATACGATTCAGCTGGTGCGCGTGCAAGTGTAAGTGCGTATCTTCGCACATGTTCGATTCGACGCGCTCGACGGACGGAGTTTTCAGGGAGATCAAAAGGATTGCGCAAAATTGAAATGCGTCGGCGGCTCTTCGCGCAACAATAAGAAATTAATTGGGAAATTTACGGTATTCAATTTTTTTTTGTTTTTTTTTTATCTGGCTTTAACTGATTTACGGGTTTTAATGAAATTTTTTAGATTTGGAGCGCCTCTTTTCATTGTATAATAAAAAAGTAAAATTATTTACTCAAAAGAAGCAGTAACGCTTGTAGAAGATGTTAAATGGAAGATAAAAAGTTTAATCATTATTACTTTACCCGTTAGCAACATTTTTCGGCTTCTTCAACTTCGTTTGAAATATTCTCTCCTGATATTATCAATTCAAATTATCGTAGTGAAATCGATATATTTCACTTTAAAGACATGTGAAAGTGCTAATTACTGATTTGCAATGGTGTTATCACTGCATCTTCCAAAAATATACAGGTTCTTTAATGTAACGTTTCCTCTAATAATATGTAAAGTAAGCTATATCGCTCAGTATATTCTTGCAATATTACACATCAGAAAGTCGTTATGTCTTCATACAAATTAGTCTCATTAAGATTAATCCAGTCATTAATTTTCAAATGGAAATTTTACACTGGTATATGTACAAGCTTTGCAAATTTTGCAACTTCCTCAATTTGCACAAAAAGTGCTTATTTAGTCACCCATTAGTTGCTTTAAACTGAATTTTGAAAAACTCAATTCGTACCACCTATTATAAACTGAAGTTCCAACTTCAGTACACAGCTGTTGTTGTGCAATAAAAAAAAGCAGCATTTGCATAAAAAGGATCGATTCGTCCAAGATCCTTGGGGAAAATGTAGGACGCGACAAGAAGCTCGGCGTCGCATGCCTAGTTGCAGCAGCGATTTACCGTTCGGAGGGACACCACGTGTGTGCGCTTAAGTATATAAATGCGTTTATTGGACAATTTGCATTCCTCGGACTTTGTTCGCCGGGACGTTCGTGGGCTCACGCGTGCACGTTTTAGGCTTTTCTCACTGCCGAGGATAATGGCCATTGTTCATTAGTAGGTGAAAATTCTCGAGGGGTAAAAGTCCAATCGAACGGTAAAGTATACGGATTTGGATAAACGACTGACGTGTATGTAATGCATTGGATACTCGAGAGGCTGATAATGACCGTTTATGGAGACTTTGCGGTTCTTAAGGAGAATGGTGTGGAAGAAATGCGAGTTTCGTATAGCTTGATGGAAAGACAGGCTGAGGTGTTTAAAAATTAGTAATTATTTCAGAGATTTATTGGATATTTTCTTAAATATTTTATTTGGGTTAATTAATGAACTTGTGAAATTGCAGCCTATTTAAATATACGTTAGATTGGCATTTGATTGAAGCCAATTTAAGAGTGGTTCGTTAGTAAAGATGCTGTAATATCTATCAAGCAATATTTTTGCTTTATATGTCGATCGCATTAATTAATCTAATGAAATAAACAACACACTAAAAAACTTTAATCAGAGTCTGTATACAGGGGAAAACATTGAATTTCAATCCAATCATCCATCTTTTCTGCACAAGAAAAAAGCCGCTGCCAATTCATTGGCACTTAGCTTCCTTCTAACTAATTTATCGTTCCAATATTATTTCTGGGATTCATTAAAAACAATCCATTTCAAAAACATAATTTCAAACTATTCTTTATTTAATTAATTATTTTTCTGTCCTCCGGTCGGAAAGCACCAATTTTCTGAAAACGAAGTTGCCGCTTTCCGGCGATGTCGAGCTGAAAAATACTATGCGCACCTCTGGAAGTAAAATGGCAAGTCCGTAGCTCGTGTTTGACACCCTCGCCTTCGGCTCGCGAGTAATTTTTTTTCTTTGAAATTATAGATATTTGTATGCTCTTTAAAATGATTTTATCAGATTCGAATATCTCAATCCTATTATAAAAGAAAAAGTAAAATTAAATTTTACGTAAATCGAAAATTTGCGATAAAACGAAAACAAATAAACTAAACAAAAAAAGATGTTTTTTGCCGCCATCATAAACAAAGACAAAAAAATGGTCCATAAAAGATGCAAATCTGTTCAGTAGAAGCTGAGATCCAGATGTATACACACACACACACACACACACGCATACATCCGTATAGACATTTTTCAAAAACCATTATTATTCTTGTTCCTGATACCTTAAAATACAATTATAACAGGTTTTTCGAACAATTCTAAAAATTACTGTCACAAAGCTTCCTCTAGGAGGAAGCCAAATGATTTGAGTCCAAGATTACAGCAAGGATAAAAAATAAACCAACCGTTTATCGATTTACATGTCGCAATATGCTCGCTTAGCGAAAACTAATCACAAACGCAATTAAAACGGGCTCCTCAATCATCATCCACTCACGCATCGCACAGTTCACCTCCTCCGTCGCCTCGTATTTACCCACTTAAGCCCGCAAATAATCACGCGACTCCCCCGCTGAAATTTACATGTCTTCCTTTGGCTCTCCCCTCACCTCTCCCTCTCTATCTCTCGAAAAATCCGGCCCGTCCTCTGGTTTAGGTACACGCACAGACGCGCACATAAGTTATATCCCTCGAAACTACGCTTCATTCATCTTCGTTTATTCAATTTGCCGATTTAATTCGTGCGCGGCAAGGCCAGGCCGCCGCGCTCTGGGATCTCCTTCCGCGAGCTACGCTGGAAATCGCACACACACACACACACACACACACACACACACACACACACACATAATACGCACCGTCAAACCGCGGAGAGAAATTCCGACGGAGGCGGGAGTTTACGGGTAGTATGTTTATATTACAGCGAGGGGGTAAGAGTAATTTCGCGCGCCGCGCGCCGCGACTCTCGAAGTGCGCCGTGTGCGCGGCGTTCGTTCACGCTAACGATAACACGGTTTCTATCGGCGTTAACCTTCGCGAGAGGAGATGCGATTCCCCTTTTCACTCCGATCCGAGTGCGACGCCTGCCGGCGTCGATTTTCGACGCTGAATGGAGGAAAAGATGCTTGTCTGCTTTTCGATAATCGTTTGCATTGTGTGAAAATTGCTTTCATGTTTTATAGAGTCTAGATTGTTAATTAAGTTTATGTACTTGGGTTATTATTAAAACTTTATTTTACTCTTTGAAGTAAGGCTTCACTTCCTGTTAAAATTACGAATTTTAAGAAATTTTAGTACTTTTACAGTAAAAAACAGCTTGAGAAATATTTTTATGGGTAAATTATTGAAACTCAACATAATTTAATTTAACTTCCACATGTTCTCATAATTATATTTAACCATTTTTTATATATTTTATTGAAAACGAAAAGCTTCTTTTAAAAAAGCAGAGTAGTAACATTAATGCACCAGAATCTGAAAGCACGGAATAAAATAAAATTACCCCGAATCGCGAGATAAGCCGCGTTCGATTTCCAGGAGCGTATTTGTGCGCGTCGCGCACGACGAGGCGGAATGGTAAATGAAAGCCAAGCTTTCCCGGGAAACGACGCGCGGTAGAATTAAATTGGGGTTCCGGAGAGCCTTTTCGAGTGCGGCTCAGGTTATGGAAACGCCGCTTGACGGATTCCTCGCCCGCTGAAAAATAAAGTTAAGCGCGCCCGACGTGTTTGCGGTAGCTCGGCCGCGGGAATATTTTTGAATAAGGAGCGCTGTTTTCTTTGAGGCGCGGGAACGCTTGATTTGAACGAATTAAAAACAGTCTCCCGAGAACTCTCGACGCTCGTATACTCGCGGGAAAAGAGGGTGCAGGTTGCGCGCGAATTTCTTTTGCTTGCTGATGTTTAATGGTTGTTGGTTTTGGTAAGTACTTAAGTGACTACTCGTTTAACTGTGTTATTTGCCGGGAAAACAAGCTTCGTGTCGTGAACGAATATTTGTGTTGGGTGTTACTTTTTTTCTGCGTTACTGATTACTTAAGCATTTCATTGGGATATTTTGTATGGTATATAATCGTGTTATAAAATATTAATGCAAACTCAAACAGTTCAAATCAGTATACTGATTTGTATATTTTTGTATACAATGATGTAGAAAAATTGATCTGAAGCAAATGGAATCACAAATATTTTAGTAATAGTAATTTTTATTAAATGATATATATTTCAATAAAAATAAAAATTTTTTCATGCATACGAAAAGATATCTTTGGAGGAGGATCGTAACTTCATGATAAGGAAGAATGTTATATTGCTCCAATGTTGAAAATTCGAATTGTAAGTTTTCGATCAAAAGTTTTGATTTTATACGTAAATTTCAAAAAAGCAATCCAAGTTTCAAAATCCTTTTCTGTACACGAATTACCATCGCACATAATACTATAATAAAAGAAAAACTTTCTTTCCAAACAGTAATTTCTATTTTACTTTGAAATTTTTTAATAGAAACTAGTTAAGCTGTGTACCTCACAAATCTTTTCTAAATTCTCCGTTAAAAAAACATAACCAAAACAAAAATCTCACCTCCCGACCGTAATTCGATCCCCTAAACAGCGTCGAAATCGCACACGAATCCCAGGGCGTTTCGGGCCCGGGCTCAGCGAAAAAAGTACTTCCTCAGTGAAAATATTTGCATTCCCCTGAAAAGCACGCCGGGGCCAATTAAGATAAGCCGGTATCGCACCGGCTAAACAGAAGGCAAACCAATTTTCGTAGCTTCGCTCGCTCGATCTTTTCGGGTCAAGCTCGTTTCCTGGCCTCGTGCATTTCCCTCGGAGGCGGCGGCGGCGGCGGCCGGGAGGGGCGACGGGTTGCACTTACTCGGGGGTGCAGTGAGATATGGATCTTCCAGCTCGTTGGCCAGCTAAGGTTAACCGTTGCAGGCCGCGCCGTGCCGTGACGTACGGCTGAGCTCGCTCGAGCGCGACTATGCGTGCACAAGTGTGCCCCCCGATATCGCCTACTGGATTGGGCTCGAATTTGACCGATGGACCAGGGCTGAATTTGAGGGCCGCTTCGATCGAGTTGTAATGAGGGCTGACGATTATTAGTAACCCCGGCATTTGTGCGGTTCCAAGTTTTTGCTGGCTGCAGACTTGCCTGCAGTTGATTTCATTGCGGGTTTAAGAATAATGAGGGATTACATCGTAAATCATCTTGACGAGTGTTAGAAAAATGAAATCAATTATGTTAGTGTAAAAAGTTTAAAAGTATATTAAGTTATAGTAAAATGAGTTTATCTTTTTATTTCCTAGTTTTTCAATCGCTTCGAGTACATATCACCATTAGAAAACAAGCAGTACACTCAGAAAGAGTCCTCTTATACGGAAATTATATTCCTCTGCATTTAATCCGCTCATTATAAATAGAGTTTTCCTTTCAGATCAAATAAAATCTTTTTTAATAATCAAAAAATCATAGTTTTCATGAGCAGAGGAAAATCCTCTCGTAATCAATTCTCTTGCGTACAAACGAATTTAAACTAGTCACAAAAGGACAGCTTCCTCGCCATGCAATCCTTTCGTCGAAAATGTATTTTTCATACGTTACAAAAAGAGCATATTTGCGGTTCTAATCCTCAGTAACGGTAACCCTTCTGGCGGGACTACCGAGACTTTTTCCAAATAGTACATTATGCAACAAGGGGCAAAAGTAGAAGATTTTTCCCGCAGGCGAGTTTACTGTCCGAATGAGAATATTTTTCGCGAGGGTGCGTTTACTGCCGGAGCGAAGCGAAGACTTTATTCCCCGGTAAACCCTGCCTTTGGCAATGTTTCTACACAAGTTTTTTTTCCCTGACTGGAAAAAAAGACTTTATTTGTGTTTTTACAAGAGTTTTTTTCCCCTTTGCCTTTTGACTTTCTAGCGTGTTAATTCTAACATTACAATCCTTTTATTACAAATAGAAGTCCTTTAGTAACCAACCTATTTCCTCTTGTAAATTAATTTTTAAAACTGAAAATACATTTGCGTTCAAAATGATTTCCTTTTGTGACCTGCAACTTGATTTAGAGAGGATTTTTCGTGAGTCACAAGAGGATCCGCTAGGACAAATATTGAGAAGAATTTCCTCTTGTGACAAGCGGATTCCTTTTGTAATAAGAGGATCGTTTTTTCAGTGTAGCTTACTTTTCGGAACTTTATTTCTTTGGCAATTTTTACGGAATTTAGAACCGCAACCGCGTTTCAGCCATATAAGACCGATGTTTATGTAAAATATGTCGAAATAACATTCTCATTTAATAAACGAGCGACTAGCCACCTAATTTCAATAAACAAGCCGCACTAATTCTTCCGCAAACATCCCCCCATAACAAATGAATTCCCATCCCGTGACATTCGCCATGGCAAAGGCGAAATTACGAATGCCCGAAAGACGAGACACAAAGGGGTAGTATAACCGTCATCGCGGAAATTTTCAAGAGCGCAGAGAAACCGAAATAGCGCGACAAGCCCGACATCCCCCGAGGGGCTTCGTTACGAGCCAGCCTCGACCCCACGACGTCCTTGCTTACGCGTTATTAATCGCCGTATGGGCCGCTCCGAAAGCACACGCGAAAGACGGAAGAGGGGCCCGCCGACGCTGTCCGACGGCTATGAGGAATGGCGACGCGATTGCCCCGCGCTAATCTCGCGGCGTCCAATTATTTTAACGCGAGGATTTTCGAATTTCTAATGAGCCCTCGGCCGGCGGTTGGGCTTTGTTTTTCGGGGCGATTGTGCGTGTTTGGGTTTTTTTTGGGGGGGGGAGGGCGGTGAAAGTAAGCCGGAAATGCGCGGAGGGCGATTGAGTTATCTAACCCTTGGCTTTCGTGTAAGCGATTTTTTTTGGTTGACATTGCTTTCGACACCTTATCTAGATTAGAGGGTAGTTTTCGAGGGACTGATGGTTGATTGGAGAGATTTATGTTCTTGTGATTGATACAATTTTGAAAATTGCTTGAGTTAATTATAAAAATGTTCGTAACTTAATTCAAACTACACCTAAAAATTACTTACTTCAAAGTTCCTAAACTAAACATATTGCTCTCCATTAATTTCGACAATCATGTCGACGAATTCGGAAGCAGAAGGCCCCGGTAGCATTTCTTAAAGCTTTATATAAATTCCCTTCAAGCTTCGTTAATCCACTAACGCAATCACGTCGAAAAAAAATCGAATTCATTTCTCATCCGGCGTTCATAAAACCGGCAGTAATTGCGACTTGCCGCTGCACTAGAAACGAACTAATTATCCATTCCAGCTTCGAGTATGATAATAACGCTGATCCGTCGCAACTAAAACCGTCCGGATGAATTCACGAGCCAACGAGCGACCAACCTGCTCTCTCTCTCTCTCTCTCTCTCTCTCTCTCTCTCTCTCTCTCTCTTCCCGGCCGTTATGACGGATATATAAAGTGACGCGGCTGAATACGAATCCGGGCGTAACGGCGAACTTAACGTCATAATCGCTCGGCAATAATGACATTCGCAACAGCACATGACGACTCGCGTCATCGCACTGAGCGCGCCATCCCGTCGATCTATCGGTCCGTGAAACGCGCACGAAATGACTCCAATTATCCAAATGAGCGTACCCGGAGAGAGGAGAGAGAGAGAGAGAGAGAGGGAGAGGAGCTTTCCTACATTCCCTGTCGAGTTTCAAAAGCGAGCAGCGAGTCCTATACACTGAAAAAAAAGATTAGTTACTTCAACTAAATATTTAGTAAAATGATTTAGTAGAGTCCTCTTTAGTTGAATC
>JAWWEO010000001.1:16173442-16185462 GCA_035582975.1 Ormyrus labotus | reverse complement strand
ACCCCTTAAAGAAATAATTTAGTTGTTTCAACTAAATATTCACTTGAAACTACTAATTTTTTTTTTCAGTGTATATACACGCCGATATCGATTTCCCATTATCGCAGAGGAGCGGAGAAGAAGATGCACTGGAAGTGGGTCTGGACCTTACTTGGTTATCGCACCTACAGGGCGGAATTGAAGGAGCAAACTCGAGGATGAATATATTGGAATTTTTGAGGGTTTTGCAGGAGTCGGCTCGAGCTCCGGAGCTTATATCCCGCCGTGTTATGAATTTCTTCGAGGAAGAATTTTCGTTCGCGCCCCGAGTATTATTGAATCGTCGTACATAATGGGACTACCGGTTTATGCATGAATTTTCCACTTTCGTAACTGAATAACAAGTATTTCGCCGAATACCTGGAGAAAAAATTATAATATTTCGCTCGACGAAAAAAATTAATATCGAATCGTTTCGTATTCCAATCATTTTACGACTTTTAAAATAAAGTATCCTTGCAAAAGAAACGAATGAAGAAGCTACCGTAGGGCCCTTTCGAACCATTATGATTATCTAATGAAACGCCTCGTTGAAATAATATCTCGGAAATTTCGATAAACGCCAATGAGCGCAGCGCGTTATATATATATATATATACCTATATACATCCAGCTCGACAAGCAACCCCATACCCGAGCCGAGGACGAATTGAAACGCTATCGAAGATATTACGGAGAGAAGCTCGGCGCGCTCGCCGCGACTTCTCCAAGTCGGCGGACTTAAAGAGCGAAAGGGAGAGAATCTTTTCAGTCGACTTGCCGGCAGATTAATTTCTCTCGAGCTGGCTGCAAGTGCAAGATTGGACGAGCCGGAAACGACGCCATAATTGCTCGTCGCACGTCCCTTATTCCTTTTCTCCTCCGATTCACCCCTTTCGGCCTTGGGAATTAACGGGAAAGAGAGAGAGAGAGAGAGAAGGAGAGGAACCGACCCTCATTTTCTCGCATTAAATGCGCGTCTTGCAACTTAACGCTTCGCTGCAGCCGATAGAGATTCGAGAAAATTCATCAAGTGCCGCCGCTGCTTCCCTCGTTCATTTCACTTCCGCGCGCACTCGATTTTGCGTATAATCTACGGCCGGAATTTCTTATTTGGCTGGAATTCCAGCCGGCGGCCGGCGGATCCGCCGCCAGGATCTTGCTAAGAGTTGCGACGACGCGAAATAACTCGAGCCGCGGAGCTGTATGAAGGGTGGATAAACACGCCCAGAGGAGGTCGGCGTAATTCGATTGGAAGATGGATGTCGTTGCCGTGGAAATTGTTTGACTTTGATCGATTTGTAAATATTAATAACTGGCGATGACTGGCTTAAGTTTGCGGAAAAAGTCTTGATATTAACTGAAGGATTTAAGGGGTCTCGGAAATGAAAAGCTTTCAAAGCTTGGACTTCGTTGCATTCAAGAATAAATTAAAAATACCCTTTTTTACTTCAATATAAGCGCAACAAAAAATATTTCTGAAAACTACGTTTTGCCGTAAGGTATTCTTGTCGAAAGTTACCTGCCGAGTTTGAAGCTTCTTTTATTTTTTTTTCGCTGAACTACTTGACATGGCATCTATCACGTATAACTATATAGCTATACGCTGATCGTCGAAGTGCAACTACTCGAATTTTCTGGAGATTTTCGAGTCCCGACGCCCTGAAGGATGTATAATGTGCTTTTGAGTTTTAAAGTAAGTTTGCCAAGTTGAGAAGTTCAGCTGGTGTAACGCTAATTACTCTTGTTATAGTAAGTTTCGTAATTCTTCAGGAATATTTAGACAGGAATTTACGAAATTTTTAACTTTTACTTGCACTTGACTTAGCTCACCTAGATATTAAGTCAATTAGAAAGGAACTTTTTTAATAAATTTTAAACTTTTCTCTGCAATTTGCTTGCTAAGATTATAAAATACCACACGTATAACAGTTTTGTGAAATGACGTCAAAAGTCTCTTTCTTTGAAAATAATTTATGTTTTATTAGTTACTAATCACCCTCGCAAATTTTTCGCGAACCCTCGTACGGTAACGAGAGCAGAATTTATTACTTGACACTCTAATTACGAAAAATATCAATTTATTTATCAACGCAACACTTTAGCAAAAGCGTGACAAAACGATATTAAGCCCAGCAGCAGCAGCGGCAATCAATTCCAGAAAAATTTTAATTAAATTTGCCGAACCTCTCGCTTTCCCGCTTAACGGCCGTATACTTCGTAATAAACATCGATACTTACACCCGGACAGCCCCCGTGACTAATCCTCTTGAAACACCGGGGCGCCGATCTGAAAAATCTGCGGTGACTCGCGCCGATTCCCAAGTTCCCGAATTTAAATTTCGCGCGACGCTTCCTCCGCATCCTTGGCGGAGTTATGCATCCGAGGCACGAATTAATAAACGGAGAGTCCGTCTCTCTCTCTCTCTCTCTCTCTCTCTCTCTCGCCGGGGCAATTATCGTCGAGGCAACAGAACAGCGAGAGAGAGAGAGATAAGCCGAGCAGAGAGAGAGAGAGAGAAAGAAAAAAGGGGAAGCCAGCCAAACGAGACAGAGGAACGAGCCTCGCGGTGATTTTCAATTAAAAGAGCGGGTGCTCGCCCGGCGTAATCGCATTAAGAATTCGCTCGGCCGACGTATGAGATCAAGTCATAAAAAGGAGCCCGACGCAGTCGTAAATTTATCCCTCGCGCGAGAACACGCGATATAAAGAGGGAAGACGCGCGAGAGATAAAAGGAGAAGAGAGAGAGAGAGAGAGAGCGGTCAGCCCGTCGTGGAAGGATGTGTACAAAAATATTGTTATTAATACGTTGAGGGGAGCCCGGATAAATTGCCGGCTACGGGACTAAGGGCATATCTTATGCTACCGCTTTGCTTGTCCAAGTACAAAGTATGGCAGGACAAGATTTCCTCTCTCGAGAAGCGGAGTCCTTCTTTTGCGGACGCACCGGCCCGTAATTCACGAGATGCGCCGCATATAATTTCGCGCGCTTCTAATAGATTCATTTTTTTTTGTTTTTTTTTTTTCAACATTCCTATTCCTCGCGTCGCGAGTTATTCATGCAAATTAATTGGGAGCATAAGTCACTCAAAACTTTATTAGCTGCCTGCGCAAGCATTTTCCAGGTAGCTCGCCGAGGTTTTTAAAGGACTTTTTACTTTAGACTTTGTAAACATTATCAATCGCTGCTCGAGAAGAAAAAAAACCTCTGCCAATTCATTGGCACGTAGCTTCCTTCAAACTAATTTATCGTTCCCATATTTATAAAAACTGCGATATTTTGCGCTTTCAACAGACCTGATGATTGACATTTTTAATCGTTTAATGCAACCGGATGGGGATGCGGCCTTGAATTAAAAGCAGTGCCACTTTAAAGCCAGTAAAATAACCTTTCATTTCAGCCCTTATACGTATAAAAATAATGGTGCAAACGTGGTTTAATAATGAAAAAACTATGGGGTGTGAAAAGTTGTTAATCGATTAATGCCACACTCAGAAAAAGAGTCCTCTTATAAGGAAATTATTTTCCTCTGAATTCAATCTGCTCATTATAAATAGGTTTTTCCTTTCATATGAAATAAAAAGAATTAAAAGCAGTGCAATTTTAAAACCAGTAACATAGCCTTTTATAGCAACCTTATGAACGCGCAAGTATTGACGGATCGTAACCGTCCCATTCAAAATTCCGATCCTATTTATATCTAGACTATATATAACAACAACGTATCAGTCGCGGTATAACAAACGGTAATGCAAATTATTCAACTTCAACGAGCTTCACGAGAAACTCAATCTCCCCCAATACGATTCGAAGTTCAGTCAAGATATCTCATTCGCCTCCTTCAAAACCTCAACTCGAAACGAAATTTGTACCTCGCGGAGCTACTTCGCAGCCCGCAGCGGTGTCAAGCATCCTCGCGGCAAATCACGGCGCGATCCTTGCGGTTTACCAGGCGGCACGGTGCAGCCTCGTTGCGGGCGAGATGAGCTATCTTGTAACACATCGAAATTCGCTCTCCTCGATTCTTTTCACCGTCTCGGCCTCTCTCCTCCTTTTTTTTTGCCGAGGCTCGCGAACGAGCCGATCACAATCGGAAGGAGGAATGAAATTGCCGGCGCGAGGGTATAAATCACGAATCGATGTACGCGCGGCCGCTAATGGACGATCTTTCATGCAAACACATCGGCTGCGAGGGAGAGAGAGAGAGAGAGAGAGTTATGGGGTCTCGCCGGCAGCGCCAAGACATTTCGGCCCGAGTTATTGTACCTGCGCGTAACGTATATACGCACGGCGTGATTACGTCGATTACGTCGGCCGCCGATCGAAAGCTAAGCTTGTTACTGGGGATGCGTATTATAAGTGGAGAGAGTTTTTATTCGCGGATCGGGGTGTTTGTTTTGCCTGTATTCGCAGTTGCAGGTTTATTTGCTTCTCAACCAATCGGATTTATGATATTGTTGAGTAGTCGACGTATGTGTGAATATATTGATAGTAAAATGGCAATGGACTTTTTATCAATGACTAGTGATGTCTGTGCGCGCTTCGCGCGCGTACATGTATTTTTTTTTCGTTAATTATTTTATAAACATTAAAATAATGATTATCTTTCTACATAAAATTGATGTTGGTTACTATTTGATTTGCAGATTACACAATCTTTCGATCGCACTAACAACTTCAGAATTCACTTTACCTATTATTCTAATAATCATTTTTTTCTTCTAATACTAATAACCATTCTCAACTTGCTTGAATTAAGTGTAGGTAAAACTTAATTGTATACTCCTCTGCCCGCTGTCCAAATAATACTTATAAAATTAATGACATCCCCCAAATCCATCTTACTGATTCACTACCCTTTCCACACCTTCAAAAGTTCCGTTTCGAAAACAGCGTTTGATCTTCTAATCTCTATATTTTGTTTTTAAAAACCTAACCCTTTCGTCTTTGAAAAGTCACCGCGAGATTATGCAGCCGCGTATATACGTAATATACTTAAATGTAATATACTTAAAATTTTATACGTATCATACGTATGTATTTTTTAAGGAAGGAAAAGTTACGAATACAGTATGAGTTGCTGGTAATGGAAATCGTCCAAAGGGAGGATCCTCGATTAAAAAGCCGCGTTCAATAAATCCGACAAAATTCTTCTTCCGAATAATTAAAATTACCGGTTTTCGCCGGCAAAATTAATTAAACGAATATTTAGTGCTCCGATAAAATAAGTCACTCCCAATGATACTTATTAACGCAGCGATAGCCGCGCAATTTTAAAAGTAAAATATTTAGCAGCAAAACAAACACGTCCCTCCAATAAGCAGATGCCATCGGTATATTTTCGGTTCGTTCGCCGTTCGCCGAACCTCCTCCGCCTCGCAGCTCGTCCGTAACAACAATCACCGGATTTAAATCAGTCCGCCACACTCCGACCCGGCAATTTCGAATCAATAATTCCGTCAACGCATCCACTCATTCCCGACCTTCGAGCCCTCTCCCTCTCAGCCTTACATCATTCGATATCAAGAGCCGACGCACAATCCGAGGAGCTCTCGAGCCATCGATCGGCCATTTAAATCAAGTTCGCCGATGGGATATCGCGCCGAACTACCGGCATCTTCTTACTCGCTGATGGCTATAATTGATTTCAGCCGTTTGCCGAGCGACGGGGAGGACTCGGTCCGCGTTTCCTATTGCGTGGCGCACCTTGCGCGCTGTGCTCTTCCGTGACCTACATTGTCGAAGCGCGGAAAGGGGAGGCGGATTCGCTATATGTGTTGATTGAACGCTGCTGATTGCGTAATGTAACTTGCCGCTCTTGTTACAAAGTAGGTGCGCTGGCATGTAAGTTCCGCGTAATGGAAATTATCGATTTCGGCGATTTGCTTAGTGAATGTTGAAGTTTGATTGACGCGGAATTTAAACGCTGGAGTTATGCTATTTCATATATTTTTTAAATGAATAATATAGTCGTTGTAAATGACGCGACAGAAGTGATAATAATTAAACCTTTTTTAGCGAATAATCAACTTTATTAGTCTCGGATTACAATGAAAAACTAAAACTAAAGCTCTCGGTCCGGACCGTCCGGAAGGTGAGAAAAAAGTGTCGACAAAACTGTTTTCTATTATTATATTATTTTTTGTTGCTATGGAGATAAAACAATTTCTAATCTCCGCGGCGTCCCGTCCACGCATCTCTTACATGCGTCACGTAATTCCTCTTTCGCGATCTTATAGTGGCGCTAAAATCGAAGAAAACTTGCGGTCCCGCACGATTCTTTAGTCGCCGTACTCGCGGCCTGTCGTGGTGTCCTCCTCTAATGTACACCACGATGGAGAATTAGAAACGGAATTATTTCAAATAAATTATTAGCTTATTAAATAAATAAATAATTTCCTTTTTTCTCCCTTGTTCGTAACAGTCGTTTATTACTGCAAATTGTATCTTTAATCATTGATCGATAAACAAATAAAATCTAAGACATGGACTTGATTCTCAGTAAGTAACTAATCAATAACATTGAAATATGTTAATAAATTGATTTAACTATCTTTAAATTATTGTAATGCAATTATTGGAGCACCAATAATCCAAATTAATCCAATATACATATAGCACTCGCACAATGGCACTCTGATGTGCGAACTATTAAAAAAATATCTGTAACAACAGTTCTCCACCTCTCTTCGCCGGACCGATAAAAAAACATTTTTCATCACTCGTCAATCTTATCTCGCCACAGTTCTCCATCCAGTCGTCACAAAACAATAAGTCAATGCTTCATCGCCCCCGGAAAAATCTGGGCTACTTTTTTGCACAGGGCGGAATCCCCTTTCAAATTCAGCGCTCTCAATAATACATCGACGATGTGCCGCGAAGTTGTTACGTTACAGGCCGGAGAGAGAGAAAGAGAGAGAGAGAGAGAGAGAGAGCGAGAGAGGAGGGAAGTGGCCCGCGGTTCCCTCCGTGAAGCCATGGGTGGCACGAACGACACGATGCTCATTTGTCTTTGGAGGACGGATTCACGATTCCAGCAGAGACAACGCCGAGAGAGCGAACGCTCGCTAATCAATCTCTCCCGGGGAAACTCCTGCGTGACTACCGCTGCAGCCTTTCTCGGGCTGCTGCCGCCGCTGAAAAATCACCTGAATATTCATAATGTTCGGGGCACGATGCAGGCAGCCTCGGACGAATTCGAGGAGCGCGATTTTGTAACGGCTTCACGATCTGAACTTTTTGACGAGGTGATGTTGGATTTGCTGTTGGGAAAGCAGGCTTCGCCCCGGACTGTTGGCTGAATTTGCATAATATTTAGATCCAATAGTATAATCGTTTGGTGGTCTCTTGCGGCGAAGATTATTAAAATTCGATTGAGGCGTAAAATTTTGAATTGAGGACGTTGCGTTGTTTGACAGGAGAACAAATGGGATCCGTGTAGTTATTGAATTTCTAGAATATAATGTCTAGATTTAAATCTGATCGTTTGAACGATTTGATATAAGCTAGCTGTATAAAAACACAGAGTTTTTGGATCATGCATGTACCGGTTTTGTAACATTGGTGACGGAATAAATTAATCAGCACGGTGAGTTTAATAATAACTTTTGAAATTAAAATTTCAATTGGAATTTTACATCGTAGCTATAAATGTAGAGATTTTTAAACACATTAAGAATTATCCGCTTCGCATCTAAACTATGTAACGAAATGGTTCAACCAACGAAGTTTTTTTTTCAACTATCACAATACACACTTTACTAAAAAGATCATTCGTTTAAGCTCATTAAATATATACATAGTACCCATTGTATACAAAAGTTTCTTAGTAAATTGTAGATAATCTTAATTAATTTATCTCGTGCAGCCGATCCACGTTTAATTGATATGCAAAAGCTCTCATTGCGAATGCAATTGCACAATTATAAGGTCGAAAGGTATTCGGAGTACACAGCTTGTTCGCGCGCTGAATGATGAATGTACTTTTAAATTCGAAGCTCGGTACATAAATAAGAGTCGACCGAATGCGAGATTATCTGATTAGCCGCATGTGCGCTTGATACCTTTTCAGCAACATGGCTCTTCTTGGGAACATTATTTTTTTCTCAGCTCGTACATTATCTGCGCCCGACTCGCTCATTTGTTTTCAAACGCACGAAACATTCTGTTGAACAATTAAGGCGACCGGTTCATTGTCGCTTTGGACTCATTTACATTTCGGTAAAAGAGAGAGAGTTTTTAGCGCGAATTTAGCTTTTTAACAAAGAGATAAATTAATTTTAAACCGTAGCTTATTTTTGCGACCGAGAAACCGAGTATATTTTTTTAAATAGTGGTCAACAAAAATAAACGAATTTTTTTTAACGACATAATTATTATAATTTTTACAACGCCTTCTTGGAAAAAAAATTCTTTTTAAAAATGAACGTATTCCAGGAAGAAACATCCAGAACTCGGCCTCAAAGATTTAAGAGCACGACTACGTAAAATAATGCCGCAACAAAATAAATGACCGCAATAATTGAAGCAATCACCATTATAATATGCAAAGCCCATACATTAAACTTTACGTGACGCGAAATTGCAATAGATTTTCCGCGGCTCAAAACAATTTATGAGCTCCACCTAACGACGTTCATGTCCTTTAACGTCAATAACCCAGCATCCCTACGTACTTAATCCTCTTACGTTTTTACGAATCCAAATTCACGAGCGCGTTTGTCTCGTTTCTGCTTCCTCTCCACGTACCTACATACATCTCTCCCCCACCGGTTGTGGGAGAAGAATTTCAATTAGTATTTCTCTGGAAACGCAATTTAGATTAGTTTTTCTGTTAAGATTATAACCCCGGCATCCAATCAGATAAATGCCTCATTGTATTTCATTAATTAAAAGGCGCACCGCGCGGACCATTTTTATGCATTCACGAATTTCAGATAACACCTGGCCGCGCTGCTTATGCAGAGGTACACAACAACAGCGTCCCCCGGTCGCGATTAAAGCGTAAAACCTAATTTAATTAACGATCGCTCGTTAAAAAAAAAAAATAAGCCTCCCCTCCCTCCTTTCCGCCTCGGCGTCGGAGTTTTTTATGCAAATAAACGAGAGCCGCTCCGAATGAAAAATCGGCCGCGCGTAATTTAAAAGTCATTACGGTCCGTCTTCATCGGAGAGGAGTAAATCACTCGCGCCGAGATCAGGAGTAAGTTGTCTCAATCAATTAGGAAGCTTGGCTCGCGAAGGAGAGAGAAAGATACTCTCTCGCGTATATACACAATCGCTCGAATTACACTCGGACTCGAGAGGGGGGGGGGACGAGAGGAGAGCCATAAAACAGAGAAGCTACCGGGAACAGTTTTCGTGATGGATGGCACGTCAGGATGGATTCTTTCGAGTCCGCCGAAGCGGCCGCTTCAAGTACTTCTGAAGTTTTAGAGCTCCAAGTTTCTATTCGGATGGCTTCGCGACCGTACAGGTACTTTCACAACGCTGACTAGTTTGACTTTTGACTCCTTTTCTTGCGACTTTACGCGGAGCTTTCCGATCGAAGGTCTCAATTACTCTTTCAAATTCGTCGGAGAGAATGTTTGAAAATGCTTTCTATTAATCGCATCGTCAATGGTGAAAAAGGAATTTTTTATTGACGTATAAAATTATAATTAGATATGTTCAAGGCGGTAATTGAGGCTACTTGATTAGTTTTTTTAACTTTAACGAGGTCACGAATGCGTTCCTCATAGCAATCTTCGTCGTCATCAAATCATTTTAAACGCTCCTGTATGAATACAAAAAATTTTTTGTTGCCGATCAAAGCGGTATTCATGTATATCAAAACGTGAAATGTTTCGTTTGCCTTCCAGACGTTTCGTGTGTATAATAAGCGATGCGTAAACATTGATAAAATTATTTAACGATCATATAAAAACTAAGCAAAGTAAATTTACTTAAGTATCATCTGTAAACTCGTAATCGTCGCAAAATATGATTTATTCAAAATTTATTCTACACGAGGACGAACAAGCCCGAAACATTTACATAATGCTCTAGCTAAAAGTGTGCCGCGGCGTGCCGCCAAGTGCCGATATCCATTACATCAATTTCCCATACATCAATGACACTCCGCCGGACCGGTAATTGCAATACATACATTAAAAAAAAAAAAAAAATCGAGCATTAAACGAAAACCCACAAGACAAGTCGCGGCGCGCACTCCGAGTATAATCCCTCCAACTGATTGACCATTAAATCTACATAAGAGCCGAGGTAATTAATAGTCGAGAGAGTCTTGATTGACGAGAACGGAATTCGTGCGAGAGGGGCGAGTATATAGAAGCGCGTAGTTTTTAAAAAATTTCCCGTCGCCGAAGCGCTCCTTCGGCTGTATATACGCGAGCTTCATCGGGTGTCTTCATCAATCATTCGAATGTATAACGCGAGCGCGTATACATATACCTATATACGAGTTACTCGGCTCACTTTGTCTTGACATCTGTCAGAAGGTATTGTTCGGGCTTTTTTTTTTTTCTTTTTATTTTCGTCGGCCCCCTTCGTGACGGGCTTGGTTTCTCTCCTCGCTCCTTTTCGCCAAAGACTCGCGGGAACTTAACCTTTCAAGCGGGATAAGCAGCAACTCGAGGAGACACACTGACAATGAGATAAAGCGGCGGAGTCGTGAAAGATTGAGATAAGTGTTAAAGGGTAATCTGAAAATCATCTTTTTCATTGTTGCTTTTGTGTAAACAGGATATGTGAAGGCGTCGCTGGGAATGGAAAATGTATATAGGTCGCTTTGAGCTTTTGTATTTGTCATTCGATCGAGGACGCGCTTGAAAAGTTTTTTGAATACGTTTAAAATAACTTCGAATTTTACGTTAAAATCTCTAGAAATTTAATTTGCATGCGGTATTTTTTATAATCAATCTTCCGGTTTTTGTTATAGTACGATCTAATATTTCATTTATCAAACTCTTTTTTATCAAAAATGTGTATAGAAAGAAGATCGAACAACTAAGATCTAATCCGACAATGGCCATCGATGGAAAATAAATTCCACAAACCCCAAAAACCTGTTGAAAAGACGCATACATCCAGCTAATTCAATATCCGAATGGCTCCGCAAACGCAGGAGAAACGCCGCCGAAGCGATCCGCGAAAACAATCGCCATTAGTCGATATCACATGAATCTCGTCCCTAATGACGCTAATGATCAAGCGGTCGTATTACGCGCTTCGCAATGCCGACGTGCCGCCTCGGTATAGCGCATTTCTCAAGTACTCAAGAATGACAAATGCCAGCAGCTCCGTGGAAGGAACGCTTTCCTCCTCTTTTTTTCCCAGTCGCTTTTCGGGCTATTATACCGTGATCTCTTGATCGTTCGGCGCGAGAAAGCAAAGGAAGGAATGCCGAGGCGATGGACCGCACAAAGGGAGGCGAGAGAGAGAGAGAGAGAGAAAGAGGTGCGAAGTGAAAAGGTACACAAGAGGATGCGGAGAGGAAGATAAAAGGAGGAGGCGACTGAAAGGGAGGCTCGAGTGGACAAAGCGGACGAAATAAGTCATGCCCCGAGAGAAGGAGAAAGATTGATTCGGCTGAGCCGAGAAAATCCCTCCTTCTCTGTTTGATGTGTGTAATTGTCGGACGAGAGTTTGATACGTAATAGTCGGCGAGCCTTTGTGCTAAACACGTGGATTTATGTTTTTCTATCTCGGTGTGATGTAAGCTCTCATTCAATGGGTAAACTCGGAAAAATGACTCTTTCTATGGGTCTAAATGTCTTATTAAGAGTACCGACCTGTTAAGCGGTACTTTTTTTTATAAGGCGTGAAATGCTTTTGAATTACGTGCATAAGAAATTAAGAATTAAACGAGAAATTTCGCATTCAATGTACGTCACAAAGGCAATCAAACGTATTATCAAAACAATACACTGAGAAAAAAATTTAGTTGACTTAACCGACATTCTATTACTTCAATGACACTACCATTGATTTAACAGAAT
>JAWWEO010000001.1:16161202-16173342 GCA_035582975.1 Ormyrus labotus | reverse complement strand
TTAAGTGACATTTCAATTGTGAATAGTTAATAGTAAAATTCCATTGATTCAATCAAATTTTTTTCTCAGTGTAATAATTTATGGCACATTCGACAACTTTTTAGTTTATTATTGCTTTTTTTTTTGTTATAACGATCCTTTTTATTTCGTATCGACATGCAATTGACAAAGTAGGTTAATTAGTAGTTAATTTTTTGTGGTAAAAAAGTCTCCTGCAATTAAAAATACACTCTCCATTTGATTATCTGCGTTAACTGCGTTCTACTGACATATTTTTCATCACCGAAATTCTAATTGTCCGTTTACAAAAAACAATCCCACTCAAAACATTCGACGACTCGCCACAGATCTACTACTACAAATTAAATGCCCTGTACCAACTGGTTGCATTCCTTCCACAATCCGAAGCTACTCCAATCTCAAGAAATAAGGGCGGAGCAAAAAACGGACGAGCCAGGCAGTATAAATATCACGACCGTTACTTCCTAAATGAACAATTACGCGTGACAGGCAAAGTAAGACGTACGAAGACACGACACGCGGCTCGATTAAAAGCCTCCCGAGTGGTCAATTAGTCGGGCCCCGAGAGAGAGAGAGAGAGAGAGAGAGAGAGAGAGAGAGAGAGAGAGAGAGAGAGAGAGAGAGAGAGAGAGAGAGAGAGTGCGAGTCTAATACACCGATCTAATCACTATCTTATCGCGGCGAGGCGAGGAAGACCTTCGTTCGAGCATTTTTGAGGATTCCTCGGGCGAGAGCTCGTGTTTTTCTAATTTCTCGGCTCGTTCGTGTTGCTCTTTACTCCTTCGTTTCCGCCCTTCATTAAATCACGCTGTTTAGGCAGATTGCTATTCGAAGCGGCCCTGTGTTTGCCTTTCCCAAGACGAAAACATCATTAGTAGATGTATTAGATGTTGATTTAAGTTTCTGTTTATTAATGAATTGTAAGCTGTTTAAGTGTGTAATGAGTAAGAAAATTAATTATTATAGCGGCGGTATCGTTTTTCATTTGAATAAATTGTACGTAATAATTAGTAACGAGTATATATGATTTTCAAAATCTATAAAAAAAATGCTTTGTCAATTTATTCGACTACATTTAACGTCATTGTTAAAGCACTTAAAAAATGTAATATCAATGTATCATCGTACATTTACAATTTGCCAAAAATCATGCTTGCAGATACAAATGTTAATTAAAACGATGAGTATCCGCAGAAGTAACTCACAAATCCCAAATCCAATTACCATAAAACTTAATGCAAGAATTAACATTAAGGACGTCCCAAGGTCCCGCCTGAAATAACAATCCCGCGTCCAGGACCTCGCAGCTTAAAAATACGCCTGCCCCGTCCTCTCCGAAATATCGTCATCAAAAACACTAAACACGTCCGCCGCGCGGCACCTTCCTTTCTTCGGGCGCGTCAATACCATTCGTCTTGTCGCCGCGAGTTTCTCTATTAGCCGGTGCAGCGCGCCTCTCTCTCTCTTGATATCTTACAGCCTTTTTCGAGAGCCGCGGGCACTTTCCCCTTTCGACGAGCGAGAGATTTAGGAGCCGCTCCGCTAATGCAGTTGTCGCCGATCGGCCGACCGAAAAGAAAAGGAGGAGACGCGACCGGATGGTGTCCCGGACTGTGTGAAGGCGCGGGAGGAGAGGAAATAAAAAGCCTCGAGACGGCGGACGGGTAGAAATGAGAGGGACGTGTAAAGTCGTATAGATATTGATAGAGACGGAGAGGTGAGGTGCGAAGGAGTGTGGAGTGTGGGTAGTAGAGGAGAAGGAAAGGTTGGAGGAAGGAGTGGTTTGTTGGCTTGAAAAATTTTGTTTTGCAATAAGAATAGTAAAACTACAATAAACTAACCGTACCTTTTCTACGATTAATTCAATCACATACCAAAATAAATCCATTTTGGTACTTACTAGCATGATTCAAGTGCACTTCGTGCGCGCTAAATTTTCTCGCGTCCCTAATATGTATTTTCAAGAAATAAAAAATATTTTAATCTTAAAAAAATATTCTAATATAACCTTATTTGATCTTTTCTTATCTGGTAAAAAAAACCGGTTTTCTCTTATTAAATTTTTTAAGCAAATAGTTCCAATCTTTATTTTTATCGTAAGCTCAGTTTTAACGATGACGATACTAAAAAATTTAAATTTCAAAATTTGAAATTGGCTTAGAGCTGAAACCCCTTCAGTGCTGGAATTTTTTTCGGCGACATTTTTTCAAGAAAATGCCTGCCGGATTTTTCGGGGACGAGGGTCGAGTCTATAGTCAAGATGTGCTGGAGGCTCACATATGCACACGGTGGCAAACTTTAGTAAGTAGACCATGATTGCGCTGAGTGCATGAGTTATAGCTTCGCACAACTTCGGGCAGGGACAATTATCGGAGACTTCGCTGCTTCGACTTGACAAATTACTTTTCGCTAAGTTTACGGATTTCAAAATGATTTAAAAAAAAAGAGCTAAATCTAATTTCAAGTCCTTAATAAACTATATAGGTACGAAAATCTGCTAAATAAAATACATTATTATATAAACCAAACAAAAAGCAACAAGCCCGCGACGCAGCTAATGCCAATTGAAATCAATACAGAAGAGGTAGCCGTCGAAAAAAGGAAGGTAGAAAAGCCCAGCCGTGCTTGCATCGGGGGAGGACAATTCGGCCGTTAAGCCAGCGACGTTCCAATCAGAGATCCTTTCGTCTAGCGGCTCGACACGCTCGCTTTATCGGCGATTGCGAGAGCGGGAGAGAGAGAGAGAGAGAGAGAGAGAGACCGAGGCTAATTAACTCCCGGCCTCGGCGCTAAATCAGCTGGCGCGCTCGTCCAGGGCACACACACCGAATATCGGCGCTGCCCCGGCCGAGGGCAAAAACCTGAATTTATTAGGAGCATATGGCCGATGTTAATGATCCAGATAGTCCGAGTGTTGCCTATAATGGGCCGCGCAAATTAACGCTCGCCTGCCTGCCTCCCTGCCTTTCAAATGCGAGAAAAGGACAATAAGGAATGTACTCGAATATGTTAACAAGATCTAGAGCAGGATTAATTAAGGATTAGAAAGTATGCGGGGAGCCGGTAATGTAAGCACCTTTCGACGGAAATGCGCTCAGGCGGTGAGGATGCTTTTGGAAAAGGTGCGCTTTAATTTGGAATTTTAAGTTAGTTTTTAAAATTATTGTGTGTATATTCGGAAGCTTTGGGTATTTTAATTGTTTCAAAATAATTCATAACATGACGAAGAAATTTATTTTTGTTGGTTTACTTCTCATGATTGAGTTTTATTTGACTATTAATATGAAACTGAATTAATTTTGTGAGCTATTGTCAAAAAAATATCTGTAAATATTATGAAGCTAAGATTTTCCCGACGATTTCATCATAAAGCTAATATTTACAATCGCAGGAAATTCTTCAACTGCCTTCACTGTGTCAATTGAAAGTACTACACGTCAACTGTAATTTACAATATAATGAACTGCATCTTTTATAAGCCAGGACAGAAAAGAATTCGTTTGCATCATCCCGCTCTCGTATTTACGGTTCGAAACGATACGTACCGACTGTTCACAATATAACAATGCCCAAAAAAATAGAAAAACTCCCCAGTCACGAAGAAGGAAAGAGTAATATCTGTGTACAAAAGGTGTGGGTGCGGAGGTGATTTACAACAAAGGCCGCTGCGCGCCATTAATCGAATCTTTACGGGAATGACACCTGGACGCAGATTGCATGATTAACGAGGAGGTGCTACGGCTTATTTAGAGTCGCGATAGGGACGGTAAAATGGAATTGATATGTCGGTAGGGTCAAACATATGGCTCTATTACTTCGCTCGATTTGACGATAACTAGAAGATTGCGGATAGAGGAGATGGGTTGACAGTATCTATCGAGAATGCCACATTGTTATTAAGGGCTTTTTTAACGGCTACGATTATGCGTTTAAATGAGTCGAACATTTTGGGGTCTTTATCTCTTTTGGGTGTATTTTATGAAAGATCTATCTGAACGATTAATAACGTTTTTAAATAACTTTGTTATTATATCTATATAATAATAGTTGAACAAACTTTTGAGATTATTCTGTAAATTTATCAGAAATCGAAAACTTGCTGTAAAGTTATCATAAAATAAGCAAGTAATCAAATATATAAATTACAAAACGTATATACATTTCTAAAAAACCTCGCAAACCAGCAGCAGCCTTCGCGTTTAAATATTGATCTTTCATTCTCGAGGTAAGCAAGACCACTACAATCTGAAAGTCAAACAATTTGCACATCGGCGGAATCGCCTCTCTCGCGCGAAAACAAGTCTGAAGGAATAACGCCGTAATACGTCAACGGCATTATCGGCAAACGGCGCTTCGTCGTCGTCGTCGTCGTCGTCGTCGTCGCGGGGACTAAAAGCTCGCGCAGCGAACGAATTGCGTCGATTGGTCGGCCGTAGGGAAATTCGCTCTCGGCGCGCTGCTCGGATACGATATCCCTTTAATGCCTGACGTTTAATAAATTCCGTGGAATTGCGGCGCGAGCGCGCGACCATCCATCCTCTGGCTTCCTCGCGATGTCCCCCTGGGATTTCCTCCGCCGCGACGCCAGACAGCCGCCGCTGCTTCGACGCTCATAAAATAATCACCGGGGATACGTCTCGCTCTCATTTTCTGACCGAATCACTTTTTCCCCTTTACCGCGGCGCTTATTATTACTTATTCTGTCTTCTTGCTTCTTTTAAGAGGCGCGCGCGACTGTCTCTGAATCTTTGGCACTTCGAATAACGAATATTGACACGACGACTAAAATATGCATGAGCGCGATTTGAATGCTGCCGCGGATCTGAATTTGATTTAAAAGCATTGCCTGGTTTGGTACTGTACTCTAATATGTATTTGAGTCGCTTGAAGCGACAGGCGATATCGTAACTTTGCCTCTTTGAAATTTTGTAATTTAAATAAATCAATCAATTAATGAACTCTAAAGAAAGATTTGGTTCAATCATATTTTCAGAGGTTCAACGATGTTACCTCTAAAGTAACATTTTTAACCAGAATAAACCATTTATCACATAATTCAGCATTCAAGAGATACCCTTCAATTTAATAAATATCAAAATTATTTTAATATTTCTGAAGAACAATTAACGTAAATAACTCAGAGTTAACGAATTTATTTATAAATCGCCACTTTATTGAACAAACAGAGAATTCTTAACTCGAAACGTTCATAGTCCGTATAAAAGCACCCAAAGCCATTGACCCCCCCGAGAATCAATCAATCATCGGGCACTTCGAGCCGTCGCAGCCAAGAATTCCGCGTGACAGATGATCATTTCCATGTGTGCACGCGGAAGCTGACGCATCCGACGACTGCTGCGGTCGCGCGACACAATGTATGGATTTAATTATCGAAATCGACCGAACACGCATTTAATCGGCTGGGCGTCGACGACGCACTGATCGCCGGACAAAAGAGGGGGCCGAGAGGCTTCATCGACAAATTGCGTTACACAGACCAGCGGCAGCCCTTTCGGTTTTATTTGCTCGAGGATTTTCCTGGATTTATGTGAGTCACTGCTGCCTTTTCGCCCTTACAGGGCCGGCGATTTATTAAATTGGACGCTCGCGAGTAAGAATGCGATAAACGTTGAGAATTAATCTGTTTTGTGGGGGTAAATTTTGGGCTGTTTTGAGTAATTTTACGATAAATTTGTTTGCAAAATTTTCTTTGGACTTATTTCTTTTACTTTTTGAGTCTACGTTCCCAATTCCTTTTCTTTATTTGCATTACAACGGTACTACTTGAACTTAGTACTTAAGAATTCTGACCGAGAAAGAGAAATGCGAAAAGTTGGACTTCTGGACTTAATTACTTGTGCAAATAAAGCAGGTGATTTCTTTTCTGCCATGATTCTCAACTACCAACAACTGCCTTTCTCATCTTTGTGAACTTTAATTAATTTCAATGCAGAAAATGTAAACAATTTCTAACAAGGGATCAAAGTTTTAAAGCGAGGAAGGAAAAAGCATGACTGATTAATTGAACCTCTACTATTTATATATATATAAGTAAGAAAAAAATGTTGTCTTTTCAAATTAAATAAATATTTAAGGTAAAGCGGCGAGAGATGCTATACTTAAGGAAAAAAGTGAAATAAATATTTCAAATATTAATGAAATAACATTTTCATAACCGAAATATACGAAGAACACAATAAACTAATAAATACAATTCTTTGAAAAAAATTCCATTAATTGATAATTAATAATAATTGAAATTTATGTACAAACAAGATTTAATTTATATTAAATTTGAAAATATAATTACAATAATATTTTTTTCTCTCAATAAATACTTTTAATATTTTTTAATAAAAAAATAATACCCCGCCCTTTTTTATGGCATCTTCCCCCAATTGACTGTAAAATAAAAAAATGAATTTAATCTAAAAAAGATTATTTTCTTAACTTTTATAATGGTGGGTTTTTATTAAAGTTTATTAAATTATCTAATTAACGTCTTTTTTTTTAATGATATTACAAACCAAAGCTTGAAGAATGATGTTTCAATTTGTTGCAAATTTTAGATCGAGAGCAACTAACTTCGACGCTGCTCGAAAGGAAACTGATAATGATGCTAAAATCCTGAAGTATTTTGGCAACTGAATAAGAAAATCATAATAAACAAATCTTTCAAGCACTTCCCCAAGCTGACATCTTCTCCCGCTTTACCTTATTCTAATTTCAAAATTCTAATTCACTATTTTATTAATAAAATTAAAATTTATTAGAAAAATTGAATTGTATATACAAGTTAATATGAAAAAATAGTAATAATTATTATTATTACACATTTTTTTTCTTAAATTTCCGACCTCAAATTCTTAAATTAAATTTAAAATATTCAAACTCATCCACCAATCTGAATCCCATTAGCATGAAAGCGGCAACAAAATGCGTATAAAAACGAGGAAACTCTAAACTTCCAGCCCTCGTAGGCAGGCGCGGATCTTTCCTGAAGAGAACAGCCGGCCATGTCGAGGGGGTAGATCGTCTCGGGAGCGGCGTGAATAAGGTGTCGAGAGGCGGGATTAAACGTAGCGGAACGGCGGGGATAAAACGTAGAATATGAAAGCACTCGTCGACGTCTACCGAAAGGGTTGCTCGAAGAAGCGAACTAACGGCGATTAACCCCTGCGGAGACGTGAAACACCACAAAAGTAGCGGCGACGAGGGCCGAAATCCCTTTTCCGAAAATAATTAGGAGATGGCTCTACTTAGCCTCGTTAAGTGGATTTTTCATTAGTGGACTAGGGCGTTTAAACTTTTGAAGAGCATAAAAATATCTGTAATTTCAGAGAAAAAAATTTACACTAGCTCTTATGGTTCTTTTGTTTTTAATAAAAACATGTTTAAAAACCTTATAATTCTTAAATTAAATTATCAACTGCTCTGAAAAAATTTTTGGTAATTAAGAATATATGTAGCTATAATCTGTAAAAATTTCAAGACATTTTGTCGATTATTTTTTTAATAAAAAGCTGAAATCCAAAAAAATGATTTTTCTATGGTAAACGATTACGGAAGTAAAAAGACTTTAAATTACTTGAAATTTCGGGAAAAGGTAGATCTTTTACATGTTTAGAGCTGTATAATTTTTCTGTTTATAAAACGTATTAGTTCAAAAGATATTAAAGTTTTATTTATTTTGTTTCAATTTTTTGAATAGCTGTGTCTTAGTGAATAATCGATCTCTTTCAATGATCGACCACTTATTTTTTTTTCGTTTTTAACTAAACTTTCAAAATTAAAAAGAATTTTTGGAGTTCATCTACTAGTTCCTGTTTTATAACGGTTTTAAATTATATAAGGTATCGCGATTACATATACAACATAGTACTGTCATAATTTTACATTAGTTTTAGCAATATAGTTTAAATAAAATTAAAAAAAAATTACTTTTCTGTGACTAATATTAGTTAGAGAAAATTCAATTTAGTTGAAATTTTTATTTAATTTTTTTCAAAACGAAGATAGTGTGAAAAGGTAACAGCAGGTTAAAATCACCTTTATGCTCTTGAATATTATTTTTTGATACGACTTATACAAAGCTTGATTTAGTACATGATTTTTTTGCCTAGCGGGCCGAAAGTACTACTTTCCCTCCCGGTGCCGAATCGGGAACGTTGTATTTTCGTCCTCGCGAGGAAAAAAAATAGTATACGCTCCACGGGAGGTAAAATGGCAAGCCCATAGCACGTGTTTGACACCCTCGCCTTCGACTCGGGTGTCAATTTACACGCGCTATGAGCTTACCAATACTTTACCTCCCTAGGTGCGTAATATACTATTTATTCAAGCTGGCACGAAATCGAGCTTTGCGCAAGGAATTTCAAAAATTTTGTTTTTAAAAGCTAATAAAATTTATGTTTAAATTTTGGTAGCTTTTCATTAAATTCTAAAATGAGCATATAAAAATAAAATAATAAAAACGAGATATTAATGGAACAATAAATTAGTTAGGAGGAAGCTAACTGTCAATGACTTGGCAGCGGTTTTTTTTTTTTTAGAAATGGTTCGAAATCGTTTTGAAGGTTGTGCACGCGCTCAACGGGTTTTTACACACAAAGTGTTATAATAGATATTTTCATTGGAAATATGAACCGCTTTTCAGTTCGATTTAAACATTTCTTAGGCTGAATTCAGTAAATTATGTAAGCTTATAAAAGCGATAAATTAAAGATTAGAGATTAATAGTTAATTACTTTCTGTTTGATCAATCAATTATTTAATTACGTTCTATTCGATCAATCAAATTGAGATAATAATTTTGAGATAATAATTTTTACGAAATCCGTATCATTTATTTTATTAAAACATTTTTCTGCTTAAAATTTATATTTTACAATTTTTTTACAATATTCTTATAAAAATCTTCAGATATTAACATCATAGTTATATATTAAAACTCTTTATCTACCGAACACTTTAAATATCAATGATGAACACTTTAAATATCAATTTAAATATAAAAACTTATGGCACTGTAAATAGTCACTTCTTCTCACTTTCTAACATCCACTGTACTAGAATTTTCAATTCCCTTAAAATTATTCTCAATTTCTTGCAATGTTTTTCCGTCAGTCTCTGGTATTACATAGTAAAATGTTACAAGTCCAAAAAAACAGCTAATTCCGAACAAAAGAAAAATACCTTCGATACCTATACTCTCAAGCATGTATAAAAACGACATTCTTATTATTGAATTGCTAGTAGCGACTATAAAAACGCCTAATCCGGCACCAACATTGCGGAGTTTAATCGGAAAAATTTCACTGTTTAACATGAATAAGATTTTATCGACGCCTACAGAGGTGGCAAATGCCGAAAGCATAATCATAATCGCTGAAATCCAGAGGTATATCTCGCCAGTTAAAATATTTCGTTGTGTCAAGAAAGTGAATAACGATGCAAGAAGGTACGCGATACCAGCTGTAGTAACTGATATAAACAATAATTTTCTTTTTGACAATATATGGACAAGTATAATAGTCGCAATAGTGCCTAAAAAACGAAATAAGTAATGTATCACAGAAACAAATTTTGCTTCAATCGGTGCCTTCATTTTTTCAAATGTTACTATGGAGAAAACAGTAATAATCAGTCCTCCAGTCAAGGCGTGAATCATCATCACGTAGCATATTATAATTGCTGGAATATAAAAAGATTTTGAGAGGTAAGGCTTGAAAATATCTTTTGTCTTTTTCTTTGATAAATCGGTATTTTTTATAAGATTTTCTTTAATAGATGTAAATTCAAGCTTGACATTTTCACGCGCATCCCATCCTCTTAACCAAGCCAAGGAACGCTCAGCTTCATCGAACCTGTCTCTACCTAAAATATGTAATATTTAATAATTATTGCGTTAGTAAACCCAGCAATCATTTTCACAATAAATAATTAAATTTTCATACTTGCAAGCCAATAAGGACTTTCTGGAGAAACAAATGTTCCTATCATTGCTAAAATAGGAAAAATCACATAGAAAATAGTGATTGTTCTCCAATGCACGAAGTTGCTCAGCAATAGCGTTAAAATAATTCCCAACGTAGATGTGAAAGCAGTAAGGACCAGAAACATAGTTCTTAAATACGGCTGACTAATTTCGACAATGTATGTATATCCAGGTCCAAGCATAACAGCATCGTTTACTCCAACAATTGCTGATCCAATTAATAGCATTGCTGAATTCGATGCATAATAATATAGTAGATTGGCCACTGTTGCCAAAATTAGCGCGATGTAAAAAATTCTTCTTTGGCCTATTGATTGCGCTAAGAAACCAATTACGATCGAACTAATAGGTACCGCAAAGCAATAACTACCTAAATGTTAGAATCAAAATAATTACCATTAATTATAAATTTATTTAGGAAAAGTAGATTGTAGATCTAATTATTTTATGCTCACTAAACCACGACAATTCACTGAGTGACATCTTTATTTCTGCATCTTTTTTATACAATTCTCCAACAATCAAAAGATTTAATCCTTCAACGCAACTCACATTAAATTTTATTATATTTGTTGCCATAATAGCAGAAACTTGTGCAGCTACAATTCTAAACTTTGAAGTATCTTCCTTCTCATTATTTTCAAAGTCATTTTCCCTTCTAAAATGATGCGTTTGTTTAATTTGTTTAATTTTAATTTTAATCACATATAATCAGCTAAACATAAATATAACTTTAAACAACTTTTAATAACTACTAAAATATTTTCACTTGTTTTCAAAAAGATTTTTTAATCGAATTATTAAAATAGTTAATACTCACTCATGCATATTGGCTTTAAAATAGATTCAATTTCCATGGGTAACTATAAGGATATAACTGTGATTTTAAGGTCCAAACAATAAATTCTCAAAATATATAACTTATATAATATTATAAATCAATAATGTTAAAGAAACAGATTAGATTTATGTCGCAGCAACAATTTTTGTTTTAAATGAATTATCCAGTCTGGCACCTGAATTTATTATCACAATTTTATCAAACACAAAAGTATAGATTAAGAATATCTGAGCGATATATTTGTAATTTTACGTTGTTTAATCAAAATTAAAGATAGCGTTATATTTAGCTTTTGTCTGTTGCGTATAAAGTTTGTCGGCGAAAAGTCACCTTAATTTTGTACGATAAAGAATTCGTTGATTGTTAAATGCAAGTAAATTGTACTTATACTCTCTAAATTTAAAACAGTGAAAATATCACTGATTTTGACAGTGACTGCATTTTTCACTGAAAAATCAATTAATAATCGCTATCTTGTCAGTGAATACATATTAACTGAGAAATACAGTTAAAACAATCACTACTTTTGTAGTGTACATTTACTACTTGAAAAATCAGTGAATATACAACTAATTTTACAGTGAATTTATTTCTTTACAGTTTCTCTAGAACAGCACAGTCATTGTCAAAGACAGTGAAAATATCACTGATCTTGACAGTGACTGTGCTTTTCATTGGAAAATTAGCTAATTATAACTCAAAAATCCAGTTAAAATACAGCTGTTTATTGCTTCAATGAATATGTAATTAACTTCACAGTGTTTCTACTGGATTTTTCTTTTCCACCGAGATCACGTGCCAGCAAGTTTACTTTTTGTGTCCACACGATTAATTTAATAAAGAAGGTAAGTTAATATTGTTATAATAATAATAGAAAGTGAATTTAAAACTTATATTATTAAGCTTGTGATTAATTATAAGAAATTATTTAAATGCTTAAAACCAATATTATGCATGTATACGATTTGGAGGTTATAGTATATATATATGGTTTTTCTTAAATTATTTATTTAAAATAATAATAAATTTAATAATAATTAATTTAAATTAATATTTATTTTTAAATGTTTCAGGTATTGTAGAATCCATTTCCCTGGCAAAAAGTGGCCAATCGATTTAAAGAACTTTTTCAACTTTTTTGATTTTTTATTTATAAAATTAGTAACATCTGTACATGTAAATTTATAAAATTTTGGAGAAAACCAAATTTGTATAAATGTTTATTTCTTTATTAATAAAATTTAATTAATTGACTTTATTGTTTAATTTCTTTTAATTTAT
>JAWWEO010000001.1:16142830-16158588 GCA_035582975.1 Ormyrus labotus | reverse complement strand
TCCGGATTTTCTCTGCCCTTAAGAGGGCCCCTTCACGATTTAGCCCCGGGCCCCGAAAAATTTTAATCCGGCGCTGCATCCATGATCGCAGTGGACCAATGTACTTTATTGCAGTAGTAGATTAACAGATCTCTGATATCCATTTTAATGGGCCTAAGAAGAATGTAAGCAAGCTATCGAAAAATCACGTATAAAAATTATTTTTTGCAATAAAATACACTGGTTCGTTATAATAATCATTATCACCGTTTTCATAAATTTTCACTACTATTCGAGTGAATTTTCGTTAATAAAACAGTCTATATTCAATATTAAAGCTGTGAATTTTCGAATCCTTAATAATAAAGTATTCACTGCTTTGAGTAGTAAAAATTCACTACTTAAACAACGAATATTCACTGCAGTTAAGAGTAAGAACTCACTACTGTTTGCAGTGACAATACACTGTCCTTTACAGCGGCAATTTGCTGTTTTTCATAGCAAGAATACACTACTTTTCGCAGCGAGGATACGCTGTTTTTCGCAGTGAATATTTAACTACTTAATTGTGAATCTTTTCACTACTTGTTGTAGTGCATATTCACTATTAATCAGTGACCTACTTTTGACGTTTGAAAGTAAAGTGTGATTTTTCACTGCTTTAAATTTCGAGAGTAAATGGTACGTCACACACACAGGTACTGCCGTCTTGAGAAAATAGTTTTTATCACTTTCTTCATGTTTGCTGGAGTAGTAGTTTTTATATTATGTTAAAATATCTCTTACGCAATTATAATAACGAAAAATTATGGTTATAATATAGAATCAATATATTAAATGACACCATTAAAAAAGTGTTTCACACTACCTAAGAAAAGGTAATTTTTTCTAGTCATTTCATAGCCATTCTAGTCATTTTTAATATTTGAATCACTATCAGGAAAAGTGAAGCATTAATCTACGAACACGATAACACCAAATAACCTCCTCTCACTTTCAAATAAATAACGGAAACGATCATTTTCCTCGAACCTCATCAGCACTAATCAAATCCACCACCAAATAATCATCAGCGAGAAAGCGAAATCCGACCCTTCGCCGTCATAAGTAAGCTATCGGAGAACGCAGTAATAATAGTTTCGCGTGCAGGCAGAATTCAATTTAGCACAATGGAATCTCATTTCCCGACTCGCGTAACTTTTTCTTCCGGGAATGCAAAGGCTGCCCGATAAATTACCACACTCCTTTCTCCCGCCTATTTCGGGGATTTATATCAACGCATCTGGCCGCTCCGAGACGATAAATCGGTGCTTTTCACTAGACGCACGCGATCCGCAGATTCGCTCTCCCAGATCCACCTGACTGCCGACCATCTGCAGCAACGGACGCGAGCGATGGGGAGAGCTTGGAGGCCACTCTTGAGGAAAACTGACGTTTCGATCGTTCTGGATAGTTCTACTGTGGAAGGACTGAATCGTTCTAGTCTAAACGATTAATTGTTGTTTAATTAACTATAAGCGTGGTCAAATTTCGTAAGCTGTACATATTAAAAAAGATTATAAAAACTATTTGTAAATATTGATTTTGCTCTGTGTTATTTACCTAGTTTATACCTACTGTGACGTGCTTATTATTCGCAATCTTTATTATCAAAAATACACACAAAGTAAATCTTTAGGTACAGATTGTAGCAAAAAATGTTTAGGATTATATCAGCGATCCATAACACCAGGATAGAAATCAACAAACTCCGGCAAGAATCCGCGCGCAACGTCAGCGTGTAATTACAGATCCGGCAATCTACGCGCACTCGTACATTTTCATTCATCCCCGACTATTTACTATCGTCACTGTCTACCGCTTTATCCATTCATCTCCCCGCTCATCCAGACGCAACATTCCCGTGCTCTCTCGCGTCTGGTTTCTTAATTTCCCCGGCCCTAAGTCTCTCGTCTCGTTGCCGATCTCAAACCGACAAGGATCCATCAGCCGATGGCCTCAGGCCCTCTCAAGCTCACGTCAATCGCACATCCCTCTCCTCTCTCTCTCTCCGCGCACATCCCTTTATCGCGTTGCGCTTTACGCGATGTACAGCCCGGTTCGGTTCATTATTCCGCTCGCTCTATTCTAATTTCTTTTGATCGCTGTCGCGCCTTTCATTATTTTTTTTTTTCGATCGCGATGCGCGCATTACTTCCACGCGAGGGAGATTATGAGTTTCGCGAGAGGAAGTGCAGCTCGCTTTTGTGCCGGGCTGCGGCGATGGGGGATTTTGCTCTTTTGATCGAAGCTCTTCCGAGCTTGACGGACGGCAGGAAGTACTTTGTTTAAAAGAGGAAGACAGGCGAAAAATTAATTTTCTACTTTAACTTTCTTTTTTTTGTCGGAATAATAAAGTTTTCTGAAAGATGGATGAATTTCGTTTCGGATTCTGTCGGAGGTTCTGTTAGTTTCTGTTCAACGTGAAATGCGAGATGTATTATTTCTGTTTCTGCAATGTGTTACAAAATTTATGTGTACGTCTCGCTTTATTAGAAAATGTTATTTAATAAAATCAAGTAAAATACTAATTTTCTTATTTCTTAACTAAAACACACCGACGATTATAAATTGTAAATTGTAACCAAAAAATTACAATTAGAATTGCTTCGCCAGTAACATCCAAAGCATCATTTGTGGTTTTGCTCATATAACATGTAACCGTATATTCATAGTTGAAATTAGATTAACGTATATGCTTCAAATATTTTCCACCGCAGACGTATTTCTAAACGTAGCAACAGACGCTCAAATGTTCAAAATTAAACGGAAAATTTTAAACGCGAAATTCAGCATGACGTGTAATTATTTTAATTAATTAATGCATTTGAATTAATTCTTGAAAAATTAAGTTGTATTTCTATATAATTTAAGCTGTATTTCTATATAAAGTTTAAATTTACTCCGCAATAAACGCGCGAACAATTTCCAAAAACTTGTACAATCAGCCGTAAAATGTGACTCCGCCCTCCGCGCTACACCCACATCACGAGCCGAAGATCCAAAACGCTAAGCATTTCACTCGGCGCTCCGCGCAACTAACCGTAAACTCCTGCAACAGTATATATCCCCCCCTCCCCCCCCCCCCGCGAAAGTTCCGCCACATCAAAGTTCGCGGCAATGGCAAGCGCGGCGTACCCGCATACATCCATCGACGCCGAGATCGCGCATAAAAGAGCATCAGCCGTGCGTATCTTCCGCGCCGCGTTCTGACGGCGTCAGTCGCAAGAGAGCGCTTCCCTATTATTCCAATCGAGCAGAAATGGAATTATCTCCCCGCGGCCGGCGCGTCTACCTCGGATAATTATCGAGGATCGGCTGTCGAATGAAGGAGATGGCCGCTCGGCCGTGTCTCCTCCTGATTGCGTGTAGCCTTGTAATCTCTCTCTCTATCTCTCTCTCTGTCTCTCAGCCTCGCCCTCAGGACCTGCTGTATGTATAAGCAATGGCTTATTTGCACACGCTGTTCGGGCCTGATTCCTAGTGGATGCGGCGGAGGAAAGCTGTTTCTGGGAGTGTTTTTGTGAGCTTCGATTCCGAACAATTGCTTGTACTGATGTGTACAACTGTTGGTGTAAATCTGTGCCTGTGTGTATAAATTAGCATAGCTAATTGGAGGCAAGTGATGCAAGGCAGCTTAATTTATTACGAGTGAAGGTGACATTCTGCTAACATAATTTGAATTTTCGTACGATTTCGAAACTAATTTGGTTATAATGGATTAGCGTCTAATAAGCTTCCAACATTGACAGCTGACACGAGTAGATGTTTATTTATTGTATTATTAACTCGTGTCATAAGATTAATGATAATTGTACTGTAAATCTGTTGTACAGATATGGATAATCTACTTGAGACATTTGTTTGCTTAATCTGAAAGTGAAAACGCATTATTTCTTGTTGAAATATGTTACTTTAATAAATTTAAAGTAAAAACAACCATAAATCCATACAATATTTTCCATTTTATTTCAAATACCATAGCTGAGTGTATATTAAACGATCAATCGCCCATGAAACATCATCAGGTTTAATTCATCGAAATTATCAGCCATTAACCCGAGTGCCATTTACTTTGATCGAGCTGCACCTATATAGCCTACTCTCCGATCGCATTAAAAATAGCCCCGACTCCGCGCCGTTACGCCTGGGATTCACCCGCGCTCGACTGATGCACTGCATTCCGCGTCTCGCACACAGAGTTAATCCGTGAAGAGCGCGTCTCTCTCTCTCTCTCTCTCTCTCCTCCTTTGATCCCTCCATCAAAGTTTCGACGACTCCTCCCAGCGTCAGTCTCGCGTCATCGATTGTCCATTACAGGGTAACGCAGCCCCTTTCCCTCGAGTGCCATCGATTCTCTCCGGCCGCACTTCCGATTGACCCCCAAAGGGAGAAGAGCATCCGTCAACGACGCGTCGCCTCTTTGAAATTTACATTCCTTCGCACGCGCGCGCACCCACACACACGCGCGCGCGCGCACACACCCACGCACACAAAGGCACGCGCGAGAACTGCATCGATCGACGAGGTATAATTGGACGGATGCGAAAGAAGGGTGAAAAGCGAGGAAAATTGAAAGGATTCGACAGTGTCTATTGAAACGAGCAATCAGAGCTCGAGGCTCGGGCGCGCGCTCTCTCTTTTTTTCGACCTTTTTCAGAACTTGTGTCGCCAAGTCTCTCCGGGGGCTTTAAAGGTCGGCGCGTCGTTAGCGCGACAGTCCAGACAAATGCCGCCGGATGCGCCCTTTTCGAGATTTAATTAGCGCGGCGCGAAAAGCTCGATTGTTTGATTATTGAGATTCGAGTGGCGCGCGAACTTGCTCGAGCTTTTTTTGTCGTTTCTGATGGAAAGACGTTTGTATTTATAGAACGTCGGTGGAGTAATGTAATAAAGGCAGATTTTACTTGCGGAGTTGATGATTTTTTCTTTCCGCAATTCTTGATATGTTTTAATAGAAAAATTTTAAACAATGATATATTTTAATCCCATCGTAATTGTATGTAATGATGTTTTACTAATACATCAAGTATATATACTTAGATATTACTTAGGATATTAGTAAATCCTGTTTGGCCAATAAATTATACCAGATATTATTTAGATAAATATCGTGACATTTATATTGTCTTTTAATAATCGATAAGATAAGATGAGAGGTACATATATATATATTTCGCAAATTTCTGTGGAAACTGTATATTTCTTTGTCTGAAAGCCATTGTCAAATAATTCCTTTGCTACGTCGTTTTGTCATGAATTAATATAAATTATCCATTAATTACGCTACATTGAATAATCTTAGCACTACGAAAAAAAATATTTCAATTTTCAAAGGCTCACGAGGAATTTCAATTTTTCATAAATCACAATCTCATTGTCAACCGCAGGTATGTACAAAGCCGCTAATTGTAAAAAATGCCCGTCTCAATCTCACTTCCATCAAGTCGATCGACGCGCGCGGCTCCGCGACGAAAAAAATCCGCGAAACCTGCTTCTCTCTCGCTTCCATCGTCTTTTATCAAAGGAAGGCCTCCTCTCCGTGCAGCTTGCAATCTCGACACCGCAAGAATCATTACGTTACTCCCAAATAAAAGAGCAGATCGCCACTCTTAACGTTATGCAGGCGTCGAAGGTCCAAGTCCGAAAGATCCGAGTCACGCAGAGCCGGCGCGGAGAGAGAAACTCGCGTGAATCCGCGTTCACCGACAGCTGTCACTCATCGGGGGGGGGGGGGGGGGAAAGAGAGAGCTGCTATCTATCGGCCATTAATGAACCGACAATGGGAAGCCTTTCCCTCTCGAAGTCGGAGATCGAAAATTATATACGCGCGAATCCGCGGACTTTTCTTCGATGTATATACTATATATGATATGGGTGCGCCGGAACGTGACAGGTAGGTGGCCGGAACCGATAGAATCCGATAGCCTCTCGTGGATGTATGGATGCCTGCGCGTAGGCTCGACTGCCCACCGGATTAATGCCGCGCGCGCTCTCTGTGTGGGGGGGGGGGGGTATGTTTGAATGCCCGCCGATGAATATATTGTGAGCCGAGCTGTGACGGCTGACGCCAAGATTTACGCGAGAAATTACTCGGGCATTTTGGGATTCGGGAGGCGAACTCGCGTTACGTCCTGGAAGTAAGAACGAAGTCAGCTGGTAACACCTACGGTTCGTTCGGCGGTTTTTGCGAACGGACTTTTTGTCCTGGGAGCTGGGAATAATTGGTTGCCTGATTTTGCCGGCCGCTGTTGGGTAACGATTTTACGTTATACTTGCTTGAATTTTATTAACAGGAACTAAAATGCTCCAAAGATTTACATATAAAAAGGCTGCTTTTGTAAAAGAAACAAATGTTTATTTTATTACATTATCTGACTATCGTTTTTGATAAAAATGATTAAAAAAAAAAAGTATTTGATAAAAATTTTCACCCAATCATCAATTAAACGAATCAAACAGCGATCGACGAAGATTTTAAAATTTACCCTAAAAAGTTGCAAAAGTATACAAGTAAACAAATTAATTCTCTAAAATCCCAGCCGTCCCAGGACCCTATCAACCAAGCTTTCCATAATTCACGCCAACAAACGAACGTTATCGCAGCTGCTCCCTCCGCCGGCGAGTCGCGCGTCCCGGCGACAACAAACAAATCAGTCCTCAACAGGTCAGTCAGATTTCGAGAATCGCGCATAGCATTAACAAGAGCAACGGCCCGCGAGGAGTGCAGCCGATCTCCCTCCCGAGCAAATTGGAATTACACGGGGATTGGAAACGTCTGTCTTCTTGCCGGATGACTGGTAGCTTTCCTGATGGGCCACCACAGAGAGCCGAGCGGCAGCGGTAGACGGAGAGAGAAGTCCAGGCAGGATTAATTTACGGAGATAAAGCGCAATTAGTCCCGCGTGTCACTTGGCACAATTAACCGTATAGCCTAGAATTACGGGGGCCGCTCCTATCTCGTGCTGCATAGGTTAGACGTAGCGGCACTCGGGCTCTTCTATTACCTCGGCCGTAGCTGCCCTCTGACTTCGGCCAGTAAATCTTGGCCCGCGAGAGAGAGAGTCGCCGCTAACCTTCACCTTTGGCGAGGCGCGAGCGAAACTCCTTTACGAGCGCATAATTGAACCCCGCTCTCTTATACGGTATGTGCGCGCGGTGTACGCGGAGGTATTTGGAGAATTCTGCGCGATTCGCGCGGGGAGTTGTGTGTGTTTTTTTTTTCTTTTGCCAGGAGTAATAGGCGGATATCGATGGGCTAATGGCTTTGGGAGCCGATGGAAAGTGAAAGAGCCTTGGATTGACATGGACGTCAGTTTTTTTTTTTTTTTTCGGATGATTGCCGGTTCTGCGCGTACCTGAAATTTACCTAATCGAAGGGGGCGCTAACCTACTTATTAAAGCAATGCTCGGTGCTAATTTATTGGCAGAGCAGCCGTGTGTTTGCTAAAATTTTTTGCGCAACTAAATGGAGGGTATTTTAGTAATGAAGCCGGTTATTTATGGTTGTGCGCGTCAGCTGTCACTGACGTGCCTCACTTTCGGCAATTATTTTAATCGCGGCTCGGCCAATTATTTTTATTCGTTTGTTTTAACAATTTATAAAACAAAATGATACCTACATTAGCTTCGCTTAATTAACTGAAAGCTTGAAATATCTGGGCTGCCTTTGAAATGGTGAAAAGAAAAAAATCATTTTCGGAACAAAATTTATAAAATTCTATACAGATGTGTATATAGTCCACGCAACAATACACAATGTACAAATTATTCTCAAATTATCCCCGAACCGATACTCGTCCCATTCAAATGCAAATCCCCGTCAGCAAACACAGCAACACCTGAGTCTCCTCCGCGAATGCACAAAGAAAAACTCTCCTTCCTAGACCAGATTCAGCGCTCGAAATTGTCCTCTCCGGCAGACCGCAAAGCCGGCCAGCTCCATTCACTCATCGCCTCGAAATCTCCACGCGTATACGAATCGCACTTCGCCGCGCTCTGCGCTCGGTTCGTCCTTTATTTATTTTTTTTTTTTTTTCTGTACCAACGCGTCTTAACTCGGGGCCATCTGTTACGTTCTCGAGAGTGGATTGCTCCTCGCTCTCACGACGACAAACCGGCTGAATAATGCCCGTGACGAAAGCCGATTTCTAAACAATATCCCGCCGCGGGAGAGGAATAGAAGGAGAAGAAGAACGGACCCGCGTTCACGCACGCGATCGCCGGCGAAATTGATGCCCGCGAGAGTTGCGCGAGAAGCTCGACTCTTTGATTTTTGGATGCCCTTACAATTGCAAGGACGGCGTTGGGTAAATTGTGAGAGGGACCTTTTGGCTGTCAATCGTAATTGAGGTGGTTCGTTGGCGAATGGGTGAAGTTTTTTAATTATTCATGTTAGGAAAAACCTGCAAGAGATAAAGATAATTTTTTTGTTTTATGTTATTAGACAACAATTGATTGTCGAATAAAAAGTATTTTTAGTAACAGTAAAGTATTATAGTTATTTTATTTAGTTATTTTATTTTATATAGTTTATTAATTACTTCACTTTAATTATTAATTCTCTTTCTTTGAACACTTTGTTACCCTCAAATAGAAAAAAACAAAATACTCTCTCTTTCTCCACAATAACATTGAAATTACAGAGCTTTTCAATTTTACTAGCAAAGAATCCAAGCTAACTTTAATCAGAACCACACGCGAACCGTCGACGAGTCAAACATTCCCTCCTTCGGCGCTGAAAAGGGACGGCTCTCGAAAAAAAAAAGAAGAGGCCATGCGGATTCAAGGGCCGATGAGCCTTCGACGAAATTGCGTCGGGCAAAATATATATATATATATACCTGTATACATTTATTCGCAATGGTATACCCGTCGGTTCTCCGCGAGGATCGCCCGAGGTGCCGAATTTCAGTCACGAAGGCGAGATCGCGCGTCAAATGTATTGTATACTCCGGCGGCGGTTCGCCTCTCCGACCTTAGAATGCAGGCGGCGGTATTGATATAAGAAGTAGCCCCGTGCGTTCAGCCAAGGAGAGACTAGCTTGTTGATGGAAAACGTGGAGCTCGGGAAAACAAGTTTGCTCGGCTGGATGTGCGTGAATTTTAAGACGGGGATGGATTTTACATTTTGAAAGCGCACGGCGGAGATGATGATATAAGACATGATAAAGTAAATTGGACTCGTTTTGAAATGGATAAATATTTTGTCTGCAAAGGTTAATTGTTATTTTAAAACATCTGAAATATTATACCAAATGTATTTATAAATGCAATAATAAGTAGTTAACAGGAACAAAATTTTTTGCTTCACAAAATACTAAGTCATAACTATAACAGTAAGCATAAGTGATAATCGCTGCTGGTGGAAAAAAGTATTTTCCTCAGTTGTTACGATTTATAGATCTGATATGTATCAACAACAAAAATTTGAAATTTTGAAAATTTTCCCTGGACACACTATTTGAAAAAGGCAATCCCAAATCCAAAAATACGAAGATATACTGCGCACAATACCAGCTGCGACGCACTGCAAATATCTCGAGGTCCTTTTGGAAATCGATGCATTTTACCAAAATTGTGCTGCTTTTGTACTGCCACTTCGCATTAACCTGCACGCTGGAGTGAAAGTAGCCTAAAGGGATGGCATTTCAGTCACGAAGCGCGTTTACGATCAAAAATTACTTTTTTCTTCGGGCGAATTTGCATATTAAAAACGCGTCGAAGCTCCAGACGAAATGTGGAACAGCAGATTGATGCTATCATGCAATTACTACAAATTGATTCCTACGCAAATAACTACAGCTATTCGAGCATTACATGGAGAAACCTACACCTGATCGGCCCTGAAAAATTAAAGTTTGTAAAAACGCGGCGGTAAGAAAATATTTGTTTTCGAAAACAGTTACGTGCAATTTAGCAGCGCGTTAGAGGGAAAATTAGAAAATGTTAAATTAATGCAATTTGAGAGTGTAGAGATGAAATATTGAATTTACTTTCACCGTAATTGCGCGAAGAAAGGGGTCGCTTCTGCTCCACCGAGAAAGTTATAAACGAAATGCGTATAAGCCGCTTATATATATGCAGAGCGAAATTCATTCGAGAGGTGAAATATATGCCTACTTTCAAGACAATTAGAATGCTTGGGTTTCTAATTTTGTATGTGTAATCTCATTAGGAAATCGTGCATATTAGCGAGAACCGAATGGCTGCGAGGATCACCGGGTAACGGTGCAGGATGCATTTTTAAATTCAACCTTAATAAGGTCATTAAGCGATCGTGCGGGGAGAAATGAGAATAATTTACGGGTAATTTTGCTAAACATTACGCTTTTTTTTACGACCTTTTGATCCGCACAAATTTATCAATATTATTTTGATTAAGACTTTGACCTGCAAAGCCTTTTTATTCGCGTTCAATAACGTTCGTTATATTTCAGAAAATAACGGTGAATGAAAAATAAAATATTGCAAATGACAAAATTTATTACCGGCGGGTAAAATAAATAATTTTACTGAAAAATTTTTATTATATTTATAACGCAATTCAATTAATAATAATAAAAGTAAATAATAACATAAATAAATTTCCAATAATTGCAAGTACAGTTTTAAATAATCAAATTACTGTTAAAGTAACATGATATTCGTAGAAAAACTTAAGCTTAAGAATGTACACTGACTTACTGACATATTTTCTCAATAACAGACAATGCTTATCATTTGATGCAACTTGAGCCCGCCTGTAATAACCCGTAATTAAAGCTTTCATTTACAAAGTGCATCGTAAAATAACGGAAAACGAGAGAAAAAAAAAATGCCGGCCCCGCATTATTGCATCAAAGAAGCACGCAACTCACAACCTCCCTTCTAAATCAAGCAGCGTCCTAACAGTAAATCCACGAGAAATATCAAAGCCCACTTATCGCGGCGCCGCGTCGTATCATCTCCGAAATTAAAATTTTTCCGCTCCACTTGTAATGGACCCGTTCTCCGAGGAGCAAAAAAAAAAAAAAAAAAACAAACGAAAACAAGCCTCTCTGCCTCACTTTTTCCCGCTAACGAAATTTCGTAAGGACACGGATTATATCGACTTGCCGCGCGCTTAGGACTCGAGAAAAATGTAATTGCATCGCTCGATCACCCGCTGGCTTTACCATATCGCGTCTAGTCACGCTCGGGAATGATTCCTCCCGCGGAGGAGAGAGAGAGAGAGAGAGAGAGAGAGAGAAAGAAGTCACCGCCGTGTCCTTTCCGCGCGAGCGGAGGGAAAAGGCAGTTTAATTACCTCTCGGCGCGCGCGGGCCTTTATTAATGCTCGCCAGGGACAAATTGCGCTCTATCTCGGATATTAATCGGGATTAGCGAGGCGCTCGCAACAAAGCCGCGAAATACGCCGCCGCCGCCACCGCCGGCAGCCGGAGGATAACTGCTTGTAGTGGACGAGGAGAGGCCGGGAGTCACCCTGGCACGCTACTGTCAATTTGTTCGGTCCGGTGATACGGAGATTTAACGAGCCCGGGATGAAGCGCCGCGGAATTCCAGATGATATCGCCCGCTGGATTGAGTTTTGCCGCGAAATGAAGCGGTCCGTCGACGTCGCTTCCCCCCCCCCCCCCCTGGTTTTATGCTGTTTCGCCGCCGAGCGCCAGATTTCGGGATCAAATCTTTGATGCTTAGTTTATTTATGCAATGGCTCAGTTTCGCGGTGAACTTGGAAAATGACTTGTATTCAAATGGAAATATTTTTTACGTATATTAAGCTAGCGTAACCACTTCATAATCGAACCATATGCATATTTTGTTGCTAATCTGTTGCTCAAAAAATCCATTGGTTTTTAATTTGTTGTTCCAGCCAATTCCCGGAAACGTGGCCCAAGCTATACGGAAAGAATAGTTCAGGAAAAATTACTATACTTTTAGTAAAGCGCTAACAGACTTTTCGTAAGCCCAAAAATTACTAGACTTTTTAATAAAATTTGCCAAACTTTTTGTAAATTTTAATAAAAGTCAATCAAATTTTACAAAAAGTTTGACAAATTTTACTAATAAGTCTAGTAATTTTTTGGCTTACGGCACTAAAAGTATAATAATTTTTCTAGCTTAAAACTTAGCTAGCACAGCCACCTTTGTAACCCCGGCCTTAATTATTATTTCTACATAAAACCAACGGCATATTCTGTTGTTAATTTGATGCTCAAAATAGCAAATTCGTTTTTGGGAATCGGATGATACGGACGGATCATATGGTTTAATCATGGACTTATGAAGGGGCTACGCTAGCTTAATATACATATATTTTTTCTAGTCTAAAATAGTATACGTCAAATAAATAAATAATTCACGTTTTCCTGTCTTACTAATGATAACCTAAATCTGAAAAAGTCTGTATTAAAACTTGATATGCCAATGTTCGTAATAACATTAAAATCAAATTATGCCAATCACGTTTTGTTTCCAGAAGCGATTTCACCGGAATCAAAATTAAATTGTAAAACAATTAAAATAGATTATCGATTACTGTTAACTTTTTCAAACTACCAGTCCATTTTCTAACTAAATATTCATTCACGGTGGATATAAATACCGAATTAATAATTTAATGAGCTGTAACATCATTGAGCTTTATTCTCGATCAAACAAATAATTTAGTGAATTAAAATTTAAAATATTTGTAATAACGTCAAAATTCTAGAGAACCAATTATTATCAACAAGTTTCCACCCTCCAATTACCGAAATTTCCTCGGCCCCGCAGTCGATTCTCGCAACTCGCGCCCCCAATTCGCTGATTCCAGCATCGCGCCGCGCAGCGAGAGTCGAGCCGTGGCGTCAAACTCAGCCGCGATTTTTCTCACCGCTCCTCTCGCAACCCCATGACCCCCCGGCGAACTAATAACGAAATTATATTTTCAGCCCGTAACGGGCGTTGGGCCTTGGCGCGCACTTCGCCATTACCGGGATGAATTATGTATTTCGCGCGGAGCCCAACTATATATATACCTATATACGCGCCCGGCTACATAAGCGCTTACCCGGCCAATAAGTAAGAATCATTAATCAAAAGCCTGATCGGCTCTATTGTGCATTACCTCGGCCGGCGTAATTAGAATTGCAGCGTCAGGATAGCGCGCGAGCTTGTCTCTCTCTCTCTCTTTTTTTTACGCTTTCGAATTTAGCGATTTTGATTTATTTTGGCCGAGGCGCCGGGGAAAAATCGCTTGATTGGATGCGGGGCCATTCGAGAAAAATCTTAACTGGAATTGATGGATTTCGCGTTTCGTCCTTGTGAGTCACAGATCGCCTCGCGGATAGCGAGGCTTTCATTAAGGACTTATAATGGACGCGGCTGGGTTTCGTTTACGATTTTTTACGGCCTCTCTCGCAACGTCTCCGATGTTACGCGGAAAAAAATCTGTTGACGCAGAAAATCTTTTAAGACTATATTGAGATTTTCAATTAATTTCGCGAGCGCGAAGTGGTGCGTCAGGAATTTCATTGTGAACTAAATTTAAAATATAAAACACCTTGCCAACCGATTTTGGCCCAATGCTTTCTCGTAGAGAACATAAAAACAATGAAACAATTAATTTATATTATAAATGGAATGTTATGAAATAATTACTATTATCTTATCTATTAAAAGGTGAAATTTAAGTTAAAATTTATCAACGAATTTAACACTACGTCTTACGTGTCATGTTAAATTAGGCGGTATTATATGATTCATCAATTGATTTCCAAGTACTAAAATTTTCTAGTTCATTCATAAGATTATGAATTTACATACATCCGGACATTTTTTAAAAACTACTTTTTTAGACACTCTGAACCTAAAAATGTGCTTCTACGTCAAAATATGAGACCCAAAAAATTTCACCGATCCAAAGCTTTCTCTATGAGAAAGCAAAAGAAAAAATAAACGAGTAAATTTCTACATTCCAATTAAAATAAAAATTTATTATTAATTTATCAATAGACAGGAAACTAAGCGAGTAAAGCAGCGCTATCCTCCTTCTTAATTTCACTTCATAAAATACCCCGTAGCTATTAATTACTCAAAGCATAACAAGCCCCGCTCTCTCCATAAATCTCGCAGCTTCAAATTTCGAAAACGTCCCGTCCCCTAAAAAAGACTTTCAATCCGCGCTTCCTCTCATCGCAGGCAGTGCAATTACTCCGGGGAATATCGAGGGAGAGAGGGAGAGCTTTAAAAAGCTCGAAAATCGCCTCTCTCTCTCTCTCCCGCGCCCTCGGTATTTCCCAGGCATCGGGCCCGGAGCCTCGTTCCTTACCGGCAGAGGCGGTTAACATCCAATATTCATAAACACGGCCCCCGGGGTAAATCAGTTCTCGACGAGAGGAAGACGCGATGTAGAGGAGTCGCGCTCACGCACGAACCGTGAAGTATGCACGAGGCTGTATAACGCGCCCCGACGCTGCAATACTTCGCCCCTCGGAAGTTTATTAGCCAAGCCGTTCGCGAATTAGTCAAGTTTCGCGAAGAGCAGCGGCGGATTATTATTGCGCGATGCAAAAACAATTTAAGTTACGTCGACCGCCTTTGTGTTTGGCTGCGGTGGCGAGTGATTATAGACGCATTCCGGGGGAAGGGGGGGGGGTGAATTGAACGTTTTTAATTTGGTTAACTGCGTGCATGTCGTTTTGAATTTTAGAGGGACTTTGTTCAAGTTTTTGGCGAATCTGTTTATGGGAAGCGAATTCACAATGCTGCGTAAACTTTTGTATTTATTATAGAACATATTTTATTCTGGAAAAAATTAATTGAACGTGAAGAAAGATTAAGGTTTCTATTCTTATTATTTGAAAGAAATAATTAACTACCTGCAATGAAACATTTATTTTAAATTTATAAAAGTATTTACTTATAAACTGATTAAACTTCAAAATTAAATTAAGAAATGAAAAAAAAAATCGTTTTGTCAGAAAACACTTTCAACACAATCTTAACCAAGCAAATTTCAAATTAATTACACAAAATTAATACACAAAATCTTTAAAAGAATCTCTGTCAATTAAAAAAATCTTACACCTCGCCACCCTTCATCAAAGCACTCCCAATCCCTAAACCACTTAAATTCGCCCCCAAAATAACATCGGCGAATCTCGAAAAATCAGCCCCCTCGCGCGCGCACAAAAGAAAAAACAGGGCGTCGCGGCAATTAATTGAGAAAAAAAGCCCCATACCGACTAAGCGAGCGTAATGAGGCCCGCGCGCGTTGTCCCGTCGTACGCAGGCGCGCGAGAATAATCATCGCGCAGGCTCGCGACTTCCCGTCGCCGTTAATTAATTAATCTTATAAGGCCGGCGACGCTCAGGGTTACCGCGCGGCAACCGCAGCCGCGCGACTGACGCGCGCATCAGGGCGAAAGCCCCGATGCATTTCCTAAATTATTTAAAGCTGCAGACCTTCGGCGCACACTGCCGCCGATCTGCCTCGGAGTGGCGGTTGCTCGTGTTGCTCCGGTGTGCCTTTTGTATTAGTGATGAGATGATAGGCTGGGCGAGGTGTGTTAGGTCATTGATGGTTTATAAAAGTAGTTTTGATGCTGGTTAACCTTCGGGGTTGATTTTGACGGTTAAAAGTGCAGTATCGCAGAATAATATGTTACTTTTGACAATTTTGCTCTTGATTTTTCGATCGTACACGGAGAAAAAAGTTTAAGTAAAAATTCCTATAATTTTTATTAAAAATTGCTATATTGTATACTAACCTGGAG
>JAWWEO010000001.1:16097654-16137905 GCA_035582975.1 Ormyrus labotus | reverse complement strand
TAAATTGTATAGAACCAAATCTTTACAAAATTTATATAAAATTATTATAAAAATTCTATAAATTATTTCCACTTGGGGTGTACAATAAATCAATCGATCCCTTATCTCCTCGTTAAATCGAAAGCTCGAAAATAGCTTTAAGCTCCTACCTTTTAAACAATCACGCTCGCAAAGCGAAAAATACGTTTCGCACGTACAAAGAAAAATAATGCATCTGCGACGATTTTCAATAGTCGGCAAGTTTCTTTCCCGACACGCAAACTTTTCCCACCGGTGAAAAGCACGAAGCCCCGCAGGGGGGAAACTCGGCGACAAAGTCAAAAGTGAAAATTGCTCCATTCAAGCGGAGTGAAAAGGCAACAAGAACATTGTGTACAAGCGGAGCGCAACGAGCCGTGCGGCGCGACCACTTTACGTTCGACGCGCACAATTCGCCCATTGTGCGCCGCGAATCCGCGTGAGATGAAGACGCGCGACAAAGAGGGGGAGGGAGAACAAGACGGCGAGGAACAAACGACGCGGAGATAAATTAAAACAGGCTGCGAAGCCTTTTTTCGGGGCTAATATTTGGAGCGACGAACGAGTCGGCCTGGAATTTTCGCCTTTGTGAGCCGAGGTTTAATAACGTACTTTGGGCGCTGATTGTCCGAATGATGGACGCAGCGGTGATTTATTTGAAAATAAATGCCTCGCTGGATATTCAGTGTGGTATTACAATTGAATTTACGAGTAATGTCTTCATTGAACGACTTTGTGCGATGTTTTATTTTTGTACTGCTTTATTCCTAGAAATTATTCCAAAAAATACACGTTACGCCAAATTCCGCTTTGCTTTAACGAGATTAAGTAAATTTATTGTTAAATTTAAAATTTACGTGCAAAGTTCAAGCATTTACGCATAAACAAAAAATATAGACGGTTTTTTTTACAACTCCAAGGCAGCGGACGTAACCCCTAAATAATGGCAAATATTTATCAAACGATAAGAAAGTAAAAAAAAGCGACGAGTCCGTAAATTAAAAGCACATTAAGCAGTGCCACAATGATCATTTGTCCAGCAACAATGCGAAGAAAAAGATCTCTCCGAGCCGGCAAATGTATTTTCGGGCGTACTTTTGAACGGGACATATAATGCGGAGCAGGAGGGAGAGAAAAAAAGAGTCGCCGCGAGGTGAAACACCTTCAAAGGTCCTCGAAACAACGAGATTCAAAAGGCTTTTGTCCCTGAGGTGAAATGAGCGGACGAGTCATTCTCTTAAATTTGATTTAGCTGACCGGCTCTTTTCCTCTCTCTCTCTCTCTCTTGCAGGTTCGGCTCTCGCGCTGCTCATTTTCCAGGGTCTCTCGGTTTTGTTTCTTGCTCTGGCGTCGACGACTCTTTGACTGACTCGGAGTGTACTTGACTGTCGGAATTATTGTTGCTGTTGGTTTTGATGGTGGGTACTGTTATTTACGCGTCAAAGGTTGTGTCATCAAAGAGCGAAGCAAATGAGTTACTAATAAGGATGGTACTGAAAGGGATTTAAAAAAAAATGAAGGTACTTTTTTTCGTTCCTTTTAACGTTCCTTTTATCCTTCTTATTGTATTGAAGGATTAAGATTTTGTAATATAATAGTTCTTACATTTTGTTTAATCAAAAAACTCGTTAATATAAAAATAATTTTCAAAATCTAGAAATAACAACTGAAAATTTTCTAAAAAGAAAATGTTAGTTCTTTTGTTCTTTTATAAGAAATTACGTTAAAATCTGATTTTTAGCTTGCAAATTCTGCAAGAAAATTGGATTCTAGAATTCTGTTATTAGATTCAGTTTCTACATAGAAAGAAGTGTAATTAATCTGTTCGTTCGGAACAATTGCAATTAGAAATAGCAAAAGTTAAAATTTTCATCCATCTTTCTCTTCGTGAAAACGAATCAATTCGCTTTTCTTATCCGACTTTTTCAATAAATAAATTTCTACAGAATTCAACCATTAAAAAAGTAGAGCAGTGATTTATTTATAACATAAACTATTACAATTTAGACAATCAACAACACTGTGCCACCGACTTTCAACAACGTGACGGTTTAGCAACCGTTCAATATTAAACAATCTCCCGACACTTCGAAAAATCCCCACGAATTCTACGAGTCCTCCGGGCGCTCAAAGGACAATGAGCAGGAATAAAAGAAACTAATCCCTCACGGGCACAATATATTCATGACAATCCTATCGATGATGATCAATGCCCCGTTCCGCTCGCTCTCTCGCATAATAAACCAGCTCAGTGCAAATAGGGCTGAGCCCCCGAAAAAAAAAAAGAAACTCCCCGGGACCGAGGAAATCAATCTCCTTTCAATTCGTCCTTCGCACATATCCCTGACGCGCAGACTGTGCTTATGTGCGTCGGCGAGCGTGTGCGTGTCTGTCATTGTGCAATCGCGCGAGAATCGATGCTGAGCAGTGTCAACAGTACAGTTGCGCAGCTTCGATAAGGGATGAAAGCGAGGACCGAAGGCGGTCTTCTTCGTTTCTCTTTATTTGGTCGTGCTTTTCATTTGCTTATCGTTTTCGTTTTTTGGATAATGATTTTTTTTTTCATGAAAAACGTTAAAGAAGGTTGGACGATGGTCTCGTTCTTTTAACTTATTGTTTAACCATTGGCAACAGTGCACAGACCACCGGAATCTTTTTATTGACTACACGGAGAAAAATGTTCTAATAAAAATTACTACAGATCTTTTTGTAATGCTGGGACAAACTTGCATTATCCTAAAAAATTATTATACTATACAGTAAAATTTTTTAGGATAATGCAAGTTTGTCCCAGCATCATACAAAAAGGTATAGAAATGTTTATTGAAAACTTTTCCTACCTGCATCGATACTAAAACCACTATCAAGTTCAAACCTTCCCGAGAGCGAAAAAAGCTTCGACAAAAGAAAAAGTAAAATCAAAAAAGCATCCCAGTTAAGCATATTCCCCGCATCCAGCGCTCGAGAGCCCAATCCAGCGATCTCCGCCGCGGCAGCCAATGCCTCTATATCCCGGATTATCGCGCACGACGCGTCGCGCGACGCGTGCAGAGGAGAGAGAAGCACGTCCGACGTCGGGGGTGCGAGCTTTTTCGACTGGCTGCCCGGGGGAGAGAGAGAGAGACGGTGATACATAAGTGCCGGCCGGATACGCGCCTAGATAGAAATTAATTGTGAGCCGCGCGCGCGCGAGAGTAGAAACGAGTCGTTCGAGTGGCTCCGCTACCCCAGAAACCAGATTAGGGGCTCTCGCTCTCTCTCGGTTTTTGTTGCATTTGCACAACAATGAGGGGATCAGTCGCGGCATGTGCGCCATGCCGAGGACTATCGCGAGCGCGGCGAGCGCTCTCTCCCTCTTTATTGTCCTGCTTGATTTTAGGCCCGGGCCTTGCTTCTCGGCGTCTATCTGAAATTAACGTCAGCTTGGATTAGCTTATTTTTACGTTATCGCGAGAGTTTTGGGCCACGGCCGGAGCTTTATGGCTGGCTAATGAGATTCGGTCAATCTTGAATGACTTATCTCTCTCTCTGGCGAGAGATGCAGATGACTTCGAATGGAAGTTTTTGTAGATAAAAAATAAAGGTATTGGTTGTTTTGAACAGCTAATTATTTCAACTGAAAAGGCGTTGGAAATGGATTTTACTAATAGATTAGGTCGAAATAAGATTTTAATTAATTCTAGTTACGTGATACTTTTATTACACTAACTTGGAATTTTATGAACCCCATTCTTCAAAAAATAAAGCTCTCTTTCCGAGATTAAATTTACTTTTACTTTTGGGGAATTATTGATATTCTAGCTGAAATGAACAACATTTCGTACAATGACTCTAGTCTCGCATAATAATTAATTAAAAAACGAGTGCTAACCTAAATAAAATTTCAAGGTCGACGCAGCTGAGCAGGCCTTACGAGTTGACAAAAAAAAAATTAGTTTTTATTATTTATTACCTTCGAAATCCGCCTAAGCCGAAGATCGCCGCCAAACTACATTTCCATCTGGTTTTAACGATGACGCGCAGCGCTGACAAACGGGGCAGCAGCTCCAAGTATGCAAAGCGACCTTAGACAAATTGCCAGTCGGCGGCCTTTGCACATGTGCCCTTTTCCCGGGCGATCCTCTCCCGGCGAAAAAAGCTGCTATCAAAACAAAATCTCCCCCTCCGCGGCAGAGGCGCGCTGTCTCTTTCATGCGGCACTCGAATTGTACGTTTGCGGCATTGTCGCACTTGGCGAGAGCCACTCGAGGGTCGTCCGCCTAATCCGGCCGATGCTCTCCAATTTGATACGTTTCATACATGCGCCGGAGAGAAAGGTGCTCTCTCTCGCCTGCTTTTTTTTCGTTTCTCTCTTTTCAAGCGACTCTTTATCTCTGCCATCGAAGCGAGGGCCCCTGCCCTGATTATGTATATGTGTGCGGCGGTTTTTGGCGAACCCTCGAGTGTGCTCCTGCCGAGGGGTACAGGCGCGTACATGTGCGCGCGATCGATTTTCCTGTTTTTTTTTCTCTCTGTCTCTCTCTCTCTCTCTCTCTCTCTCTCTGCTGGGATTCGGAGATAGGTGGCAATTGATTTAAGATTCGGTGGTCTGCAGTTATTGAATTCGTGTTTTTAGAACGCTGTTTCAAAAGGTCGTTTATTTTTTGAACGATCGAAGAGTGTATACAAAAAAGCTTCCTTTCCGTTCTATATCTGTAAATGGAATGAACAAGTTCGAAACTTCGTCAGTTCTTAAATTATTCAGTAAAATAATTTTCAAGCCTGAACTAATGATGAATGTAAAATGTATTTCGTTCTCGCGAATTACCGCTGATCGATATATTGAGTTTTCAATACCAATATCGTAATGTATACTTCATTATTGAACTTGAAATAAATTGTAGAATCTTGCATTTTGTGCACACAGTTTACTTAATGTTCACACAAATCAGAGTATCACTTATTAGTATTAATGGCAACATCAAAATTTATATTTTTCTATATAAGCCAATTAAAAATATTGGTGCAATTAACTTGGGCTTTACAATTAACCAATTTGACTTCAGTAAGTGATCAGTTTTCCAATACAGCTGTAAGTACTCAAACTCTTTGAGAGAATTTTTTTAAACAATTACTTTAGTTGTATTTACCTTAGTTGTAATTTTCTAGGACAAAATTATTAGATCTTGTTTTAGGGAGAATGAAAGAACTATTCTCGTTACAAATAAAGATGCAGATGATTACATTCTCGTAAGATCATTTTTTTCTACTGACATTCCTGTATCTTTAATAAAAAATGACGAAAAAATTCTGTTTCAAAAGCACAAACGTTTTCGTAAAATTTATATTTTAAATGATACCATTGCCAGCAGAAAAATTGATCCATTTAAGAATGTTGTCATTATTATTTCTTCCAATGTACATCTTAAAACCGTATTAGAGAATTTACGGGAGTCTATTTGGTGGAATCATGAGGCTCAGTTTTTGATAATTAATCAAAAGTCGAATAATGCTTGCAATGAAGCAAAGATGCAATTGGAGACTATATGGCTTTTCAATGTTTTAAATGCTATATGTTTGTGCCGCAGATCGAATAATCAGTTGGAATTATACACATTTAATCCTTTTACTAATTTAGCTCCAACTTTTTAGTCCATAATAAAAACTGATGAAATTATTAACAAATATTGGACTTTATTTAAACATACATTAGATCAATACAACCATTCTTTATTAAATGATTTTAATTGTAAGTAAAAATTTTAAGAGTATAAATAATATATTTTACTAAATTTTATATCCACTTGTTAATTTTATTTCAAATAGCTATGTATATTTGCGACGATTTATATTACGACAAAATCAAGAATTTGAATGGTTTTAATTTAAAATTAGTCATGTACACAGAAAATAGACCTTACCAATACGATCCAACTATCATGAATTATCGCAAATGCAGCAACGGCGAAGCAGGAATCATGTGCATATTGCTAAATAATATAGGCGCAAATGCTACCACAAAAATATCAAGCAATGTTGGTTACGTTGACAATGAAGCTGAAACTCATGGACTTATGAAAGATATCTCTACTGGTGCAATAGATATTGTTGCCAGTACAGACTATTTACAAGATTTTTGGAAACAACAAAGATATCCTATATACAGAGAATCACTTCGTGTTGTTACTTTAAAGGCATCAGCAAAGTACGTTAATAGAATTTTCTACAATTTTTCCCGCAAAATTTGGCTAGCTTTCGCTGCAAACATTATTATCAGCATTATTTGTCTAAAATTTGTATTCAATGAGTCAATATCTGCAGCTACTTTTGATTACCTGCGACTGCTTGTTAGTTCTTCAATTTCAACGCAATTGCAATATTTATCTGAACGAGTATTTTTATTGACTTTAATATTTTACATTTGTATGAATGGTACCTTTTTATTCAGTATCATGAGTTCTTTAAAAATTGTTCCAATAGTTGACGTAACTGATACAAGAACGAAATTGCTCAAGTTTAATATTTCTATATACGGTATTTCGAATGTAAAAACTTTAATATGGGACGACGAAATTCTTAAACGGTTAAATCATGTAGATCAATTCAGCGATTGCGTCAAACGTCTCATTAATAATGAAAACGTAGCTTGTATTGGTGATAACACAGCTATTAAATACTATGTGGTTGAAACAAAACAAATTCACATATCTAGTAGAATTTTTGGCGCAAGATATTTTACGAACACCTTTCCGGAAGATTCACCATTTATTTCTAAATTATCTTTGTTGTGGATTAAAATATCTCAGGGTGATATCCCCGGACTGTTATACGCACGAGACCATCACCTTTATAGAAGAAATGTTGAAAACACCTCCCCTCGAAAGGTCGATTTGGAGGATATAAGTTTTTCATTCTATTTGCTAGTTGCAGGCTGGATAATAACTGTAATTATGTTTTTACTTGAAATAGTGGTTCATTTAGCTGCACGATACAAGAACGCATTTATAAACTTTTATTAAATTTAAAACCTACATTTATACATATGTATAATTTGACTATTTTTATATTTTTATTAATTATTTGTACCTCCTTACTAAAACTTAGATCTAAAGCTCGCATTCTTCCAGCTCTATGAAACTGGGTTTACTTGTATTATTTATTGAGTGAATAAAGATAGATAGAAAATTGTGTGTATTTGTATGAAAAGATTTTCTCGAGGTGTTATGAATTATAATAAATAAATAAATTAATAAATACATAATTAATAAACATACATAATTATTAAACTATCTTTCGTACGTACGTACATTTGTAAGTCACGAAAAGCATAAGATTTCATTATTGATTAAAAAATACAGATATACATGTGTACAAAATTAACTAAATTTAATTTTTAATAAATAATATTAAAATACATCAATTATCAATTTGTAACTTAAAAATTTATTTCACATTCAAATCAATTGTTTGATAATTAACTTGAAATAAATTCATTTATTAATTAATTTTGTGGGTCAATAAATTTATATTTTGAACAAATTGTGAAGTTTTTTTGGATTATTAAGGCCCATAGCATAGTCAACAGCAAAGGAAAAGTAAAAATAAAAAAATAATAAAGTTTACAATACTATAAATATTCACATACATATATACCCATTACACGAGGATGTCTTACCTAGCAGTTTTTTCGAACCTGAAATCGCGAATTTCTTCCCTTCAACAGGCACGCGCTACATCTCCTGCAGAAAGCTGTAATAGCATTCCAGGTATCATTAGCATTAATCCGCGAAGTCTCGGGTCCAGGAAAACAATGGCTATGCATCTTTTAGCGCGAGAGGGCGGCAAGGAGAGCTCGCGCTTCCTCTCGATATCCCTAAAATCCTCGGCGCGGAATCCCCGGCATCCCGCCGGTAATGGACTACATGCTAAATAATAAGACAGCGCGGAATCGAAGGCGGCATTCCTTCTTATTCGTTTCGCTCGGGAACAGTGGGACCGTTCCGCGTTCCAGTCGCGCGGGAACGCGCGCACGTGCGAGGGAGCCCGCGGGTTATATCGCATCGCCGCGGCGCGCCGGAGTTAATAGGAGAGAAAAATCCGAACGATTCGATGCCGGAGCCGAAGCGTGAGCTTGCGGAATGACCGCGGTCCTGATTCGGCTGGCCGTTTTGCTCGCTACTGAGTTTTAAGGAGGATGTTTGTTTTAGCGGAAGGTTTATTTGGAAAGCTATAACTAATTTATTTGAAGTGTATTTAAGTCAGTAAATGTATAATTTTTGAATGCGAATATCTCCGCTGTTTGTAAAAAAATATCAAATATCAACCAATTAAACTGAAACTCCGTCCCCAGAAGAAGGCGTTATCCCCTTTTTGCATAAATTCACTCCGTCAGTGTAAGTCGACTATTAAACCATCGCGCTTTAATACCTCAAAGCGAACCCTTCGCGCTAAGCACGGAAAACGCGGCACCAAAACTTTGACCCTCTTAAATAATTCATGGAATCGAAAGGCGATACCATTGCCGACTCATCCGTAGCTCGAAAACCGCGTCACTATCTATAGGTACGCCAAGTTCGCGCGATTCGGTAAAGCCAACCTCAAATTGCCGGGACGGAAAAAGTCGACCTAATGTTAATGGGTTAAAAGCCAGGAGGATGTCGTTGAGTTCGAATGTGGATCGATATTTCCGACGAAGGTCGTACGATTATCGACTGAGTTTCGGTATCGGTTTAATGTCCACGATGCGGACGAACGATTATAAGCTAATGGATAATTTCGATCCCCTTAATGGCGCGATATCGCGGTGTAAAAAGCTCATTTTCCTCGCGTACATTGTAAGTGCATAATCTAATACTCACAGTGTATTACTCATGATGCGAATTAAATTGACTTTCAAATTATGTACGACCAAAGCTTCACTATACAGAAACATTTCAAGTTTAATAAAATGCAAAATTAATATTATTCATTCGAACATATTAACTTCGACCGCATCCCCCAGTAATGTACAAGCACACTTTGGTACGCCGACGCAGAGTCCAACGTACTAAATAAATCGGCCAAAAACTTTTACTCCCCGAAAATCTCTTCAAAACTCCCGTGCCGTCCATCCACTTACGCAGCGAATGAATTAAAAATAATCTTTCGCCGAGAGCTCGCAAAGGCCCCGTAACCGGGGCAGCCCAGCTCCATTTCGCGGCGTCAGGCGCTGCAGCGAAAAATTAATAAGCCACCGGCGCGGGAACGAGGAAGACACGAAAGCTCTCGGCGGCGGCGGCCACAAAGTGCCGCTAATTCCGGGCGTCAAACGCGATTCACGGTCGCGGAACGAAATGAAATTGTTCGCGCGGAGCCGCGCAGCTGAGCGCAGAGAGCGCGCGCGTCTCCCTGCATGTTTATCGAGCACATCTCGCGCGGAGAGGTTCATGCGACACCGGAATTACGCCATTATTGTGCAAATGAGGCGAGTGGATACGCGATACGCCCGGATTATATATATATATATACGCCCGCCGCCCGGTCAATAGGGATTTGAAATTTACTCGGCACGTCCTATCCTTCGACGCCACTCGTCTTTACGCCCCTCCGCCCCTCTGCTTCGAGCCTCGATAGTTGCATACCTTCCTGCCGAGATTATGTGTATATTTCAAGCCGTGCGCACGACGTGTGCTTGCTTATTATCTTTGGGTTTTGGGAAACCTTTCGTGCGATGGTCATTTCCGAATGGAGTATTGTTATTGTTAATATATAAGGCGAGAATTTGAATTTGAAGGACATAATTTGAAACCTAACGTTTATAGATTCATTTTTCTTCTAAATTGTAATAAAACTTGAAACGTGCTTTTTAAAAACTACAGCTTTAATAATTAAAAAATAATTTTTAGAATAACGTGCACTCAATTGTTAAAAGTAAAAAAAAATCGAACTGTAGTTTCCTTTTGAACGACCCAATATAATTTCGAACCGAGCGCTCGAAACCAAAAACTGCTAATTAACGAACATTCAAACACCATCCTCAAAAATCCGCAACTAACAAACTATCTCTCCAGATTACACGAGCGAGCATATAGAACTGCCATAAATAACAAACCGACCTTTCTTTCCCGGTTTCCCGCCCGAATTCTCTCGGTAATCGGCCCTCTACCCCGACTAACGACTGTTGCTCCCTAGCTCGCTAGCTGTTATTCAAAGCGCCTCGCTAATTGAAACGCATACGCGCGTCGAAGCGCCGAGCGTGAGAGTGGAGAGTTGTTATTTTATCAAGGAATTGACGGGTTATTGAAAAAGCGCAGCCCCGCGAGGACCGCCTGTTTGTTTTCGCAATTATTTAGGTCGGGGAGACAGGAGCGTGACTACTGGGCGAAGCGGCGAGCGGTTATTCTCTCCTTTTTGGGGAAATTTTTCAGGTTCGACACTTTTTTTTTGTTTTTTTTTTTTTTTTTTTTTGAAAATGCTGGTAATTAATTCTGCCGGATGGCTGTAATAAACGCTGCGTTTACTTTGGAACCGTAAACGATAACAAGGTTGTTTTGATTTTCAACAATGCGCGATTGCGTTGTGCAGTAAGTGCGACCTATATTAAGGTAGCGTTAGCCACTTGATAAGCCCGTGATCAAACCATATATACATATTTTGTTAATTTATTGCTAATTTGTTACGCCGTACCGAAAAACATTGTACACGCTAACTTAAGCTAGCGTAGCCACTCACTGTATCTTCTGACCTGATAAAGATGTCAATACGAGACTGGTGACACATAATTTGTTGCTAATTTGTTGCTCTTTAAAGATGCAACCGTCAATTGCCAAAAAAAACCCTCCCATAACAGAGGAATCAACCCCAAATCCTTCTAGATAAAACCCAGAATACAAAATATCCATTGCACACTTTTTAACACTGGGCAGTGTTTTGTTAATAATTTTTTATAAAAACTGAACAGGTGAAGAATAAAAAAGACGATTTTTTTGAAGCTAATATGAACTCTTATTTAACAAACTAATTTTCATACAAAAACAAAGAAGAAAACATTTGCTTCGCAAATCGAAGCAGAAAAAAAGCACCGTTCAAAATCGACAATTTCCACGCCGCGAAAGGTAGAAATCATACCGCGATAACAAAAGAGATCAAAAGTCAATAAGCTTTTCGCGCGAGAGCGAATTCGTCGAGGCCCGGCAAATCGAATAGCGGCCTCTCGGCAGCTCTCGACAAACGAAAGGAATCTTGCCGGCAGCAGCCGAAGAATCCCGCAGCTTGCAGTTTGCCGTTCGAATAGCGAGTCATAAAAATGCAGATGCAACACCCTGCAGCCTCCTCTCTCCTCTCCGCTTTTCGCTCCTCCTGTTTTCGGCGCCGAGCCGAAAGAAAAGAGTGGTGCACTCGAGCGGATCCGAGTTTACATTATTTATTAAGGCAGCTGCCGTGCTCGCACGCAACGAGAGCTTGCGAAGTTCCTCGGGAGCTTGGCGAATATGAGAGGCCGCTGCGAGTCTCGATATTCCTGTGCGAGCTCGATCTCGTTTTCACGTTTATCCGAAGAAGGCGCGGGATATAAATATCTCGCGACAATGCAAAATGCATTTCCGACGGTGCGCCGCGAGTCGATTCGGAAAATTCAAAAATGTAGATTCTGTATTGACGGAATAGAATTGTAATTCTATTGTGCGATTTATCCGTTTTCCCAGAATTTTTTTCAAGGTTTTTTTCAACGTTGGATTCGAAATTCCTTCCAGCCTCTAGCGGAATTACAAAAATATATCAAACGCCCTGTACATTTCGCATTTTTATTAAAAATATTTTAAATCTCTAGAACTTTAAAGTAAATAGCAAGTGGTAGAAATCGATAAAGAAACAAAAATTAAGGTAAAAATCAACATTTTCCTAGATTCCTCCCAACTCCTTGACGTGGAAACAATGCCTATAAAAGCACAATACATCCCCATTTTCGTACGTCCGAAATAGTATTTTATTACAATCAATATTTATATACATCGGTGGACCCTTCCGCCAAACATCTCTTATAAAATTCTCCTATTACTCCGTCAAGTTCACAATAGGTGCATCCGCAATAACCGTAAAGCTCACCCCTTTAAAACCGCGAACAATGGAAACCTCGATCTTTCGCTCGCAAATCAATCTCCGACAAACGGCTCGCGCCGTAGTTTTCGGCGCCCCAATTGATTTTCGACAATTACCGCCGTCGTCCACCCGCGCGCAGTACAAACCGCTGCGAGCCGAAAACAAGACTGAACCCCCCTCGGCTCACTCGAGGCGGAAGCGAAACGTAAACAGGCGGCCCCTTACAACGACCGCCGCTCGATTGGTCAGAGCTCCGCACATAATGGAAACGTCCACTTTCGCGCCATATGCAGAGAGGTGAGAGTGGCTAAATGGCCCGCGGAGCCGCCGCCGGACAATTGGAAAAGGCCAATGCGCCCGTCAATGTACTTTTACGCAGGCGGCGGCGCGCGCGCAGGTGAGGGTGGAAGCCGCAATGAGGGAAAGAAAACTGGCCGCGATCTCGGCGAGGGAGCGAATGATGTGAAGCTGGGGCTTTGCGGTCGCTCCGCGAGCACGGACGAAATTTTACTCTCGTTTGAGGTTTCGAACGGTGCGGTTTTTTTTTTTGGAGGGTTGGGAAATTTTAGAAACAATGTAATTTTGGCGGAAAGGGAGGAGTGCAAAAATGTTTGTTTGCGTAAATTATTGACGTTAACGAATATTGAGTATATTTTATTTAACATTAAACATATTTAAAGGCATTGAAAAAAGTCGCGGTAAATCATCGTAAATAAAAATCCTGTGTACTATTGTGAATTTTCATGAGAATATCAGTCTCGTCGAAATGTTAAATCCTCACCTCGCATTCACGAAGATAAAGAATTTTTTTTTTAATTTATTATATATTATTGAAGTAAAAAACAGTAAGAGTATACCTAACGGAAATATTATTTTTTTAATACAATCCATAAATAACGTTACTCTGCCTTCTTTTTTGAAATTAAAAATAAAATTTATAAATGTACTCCATAAATCAAAATATCCAAACAAGGAGAGCAAAAGTTAAAGAAAAAATACTCTTGAACGCGTAGCGTAGCAACCTAATATTTGCTTTAAATATTCGACATTCTGCGAGGCAATAAAGTCTCTCTATTCTAAAAACGAAGAAATATCACAATCCTCAGTTACTCAATCTCCCCATCAATCCAGACCGCCCGCGGGCGATCGCTCTTCAAATCTGGCCTGATATTACCATTCGAAAAGTGCATTACGCCGAATTTCGGCTAATCGCCGTTCTCCCCCGTCCCGTAATGTTAAAAGAAAAAAAGAAAAAAAACACAACTCGGCGTATAATCCAGCCGCTCGTTCGGCGCATTGCGTAATCAAATTTGCGCGAGGATAGAGCGGACGACCAGGTGACGTTGACGATCGACGGTGGAGCCCCATCGCGTCCCTTCGGCCTTTGATTACGTCGCGTATATCGCCGCGAGCCTGGAATTGCCAGTATATAACGAGAGCCGGACGCCTGATGGCGCTCGCGGACTTATGGAAAGTGCGTTCGATTGCTTTTTAAACGCGGCGGACGGACCGTTTCGACTTTTTTAGAAGCGCCCTTGTTCGCCGATATTGGGTATTGAAAATGACCTTTTACGGCATATTGTAAACTCGGAACTGTAACGGAGGGATATAATGGAAATAATATGATGGAAAGAATTTATTGCGAATCGCGGGCTTTGTAGTTTTTTGTTCAAATTTTAGAATGAAATTACACATTCGTATAGTCCGTTCTCGACTCGACTGCCGACAGATAGAAAGAGGCAATAAAATATAAAATGATTACTTTGCAGATAGCTTTGAAAATGAATTTTTTGCATTTAATTACGTTTGCTTTATTTTTGAACTATTGAGAAAAATTCGCAGTCTTTCGTTCGCTAAAGATTGATTTTATTTAAAAAAAAGTTACATTTTTATATTCGAGAGAAATTTAATTTTGGACAACTATTAACGGTTTTTAAATGCCCTCGAGCACTGCAGCTTTTAATATTCGGAAATATTCTGCCATAGAAAGTTAGCCGTATAAATTAGCCAATTCGACTTGCTGGAAAATTCATTGTTTTATGATAAAAAAAAACTCATGCTATAAGTGAAATATATTAAAGTGATAATAAACTGAAGATTCTTTCCAGTCGATAGACACGTAAATCATTTTTATTTAACGCGATTCCAATTAATTAATCGCAATAGTTGATTAATTTCGATCCGATAATAGTTCAAAACCGTATAATATTAATAACGTCCAATAACTTATCCACCTTATTATTTTCACTCTTATCTCGACGAGAGCCGATAGCGGCGAGAGCGTACAAAAATCCAGATTAACCACCCCCAAGGACCGCGCGACCGCAGCCCTCTCTCCCCCCCAATCCAGCCGAATCCCGGCAACTCTCGCGTCTCTCACCTCCCGTAAAAAGCGGGCGACAAAGCCTCGGCTGTTAATAACCCTCGTAAACATTATTAAGCCCGGGCCGATTGAAAATTAATAAACGGAACGTCCGCGCTCTCTCTCTCTCGCATATTCGAGGGGGGCGACGCGCCGAGAGGCAGTCAGAGAGAGAGAAAGCCGCGGGACACTCGAGCTCGCCGCTGATTGTAACTCGAGCGCGGAAAGTGGCCCGCTCCGCCGACGGATTATTGCCTCTCCCCCGTCGGCGGGTATTCGCCCCGGAGCATTAAATGCGTGTTACCGTTAACGACACCGAATGGCCGCGAGCGAGAGCCTCGGCCGTGCGCCGAGTGGATTAAAAGTGGCCGCGACGAGCACCGCGCACTTTATTGTCGGTGCTCAGATTTTTTGGCCGCCGCTCGACGGATGGGGTGACCATCTTATTCTCCTTGTTGGGTTAGCTTAGACTGATCGGGGAAGGGTTTGATCTTTTGAAGAGAAAACTGTGAATGTATTAAGGCGGCTTGAGAGGAAGTATTTTGGAGTTTGACGTTGTCAAAAAAATCATTTGGAAGCGATAAAAATATTCTTAGGTATTACTCTTCTAATATTCATTCAGCGATATTGTAGGAAGAACTTTACTTTCATTATCGATACGCTATGTAAGTACGTCTCACTACAATATCTTTGTACCGAATTCGGACTGCATCAGCCTTGTTCTAAAAGATAAGCCTTCCTCTTTACTTTCGATACTTATACAAATATCGACGATTAAATATTTTTAAGCTGACGATAAGTAATTGGGAAACAAAGTGTAACAGTTGTGGAATAGATAATGTTAGCAGTCAATTCCTAAAATACGCAAATCATCATTCAAATATATATATTAGATATCTCTACAAAAAATTTATTCATACTCCTGAAAATTAAGTAAGAAACGTTTTGATAGTAATTCGTTACACAGAACTGCACACAAATATTTTGAGTAACGAGGTTGAAAATCGCTACCTAAATCTATAAATATTTAATTTTCTTGTGCAACATGAATATTGAATCTGATATCTATAATACTAACAGATTTATAATACGACTGACTGGAGCTAAATTAAAATCTGTATAAAAAAATAATAAACATTTTAGAAAAATATTAATAAAATTTAATCAATTAGTGTAAAATTTAATTACTACATTCCGATTAATTGCAAAAAGTCAGATCAACACTACGGATAATTGAAAAACGTTAAAACAAATTTTCACATTGATCAAAGGCTCGAATAACGCACATTTGCAGAAAGGAATCTGCAGTACATAAAATTAAAACGAAGATCGAGTATGATGCCATTACAAATGAGTCAGTGATTCAATTGTTGCACACTCCACAAACCCTTCACGCTTAGTTAATTCATAGCAATTTCCAACGAAACAGTACCTGGACACTATAAAATATCGCCGTAAGACTCAAAAAGACCCGCTGCTCCCATTCTTGTTATCTTAATTAAGAGAAAGAAAATTGCATTTCTAAAGGGTATAATGGGATAAGGAAGTAATTACTGCGTTACGTCCACATTTGAATGTTAATTATTTCATTACTTAACTGCGTAAACATTTCATTACTTAACTGCGTAAACGTAAGCTTTTTCTCTTCCGATTTAAAGAGTATAATATTCGCAATTATCGAATTGAAATGTATATTATGAATATTCGCTGCAATTGCAATGCAAATTATAACGGTATGAAAAGTGTGTCATTTATTTAACAAACTTAATACTTTAGGCATTAATTGTTACTCAATTCCTTTCCTGTACTTTTCGAAGAATACATAATTAACACGAGTAAAATTGGAATCGTTATCTACCACGTAGTCGATAAGATATTAATCACCGTTTAATTAGGATAAAAGTTACAAAGAAAATAAGAAAAGCATATTATTTTTCGAACGTTGCACTCACGGGCACTTTTCTCACGAGTAAACAAACTCTTTTTAATCAACCCGAAGCAATGCAATTATTTCGAAATCTTATGAAAAGCTGTAAAAATCACCATTCTTTGTTCGTAAATTCTAACGGCATTATATCCCTTTATTTTCGAATGCAATGCATAATCGCGACAAATGCTCGAGTCAAAGCGAATTTTTCATAATCACGCGAAAATAACTAATTTGCCGTGAGGGAACGTCTGAGCGACTTTCCCTTTCATGCTGGCTTTGCCATTACGCTCTCTTCCCCTCTCTTTTATTCCTTTAGTCGCAAACGCGCTTTTCGTGGAGCTCCGCGAGACAATCCCCTTAAGCAGCCTCGCTGCTTCCCTTTTTTTCCTCGCCTAACTGAATTTTATTTATGTAAAGACATTAAAAGCCCAAATCCGCTTTTTTTCTCCCTCGATGGTAATTCACGAGAGCCGATCGGCCGTACCGCAAAGCGGGGGGGACATTTGCATTTTTTCCCTCGAAAACGATTTTTCGATGATGGCGGAACGGAGCTCCGTGATTGGATCAGCTGGTATAGGGAACCCGCGGAGCTCGTACGGATGAGGACTAATTGGCTCTCGATCAATTTATAAATATTCTAATCGGATCAAACTCTGTGCGACCATTAGGTTAATTTTAGACGCTGATATTTCGTATTCGTTATTCGTTTCTATCCATAGAAGAGTTCATTCCAGAGAAGAGTCTCTTCTTCTTTTATATAAAGATCCCACGCGATGTTATCGATCTTGAGCCGGGGATATCGAAGTCACTCGAGTTTATCGAATTATATACCTACGTCTTTTGTAAAAAAAAAAAAAAGAAATAACGAATTCGGAATATGGGCGCGCGATGCACATAATGGGGTTTTTGTCCAAAATGTGAGCTTTCTTGTTCATGCTTACATCAATTTCACCCTCGTAAATTAATCAAACAGTATATTATGTCGATGAGTTAATAAATAATGTGCACTTTACGTAAATAATTGATGAATTGAATTAATTAAAACTTGAATCTTTTCCTTTTATTCGTGAATATTAAATTATTAAGATAATTTTCCTCGAATCACTTTTCTTTTTCTTTTTACTTCCTTATTATTCGCGTTACAATGTCAATAGAATACGAGGAGGTAAAGTGCGAAAATAATCTTCAAGGAAGCATTTCAATTTTCCTTTATTAAACTTAATGGAATCGCCATTAAAACAGAGAAAATAATAATAGTAAAGCCGATTATTGTGCATTTGCATAAAACTCCTCTCCCGGCATTCAAAAACCTTATCAAAACTCTCGCAGCGAAAGCTGCATCTCCGCTAATATCCAGCATAACTTCGGTAGAATAAAGCCAAGTTAATACCAGAAATATTCCTCTTCCCAGGCCCGAGCGAAAATTCGATTACGCATGACAAAAACGCAGCCACTCGAAGGCATCGACCGAAATCAAAGTTTATTTACTCGCGCACAGCTCGAGCGGCTACTTTTATCGCAGTAAATTCCGCGTCCCTCGAAGATGGCACGTACGCGATAACGGAGATATAGATATATATCCATTCCGTGGATCTCCGAGCTCGATAATCGCCTATATCTCTACGAGCGGAACGTTCGACATCTGTAGATGAGAAACGCACCTCTCCTTTTTCCGTCTCCCTCGTGCCTTTGGTGCGCCGCTGCTCGAAGAAAGAGACCGACGAGGGCCCAAGACAAGATAAGCCGCCTGGCGAACGTAAAGGCAGACTGTCATTCAACGTGGATCACAAAATTTGTATTCGAGGCGTTTACGTTCGAATGCGTTTCGCGCCGACCGAGTCCTTTTTTACCCCCTAGAATCTTCTTGCTCCGCTGCAAACGTTTCCCGATAACTCGCTATTTTTCACGTCGTCGAGACGTTTTTTTTTATGAAACGTTTATTTCATCAATAAAATTACCATCGATTTTCAATACTGGAATGTTTTCTCAACTTCCCCACACGAGTAAAAACTGATTAAACTTGTATAAGTAACTGGAAAGACGATTATGAAAGTAAATTTTTAAACTATCGTTAACTTCAATGTGATTAGAGCACGAGTAATCTAATTTTAAAAAGAAGAATATAGCCATCTGATAAAGTGAGCGTCTTAATTGAATCCATACTACGTATGATATCTAAATAAAATAAAAAGGTGTATATTTGTTCTTAATCTTTGATTTTGACCTTGCAATTATTTTGACTCTCGATAAATTTCCACGTTTAGGTTTCAGCCTCGTAAACATTGTTCTTAACAATTCATTTGAAATAATTGAAAGTGAATCAAAAATGATTTTGAACAAGGAAAAAATTTAAATCCCTCCATTTTCCTTTAATCTTTTCCAGCGCACCACTTCTTCCCAACGACTTCGATCGCGAAAAAAAGCCCAAAAGTCACAACGCAGAGTCGAGTGATGTGTTTGAAAGCTAGCAATAATAAACACGATTAGAAGTCTCGTCTCTATTTTCAGTCGCGCTCATCCCGCGTTCGCATGAACGTTTCGCGCTATCTCGAATCTTTCTGGGCTTCCGTCTGCGATTTTTCCGGAGCCCCGCTCCCCCTCTTTCTCTCTCTCTCTCTCTCTCTCTCTCTCGCAGACAGACATCCGTTTCCCTCGTTCTCCACAGTGGAAAAAAAAAAAGAGAAACAGAAATCGTAGACGCAGGGTGGCCGGGCAGTGCCGATAAGCGCGTTATCGGCTGGCAAACGAGCATCGTCATATAAAAGAATTGGCGCGGTCGCGCGGCCTCTTCACAGTGCCGAGTGCCGCCGTCGCGGAAGAATGACGCGCCAGGCTCTTTACGTGATACTCCTGTGCCTCGTCGCGGTGACCGCCGCCGACAACGGTAAGTGAGCCTGCCGGGGGATTCAATCGGAGAGCCTCCGCTTTTCGTCCGGATGTGCGATGCGCTGCTTGGGGGAGGCTTTTGCGTGGATATGGTGCAAGGAAGTTTTGGTGGGCTCGTTTGGCCGATTGGGTTTTTGACGGGGGGGGAGGGGGGGGACTTTTTTTGAGGCTCGTGTTGAGTTTTTTTAATTGAGTAATGTGTGGCCATTGAAGCGATTTTCATAATGAATTTAAAGAATTTGAATTGTATAATGAAAATTACACGTGTAATTGTTATTTCTAATGTTTACGTTAATCGCTTCATTTTCATACGAATAAATTTTTAATATCAAGATACTTGTCGTCTAAAGTTATTGATTGCATTTTGTGCATTATGTAATGATAAAAGGAAAATCATCTCGTTAGCTGTTAGTGGCCTCTTAGCAAGATCTTTCTGTAGAAATCATTTGCATAAAACACGAATAACAAATGTTCTATGATACTAAAAATATCTTTAAAGATTAGAAAATACATTCATACAATACATTTATTTTCTAAAGATAAATAAATTTTCGAACGTAGGTACTTATTTTACAATACTTTACTTCGTCATTTTATCCAGAATATTTTTTCAATGTGATAATTAACCTCCGGCTATTAGAAAAACTTTTAATTCATATATTTTGAACAAAATAAATTATATTTTTATGTATTACAGTACCAACTGTCTTCGTAAAAGAAGGAGCAAGCGAGGTTTTCACCTTAGGAGAAAAAGAATTAGATCAATTTGATGTCGTAAGCTGCATACTTACTTTAAACAATGGAACAGAAGTTACAGTATATTCACCATCAGTCCACAGTGACTATACGTCAAGGTATAAACTATCTTCTGCCTTCGACAAGTGTCAAATACAAGTTTACGGAGCCTCTCAAAACGACACTGGAAAATGGAAAATAAAAAGTACTATCACTAAAACGTCCAACAAGATTCCTACTACGATTCAAAAAGAGTACAGTTTCGACGTACAAATGAGGAAGGTTCGTAAATGTTATTTATTTAATTGCAAGGTTTACAATGATGAACAATCTCTACGGCCATTTGAATTACCCCCTAGGAAGTCAAAAAGAAAAAAGCAGGTCCTTCTACAACCATTATGACATACGCAGATCAGGAAGTAACGTTTCACTTCAATGAAAAATTCGACAACTTGGCTTCCTGCAAACTGTTAAACCCAAAGGTATTTGTTCTCTATTTAAAGTCTCTATATTAATTCTAAGACAATATATTCTTTACTTTTGATTTTAGAATGTCATATATAACTTGGAGTCAGCAACAGCAGAACACATTCGATTATCTGGAAAATGTGGATTAAAAATGATCGTGAAAAAAGAGTACGCTGGTCGGTGGACTTTAGTCGCCGATTTAAACAACTCTACTGCTTTCCTCGCAGATTTTAACGTGATAGTCAAAGATAAAGAAAAGTTAACTCTTAAAACTGTAAGTAAAACGTACCACTAAACTTACTAAACCACATTGTATTGGCACTAAAAAAATATTTGAGGCTTACATAATTTATGTTCACGTTTGTTTCTGTTAAATTAGGTTGAATACAACTTTCAACGAGGTAACCGTGAAGTAATTCGCGGCGATTATAACAACGATGAAACGATACGCAATGCTAAAATGTGCATTCTGGAAGATCCTCGAGGCGTAAGATTACCCGTCGAATCTGGTTTTTGCAGCCATGAAATTTATCCTGTGTCGCAAAATCACGAAGGGGTTTGGAAAGCTTATTATGGATTCACCGGAATGGAACAACTTGTAGAACAAGAGATCCACGTTCGAACTTTCGGTGAGTGTGCAGTGAAAATCATTTATCGTTCAGGATTTTAATTTATTTATAAGTTTTAATTAAAAAATTATCTTCGTTTCTTATATTTTAGATATTAGCTCGTTTAGCGGTAATGTTACGCATAATCCTACAAATGGAGCCATCAACCTCCTCTGTCAAGTTCGCAATCAAGCACTGCAGTTCTGCAGTTTCATCCGCCCAGATGGTGAGATATTGCACATGACAGCCGGAGTAGGCAACAAAGAGTAAGATAATTTTTTAAGTTATTCTTTTAAGTTGTGAAAAATTCTAAAAATCTGTCGCGATATTCACATTAAATAACTATTTTTAGTTACGAATATTACGGCAATGGCGTTGTATCGGTAGAGTATGGATTCCTTCAAGGAGTCACCTCCATCTATGACTGCGGAGTAACAATTAAAAATCCCAAAAGCTTCGATTACGGTGCATGGAAATGTCTGATGAGTGTCAGTGGTTCGGAAAAGTATGGAAGGGTATTAAAAGTGGAATCGCCCTCAAAAAGCAATGGAGAACAATCAGAAGTGACCGTCAACGATGTATTCGCAAGAAAAGATGACCCTTTCACTGTAAGTGTATGCAGTTGGTAAATTTTTTTCCAGTTTACAACGTGCTGAAAAGATTATTCGAATGAAATCGTGTTTTATAAATCTAGTAGAAAGAGAAAGCTTCATAATTATTGAACGACATGAAAAGATTAATAACAGATTCTTCTAGAAAAAAACTCAATATAAAGCTTAGTTTAAAAAAAAAAAAATTGTTCGCGTTCTGTTATTTATGTTCGTTGATTATAGATCAAGTGTACCGCTGATGAAATGTTGAGCTACTGTTGGCTCAGGAGTCCTAACGGTACGGTATACAGCATCAACGGAAACAAACCTGTATCGCTACCCAATAGGGAGCTCGCCTATACGGGTTTGGGTTTGGAGCTCGGCGATTGTACGGTGAAGATCGACAAAGCCATGGAATCCGATGAAGGCAGGTGGACCTGTCACGTGGGTGTTGTCAGTGGACCCGAACTCGAAGGCAGTTTCAATTTGCACGTTAAAGGTATGGGTACACAGAAATTGATTTGTCATATTCAGTGCGAAACCAACATTAGATTTTAATTTTAACTTTCTTCCAAGTTCTTCTATTTTTTTTTTAATACTTTTATTATTGAATCAAAGGAAATCAAAACTCGACTATTCTGACTTATAGAAATTTTATCTTCGGACAGTTTGCCTTGAATTTATCAGGTATATTAGGCAAAAAGTTATCTTATCTCGTTTAAAGTTATCTTACAATCATTAAACGCGTTTCAAAAGCGCCTTATAAATTTATTGACCGATCAATGCTCATGTTTTAAATTAGTAATGATTGTGAAAATTTAATAATACAGATATTTCCTAAAAGCGTTGAACTACATCAATAAAATTTAAATAGAGTAAAAAATTTCTATTCATAAATAAGCCGAAATAAATAATCAAAAGCGGAAAACAATCAATCAAGCAGAAAAAAGGGGTTAAAAGTTCACAGGTTGTAAGGGGGTAAAAGAGTGGGGGTATAAGAAGCAGAAGCGCAAGTAAAGCGGAACTTCGCAAGAACGCTCTAATTGCTAAACTAATATCCGGCGCACCGCTTATTGGATTAAATAGAATCGTCTAGCGTATTACCAGCCCCATTCATTACTCATGGACTTAATACCTCGAGGGGGGGGGGGGGGGGGGGGGGGCCCCCGCGCCCGCCCCCCCCCCGCTGCCCCCTTCTCCTTTCTCGGCGCGACGACGATAGACGCCGCCGACGCCGAGTTACTATATATGTATATTAAAGCGCGACCTACGGCCCACGAAATTAATTAGCTAAGTAATTGATAAGAGTAAGGGGCCCCGATGATAAGCACTGCCACTTAACCCCCTACTGGTAACGGGTTGTTTTCGCTTGAAATCGCGCTCGGCACTCTGTTTCGAATAGTTTCGGCGGTTTGAGTATTATTAAGATCGATGTTTTTTACGAGATGTAAGTGAGAATATTCTTGTAAAGAAATACAAAGTTAAATCGAAACAACCGTTATTTACATGATCGGTTTCCGTTTTGATTTTTCAAAGTTTTGCTACGTATTTTCAGATAAAAATTTGTTTGGAAACAATAGTCAATTATTTTCTGATTTTATAGAAACTAACTTGATGGCATCTCGAGATATCGTCGTCGTTCAAAAGAGTGTCCTCGACACAGAGTTGTACTGCCAGCCGTTGCCAGGCTCTGACAAAGTCATCGAATCTTGCCGATGGGTCGCCCCTACCGGTCATGGAGTCAATGCCGCTTACGGAAGATACGTTACTCAAAGTGGAAGCAGACACTGCCGACTTGCCATTAAAAGTAAGTTTTGTTCCTTTATAAACGAAAAAGCTGTTTTCTCGCTTTATTTCTTATTATTTTTTTTTTATAATTGATTAATTTTAGCATATATTGTAGCATAAAAATAGAAATACTTTCATAAAATTTTTCAATTTCTTTATTAACAAACGAAAAATTTAATAAAAAAGAAGTAATCTTTTTATATAAGAAGTATCAGAAGAAAAGTAAAAATCTTACTACTCCAAATCGTAAAATGCAGCCTTAAAAATTGTAAAAGCTTAAAGCTTCGATCTTCTCGGGTATATAAAGAGTGAACTTTTTTAATAATCCGAGACGTCAAATATTGTCCCTCCTCCGCGCGGATTGCTCGCTCCGTCGTCTTTCGAAAATAAGGCGCCCAAAGCAATATTTTCCTTCGCGGCAAAAAGTCGTCGAACCAATCGGCAGTCTTTTCCTCCTCTCTATCTCCGGCTCTTCGCGTCCCCGAGAATTCGATTCCCGCAGCGTTGCGAAAAGACAAAGTCGAGCCAGAAAGTAAAACAGTCCCCGGGAGCGCGAAAGACGACTGCCTGCCGGCTGTCGTTCCGACGCGTCGTTTGTCTTTTGACGAAAAGTCCGCGGCTAAGGATTGTTTGCCGCGCCTTTTCCGTTTTCTCTCGTAGCTAGTTTTTCTCCCCCTCTCTCTCTCTCGGAGAGTTCTTCGCGAAATTTCATTTGTTCGAGAGGCTTGTTTGTCCCGCAGCGGATGAGTCACGCGGATGAGGTGCCAAATGAACCGTTTGATGCGATTGGCTGGAGGCCTTCGGTGATCGAGTTAATTTTGATGAATGATCGCTTCGGATGGTTTGACTCTTTCGAAACTATATATTATCTGTCGCATAACAGTCGGTTACGAAATCATTCGAACTAATCGGGTGATAAAATTAAATGAATCAGCTAGGAACAGTACTTTTTTATTTTAAGATATATTTTTTTTTTTTTAATTCGGTAACTATTTCAAATTTCACCCGTTTACACGACACTTTACTATAAATATTTTTCTTCTTGGCCATTGAAGGCCATACAATTAAGCAAAAGTTAAACGAGTACTAACTTCGTATTTTAAATTTAAATTTTATCCCTTATATATCCCTTATATATCACTTAAAACTCTTTTTTCCGACTACCAATCAGTCAATCCACCGACACACTAAATTAATCAGAAATCAATCTAAAAAATGCGTTCTTCTCCACAGCTATAAATTTGGACGAAGACCTAGGCGAATGGACTTGCTTCGCGCGCTTCAGCCCCGAAGACAAGAAAATCAGCGAAGAAGGCAGCGCGACAATAAAACTCGTCTACATGAGCAGCGCCAACATCGGCACCATGTCCATCGCTCTGGTCGTCAGTCTGCTCTTCTGCAGCGTATTCGGAATCGGTGTGCTCATCCTGTACAAACGCAGAATGGCGGCTATCGCTGCTGCCAGGCTCGACGAGAAGATCATTCTCGAGAAGCCGTCGCAGAAGTATCCGTGAAACGGAGCGTGGCTGAAATGACAATTTTGATGCTTAAATCTGTGTTGAATTGTTTAATTTTCAATAAAAGTAATGGTGAGAATGAAATGAGTTTCGAGAGATTAGAATTTAGGATTAGGTTGTTGAAATCAAAATATTATTTTTTAAAATAATAAATAAATGGTTTAAGTATATTATTATTGTTTGTACATTTGAGTTTTTAATCTTAAGATTTAATGTTAAAATAGTTGAATTTTTTATTGTAAGTTGTTGAAGATTTTAGTAGATTAATTTTTAAATTTTATAACGAGAATTCAAGTTACTTTCAATGTATAAAAAAATAATAAATTTTATAATTATTTCAATGAAAAATTTAAAATCTTAATGATTACAAAGTGTTCAATATTGTTTTGTTGAAAAAAACAATTTTGACTTGCATTAGTGTTGTTATTAATATGTACAAAGATTGAGAGGAATCTCTTTTGCATAATACGAAATAACTAATTTTAATTATACACTTTTGTAATAAAATGACAAGTAAACTATTATTTTGTTTAATATATTATTTTATAAAGTAGAAAAAATATTCGGTTATTAAATAATTTTTATTCGACGATTATACAGTCTACCTCTATATTTTACTTAATTTTTGATTTGCGAAATATTAATATAAAATAATTCATTGAATATATTACCTTACTGTTATTTTAACTTCCACTTTTGATTGATTTCTTAATCGGTATTCATAAAAACTTCTTTTGGATGGACCATAATATTAAGATTTAATCTCTGATTATTACCGATATATTTTAAATACTGCGAAGGCTAAAAATAAAGTTACAATTTTAATGATATGCATAATTAAACTTTCGTTGAGTTGTTAGCAATAAATGTTTAGTTAGTTTTTAATTGCATTTACAAGGTTAACGTAAATACAAATTTCTTTCACAATCATAGTTTAAAAAGAAATAGTTTATTGCTCACATCTCATTAAGCATAAATAAATGTATTTAAATTACAATTATACTCGATATGGTTGTTTTTAAATTTTCATCGACAGCCATGCTTTTAATATTTTCCAAAAATTGCGGATGCACCACGACAGGTAAAACCGTTAGCGTGGGATTATTTAGCTGAAAATAAAATTAAACATTTATGCTTCATTTAATTAAATCACAAAAACTTATAATATATAATATTAGTAATCAAGTATCTAATTAAAGTCTAAAACATAACATTCTGACTATTTTATATTATGAGATAAACGTGCAAACGAAGTAAGCAACTATATTTTTGTCATCTCATCAACTTCACATTCCTAGTATACATATAGCAACCCATACAAGTTTGCGTGTTCATTATAAGGCTTACTTCTCATACATACTTACGTAGCATTCTGTTACTTTGAACGTGCCATTTTTATCGTTATAAAATGTTTTCTTTTTTATGATTACAAAGCGCTTAAAGTGCATTGAGAACTAAATCTGATTAACTCAATTACATTATTACGCGGTTTAATACGCGCAGTTTAACAGAAAATATTCTTTCAATAATAAATCCTGTTAATGCAACATTGAATTTCTGTTAAATCAACCGGAAATTGAATTGCGCATATTTGACAACATGATTCAGTTGGGTCAATCAAAGATTTTTCTCAGGATGTAAATCGACGATCTAAAAAATGTTAAAACGTTAAATGATAAATTCATCTTACATTTGTTTCAGTTGCTTGTTGGTTAGTACTCTGCTCTACTACAGTTGGTTGTTGATTAGTACTCTGCTCTACTGGGCATTCCTTTGCAATTCGTTTCCAAACGCTAAAAAGAGAGACATCTTCTATGTTTCCGGCCCACTCATTACTGTTTTCAAATGATCTAAATGTCTGTAAGGTTATTGGATCGATATATTTTTCAAAAGATTTCAACAATGAATTTGGACTATCATTTTCCTTAAATTCCTCTGGCTGCTTAGTTTTCTCAACGTCCTGCGATTTAATTACGATAGTAGAACAGTTTTCAAGATTATCTTCCTGACATGAAAGAGGATCCAGTTCAACTTCTTCTGCATTCAGATCGCTTTCCTTAGTTTCCAGTGATTGTATTGCGTTACAGCAAAGTTTTTTGTAATCAAATTTTTCGTATAGCACAGGATACAATCCAGTTTTTTTAAAACTGCTCGTAAAAATATATTCAACGTTCATACTATCAAATACAGCTTTTAGCACCGGAATTATATGTAGATTACTTATTGTTGCATTTTTATTTTTGATTCTTAATTTATTTATATTTTTCTTCCATAAATATTTTAACGGAGGAATGAAACCAACGTCCAAGGGATTTAATAAATGAGAAGTTCCCGATGGCAATAAAAACAGTATAATTTGTTTCTCTTTGCAAAATTCATACAACGATACAGTTAAGTAGTCTGCAAGGTTATCTATAAACAAAATCACAGGTAATCGGACTTCATTTTTACAGAGCCAAGGATAAAAATACTCGACTATATATTTGTAAAAAATGTCCGTAGTTATACGACCTATTTCAGACGCGATTAACATCCAATCCTGTGGCAAACTTGTTTTGATATTATCAATAACTTCTTGAGAATCGAAGAAAACAATAGTCGGCGCTAATTGGCCTGCTGCACTTCCAGATAAAAGAATCGTTACCTCCTCGTCCGATTTACGAAGAATTCTCTCGCCATTTGAATTTATTTCGAAACCATTTTTAGGATGAAAATGTAACACAATTTCGTCGATAATAAACACTCTCGTTGACTCGATATGTGCGAGTTCTTTCTGTTTCACAAAGTTTTCAAGATCTGCAAACCATTTTTTTATCCCATTTTCGCCAGGCGCCTTTTTAGCTGACTGATTATTGTCTTGTATTTTAGATTTCAGTCCTTCGTGCCTTCCATAAAATCTCTCGAACCATCTTCTCCCTGGCCGACCATCGTTAAAAGGAGTTGGTCTTTTAAGATTGTTAATAAACAATTCGACACTGCTAGATATGAGACTGCTTTTAAATGGACGTCCAAAAGAGCACATGTAATCAATCCAATTTACCAATGTCGATTCTTCTTCTTTACTTAACACAGTTTTCGGACCGGGCTTCGATGAGGAATATTTTTTAGTAACTTTACAGAGAAGAGTTGATCTTGGAATTTTGTATTCCCGACTAACTTGATTAATGGGAGCTCCTGACTTAATAGCTGCTAGTGCTTCTTGTAGTTTTGTTTCAGAATAGAGAACTTTTTCTTTCTTTAATCTGTTATTCATTTTGCAGAGATCACTGAAATAAACAGTGTTTATGAAAAAAAAAAAAAATGTTAAATGGCTATTATGTCTAAAATTAAAATTCGAATATAATACTCACATGGTTTACTGGAAATTAATCGAATAATAAAAAATAATCGAAAGGCACTAACGCAACTACGTTTATTTACGATACACTGATTTAGATTTCACAACAGTCCAGTTTTTTGCACGTCAATAGCTTAAATTAAGTATCACAATCTTAAGCATCAAATCTAAGTATCACAATAAATTGTTCACAAAACACAAAATATTTCACTTCAAAAGCACTCATATAAATATGTCACTCCGATTCCACCTTAGGCTATTACCACGTGCCTCGAACGACAGCAAACCTCGCAAACACAGTGTCGAGTCAACTGTTCTACACAAACGAAAAACATTTAACACCGAAATCGCCATGTGTACAAGCGCCAATGACTAAAGACACCGAGTAACAGCCACTGGGGAGAGACTGAGGCCGAACGTCTGTCGACCGGCCGATGTGTATCATGTGGCGAGTATAGTTTGGAGAATCGGGAGGAGATAAGAAGAAACTGTATTCCCTTTCCCACGAACGTATTAGAGACGAGCTAAGCTGGTCGCCGAATTGCGTAACCGAATTCCGCCGCGCATTTCTCCAATGCTTTCTTCACTCTTCTGCCGAGCCTCTATAATACTACCTTCGCCTCCCCATAACCAATTTCGGAGCAGTCGAGTTCTTCGAAAAGTAATGGGAAGGTAAATTTATGCGGACGACTTTTTAGACGCGACGTTGTTCGGAAAAAAAATTTGATGGCAATTACTTTGGATCTGAGTAGAATTTTAAGTGGACTGAATGAGTTTCAAATACTTTTTTTCGCCCGATAATGTTTCAAAAAACTGTTTCATTTTGTTCGATCTCGTTTTTCAATAAATTGTTTTAGAATCTAAGTTTCTGAGACAACAGCTGATGTATTTACACGATGATTTGTGCGCAAGGCACTGCGTTGTATCTGATTATTGCATGTACACATTTCTTAAAGGGAAGTTTAACCGACATTAAACATTTGATAAGAATGCATATCTGTTAATACTGCAGTGCATGCACTTTTTGCAAGCATCATAATAACAGAAATATTCACGGAAACGAGATACTAGAACGTTCTGAATAGAAATTTACTTAATATTTATTTAGTCGGTATTTTTAGATATTCGAAAAATGTATAAAAAATTCACGTAAACAACTGTGCCATGAATTCTACAGTCATTTATGCCACCGTTGGCCTATTTACAACACTCAGTAGTGAAGACTTTTATTTTCTATAAATTATAAATCGAGACTTTAATTTCAGAATATAAATTTAAACCAAAACACATTTCTTACATAAACGAACGCATCTACGGTAAGTTTCTAAAGTACAATAAAACTTCTGTGCACTCTCTCTACATTTTATCATACTTAATTTTCCATTCCAGCCGACGCATGCGCACGAGCCTCGCAATCTTTCGGCTCGACATCGAGAAGCTCGCGTGAAAACCAGTCATTCCCGATATCGACTCGGAAAAAGCAGTGCGCTTCTCTCCCCCATATGCAGGTAAATGCTAATCTCTTTTCCATTATCCGGAGAGCCGCTCTCCGTGTATACGATTAAAGTCCTTTGCCGGTGTAAAATCTCTCTCTCTCCCTCTCGCTAATGCCCGTCGAATCGGGTTCCGCTGCGCGTAATCCGCTCTGAATATGTGTGCAATGCGCGCCGAAACTCGCGAAACTGGGTCGGCGCTGCTTTCGTACGTGCGCGCACAATTCTTTGACGAGGGAGTTATCGCGATGATGCTGCTTTTTTGCGCGCGGTTTAAATGCGGACGATTGCCGCGCTCTATTAGATCTCCCGCGAGCATTGTGTTGCGCCACAGAGGAAAATTTCCGCGCTAATCCGCTGAAGTGGCGTTGCTGATGCTCGTTTTTTTCTTTCGGCGCTCGAGCGAGGAGAGATGTATATTTTAAGGGCGTAATTAGATGAGCAGCTTAGCTCGCTGCGCGTCGTCGGATTCGTGCCGTTTTTCAGCCGAGCCGGGGAGAGTGGATTTTTTCGTAAAGGGCATTACTCCGGGGCGCAGTGCACGAATTTAGCTGTATACGGAAATGTACTTACAGTTGAAAATTAGTTGAAATCTAATGCAAATTAGACTAATTTACAAGGCAAAGTTTTGCGCGATTCGTCTGTTTCGTTGCATTTTAGGCGAGTTGATAGAAATTCTTAGGTAACGAACGCATTTGAAATGATTTAGAAACGAAAATTTCTCAGCGCCTTTAAAGCATAATCGCAGACACAAATTTTATATTTCTGCTTTGAATTCAACATAATCGCTCAATTAAAGTTGTTGGTTAATTGAACATAATAATAAGTCTAATAACGACACTGCTTGACTGAAAATTCAAATTAGATCTTAACACGACCGATGATTACATACTGTTTGCAATGAAAACGCCGTCACAAATTTCGGTTCATGCTCTGCTATTGTAGATGAACATGCGAGTTTGAAATTGCACGTTAGTTTATGCATAGACACGTACAATGCATACCCCCGCTGTATATAGGAATAAGGAAATTATTGACGTTCAGCGAGAGGGTAGTTTCATTACTTCAAGTAAATATTGAAAGCGAGCACTTCGGCTTGATAATCTTTATTCTCTCCGTAGAAAATCGGAGTAGCAGTTTACTGATTGAAATATGAGTAATTATAATTTTGTTCTAATTAACTACCTATCTATTACTGTTGGTTGTAGATATTTGTGGAATTAACTGATACATTTAAATAATAACTGCTCTAGAAAATCTAAAGAAAATATTTTAATTGCCTTCTCCACTTTTGTTATAAACTACTTTAATAGACAAAGCCTGCACAATTTTCGTCGACTTTCCGCTTTATTAATTCTTTACCGGCTCTGCAAACTCCATTATAAACGCAAATTGCTGATAAATACAATTATAAAATGGCATTGAAAAATTCCGTCACTTTTAAAGCGAAAGCAAGCGCACAGCGGAAAGGCCAACGGCGACGGGAACTTCGGCCCTAAAAAAAAATCGTTTTAAAAGGTTACATTTCGCAGAAATTGAATCGCTAATATCAGCCGGCAGAGAGGAATAGCGCAAAGAGAATTCCATTATGAATCGATTTACACTGGCATTGTCGTATTTAATCTACCCCGTAGTCGGAAGAAGAGCCCCTGTGCTCGATTCCGCGGATGAGCGATGCCGCGCAGCTGCCAGCGGGAGAAGATGGATATATAGGTGGAGCTTTTATCGTAGACGAGAATTGGTGCACTGCTCGACGATAATCCGGGGAATATTATCCGACCTGATGGAAAGATGACGGTGTATCGAAAGGCGTAACTGGGAAAAAGACGGTGATATAACACTTGGGATGCTTTTTTCTTGGACAAAAGGCAAGTTCGCCAGGGATTTGAAAGCTTTGCCGAACTTTTTCCTTTTATTTTTCTAATTTTAAAGTAAGAGGCGTAAAATCTTTGGAATTGTTGGATTTTAAAATTAATTTGTGTAGGATTTTAAGTGCTACGTGATTGATTGATCGGTCTAAATTGTTTTTGTTCTGATAATTAAATGATGTGATAGAAAAGTATGAAATGTATATTTCTAATTAAAACGATAATGTGTAATCTGATAAGCATCTTTCGTTAAAGAATTAATTAAAATTCTTTTGTCCATATTTAATGAAAAAATTTTTAATAATTAATTACCAGAATATCCAAAAGCTTTAATAATCAAATCCAAATTTTAAAACTAATACAACATACTGTCCTATTCTAAAATAATTTTACTTATATATTTCGTAATACTCAACTTGAGTCTGTAATTTTACTTCAACTGCTTTACATTCTCTTAAGAAATTGCACTCTTACGTTTTCCTTTCTAATCTATTACCTGCTTTTAAACACGCATTCACGAAAACCTAAAACTCATTCGGAAACTGAAAATAGCTCTCCCAATCGTTTTCGACCCAATACCAAAGGTAAACCCCGCGTCTTCCAAAAGTCACGACGTCCCGACGTTCTAATTCCAGCGAGCACTTGCCGGCGCAGCTCCCGGAGAGAATCCAGCCGGCAGCATCGAAACAGCAACGTACAGAATCGCGGCTCAAGAAAAACGCTCGAGATAAACTCGCTGCCGGATGGGGCGAGGCTGCTGCGTGCTCGGCCAGTAATTTCGCTGGATTAGTGCTTAATAATCCCGAGGAAGGAAAATCGCCCCCCCCCCCGGCCCCCCGGGGGGGTTTTGCCGATTGCGAACTTTCGCATTCGCAAAAACCGTTCTTGACCCGCAGTTGCTCCGCAGTGGAAACAATCCCGGCTTCGGGCCGTGGATTACCGGCGCTGCATCGATGTGGGAGCCTCGGAATTGCTGATTGGGGAAGCTGCAAGCTGCAAGCTCTCTCTTTTTGGCCCGAGGATGTTTGAATAAGACGCGTACGGCGGGAATAAATTTTATTGATTACGTTTGCGGAAGTATGAACGGTACGTTTTCCGCTTTATTTCAGTGAAATTTTACACTAAAAATAATTAGAAAGTTTTCATCTAAGAAGGATTTTTTTTATTTAAAGTCAACATTTAAGTTCGAAAACATTTTTAATTGTCGTTTTAAATTTGAATAATAATTTCGAATTCTAATTACAGTGTCTACTTCAGACAAATGACGGTACTAAATGATACGATTTATGTAAAAGTATATATATAGCTCGGAAGTAAAATTTTTACAGCTCCAATTTTCCTCTCGAAAAATAAGAATCTTTAATTTCCTCAAATAAACTTTATACACCGCAGTAATATTTCCCCCACTAAAGAACTTTCCGAATAAAGAGCCAAATCACGACGTGAACCTCCCCGCTTTGATTTCCCTCTCGCCAATCCTTTCCTCGGCTCTCCCGCGCGCCTAAAAACTTTTTTATCCGTTCTCCTTCTCGCTTCTTGTATAAGTCGCGTCTACTTTTTTTTTTTTCTTCAGCGACTGGCGGCCGGCTGCCGCCGTATATTTCGCGGGATTCTTTATAGCCGGGCTCCTTTTCGGTACAGCACGCGGTGTGCAGTCGTCTCGCGCGCGGCAATCTCTAACTCCGCTCCACCCCGAGAGAAAGAGAAAGAGGGAGAGGGAGAGAGAGAGAGCAATGAGGAGTAATCTAGACTCTGGATTAACCCGCGGCTCAAGATATCAGTCGGGGCTTTGCCGCGTTACGAGCTCTACTCTGCGAGCTCGGCTTTGCACGCGCGCCGCTGCTCCAGACTCGAAAATATATGTTCCCGCGCCTGTTTCTCGCTTCCCCTCCTCCCACCGCGGCAAAGAGTGCCAGCTTGGATGAGAGAAAGAGAGAGAGAGAGGAATCTTTATGTAGGGCTCCGCTCGAGCGAACGAAAAATCAAGCCGGATAACGAGGGTAAATCTTCGAATGCAGAAGCGTGAGTAATTTACTCTCTCGGGGTGCGATGCGTCACGATATTTTTTTGTTACTTCGTGTTTATTCGTTGTTTTTCTTTTTACGTACAGTTTTTATTTATTTTTTGGTAAGATCGTTTTAAAGTATCATTACAACCTTATACTTTTTTGTAGAATATTAACGTTAAATAAATATTAGCATTCTTAATTGAAATTCAGAATAAATCAACTATTTAATGTTTTTTTTTTCCTATAAAGTATTGATTGAAACGTCTCCTTTTCCAATTGCGAATGTTAAATCGAACGTGAAATTGCCCTTTAAAGTTTAAAGTGTTATTTAAGAAATCTAATAATTCATCGTACTGCGTTTCCGAACTAAAAAGACGCATTCTATACGACTGCAAGCTCTAAAGTACAGCAAGTCGATCAGCGAGACGTCAAAGCTCAGCCTAACAACCTTAATGCCCGTAATCGAGAGAGAAAGAGAGAGAGAGAGGACAAGCGAAAAGGACTACGTCGACGAGCGGCACGTGAATCGCTCGATCAGCTTTTCCATCGAACTTATGAAAGCTCGCCTCGGCGAGAAAGAGAAAATTGACGTCCGCCGCGCGCGCAATACCCAGGCAGGCCAGAGATTTTTCTTATCCGCCTACGTATACAACGTCAACGAGGCCAATAAACGCCTCTGGGCGAGCGCGTTCCAGCGAAAAGACTAATGGCGCTGCGAACTTGATTGCGACCAAAGGCGGCTACTCTCGGCTTCGTTACACCTGACGCGAACTTTTGATCATTTCTCTCGCTGTAATTCTTCAAAGTTCCCATCCCCTCTCCCCCTTCTCTTTCTCCCTTTTTCGCGCTCCCTGATAAAATAACGATCCATTATATAAATTGGAGATATTGCGAGAGACCGGCAAAGAAGTGTGTATCAAAGACTCGGGGCTTTTGAGGCCGAGAAATAATGACTTGGCTGCGGAAGCTATGCTGCGAAAGAATATAACTATTGTGAAATTTCTTTGATTAGGAGGAAAATTGAAGTTTTCCTTTGGAAAATTGAAAAAGCGAAGTCTGACTTTAGACTGTATTAATGAGATTTTTACTTTTTAATTGAAAGCTAATTAGTAGTACTCGTTTTGAGAAACTTATATAATTTCATTTTAAAATTGAACGAAAGATTAAAATAAATATTTGTAATTCTTTGAACTTACAACCAATGAAAGTGCGTAAAAAAGTTCAAATAGAGTTTCGGAAGCACGGCAGAATCCTCGAGCACCCTTTCGACTCGAAAAACTGCAAAGGAATCGAAGAAAAACGACGCAAGCTCGGGCGTATGTAAGTCAAGAGTGAAAATAAGGTAACCCAGAAGAAATTTTACCCGAGAACTCGCGCAAATCATGCGAGCAATAATGCTCGAGCTCTCGCGCGGCAAAGCACGCCTTTTCCCGCGTTTGCCAATCCTGTACCGACGATTCCTCGCAAATCAGTATACACACAGACGCGCCCCCACGCACACAACCAAAGAGTTAAGCGATTCGGAAATCCGCGCGAGCTTTCAAAGTCAGCGCTTGCGGTTGCCGAGAGGACAAAGCGCGGAGTTGCGCTCCACAAAGGAGACGCAGGAGGCCAAGAAGCGCGGGATTCGTAGCTGGCACTAATTAAGGCCACGACTTTGTACGCCGGCAATCCCGTAATTACAATCGAAATTTGATGTTCTCAAGCGTGCATGCAGTGCATTATACGCGCCGCGCGCCGAGCTGTCGGTCCGACCAGAATGCGCGCGGGAGCGAGCGACTTTTTGCGATGCTCTCCAGAAAATCGAACCGCAATTACCGAGCCTTAATTGCGAGTGGCGAGGCGCGACCCGGTCTTTGATATCGAGCTTTAATGCGGTCTCAAGTGTGCGAAGGATGAAGTGGGAGTGGGTGCGAAAAAGTTTTGTCGATTGGCTGACTCAAGTTCAAATGCAATAGGATAAAATCTTTTTAACTACCGAGTTTAAACAAAATTCAATGCTTGATTTTTAAAATTTTTAAATAGAATAAACTTTGAACGTTAGAGAAAAGAGTTATTACTCTTACTTTTTTTCAAATGTTTTAAAATCCTCTAAAAGGTCTTATTTATTTAATAAATTTAATAGTTTTATATTCTAAGTTTTAAGTTTTTATAGTTTTAAATTTAAAATAGCTTGTTGGAACAATAATTTAAAATACGACGGGGTCCCTTTCAGGGGCACATTTAGATCAAGAAATCATTGATTTTCTAACGTTAATTTTAAACATCCAAACACATATACCAATAATAATGTAAAAACCGCAAAAGGGACGTACTTGCCCAGTGCCTCGCACAGGATTGAATACCAAATTAAATGATTCATTCATTTCCTAACTGAATTTCCGTTACACATTTTTGAATATTAAAAAAAAGCACAAGCGAAAATACCTCTCGCGAGCATACATTAAACACATTATCCGAACAAATGCAGAAATAAAGTCGGCAAAAAGTAAGCGCGACGGTAAATACTCCGTTGGCGTAAATAACTGAATTACCCTCGGCGCATAATTATACGCTCATTCCCTCGTAAAAGTAACAGTTTCCATTTTTGCGTGTCGCACGCGCTTCCCGTATATACATATATGTGTGTACAAGCGACGGCATTTTTCCGCGAGCGTTTTGTCCTCCTCGCTTTCCCGGAAAAAGGAGGGGGAGCTTTTGCTCGCGTTATAACGTACAAGCCTCGCGAAGAGTCGAGTGACGAGGCAGCCAAGTTTGAATTGAGACGAGTAGCGCGCGGGAAAAATAATCGGGTCGCAAAGACCGAAGTAATAGAGGCAAAGCAATGTAACTGAAGGTCGCAAAGTTTTTTAGCAACGAAAATTTCTAAATTTTGAATTTGCAATAAAACGCCATGATATAGCAAAAAACATCTATTTAACACGTTAGATGCATAAAAACGCATTATCGACTCAATTATTACCCTTCAAACTACCTTTACATATTCGTGATTATCATCGAGAAATACGTTTTCTTGACTTTTAATTCAAAGGCGTGTACGGAAAAATTTTAATGCACTAACCTACCATATCAATGATAAAGTGCTTGCCAAGTTTCATTCCCAAATTCGCTCTGGAATTACCCGAAAGGAACGTACAAATCGTCCTGAGGCTGGTCGGAAACATTTTATTATCAAAATATCTTTATGGCATCGATGCTAAAAAGCCTGCAAAGTTTGATCCCGAATCTGGCTCCGAAACTACTCAAAAATCGTGATGGCAGAGCTAAATTATCGTTTTTTTCCATTTTAAAAAATCGTCTGTTCCATCCTAAGGACGGTCTGAAAAATTTTGATACACGAACACCTTTCTGGTGTGAATGCCCATTCGCCTACTGCCAAGCTTTATTCCCAAAATTGCTCTGGAGCTACTTTCAAAGACAGGATAAAAGCGCGAATGTAGAGTTAAATCATACAATATGTCCATAGGCCGGTCGGAAGGATTTTTTTGCAGGAATAATATGCTGGTATTCATGCTAAAGAGTTTGCCAGGTTTCATCCCGAATCTCGCTCCGGAACTACCTGAAAGGAGGGATGAAAGACGTAACTCATATTTTTTTCGATTTTGGAAGACTATCCAATCCTCCTAAGACCAGTTTGGAAAATGTTATTACTTTTTATTATTAATGTTAGTAATTAGTTTAAAGAATTAGTGACACCTGCGAGTATCTACATTCATATATACCGTAAGAATTGGTGGAAAGTAGACATAGGAAAACTGTGAGTGCGAGAGAGGTCTGCGGTAGCGTACGTGCGAGTGAGATAAACTCTCCCTCCCTGAGACGCTGAGCGAATTTATTTATGGAGTCGACTTAATTTGAATTTGCAGAAAATGGTGAAATTAAATCTGTAAAGGAAAAGAAGTGTGGAAGAAAATGCGAAGAAATAAGAAAAGATCAAGAATAACTTTCAAGAAAAACGATTTTAAAATTATTGACTTTTTGGAGACGGTAATTGCTGGTTTAGGTGTTTTTCGGAACATTTAACTAGCAATGAGGAATCTCATTTAGAAATAAGGAATGCTGTTGTAAATTACACAGCTGAAAATTGGGATGATGAAATTGATAAGTTATTGGCCACCATACCCAAAGAAAAGGAAACATTCAAATACTTCTGAGTATGTACAGAAGATGAATAAAGAAGGAATATACGGCACCGATTATGAAATTAGTGTGTTTTCCCAAGTATATATTTGTGTTATCACTATACACGGAGAGATCAGAGAAGAAATATTGCAGATTTTACAATGTGGAAAAGCAGACTAATCTTCATTGCATTTATTCTTTCGTAGCCACGCTAGAGATGGACATTGAGTCATTTTAAAGGATGAAGGAAGAACAATTTGCGAAGCTGAACGTTCCGTATTACAAAGACCTCATAAATCCTGATAAAAAGGAACAGAAACCTCATATAAAGATAAAATTTTAACGGGTTCTATGAGGTTTCTGCTCCTTTTTATCGGGATTTATGAGGTCTTTTTCAACAGGGTTCTACTAAAATTATCAAAAAATTAGATACTCTCCAGGAGAAGAAGAAACTGTTGACAATCAGAGATAAATTTTAGAGTAGCTCGGAAGCGAAATGTGAAAATATTATACTACTCAGAAAATGTACTTGAATTTTATAATAACAATTGTGAAGATGAATATTAATTCAACTCGGACAGTAAAAAAAGAAGAAAAATGAATAATAATGATGTTTCTTCAAGTACCTCAGATTCGAAATTTGAAAAACAGATCGAGAGACCGTGTAAACCTAAAAGAATCTTAACTTTCTGTAAGCATTTAAAAGAAATAGAATTTGAAAGAGGCTGGATTCAGAATGCTTATCTATATATCTATATATCTACAGAACAGAAAGTAAGATACTTAATACATGAATTGATGCTGTACGGAGTAAAGTATGCATGCACGTTATCATTTTACGGGAGTGATAATAAAAGGCAAATTATTTTTTATGCACGCTGCAAAAGAGCGGATCATAAACAACGTTTTCAATTTAATTGATAATGCACATAAAGACATTGCTTGCCTTACACTCTCCAGCGATAAAGAATTGAAATTTACACATGAAGAAGTGAAGTAAATGTTAATCAACAGCTGCGAAATACTCAGGAAGTTCAGCGTTGTTTAACGTTTATGAATCCAAAACAAATTTTTTATGAAAATGTCGAAAAAACGGGCACAATCAAGATATTGTCAGCATGAATGTCCTTTATACAGCAAAAGGAGAGGAACAGCGCAATGAGCGTTTAACTCTGGAATCAAATGATATCGGAGACTTACTACAACTCCGGATACAAGAGAGTAAAATTAAAAGATCCATTCTTAAAAATGGCTGATATACCAATAAGAACTTTAATGTTCAAAGAAGATCTCTTAGTCATGAGAAACCACAAAAACATCATTCTACATTGTGATGCTACTGGTGCTATCGCACGAATTTCAAGAAATGTTGGAAACAAGACGCTGTTTTATTATTGCATTTGAGCTAAGCATGACATAGAACTTGTAAAGCTTTGCCAAATGATTTCACCAGAACACGGCATTAGTTCTATTACCGATCTTTTATTGCGGTATAAAGAATTCGTTAACCTTTTCGCTCCGGGACTGGTCCATATATGGACCAGCACTCCGTGTGGCGACTTGTCATAAGAAGTTCATTCACTTAAGTCATGAAATTCAGCTAAAATGCGAGGTCAATTTTAAAAGAAAAATCCCCGGAGCGAAAAGGTTAAAGGAACTTTGTAGAAATGGCCATTAGCCCGCGCTATAGTTATAGTCTGGTTTTGGGCTCTTATGCATTCTATAATAGAATCATGGAATTTGATGAGTATAAATGCTTATTTGGATATGATGTACGATTTTTGTATAAACCAAGTCGAAATCCAAAAGCACATAAATATTTTGAAACTATGTTATGCCCACTTTATGAAAAATGTGTCAGTAATAGACAATACTTATCCTGTTAAAAAGCAACAAAATAAAGAAGAATTTAAAGATTTTAAATCAGTTATACTTAACTGCTTTGGGTTGCTTTGCTTATCCAGTAATATTAAGGATATGGATTGTGTGTTCCAATATATGTGCTTCATATTGTTATCAAAATATGAAAAAACTGCTAATGACAACATCATGGTTTTAACATACATGAGCAAGAAAAATAGTGAAAAATTACAAGTGGTCGAAAGTGTGCAAGGTGTAGAAAAATGAGTATGAGGAGATTATTACTATGGAAACTAAAAGTGACAGTATTTATAGAAAATCTCCGTTTTATGAGAGAGATATAATAGAATTTCATCACGCATGGTGCCTTGAACCAGACGGGTGAAGCCTGGTGCGACTGCTTGCGCCCTGAGCGAGAGTTGCGACGGGGTACACTGAAAAACCCTACGAAGCTATTCGCTGCGAAGTTCGAAGTAAATAACATCGGAAATTACTCCGACGTACAGTACTGCGAGGTTCGCTGCTTAAAACATCGAATTTCGAAGCTGTAAGCTACGTATTCCGAAGTAAAAAACATCGGAGATTACTCCGACGCGTGAGACTTCGG